>CM053593.1:132370452-132437757 GCA_028646575.1 Pseudocheirus occidentalis
CCCTGCCCTCCACTCAGCTCAGGGCCTGGCACATAGTGGTAACTTAAATGTCTGTTGACTTGTCCCTTCTCTGTGCTGCAGTTCTTTGGAGTATGTAGAGGTGGGGTGCTGGAAGAGCAGACCCTGTAATAGAAAGGATGGTGATTAGACCATGGGAGGGACTTTTACTCTAGCTAGTTGGGGCTGTTCTGTTGCCCAAGGAGAAGTCTCTAGTGGTGAAGCCTGGGGGATGCAAGTGTAGATATACTGTCCTTAGCCAGACTCACTCCAGGGCCTCCCACTCCATTGACTCCCTCTCTACCCCTAGTGGACAGGAGTAAAATCTTAGCTCTTTGCATGTGTTTGAGGGCTAGGGTAGCTGAGTCAGAAGTGGAGTGAGACGCTGAGCAAAATGACACTTTAAACTGTTTGAAGCCTGGAGGCCTAGAAGGTTACCCTATTTGCTGCCCAATCACTCTGTGTGTATCTGCACTTATAGCCTACTCTCAGTTTTGGGCAACTGTGTTCCCTATGACTCCAGGTGTTTGGAGTGAGGTTTTTGAAGGACTGTCTTTTGGGGGGGAGGGGGAAAGTGTGTGTGGGGGCGTTAACCTTGTTTGGCTTGGCCTCAGGGAGAACCAGGGACACAAGTGTATGATTGTTGCCAAAAGGTTCCCAGCAGAGCTGTTCACCCATGGAATGAATGAGCTGAATGGGTAAGGTAGAGAGCTGCCCATCGCTGGAAGTGTTTAGGTAGAGGCCGGGTGCCTACTCATTGGGGTGGTAGTAGGGATGATTTCTTTTCACTTAGGCGTGTGGCCTGACCCCCTGATGTTCCTTCCAGCTCTGAGAGTCTGAGATCCCAAGCTTTGGTTCCAGACCTGGGATCCATTCAGCAATACCTTTGTGTGACCCAAGGGCTGCTCTAGTACAGGCTCAAGGTTCTAAGCAATTGTTCTGGGAAAGAACAGAAGCCTGGCAGTGCTGGGATGTTGTAGATCGAATTCATGAGCAGGGTTCACTGAGCAATCTAGGGTACTGGAAGGAGAGCTGACCTGACTTTGAATCTGAACTCAGTCTGACCCTTTACTTGCTGTGTCAATGTCGGTTGCAATTATTATTATTATTGTTGTTGTTGTTTAAGTAGCTGGCCTCCAACTTGGATTCTGTGACCCTGTGTGAAACTGCCCAGAGAAACATCAGTCCAGGAGATTTTTGAGCAAAGTAGAGGAATTTAAGCCTCTTTTCATATTGAACATTTACTGCATGTAAGAAGTAGTTTTGTTGCATAATTGCAAGCTAGGCTGGCTGCTTGCTCCTAGGCCCAGTCCCATTGTTCTCCTCTTTCATAGCTCCTCTTTTCCATCCTTCTGCCTACCCAGGTGGCTGTGTTGGAACTGCCCTTGAGGACCATGAACTAATCTCCTGCGGGGACGAACCTTTTCATGAGCACACTCTAACACCACCGCCGCCGCCGGTCGAGGACCCACCTCCCAGCAAGGCCTTTCCCTCCCCACTTCTCCCCAGGGTTGAGGATCTCTGGAGAAGATGGGGCGGAAAAAGATCCAGATTCAGCGGATTACAGATGAGCGGAATCGGCAGGTGAGGGCCAGAGTGGGTTAGAGGGAGAGAGGTGACTCAGACCAGGCCATTGACAGCACCAGGGAAAGGTTCAGTGGAAAGGGGGGTTCGTTTTGGGGGGAGTTTACCTAGAGAAGGTGCATGTGATTACTATTTCCTCTCTAAATCCTGTGATACTCTGGATTTCCAGGTTCTCCCCCATTCCTACCCCCAAACTTTCACATAGGGGTAAGCCAGAGTATTGTGGCCACTTGGGAAAAGGCTGGCTTGGGAGGGAGTTGGGTATAGGTTGGCCTACTCCTACCCCCTCTGCTGTTCTACAAAAGCTACTGATCTTCATCGTGAGACTGAGCTGTAATGACGGGACAGAAGGGGCAGTTGCCAGCTTCTTTCCCCCTACCCTATGTTCTCCACACATCATTCGCAGTGCTCCCCAGCTTTACCTTCTGTTTTGGGCACACAAACCTACCCTTCACCTTACTAATCATTTAGGCCCTGTCCCTCCTTTTTTTTCTCTCTGAACCAGTGGTCATTGGAACCATTGGATCTACACCTGGGGAGGGATTTTCTAAGTCATACTCATCAATTTTACAGATAAGAAGGTTAGGCCATCAAAGGTTAAATGACCCAAGGTCACATAGGAAGTTAGCAGCAGAGTTGAGATTTGACCCCAGTGCTCTGACTCATACTCTCTCTTTCGGGAAGCCTTCCCAGCCTGATTACCTGTTAGGAGAAAACAGCAACCAAAGCAACAATAAAAATGCCCTTCAGGGTTTTAGTGCCCGGAGCTCCCTGTGACCCCAGAGTGTGACGCAGTCGCCAGTGTCACCAGCACGATCTTAGGGTCACAGAATCATAGGTCTGGAGGCCATCTCATTTTACAGATGAGGAGACAGAGTCCTAGAGAGGTTAAGTATCAGAGACAAGCTTTGGCCTTGGGTCCTCTTGCCCATGAGCCATTGTACCACAGTGCCTCCTTGAGTCGGATTAATAGAAATCTGGTGTCCCAGATGAGGGTAGTGATGGTACCATTGAACTTTGCCCTGTTCAGCCCACATTCAGATTCTTGTGTCCAGTCCTGGATGCCATATTTTTGAAAGAACATAGATGAAGGAACAGGAAAGTATAGCTTGGAGAAGAGCAAGTATCTGGGGAATGTACTATTGTCTTCAAGTATTTGGAGAACTGTCAGGATTGAAAAGTCAAGTCTAACCCAATACCTAGGAGAAAATAATTTCCTCTACAGCCATCTCAAGAAGAAGTCATTTAGTCTTCTCTTGAAGACCTCCTTTTCTCGGTGACTCCATCCTTCCACATTTTCTCTCTGTCTCCATTTCTGTGACTATATATTCTGGAAAAGAGTTCTAGGAGTAGTTCTCCCTGGGCCAAGACAGTTGAACTAGGAGCAATAGGTAGAAGTTTCAGAGAGGCAGGTGCAGACTTAATATAAAGAGAAATTTGCTGTAGGAATAGGCTGCCTCAAGAGATGATAGGCTCCCCTTCCCTGGAGATTTGTAGGAGACTGGGTGACTGCTGATTGAGAACATTGCAAAGGGATTTCTGCTTAGGCTGAACTAACTTGCCTCTCAAGTCCCTTCTACTTTTGAGAGTCTTTCATTTTATTATTCTGTGATTCCATGAAAACATCCAGCCCTGGGCCTTAAGTCTTGCTGACCCTCTGTCTTCTTCCTGGGGATTCCAGTGTACCTTTGCCTATGGCCCCAGAGTTTCCACCCTTATTCTTTTCTTGACCTGCATGGCTCTTTGAACCCCAGCAAAGATATAAGCCTCCCCTGCTTCTGTGATTTAGAGATCTCTCATCATCCTCTTAATTGGAGGTTCCATCTAGATTGGGGCAGTGTGGCACAGTGGAAACAGTATAGGATTTGGAGTTAGGAGAGACCTGGTACATGTCAGAGGTAGGTTTCCAACCAGGTCTGTCCTGGTTTTCTGGAGTTCAGGGCTAGCCCTTTGCTACTATAATATACTGCCTCTCTCCCCGCATGCTAATATGGCCATTACTGCATTGCATTGCTAGACAGAGTTGTTCTTTTCTTTTTTTCCTTTTTGGAGGGAGGAAGGCAGGGCAGTTGGGGTTAAGTGACTTGCCCAAGGTCACACGGCTAGTAAATGTTACATGTCTGAGGCTGGATTTGAACTCAGATCTTCTTTACTCCAGGGCTGGTGCTCTGTGCCACCTAGCTGCCCCCAGAGCTATTTTATAGAGGGAAACCAAGAAATAGTACAGACAGTAGTCCCATTACTTCAAAGTCAGAAGAAATCGAAGAGACCACAGGCCACTCCTAAAATTCACTTCTGCTGTAGAATGGACACTTGTTATCTTTTCTCCAAGTCCTTCATTGCTCTCTCACTCAAAGTTGCTCTTCCTTTTCTTGTTCCGTGCATTATATCCTTTGATCCTCACTGTAGCCTCACGAGGTCAGTAGGGATGGTCTTAATATCCCCATTCTGTAGATACAGAAACTGAAGGCCAGAGAAGTCTGTGACCTGCCGCGTGGTCAGATAGCTACTGAATGGCTTTGCCGGCTCCTTCTCCTCTCCTCTAGGTGACATTCACCAAAAGGAAGTTTGGGTTAATGAAGAAAGCCTACGAGCTGAGTGTGTTGTGTGACTGTGAAATCGCCCTCATCATCTTCAACCACTCCAACAAGCTGTTCCAGTACGCCAGCACTGACATGGACAAAGTCCTCCTCAAGTACACAGAGTACAATGAGCCCCATGAGAGCCGCACCAACGCAGACATCATTGAGGTGAGCCCATGAGAAGCCAGGCGGCATGGAGGGGCCGGGCCGGGCTGGAGCCACAGGCTTGAGAGGCGTGGTGTGGCCTCTTCTAGCTCAGCTTCCTCCCGCGCCTCCAGTGCTGTCTTTGTAGCGTCTCTCTGGGTAGCCATCTTCTGTCTTTATCTTCTCCCTCTCTGTCGCTGTTTCTCCTTTTCTGTGCCTTTCCCCTCTGCTCTCTCCATGGAGCCATCCCTCAGGCTCTTCTGCCTGCCTTTGTCTCTTCTCTTCTAGTGCCCCCATCCCTCCTCGAGGCTCTTTCTGCCCGCCTCCCACTCTGTGCCTATCTCCGTTCCTCTGTCTTATGGTGTGCGTGTCTCCCTTTTTGTCTTTGTCTCACTGTGTGTCTCTCCAGATTCCCCTCCCTTTACTGGGGTGGCCCCCAGACCCACATTACTTGGGGGGGGACCCATGAGCCCCTGAGTAGGGCCTCAAAGCCAAGATAAAGAACATGAGCCAATCTCACCCTAGTTACCTTCACCCAGAAATCTCTGAACCTCTTTGGACCCCAGGAGAGATGGGGCCTGACCCAAACATTAGGGCTCCCACAGTGCTCACTTCCCCTGTGGCCTCCAGTGGGCTGAGTGGGTCTGGCTGGGTGGGATATCCTGTAGGGGTAGGGGTGCTGGGGGCATAGACTGGGGGCCCTGGTCCTCCCTGAGCACTGCCTGTTGCAGACCCTGAGGAAGAAAGGCTTCAATGGCTGTGACAGCCCCGAGCCGGATGGGGAGGACTCCCTGGAGCAGAGCCCCCTGCTGGAGGACAAGTACCGGCCGGCCAGCGAGGAGCTGGACGGGCTCTTCCGGCGCTATGGGGTGAGCCCAGCCCACTCACTACTCTCTCTGTTTGCTCCCAACCCTCTTCCCTCCTCCCCGCTCCTCCACCTTCCTCTTTGCCCCCTCCATCTCTCTCTGCCCTCTTCTCTGTCCTCTTACTTTCCTTTCTTTTCCCTCCCTGGCCTCTCCTGCTCGTCATCCCCAAACCCATCCCCTCCTCTTTCATGCTCCCCTGCCCCCTTCCCACCTCCCCCTCAACCTTTCCCTTTGGTCTTCCTTGCAAACTCTCTCCCTCCCTGAACTTCTCTCTTACATTCTCCCTCCTCCTCTGGCCCCTTTCTTCCCTCTGCCCCCTCCTCCTCCTCCTCCATCCTTGTTTCTCTCTCATATCCCCTCTTTCTCGACTTTTCTCTCCCTCTCCAATCCTCCACTTTCTTCTTTTCTCTCTCTCTCCAACCCTTTCTTCTCCCTTGTTCCTTCTCTCTCTCCAACTTTCTCTTCTCCCTTGCTCCTTTTCTTTCCCTCTCCAACTGCCTCTTGTCCCTCCCTGGCCTCCTCTGCCACCTGGCCCCTCCTTCCCTTTTGCCTGTTTCCCTCTCCTTTCTTTTCCCTTCCCCCCTTCTCTCCCCTCCTTTCCTCTCCTTCCCTACACCCCTGCCCCCAGGCGCTGCACAAGAAGCACAGGGAGTGTGAGAGCCCCGAGGTGGACGAGGTGTTTGCCCTGACCCCCCAGACGGAGGAGAAATATAAAAAGATAGACGAGGAATTTGATAAAATGATGCAGAGTTATAGACTGGCCGTGAGTAGCCGCATGGAGAGCTGGGGGAACCTTTCCCCCCATGCATGGTGTGGCTTCGCAGCCCCCAGTACCCTCCCCCAAACAAAGTGAGGAGCAGTCACCCCAGTTCTTAGCATTATTGAACTTTGGAGTTGGCAGGGGCCTTAGAGATCCTGTCTTCCATCCCCTTCGTTTTACAGATAAGGAAGCTTGGCCTATGGTAGAAATAGCCCTGGACCAGACTGGGCAGCAGGAAACATTGGTTCTGGCTCTGAACTCTCTACTAACTCACTGGATGACCTTGGGCAAGTCACTTGCATTCTGGGAGTCTGTTTCCTCTTCTACAATGAAGAGACTGGACTGGATACCCCTCGAAGGCCTCTCTTCTCCAGCTCACAAGTTCTATGATTCTGCAAAACTGAGGCCCAGAGTAGTCACATGACTTGGTCAGGGTCACACAAGGAATTAGTAGAAGAGCCAAAATGATAAACCCAAGTTACCATCCTTACGTCTAACTTCTGACCCCTAAAGCTCTTTGGAATCTGCTCTCTGAGAGGGGCCTTTCTTAGAGGCTATGGTCTCTGCTCTCAGATGATGGTTAGTCATTACTGACCATAAGTGATGCCAAGATGCCCATCTTAGGCAGAATTTGGGTGGGAGAGATTTGGTCCTATGGTGTGAAAGATGGAAATTAGACCCTGAGGAGAGAGAGCTCTGTCCCCAGTTCCCTGGATAGGGAAATCTTGAGATCCTCCTGTGGGATGTCCTTTTATACCAAGACCTTTCCCACAGCTAAAAGCTCAGTGTCTGGGGGGCCTAGAGTGGGAGCAAGAGGGAGGGAGGTAAGACTGCAGCAACCAGGATGCAAGTGACGCTGGGAGGAACGCTTCTCCTCCTCCCCCCCCGGGCCCAGTCAGTAACAGCTCTGCGTGTGTGAGTTTGGATCTCAATCTGGGATTCCTAACCAGCTTCCTGTGTGTCCTGCCTGGCCGGGAACCTAACCCACCTCAGCTCCTGGGTCTTGAGCTCAGGGAGGATGAGAACAACAGGGGACTGTTTCCTGTTTCCTGTTAGAACGCCCCTTTCCCTGGCAAGACCCTAGGGATTATTACCTATTACCCTGCTGTCTGCTGGATTTAGCTAGGAGTACCTTCACCAGCATTACCGTCCTCAGAAGGGCACTCTGGGAAGATGGGGCTATGAGAAGGGACGATCTTTCTAACCCCATCTCCCTTCCCTTTCTCTACCCAGTCTGCAGTCCCAGCCCCAAATTTCGCCATGCCGGTCACGGTGCCTGTGTCCAATCAGAACTCACTTCAGTTCAGCAACCCTGGGGGTTCCCTGGTGACCCCATCACTGGTTACATCATCCCTCACAGACCCGAGGCTCCTGTCCCCCCAGCAACCAACCCTGCAGAGGAACAGTGTATCACCAGGGCTGCCTCAGCGGCCAGCCAGTGCTGGTGAGTATAAGAGGAATGGGTGACTCACAGTGCTTTGGGATTAGTTTTCTCTGCAGCCTGAATCTCTCCTCCCCTTTCTGCCCTTTCATCATCTCCTGTGACCCCTTCCCCAGCTCATATTCTTTGCTGGAGCTGGATAGGCATGGCTTCCTCCTCCTGCCTATGGTTCTTTGCATCTGTAGGTACACTCTATCATTCCTTCCATGCCCTCTCCTGCCCTGCTCCTCCTCCCCTTCTCAGGCCCATTTCATATTTGTGCGGTCTAGGGAGAGCCAGGTCCCAAGCCAGAGAGTGATACCTCTTCTAAGCCCCCAGCCCTACCTCTCCTAGGGCTTCTTCCTTCCAACCCCTTCTCATCCTCTCAGCATTACTGTTCAGACTTCTGAGCAGCCAAATCATCTGCCCTCACTTTTCTGTTGTTTTTTTTTTTCCTGTCTTTTTGTCTCCTGTCTGGAGTTGGGGGTAGGGGAGTGGGAGAAGTCCCATTATATGGGGTGGAGTTGAAAATTCCTGAGAGTCTGTAGTCTCCTCCTGCCTCTGGATCCCTCCCCCAGCAAACAAGCACAAGTGCTTTTTACCCCAAGGCCTGAGTCTTTCCAGGTCCCTTATATTTCTGTTCCTTCCCTAGGGGCCATGCTGGGAGGAGACCTTAATAGTGCTAATGGAGCCTGTCCCAGCCCTGTTGGTGAGTCTCTCTGTCCAGAATTAGGTCTGTGAGGTTCAGGAAGGTTTTCTGAAGAAAAGAATTGGAGGGGAGAGACAAAGGCTTCAAGACGGGACAGGGAGCTAAGCACTGAACTGAACAGCTGGGGTCCTGGGGGTCTGAGGAGCTTAATGGTGGGGAGAGACTTGTGGGGACATGGGGGAACATCCTTAGAGCCTCTGTTGGTCATAGTCTGTAGGCATCTCTAGTTCTGATCAGCCCTCTCATTTCCAGGAGTCAGGAGAGACATGGGCTCACTTACTGCTGTGTGACTAGGGCAAGTCACTTAACTTCTCTGGACCTCATTTTCCACGTCTGTAAAATGGGGCTAATGATAATACCCATGGTGCCTCACGGAGGTGTTATAGGAGACAAAGGGGCTAATGGTGTTGAAAGGGCTTTGCAGCCCTAGAGTACTACATAAATGTCAGCTTGAATAATAATTTTAAAATCATAATTTTTATTAACAAGGGGATTGAATTAGATGATTCTGAGGTCCCTTCTGTCTTTAAAATGATATAATCTGTGTTCAGGGAATTTGGGGGAAACAGGTGGAAAAAGGAGTAAAGAAGATAGTCTCATTACATACCTCCAACACACACATGCGCACACACGCACACATGCACACCCACGCACAAAAATATACAAAAATACAGACAGGTCACACTGACAGACACAGGCAAGCAGGTGCGTATTGACACACAAACTCAGAGAAAGAAAGAGTGGAAGGATGCACATACCCTCTCCCAGACAGACACACAGACCTTCTCACAAACACAGAGTGTCCCCGGTCACACTCACAGGTATAACCCAGTGATTGGCTCTGCTAAACACAAGAATACATGTTTGGAAGACATAGAGGGAGGTCTTACCCTCCCCCGTCCTATCTCCATCAGCTGTCAGCCCTGGCTAGGGCCATCCCCTCGGCTGGCTCTGTGACTGTGGCTACGAATGTCACCATTGACGTCACCTCCACATTCCTGTCATTCCTAGAGCCTCCCTGAGAATTGGACTAGAGGCAGCTAGAGAGACCCAGGGCAGGATTCTCACTGCCTCTGCTCTTACCCCAGAATCCCTTAGTTAGCCCTGAGACCCTACCACCCAGACCTCTTCTGGGATGCCCTGCAACACCTGGGGGCTGAAGATGAGAATACTCAGGCCTATGGGGATTGTTTGGCTTCTAGCCTGAGTGCACAGTGCAAACAGAGGTCTCAGAATAGTGTCTGTCCCCCATATGTTGGTGGCAGTGATCTTTAGCTCTGTGAAAACCCACAACTGCACATATCCCTGAGGACATGAGTGACTGGTTTTCCCTGCTTGAAGAGAAAGGAAGGGAAGGGCCAGAGCTGGTCAGTGATTATCGGGAATGACAAAGAATGACCCCTCAGTGACCAAAGCGTAATCATTTACCAGTTATCTGACCCCTGACCAAGTAATTTCCCTTCTCTGGGCTTTAAGTTTCTCTACTGTAAAATGAGAACGTGGTCCCTTCAAGTAATGACATTCTGTGATCCTCAGTGAATCCAGGTAATGCCTCAGCTCTGACCCTGCCCAGTAACCACCATCTTCCTGGCTGTGTCCACCACCATCCCCTCCAGGGCCTGGTTTCCTTCTACCACTCTCACCCCAAACATGGATGGTGACGCTGGCATGCAGGGCCTAGGGGATGTCATGGGGCCGATGGCAGAGGGAATTTGGGCTGGGCTCTGGACTCTATTTGCCTTGAGGCCTAGCTTCAGGAGAAGAAAAAAAGAGCCTGATGGTGCTGCCGGGAAGGGGGTGGAGGTTAGACCACAGGAAGGCCTCCTTGACTAGTATTGTTATGTGTGAGCACCAGGAGTGGCCTGAGAGGTGAGGATGGTAGCAGGAAAGCAGTGACTTTTTCCCCTCCCCCCTTTCTTGCCCCAGCATTTTTCATTCCTCCCCACCCCTTTTGGCAAGGGCATGGATAATATAATAATGATAGCCGACGTTTATATAGCTTTTAAAAACAGTTTACAAAGCCCTTTACATACATTAACGCTTTTGATCCTTATAATATATTTATGAGGTATGTTTTATTATCCTCATTCTATAGATGAAGACACTGAGTTCCAGTGAGGTTAAGATATTTACCCAAGGTCATACACCTTAGTGAATAGCAGAACCAGGAGATTTGAACACACATTTTCTGGTTCCAAGCCCAGCATTCTTCATAACCCTTCATAGATTTATCTCATGAGAGGCAGAGTGTTACAGAAATGGAGATGTGATTGTTCTGCCTCTCTTCTCTCTGCCTTTCTTCCCAAGGCTAGAATTGGAGGGTCCAGGAAAGGGATCAGACCAGTGCCCTTTCCTCAACCCCGAGGAACTGGCACGAAGTGGGGAGCAGGGGAGCAAGTTGGCCAGCATATGGCAACAAGGGATGTTGTGGGGCCTGTGGCACCTGTGGCAGAGGGAAGTGTCCATACTTCTCTCATCCTTTGAATCTTCTCCTTCTCCAGGGAATGGCTATGTCAGTGCCCGGGCCTCCCCTGGCCTCCTCCCCGTCGCCAATGGCAACAGCCTGAGCAAAGTTATCCCAGCCAAGTCTCCACCCCCACCTACCCACAGTGCCCAGCTTGGGGCCCCCAGCAGAAAGCCAGACCTTCGAGTTATCACATCCCAGGGTGGGAAGGGGTTAATGCATCACTTGGTGAGTTGTCCATTGGAGTGTTGTTGGGGATGGGGGGGAGGGGGAGAGTGAGAAGGGAGGCAAAGAAGAAAGTGGAATGCTTCAGCAGGAGGGATGAAGGTCAGGCAAGAGCAGGGATTTCTGAGGGAGAAGTCAAGGAAGTCAGGACTTCCTCTCTCTGCTTCCCACCCAAGTCCAGGTGGAGGCAAGGATTTTCTCATCAGAAAACGAGGACCTGACCAGAGGTTTGCTCAAAGGAGGCTCTGCCCTGGGAACTTCTAGAAACAACAAGTGCTGCCAGCTATGGATATAGATATGAGGAGAAAGATGTTACAGGCAGAGGGGCAGAGCTTCCTGACAGACTGGGGCAGAATAGGAAATGATGGAAGGGGTGACAGCTTCTGAAAGGCAGCCACTGAAGCAGAGATCTCTTTCTAAGAGATGGAGAGGGGAGGGGAGGGTGGAAGGAAGGAGAAGACACTGCCCTGCCCCAAGGCTGGGAAGAGAGGGTAGGAAAGGGGTAGTGATCAGAGACTGAACGAGCCCTGTTGGTTTTATTTCTGCTCCCAGACTGAGGACCATTTAGATCTGGTAAGTACTTGCTCTGTGTGGGCTCTAGATGGTGCCTATGACTTTAGACTACCATTCTGACTTGGTGCATACTGCCAGCTGAATCTCAAGCATGGAGTGTATTTGTGCATGTGCACCCTGGGGCTGATGTGAGAGAGAGAGAATGTGTGTGTGTGTGTACATATGTGTATGCGTGCGCGCTATGCATGTATTTGGAAATTCCTTCATTTGATAGACATTGATCATATGTGCCCATTATCTGTATAACTTAGTGTACAAAACAGACACTGAAGATATAGTCCATGCCCTTTGGCAGCACTGATCTAATAGTGAGGGTCAGGCACGCATGCATCTGCGTGCATGTGTGTGTGTACATATGTGTGTGCACGTGTGTTTATGTAGAAGGGTGAGCTGTGTTTGTCTCTATGCGTTTGCTTTTGTGCAAATGGTTATCTGCTGTTAGGAAATCTGTCTCCGTGGATTTCCCTGTGGGGCGTCTGTGGAAACACTGCTACTGAGCAGCCTCAGGCATCCCTAGGTTGTGTCCTAGAGCACCTGGAGCAGACCATTAAAGTGGATAGACTTTATGCCCCACTCACCTTTGACCCATCTCTAGCAAAAAGCTCTTATGGGGACAGCAAGGGGAGGGAGCAGGGAAAATGGGGATCAAAGCCAGAGGCAGATTCTCCCCTTCCCAGGGGAGTGCAGCCATCTAAGCTCTCATCCCCAGTTCTTGGCACTCACACACATATGTGTGTATACACAGGCAGTTACATACATGTCCACAGACACACACACAGATTCCGTCACAGCCAGGAGTAGAGCAGGGGCTGCTGACTCCTCCCTCCTTTCCTTCCTCCTTCCTTCCCCCCTCCCTCCCTCCTTTCCTCCCTCCCTAGCTCCTGACTCAGGGCCAGAGGAGGCTGGAAAAGGCAGGCAGGCTTTGGCGGCGACACGGCGGCAGTTTCGGCCTCAGCGTGGAGTTGGGATAAACAAGTGACTCAGCGGCAGATGGAGCTGACAGCCCCGTACTGGGGAGATGTGCGCATGCGTGTGCACACACACACACACACACACACACACACACACACACACACCTATCATCATCGTTCCACACCCTCTCCCGTCACAAAGTTCTAGCATCCCTCTGGCCGGGTATAAGTCGCAGTGTGAAGGATTTAGGGTAGATTTGAGGAGGACTGGACAAGACAAAGGGAACAAGATACTCCTCAGCTCTGATTTAGCCTTTCCCTTGCCCGGGGTCTGGGGAGGAAGATAGCGGCAGACTGGGGGTCCTCCAGCCAAGAGGCCCATGTTGCACCTTTGAGTCCGTGTCTCTGAGTGTGGATGTGTCTCTTTGTCTGTGTGTGAGATGCGCTATGTGCAGTCCTCCCTTTACGCTGACTGATGACCCTCCACTGTGTGGGCAACCCTGCTCTTGTGGACCTGTACTGGAGGGTGGGGTGAGACAGGACTGGGCAGTGGAAAGAACCTGAGATTTGGAGTCAGCCAAACTGAATCTGAATCCCTATAGTTCTGACACTTAACCCCTCTGGGACCAGGGCCTCAGTTTTCTTCTACGGTATAATGAGGAGGGGAAAAGGGGTAGGACTGGATGATTTCTAGGCTTCCTTTCATCACTAAATCTTGTAACAGAGACTCTGGTCCCCACATAGGACCTGGTACTGACTCTATGATTGGGGGTGGAGGTAGGGTTGGGTAGAAGACCAGCTAATGTCATCACACCTTCCTTCTGATGGGCCTCTCCTTTCTGCAGAACAATGCCCAGCGTCTCGGGGTCTCTCAGTCTACCCACTCACTCACCACCCCTGTGGTCTCTGTGGCAACACCCAGTTTACTCAGTCAAGGGCTTCCCTTCTCCTCCATGCCCACCGCCTACAACACAGGTATGTCTGAGCCCTAACCCAGCACAGATAGACCCTCATCTGGCAAATTCAGGGGTTCCTTTCAGGAAGTGGGGGTAGAGCTGAGTGCTGAAAACCTTGAAGAAAGAGAAGGAAAAAAGAACTGTGGTCCCTGTTTTCAAAGAGTTTTTGGCCTGATGGGAAAAATGAGCCACAAACAAAAATGCATGATCCAAGTAAACAGAGCTCTTTCTGTCCAGACTGTCCAGAAGTTTGGGCTGGCAGTAAGTGAGCAGAGGAAGAAGGCAGACCAAAGGAGCTTCTCTGAGGAGTGGAGAGAAGGGCTGGAACAGAGTGATGGGGCATGGCTGGGTGGTGAGGCCTGGGCAGGGCCAAGGGCAGGTTTATCCGGTTTCCTTGGGAAGTGCAGGCCAGGGGGTCAGGGAAGATGATGGGAAAGAGATTGGAAGGGAGGAGTGACTGAAGGCCTGGAGGCCCCATGGATGCAGGTAGAGGCCTCTGGGATGAATTAGGAATAGGCAGATATACCCTGCCTCCAAGACTATGCTGGTCCCAGCTGTCGTAGTGCCCACATTTGAGAATAGATTGTGAAATCCATCTACCATCTTCTCATAGAGGGTTTGTTGTTGTTTTTTCCCCTCTGCTGCATGAGTAAGTGAGGCTTCCTAGTAAGGAAAGGGCCTAGATGTTATCCCAGGAAACTGAAATGTGGGGAAATGAAAAGAGGCCCCCTCCCCCACCACTCATACCCACATAGGACCATCCAGGCTCTGCTTGAGATGGTTCTCTGGGCCAGATGGCTTGTAACCCTCTCCTCCTGAGCTTACTAATCTCCTCTATGACACAGCCCACAAGGGGGCTGTTCAGCTTCAGCAAAAGGACTGAGGGTGACCTGCTCCCTTCTGACGCAGCCCCTTCCACCTTCAGAAGGCCCCGGCAAGAAGGATTGGGCTTTTTTGCCACTTGGATCTGTTGCTTTGCCCTCTGGCACCAAGCAGAATAAAGCTAATGCCTCCCTCACTCCAGAACCTTCAGGCACTGAAAGACAATTATCACAGCCCTTCAGAAGTCTCCTCATCTCAGAGTTGAACAGTCCTCTTTCAAGTGAGCTCTGTTAGGATCTCAGCCATCTTCACTATGCTGGTTGCCTTCCTCTAAATATTTCACTTTATCAGTGTTAGTGAGGCATTGAGGTGATGCAGGAAATAGAGCATTGGGCCTAGCCTCAGGAAGACCTGAGTTCAAATGTGGCCCAGACATTTACTAGCAAGTGTGACCTTGGGTAAGTCACCTGTTTGTCTCAGTTTCCTCAGCTGTCAGATGGGGATAATAATATCACCCACCCCATAGAATTGTAGTGAGGATCAAATGAGACAATGTTTGTAAAGTGCTTAGCTCGGTGTCTGGCACCTCCCCTTTCCTGAAATGTCATGTCCAGAAGTGAACACAATATTCCAGAGTGGTCTGACCCAGTTAGAGTGAAATGGGACCACTGCTTCTCTCAGGCCTGGACATTATCCCTCTTATAATCAAGCCGAGGATTATATTAGCTTCCTCTCCTGTGCCATTGTTGTTGTCTGTTTGTACTTCCCTCCTCTTGTACTTCCAGAGTTGATTTTTTTGAAGCCAATATTAGACTTTACATCTATCCCTGTTATTTTGTGGGATCTAGCCCAGGGACAGTGGTGGGGGAGGGAATGTCAGTCAGCAGCCCAGCTCACTGTTGTTTTTTTATGTCTGGGGTCCTAAAACTGGTTGTTTTTTTTTTTTTTTTTTTTTACAGTTTTAAATGTTTTCTTTTTAATTTTTAAAAATTTTTTTATTTTTATTGTTTCAGTTTTTGCAGGGGGGAAGGCAGGGCAATTGGGCTAAGTGACTTGCCCGAGATCACACAGCTAGTAAGTGTGTCAAGTGTCTGAGGCTGGATTTGAACCCAGATTCTCCTGACTTCAGGGCCGGTACTCTATTCACTGCGAGACGTAGCTGCCCCTAAATGTGTTTGTGTATTTGTTTTTAAAGGATGTAAACAAAAACTGGTGGCCAGCCAAATGCAGTCTTAGGGCCAGTTTGCCTAGCCCAGCTCCAGCCTGTCAGGATCCCAGTACAAACTGGGTACCCTGTACAATAAAAGACAAAAAAATGTACTTTGTTATAATAATAAAACCCCAGGAAGCATCAAATAACAGTGCCCTTTCTCTAATGCAGACATTCTCTATAAGGTTCCTCCACGTAAGGCAATCTGGCCTCATGTCCAGATTCAGACTGAAACCCTAGGTTGGAAAGGGCCCAGAGGCAGAGATCTGAATGAGAGTTGAAGACTAGATACTCTTATTGTGGGTATCTGTAAATTGTGTGAGTGTGTTTGTGCATGCATGCAGCTTGCCCTTTACATCTTCTGCAGTTCATTGGTGCCTTTCCTAAAACATGCGGCAGCACCCAGCTGTGACTGCCCTCTTGATGAAGTGAAGGTGGGCCTTTGCTCTTCCAGTAGGCACATTGCCAGCATCTTAAAAGGGCCAAAGAGTTGGGTGGTATGAAGGGACCCAGAGACTCCCAGGATGCTGGAGCTGGGAAAGCCCCTCGTTTTTCAGTAGAAGACAGCTGAAGGAGAAAAACCCAGGCCTCAAAGGCCTGATATTGGGGTCACTTCTGGTCCTGGCTGGCTTCCACCACCTCTCTGGGCCTCAGTTTCTTCCTTTGTCAGGTGAGGGGACTGGGTTAGCTGATCTTTAAGGACTCTTGTAGAACCCATGTTCTGTGATTCATCCTGGCTGTTAAGTGTAAAAGCTAGTGTTGGAGCCCACATCTTCCTCACCTAGTGTAGGACTTCTCCCTACTCTAGCAGGCTAGGGAGCACCAGTGATTGACCCCCTAATTTATTTATCCTGTCATTCTAGTTTTTCATACATAAGGGTTTACGTCAGAGTAAGGAATGGAAATAGGGGCTGGACCTGTGATTTTATCATGAAGAAATTTCCTCCACTAATGAAGATCAGTTCCTTGTTTGTAACTTATAATCTTAGAAAGCTGCTTAGACTAGCACTGATGGGTTGTTACTTGCCTAAGGTCATACAGCTAGTTTGCTTTGGAGGTAGGACTTAAACTCAGATCTTCATGGGCTTTCTTCACAGAGACACTAGGCCAGACCCTAGACATAAAACCTGTTTTTCTTCCTCTTCTATTTTCCTCCATGTAAGATGTGGCTAAATATTAACTAGTATCAACAAACAGGAAAGGCCTTTAGCAAATTCATTCAACTCTTGTCTCTCATTCTATTATGAACAAGAATAATGTGTAGACATAAGTAATAAGAACTCAGGCTTTCTCTCTGCTAGGAGATGAAAAATTTCACACGTATGTATATAGGGAAGGAAATGATTGATATACTTAAGAGGACTCCAGTTAGACAATAGATATAACTAATCGGCAGCAGAAGTGTAAACAAGACTCCACTGAATTTGCTATCAGTTGTTCTCTGTTTATAGACATTGGCTCAAATTCAAGTTTTAGCCCCAGGTCTTGCCTAAATTCTGGTCAGTGTTAACACTGACCAACAGAACTTGGCATTAGATGGATAGATCTTCTGGGAAGAATACACTGAAATGAACTAGAACACTTTGCTTTTTGGGGCCTCTCTGAAAGGAGGGCATTGCTCCTAAACCATGTGGATGAGTCTTTGAAGCCCAGAACTGTGTGGCTGCCAGTCATTTAACAGAGATTTATTAAGAGCCTTCTGTATACCAGGCCCAATGCTTGGTGCTGGGGAGGCAAAATGAAAACTGCCTGTGCCCTCTGGGATCTTCCATTGGGGAGTACAGAAGACAGTGGTCCAAAACAAAAATGGATCAGTCCATAAGATGAGCACAAATGATCAGGAGGCAGTAGCGAGGAAGCTGAGTATCGAAGGATTCCAAGAGGCAGAGATGAAGAAGGTGTGCATTCCATGCCAAGTAGGAGGCTTTGGCAGTTGTTGTAGCATCATTGGAGAAAAGGGGGCTGATAGAAGAGGTATTGTGGACATAGAATAGAGAGGTTATGATATGAGGCTGGGGAAGAAGAAAGAGTCAAGGAAGGATCCAAGATGGAGAATCTGGGTGACTAGGACCCTCAAGAGAAATAGGGTAGATTAGATGAGAGATAAGTTTAGGGAGAGAGACAGTGGATTGTTTCCAACATGTTGAGTTTGAGAGATCTAAAGGACTTCCTGGTGGAGATACACATCTTACTAATTAATTACTCTATCTTTTGTTGTTTGTAGGAATGAACAATGCCCAGACCTTCTGGCTAATGTGAAGGTTGTCTGGCTAATGTTAACTTAAGCCAGATTGCAGACATTGATCATCTGTATAGTATAGTGTAAAACAGTGTTTCTCAAACTTTGTGGTCTCAGGATCTCTGTACATTCTTAAATATTAAGGATCTTCACCCTCACCCTTCTCATCAAAGGGCTTTTGTTTACGTGGGAGCAAATTTTAAAAAACCCCTGGTGTTCAGAGTGCTGTACTTGGGAATCAAGAGACTTTTGTTGGCCCTTCCCTAGTAGGCACACACGTTTGTTGGCTCTCCAGCCTTGGACAATATCTTTAGCTGGGACAGGCCTTCATTATCCCATTCAGTTCAGTTCAACTGAGCAAGAGAGATCATTCACGGAGATCATATAGTCTGTTCATCTGTAAAATGGAGCTATCTCTACCTTATATACCTGAAGGTGAGGGGCTGCTGCTGCTGATAGTAACATATATTTCCATAGTGTTTTAATAGTCATAAACAACCTTCCTTATAACAGCCCTGTGAGGTGGAGAGAAATGAAATTTTCTCTCTTATTCTTAGCCACCTGTGTGACGATGGCAACCTCTCTGAATCTCAGTTTCTGAAGCTGTAAAATGAGAAAATGGTATTTGCACTGGGGTTTTAGGAGAGAAACTATCAATTAGCAGCCATTTATTAGCTCCATTTTATAAGCCTTTGAGTGTTTTAGAAATATGAGTTGCTGCTACTTCAATTACTACTGCTATGGAGATCGCATCCATTTCTGAAGTTAGGTGTTTGCATGGGCAGGTTGGGGAGGGGAGTGGTGCCATGCTTTTATATACATACATTCCTATTTATTTGCTGCATTAGCAACCTTTAGGAGGCATGGGGATGGTAGGCTAAGGAAAAAGACACATGAAGTGTTGATTTAGCTACCTACAGCTTTCATCATGGGCTCCTTCTCTCTCCTCCAAAGCACTAGCTTTAGTGACTCTAGACCCAAAGGGCAGATTTTTGTAGGTTTATTGACTTATCTTCCAATAGGGCTCTTTACACAGGCATGACCCATCCCCATACTTCTTGTGAGTTCCTCAGCTAGCCCTTCAGCCCCCTCGCCTTCTCTTCTCTGGCTGACAGCCCTGCCAGGCACCCTGCTTGCCTCTTCCCCTTGGCCACCAGGCTCAGCTCTCACTCCTCTTTTCTCCTTTGCAGATTATCAGTTGACCAGCGCAGAGCTCTCTTCCCTCCCGGCTTTCAGCTCAACTGGGGGACTGTCGCTAGGCAACGTCACTGCCTGGCAACAGCAGCAACAGCCACAGCCACCCCAGCAACAGCCCCAGCCACCACAGCAGCCACCACCACAGCCACAGCCACAGCCCCAACAGCAACAGCCACCGCCACCACAGCAGCAGCAACAATCCCACCTGGTCCCTGTGTCCCTTAGCAATCTAATGTGAGTATCGTTCTGTGTGGATCTTGTTAGGGGAGGGAACTGCCCAGAGGGCCCATGCCTGTCCTCAAAGCCAGACTTCCCAGACCTGACTGGAAAGAAAACTAATCTTTGTTTACTTTTTCTCCCTACCTGACCCTGCTCCTGACTCTGTCTCTCCTTCCTCTTCTCTCTGTGTCCCATCTTCCTCATGTCTTATTCTTTCCTAACTCTATTCTCTCAACCTCTTCAACTTTCTCTGTTCCTCATCCCTTTGTGTCTCCCCCTCCCCCCCTCCCCTCAGCCCGGGCAGTCCCTTGCCTCATGTTGCTGCAGCCCTCACCGTCACCACCCACCCCCACATCAGCATCAAGTCAGAGCCGGTGTCCCCGAGCAGAGAGCGCAGCCCAGCACCGCCAGCCCCTGCCCCCTTCCCAGCCCCTGCTCGACCTGAGCCCGGGGATGGCCTCAGCAGCCCTGCTAGTGCATCCTATGAAGCTGGGGAGCGGGATGATGGGAGGGGTGACTTCGGGCCTACCTTGGGGCTGCTCCGTCCCGCCCCAGAGCCCGACACTGAGAGCTCGGCAGTGAAGCGGATGCGGCTGGACACCTGGGTAACGTGACCTCTTCCCTTTCATCTGGGCAGTCCTCCCAACATTCTAACCTCCTCCCCCCATTGCAGTGTTAGCCCATTCCCCCTGTCACATCAGGGACCTCATTGGTTTTGTTTCTTTGTCCCTGTCTTATTTCCATTTGAAAGTTCTTCTTGAAATCTAGCTTCCATCTATTCCTCTCACTGAAGCATTAGCTCCTTCCCATTCATCTTGCTTGCCCTGCCCACCACCCATGTGTGTTAAATTCATCTCCCTCCCCTCTTCCCCAGAAAGCTCTTGTGGTTTAATCTCCATCCCTTCAGAGCTGACCTCTCCGTAAGTGGCAGGGTCACATCCAGGAGCGAGGGTGGGGACTCGGGGAAGGGGCACACCCAGACCCAGCACTCCCTCATACCTTCCTTCTACATCTCCTCTCTCTACAGACATTAAAGTGATGACTCTCCCCCTCCTCTATCAACCTCCCTCTTGAAGAGTTGACAATCTCACCGCCCCTCCCAGTCCCGGGCTCCTCCCCGCTCGACCCCCTAGTCCCTTTCTTGTGCTCCGTGTCCTGTTGACGGTTACATTTGTGTATAATTATTATTATTATTATATTATTATTATTATTATTTTTTTAATTTGAACTCTCGCTTCTAGGAGGGGGAAGCATCCCCTTCTCTTTCTTCTCCCCTCCGTTTTCATGGGGGGGACACTCTTTTTTGGGGGGACAATTTGCACGTTGTACACATATGCTGCAGGGGGGGAGGGGGGACCCCAAAAAGACTTTGGGATGGGGCAGAAGCCGAGCCCTGCATGTGGAAACCTCCCTTCACCCCCATCCCCAAGAGAGGAAGTAACCAAAAAAAAAAACCAACCCCATAAAATGGACTTTAAAACCCTAGAACCTAGTTTGGTTGGACCTGAGGGATGTAGATTGGATGCTTGGGTCAACACTGTTCTGCTTGTGCTGCAGGGCTTTAGGAGGGCTGCCTGGAATTGGGGTTAAAATCCCCATGGGTGTCTGCCTCTCCAGTGCTATTCATATTTACCTAGGCTGCTTAGGTGTGGGGCATGTGCTCAGGCCTGGAACTCCAAAAGAATCCCCATCCTTCACTGATTCATGTGTAAGCTGCATTCTCCAAAACTAAGGGGCAAGGGGTGAAGTTTTAGTTGTAGTATGAGAACAGCAGGCCTTGGCATCCAGAAGATACGTTCTCTCATACTGGGAAGTCTAGCGTTGGTGGGGTGGAGAGAGACCTCCCTTCCCCCAGGACCTGGAGGAACTTCGGAGTCTCTTCCTCTCTGCAAATAGAAGAGAGTGGGGATGAAGTAGGGGGCTGCTTCACAGCACAGTGCATGTGGGGTACCCCCTGCTTAGGCATTAGAGGGGGATCCTGGTGGTGGAGAGAGAAGAGGGCCTCCTTTTCCCTCCTCTGGGGTTTTCTTCTAAAATATACAGTGCAATAGCATCCCTTCCCTCACCTACCCCTTTCACTCTGGTTCCCAAATCCCATTCTTCTGCCCTTGGTGCCAGCCTTTCAAACTAAGCCTCAACCTGGAGGGGAGGAGCAGAGCCAGTCTTAATTATGCTGGTAGAACCTGGGAAAGAAATTGAGGATGGTGAGCATCTGCTACACCTCCTCCTTCTCACCTGGATCCTAACCCTAACAGGCCTGGACTGGCTTAACAAAAGACTGCACTAGGCGTTTTGGGAGGACTTGGGCACCATTGCAAACAGGGCGGGGGGAGGGAGCATTAAGGTCAGGGAGGATCAGAATATTCTTTTACCATAAAGGTCATAGAAAGGAAAGGAACATATGCCCATTCCCTTGTTCACATATGATTATACACCAGAGGCACAGGTCCCGGAGGAGCCTACAGTTTCCCAGAGCCAGGATATGGGGTAGAATGGAATGAAGCTGACAAGCCTCACATTCAGTGCTAGTTGTGTCCTAAGGTGGCCCTCTTTTTCAGCCTTGCCCCATCACAGCCCCCTCTTCTTTCCTTAGCCCCCCCCCCCATCTCTTGGTCCTCCCCATCCCCACCAGCTTGCTACCTCCTGCTCCCCACCACCATCACCACCACACCCCACCTTTCCCTCGGCTACTGTAATTGTAAATAGCAACTTTGGAAATGTTGGCTATGTAACAGTCCAGGAAACTGTTTTTTTGTTGTATTGATATGAAATGAAATTCTATTTTTGTCAAAGTATATTGTAATAATAATGACTCTGAAATGGCCCGTAGTGTACAGATGAGATTGTTCTTCTACTGTTGTTCTTGCCCTCCCCTTGCCCTACTTTGCCCCTTTCACTTCCTCCCCAGATGTGTGTAGCTGAGGGGGGGGGGGAATGAGGGGGCAGAGAGGGAGCCAAAGCCTGAGGCCCTTGGATCTTTGGCTGTATCTAAGATCATTAGGGAGCTGGGAGGAGTCCCCTAGCACCCCCACTTCCATACTCAGAGGTGAGTGCGGACAGTGGGGAGGGCTGGGGTTGTCTTCCCCCAGTCCTTTCAGAGATTGATACTTGGCTTGTGCTCCCCATGCCCTAGGGCTAGGGGCTTTGTCTTAGGTCTCTCATCACAGTTGAAACTTAGGGGTAGCAGAGGCCTAGTTCTGTAAGTGACTGTATTTACCCACCTCAGAGACCTAGCCATTTGCAGTATTCTGAAACTTAATCATGGGGGAGGAACCTGAAGCAGAGGGTGTGTGTGTGTGTCTGTGTGCGCGTGCGTGCGTGTGCGTGTGTGTCACACATTCATGTGTGCACATACATCTGTCTTTATGTGTTTATCAAGTGACCAGTTGTCCAGCATTTCAGCTTCCTGATCTTCCCAACTCTGTTCTCCCAAAAGTCCTTCATGGACATTTTCTCTTGCTGCATCTGGCTCCCTTCTCTGTTCACCTATTTGTTTATTAATTCAATAAGCATTTATTAAGCACTTACGGTATGCCAGATGCTGGGAGAGACACAGTTTAAATAAGGCAAGATCCCTGTCTTTATGGACCTCACATTCTCTCTACTCAGAGAATCATCTTTACTTGCTAAATTAAAACACTGATTATTTTTATACGTCCATTTTTAAGGGGGATTTTGCGGCTGGTCCCGCCTGGCTCTCCCATTTGGTCCTATCTTTCCAACCTTGCTCCCTAAAGGAATTGTCTTGCTCCAGCTAGACTGGGCGCTTTCCTTTCTCCCAGCATGCCTTGGACTTTCCTACCTCTCTACCTGTGTTCATCGCTGGAATGTGCTGTCCTCCCCAAGTCCTACCTTTCTTCCAAAGCCCAGATACATGCAGTCCTACCTCCTTGAATAAGTCCCATGTCTCAGTGAGTGCTCCTTCTTTATCCCTCTAGAGCAGTGGTTCCCTGGCCTCAGGACTCTAAAATTATTGAGGACTCCGAAGAACTTTTGTTTATGTGGTTTATATCTGTCCATATTTACCATATCAAAAATTAAAACATCTTAGTATGATTATGAAAATTTCTTTGACCTCATGATCCCCCATGAGACGGTCTTAGGTCCCCAGAGGTCCCCAGACCACACTTGGAGAACTACTGGTCTAGAGCACATTGGCCCTCCAGCATGCCCATCTTCCCAACTAAGGGCAGGGACTGGGACTTATTCATCTCTATGTCCAGCCCTGCCCTCCCTCCTCCTCTCATAACACAGTACCTAGCACACAGTAGTAGGTGGTCAATAAACACTTGCAGGTGACTAATTCTCCCCTCTCTTTTGGCCAGACTTACCTCCTTCCTGGCTGTATCCAGCTTTCCTTGGCTGAGCCACCCTAGTACTAAATACCCCACGGGAAGCCTTCCCTTCCCCTCCCCTCCATTTTTATGGATGCGTGCCCCTGAGCATGTATAGTATTCATCAGGTTTGTCTTCTGTCCTACAGTGGCATTTCTGATATTGGATAACTCTGGGTGTATGCATGAGTGCACTCATGTGCCTCAGTGCACTGTGTGTGTGTGTGTGTGTGTGTGTGTGTGTGTGTGTGTGTGTGTGTAAGTCAATGTGTGGAGATGTTTTTTTTTTTTAAGGGGGGAAGCAGAATTGCTATATGAGTGCGTATCTGTTACATTTCTGCAGTTCAGTATCCCAAGGTTTTATCACAGGGCTTTCCAGTTAGATAAGCAATCCCCCTTGGAGCCTGGCCCTTCTTGGTGACTTAGTGACTCCCCTTCCTATTCATTAGCCAAACTCACACCTCCTCCCAGCCCCTCCCCCTAGAACTGGGCATTTGCCAAAGCAACCACTGGAGACAGCCAACACCCCTCACCTCCACCCTCCACTTTTTAGACAGCTATCAGGGATGATGGGTGAGAGGAACCCCCCCCCAAGCAAAACACCACCACCCCTTACAACAGTGCACTAAATACAGCGGCGAGACCGATCCCCAATCCTAATCCTCCCCACCTTGGACAGAAAGGAAGCAATGCACTTCTCTTACTGTTTATTTATTTGTTTGGAAAGACAGAGATGATGTAAAAGTGTATCTAGAAATATCTATATCACTATATATTTTTAACTGACTCTTCAGGATCCCTTGAGGGGGCTAGGGGACAATTTTAGGGTTCCATAAGTGGGGAGCAGAACCTGGGAACTCCTAGTTTTCCTTTCTGCCCCCCTCCCTTGAAACATTGGTAGGAGGGATGGGATTGGGTGGGGCTGCATTATTTTTGATAGAGAATCTGGATTCTCTTGTGTTCCTCCCCAGCCCAGGTCTGAGGAAAGAGTGAAAAACTCAAGGAGGTATTCCATCCTCTCCCAACCCTACCCCCTACTCCCAAACCTGACAATCACCCACTCCTCTATGGCTCTGACTGGGTCCTGGGGGCGGGGGGAGTCGAAAGTGTGTGGCTGTTGATTTGTTTTCAATATTTCTTTCCGTGCTGTATGGTGATGCTTTCTTGGTATTCTACACAATAAGAAAAGACAAAAAAGTCCTCAAGTTCTTATGAGTTTTGTTTGAAAACTCTTTCACTATATTTGTTGTAAAGAGGTTTACTATTAAAAGAAAAAATACACGTTTCTGATAACTTTGGTTTGGTTCATTGACTTATTTGGTTCGGTCCGATGCTGGTCTTCCCTTCCAAAGTTGCTGAGGGTGGCCTCTTCTGGCCCAAGCCCTCTGACCTTCACCTCACCAGGGAGAGCGGTACAATCGCAGCAGGAGAGGTAGAAGTGAGATGCCAAGAGAATGTTCAGGTTGTCTAAAATGAGAGCCCCTGGACCAGAAGACCTGCATTCAGATCCTGTAGCTGTCACTATCTAGGTGACCTGGGGTAAGTAATTTTTTCTCTTGGCATCTTAATTATTTCATCTATAAATGGCAGGGGAGGGAAATGGAGGGAATGGCTGAACTTCACAATCCCTTCTTTCTATCTCTAATATTTTGGGCTTTTCTAGCAGCTAGAAGAGGAAATGGATCACACAGGAATATAAGAAATACTTCTTTGGATCAGAGACCAGCCTAGGATTTTACTTCTGATTTAGGAAATCATAGTAGGTCCTTCAACTACTTGATGCATCCTGGTGTCCCCTTAATAGATGGTTTCATATCCAGCTATTAGTCAGCTCTAATAAGTAGGGCTGTGGGATCCTTATAGGAATAAAAAAGATGGGGACATGTGGTAGTAGCACTTGGCTGGAGCAAAGGGTCTTAAGAAGGGACTAGGGCGAGTCTGTGATTTTTTTTAAGTTACACAAAAGGGGCAGCTGGAGACACTGGTAGAAAGGAGTCAGAAGGAGAGGATAAGGCTGCCAGGGAAGATGGGGGGGGGGATGGGCAGCCCTCTGTAGTGAGGCCTGGTAGTGTTAGGACAGACTTAGACCTCACAGCCCTGTGGTGAGAGAAGACATCTCACCAAATGGGCGCCCTCTTTTCCACAGGGACTGAGAACTGCCCTACATATTAAATCAGAACCCACTCTGGTGACTCTCCCAGTTCATCCCTTGTGTTCTAAGAGTCCATCAAGATGACCTAGTGAGTCTCCAGTCTCCATGGCGAAGTTGGTATCTGTTCTGTTACATACTAATGAGGAAGGGCCTTCAAAAGATGGGGAAAGGTAAGAAAGAGGCTATCAAAAAATGAAGAGTGGGCGGCTAGGTGGCACAGTAAATAGAGAGTGCACTGGTCCTGGAGTCAGAAGGACCTGAGTTCAAACCTGACCTCAGACACTTAACACTTACTAGCCCTGTGACCTTGGGCAAATCACTTAATCCCAATTGTCCTGCCTTCCCCCCTAAAAAAAAAAAAAAGGCAAAAAAAAAATATGAGATCATCAAATCACAGAACTTGACATTAAAGACCTGAGACAGTATCCAGTATAACTTTTACATATGAGTCTTTTTTCTCTCAGCTCTTTGAAGAATAGACTTAGTAGTAGTATCAATGGCTCAGAGGGTACAGTTCAATAATTTGGGGGGCATAGTTCCTAATTACTTTCCATATTGGCTAGACCAATTCACAGTTTGACACCTGCTTTTCCTTAGTCCCTCCAGCATTTGTCATTTTCCCTTTCTGTCATCTTTGCCAATCTGATAGGTGGGAAGTGGAACCTTGCAGTTGTTTTAATTTGCATTTCCCTAATGATTAGTAATTTAAAATATTTTTCATATGGCTGTTAATAGCTTGGATTTCTTCTTTTGAAAACTGCTTATTCACATACGTTGAACCTGACCAGGAGTCTCCTCTACTACATCTCTGGCATTTGATCATCTGGTCTTTGCTGTAATTAGAAACCCACCACTAGACATACAAGAAAATCTGTTCTGGTTTTTGGGCAGATCTGCAAAGAAACGTTTCCTTATATTGAACCAAAATTTGTCTCTCATTACCTTCCATCCATTGGTCAGCTTTCTGGGTCCAAGCAAAAACAGGTCTCATTCTTCCACATGGCAGTCCTTCAGAAAGCTTAAAGAGAGCTAATATATTCCCCTCTAGGCTTCTCTTCTCGAAGCCAAACATCTCCTTGTTCTTTCAAATGATCCTTGTATGTTGTGATTTTTGAATCCTCTCACTATAGCGGTCACCTTCTGATAGACACAGGCCAGTTTGTCAGTGTCCTGCCTAACAAGTGATACCCAAAACAAAATACAGTACTCCAAATTTAGTCTGAATTTGGCAGAACACAATAGGACTATCAATTGTAGATCTCAAGCCATCCATACTTTTATCATCTGGTGCAATTCACTGTGTTCCTGTTAATGCCGTCTAAAACCATATTAGCTTTTTTGGAGGGTGCCACAATTTGGACCCATGCTGAGCTCATAGGCTTTTTTTTCTTAATATAAAGTCATCATCCCTATTTTGGATCTGTGCACACTGGTGGACTTGACACTTCTCCCTTTTAAATGTCATCATTCTAGTTTGTCGTGGTGATTTTTGTGGATCATAGTTCTCCCAGCATGTTAGCTATCCTTACTAGTGCCATATTATCTGAAAACTCAGAGCCATGTTAGATATACAGAGTAGGCCAAAGGGGAAAGCCCTTTGACAGGCTAGTAGAAACTTTGGGTTTGACAATTACCAACTAGTAGCTTTTTTTTAATGCTGAATCCACAACTTGGAATATTTGAAGACTATCATTCAGTCATTTCTTTCTATGTTGCTCACAGGATATTATGAGAAACTCTTAAATGCCTTGGTAAAACACGGGACAAGAAAATGACTTCATTGGTATGGGGAACTCCTGAGTAAGGAAGTTCTCAATTAATTCAAGTTGGTACTTTCTCAGAAACTTACAGTCTTAGAGAATAATAGCCTAGAGCACTAAGTGGTTAAGTGACTTATCCAAAGTCACACAGCCATTGTGGATCACAGGCAGGGCTTGAACAGTCTTCCTGCCTGCCACAGTATGCTGAAATAAAGTAGTAGTAATTAATGATAATCATAACTGAAGTTTATATTGCACTTTGAGATTTGCAAAGTGCTTTCCATAATATCATCTCATTTGATCATAACAGCAACCCCTTGAAATAGGTGCAGTTATTCCATTTTACAGATGAGGAAACAGCTATTGAACTAAGTGACTTGCCCATAGTCACATAGCTAGTAAATATCTGAGGAAGAATTCAAATCCAGATCATTCTGAGTCCAGGTCCAATACAATAATATATTCATGCTGCCTCTCCAAAGGATACTGAAATCCAGGTACATTGTGCCTACAACATTCCTCTGTGATCAGGTTAGACATTCCATCAAGAAAAGAAATGTAGTCTGGCATGACCTGCGCTTGATGAGCTGGTGCAGCCTTTTGTCATTGTTATTTTCTGAATGTTCACAAACCCTCTTTCATAATGCCAGGAATTAGTCAAGCTCAACAGCTCATAGTTTTAAAAAATCCACCTTCTGCCACTTTGAAAATTGGGTCAACATTTACACGACTCAGTCCTGTGGCACTTTGAGTTTTCAAAGATCTATAACAGTAGGTTAACAAATCACATCCAAAATTTTTTCCAGCACCCTGGGCTATAGTTCCTTTTGGCTTGGTGACTTGTATTTGTTAAAGTTGGCTAGGTGCTACTCTCCTCATCTCCTCATCTAACTTGGTTTTTTAATTCCCTCTAAATATTTTTGTTCTATACTTCCTACCCTTGGCAAAGAAAGCAAAACCAAAGTAAAAGTGAATAGAGTTCTGCTTTCTTTCTGTCATCCATTATAATCTCATCTACCCCAAATCATAGTTATAGCTTTTTAAATACTCCTTTTGCCCTCAACATATTGTTAAAAGCTCTTTTGTGTTGCATCAGCATTCATTACAAGGTTCAGCTCTTTTTTGAGCTTTACAACTTAAGGGTATTCTTATAGAATTGTGCCAGTCCTTTGTCTTTATCCTCAATTACCTGCCCTTTTTTCCCCCATTTTCTGAGCATATCTTAAAATTTTGTTTGTCACTGATTTACCAGTGCATTTATACTAGATGGTTCCTCCTTTTCTTTCTCATTGAATTTATTTTTGTTTCATGAGCTCATTCTTAAGAATATCCAGGAGTTCATCCTTGTCAAGCTGACTTCCTCTATGGAATCTTAGGCCATAAGGATCCTATCTATCCTTTCTCTGGATTCTTTAAAATCAACTCTTCTAAAATCTAGAATGTTCATCAAACTAGGTCTGGCTTTTCCCTCCCTCCCTATGATGTCCTCTTAAGATATTTTCCTTCTCTGGTTCTCATCACTTATTTGGCACTTGGTCAGAATAAGTTTCCTTTTATCCCTTCCTCTACCTTTTGATGAATTTAATTATCAAGACAAGTGCAGAATTCATCACACTTTAGAAGAAGGAGCTCCAACAGATGCATGGGTAGTTGAAGCACCCCCCCCCCCATTACCACTCCCTTGGTGCCAGCTTTATAAGCTGCTTCTGGAACTCATCACCCATTCCCTTCTTGTGTATTACTGGCATGTAGTGAATTTCCACCACAAAGCAGTTTTTGTTCTCCTTCTGTTCCCCTTACCTAGATGCCTTCAACCATGCTTCCTCCCCTTCCCCTAAACTCACTAAACTCACAAGAGTGTATTTTGATACACAACATTACTGCACTGTCCTTTTTGAGGAAGAGCCATGCTTCCCTTGCCATCTATTTTCCACTCGTGAGTGACATCACATAATAAAATTGTACCTCCTTGAGTTGACCACAAGGTCACTTTGTTATCTGTTATCTGGACATTTGTGTATAGACATCTGAAGCCATGAGTATTGTTAACTGTTGCCTCTTTTTAGATATTGTTTCCTTGAATTACTGGGCTGTCCATTGCTCTTCTTCATATTTCTCACATACTACCACTTTTCATGTTCTTTCCCCTCCCTTTTTTAAAATATTTTTAATATATTGTTTATTTGCAAACTGGGAGGAAAGTTCGCCACATACATATTCTTCAATTTCCATAGCCCTTTAGGCCTATGGTATTGCCCCTTCTTGCATCCTTATTTCTCTATATTTTCCCCTCCCTTACTAAACTTATTGAATTCCCACATAAATGCCTTTCATTCACCTACCAAGGCTAGATTGAATACTCCATTCCAGTGGAAGGAAAAGATTTCATAAAAGGAACATAGCCAGGATAGGGGATCTTTCCAACTCCCATTGTCAACCCAGAGGCTAAAGAGTATGCAGGGGTTAGGAGTGGAGCTCCCCTAGCTGGGACTTTTCTTTAGTTGCAGTTTTTAAATCATAAACTGTTAGAATCCCTCCTGGTTGTGTAGAGTCAAATGGAATATGCCTTCTTATTAGCCACAAATATCAGCAGGAATCCTAGAGCCTTAAAATGAGGTTTGACAATTTAAGACTTCAGAACAGATATGAAGAATCAGTGAATGAATGAATGAAGCACGTATTGATTCCTATATGATAAACATTGGGGATACAAATAGAAAAATGAGACTAATACCCCTTAAAGAGTTCACATTTTAACAAAGGGGACAACACATATGCAGAGTTTGAATTGAAAATTAAATGGAAAAATCCTATGGTCCTTAGAGTACAGTGACAAAGCAGATACCAGTGCTCCTTCTTTTATCATTTCCATTGACAAAATCATATTTTTCATAAAATCATAGTTTCTGATGTTAAAGGCACTTGACAGTGCCAAGGACTTTGATGGCAAGAGCTTTCCTTTCTGGGTCTTGAGTAGCTGTGGCTGAAGCACCTGCAGGAGCAGTTGTCAAGCTGCCTCTACATAAAAGTTGCTTCACAGCAATGTTTAATGGCTGTGGTCATTGATTTTGAAACGCTGCTATTCCCAGGGGTCTTGGGTTCAGAGTCCTGGTTTGTCTCCATTAAGGACTAAGAGATGATGGTCAAGGTGGTCGTAGTTTTACTTGCCAGATGCAGGCTGCCTCTGGTCTCCCTCAGGGTACACTATTGTTTAAGATAGGCTAGCTAGCCAGCCTTGTTATCAGTTGGTGGGAATGGCTGGTCCCTTTCCCATTGGAGTTGTTTCCTTGGATGAAGTCTGTTACTACTAGTCTGGAAGCAGGACTGATGGTCTCAGGAATGCTGCCAACTCTAAGACCTGACTATTGGTAGCAGTTGGTTCACACTGGTGGTGACTGGTTAGGTGTTGGTGATGAAGGAGGTGGGCCCAATCTCCCAATTATTCCTACCTTCAATGATGGCTAAGTTTTGGGCTGGAAGTGCATCTGGTGGTTTGTGGGACAATGCTCTTCCTAAGGTTTTTGGGTTGAAGGTCCTAGGCCGTCTCCATCAGAATCTGAAGGGATCATGGTCAAAGTGGAGATGGTAATTTCAGTCGAGTGACATATGTTGCCTCCCATTTCCTCCTTAGGGTTCTTTGCTGCTTAATGCAGTAGTAACCAGTGGTGACTTCAGAGGACTGAGTGAGACATGCCTCCCTGCCTTTTGGCTAAGAAGTGGTGTGAAATGAGGAATATAGTTTCAAATATGGCCAATATGTTCATTTGTTTTTCTTGACTGTACTTTATCTGTTTAACAGAATAGATTGGAAAGTGACATTTTTTTAAAAGGGAGAAAACATTAATAAAGCATTTTAAAAGAAAAAATGAAGTTTGACATTTGCCTACCAGTCCCTCTGTACTTCTTTTACTACTCCAGTCTTTGGATCCAGTCCAGCTAAAAATCGCCATGCTTTTCCAACATGCAGACTGATGTGAGCCACAAACATCCCCTAATCCTCTATTCACCACCATAAACAAGAGAAATTTAGTGAGTTGGCACTCTTCTGCCCAGGGATCCAACCTCTGGCCAGGGAGTGCTGAGATAGCAAATCATCTTACTCCATCTTGCACTACATGCCCCACATACAACTTTAGGGTTGGCAGCAACCCCACATACCCCACACCTCACCTTTTACTTCACATCCCTCCAAAAATCTGAACCTTCATATTCCCACATAACCCCCATTTAAAATTTCTTTTGTGGCTAATTACTCCCATATATTATTTTTTAAAAAATAGATTCTTATTGATATTTTTACATTTCCTAGAATTCTTCCAAAAAGCTATCCCTTAAAAACAAATTTTTTTTTTTTTGCTTTTTTGGAGGGGGGAATTGGGGTTAAGTGACTTGCCCAAGGTCACACAGCTAGCAAGTGTTAAGTGTCTGAGGTGAAATTTGAACTCGGGTCCTCCTAATTCCAGGGCTGGTACTCTATTCACTGCATCACTAGCCACACCCAAAATAATTCTTTTCAAAAGAAAAAAAATCAGTAAAACCAATCAGTGTATGGAAAAAGTCTGGCACTTAATGCAGTTTGCACTTTGCCCTGTGCAAAGGAGAGGAGATATCTTCTATCTTCTTTGGGACCAATTTTATTATTTGTAATTTCACTTGTTTTATAGTGGTTCTATTTACATTGTTGTAGTGATTGTGCATATTGCTTTCCTTGCTATAATTTCCTTTCTGAGACTCCAGCTTCAGGGTCAGATGCTAGAGGTGGTCCCCTGGAAGCGGTAAGGGTATGAGACATAGTATTCTTCAGTCAGAACTTACTTCACCTACGTAGTGACCTGAGCAGACACGTGAATATTTCTCTTAAAGTTTTGTCTTTGAGTCTGATGATGCTGGTGGTAATTGGGGCTGTCTGGTTGGAGGAAAGCCACACTCAAGCCCTGGGTATCCAGTGGCCCAACAATTATAAAATCTCAGTTCAGATACAGCATGTGTAGAGCCAGGATAAATTGTCCATCCCGAGTTTTGAAAATTGTTCTCTCCCAGAATCATCCACCTGAAGCTTTAAGCCTTCATTGTGATATACGTGACTAATCAGACAATAAATACTAAGAGCCAAGGGGATGGAGGTTTCTGGAATTCAAAAATATGCTTTGTGAAAATCTGAACAATTATCTCTATCTTGCATCACTCCCATATGACACCCCAGGGTAGTGCCTACCTCTAATCCCAGTTGTGTGAGAAAGGATGCAGTAACTAATACTGCTAATAAGGAAGCCCCTGGGCCTCTCCCTTAAAACATTTTTCTCCTGATACTGAGGCAGGTAGCGCAAGCATCATCTTGCCCACTTTACAAAGATCAAATTGAGGCCATAAGGTTGGTGACATTCCTAGTCACGCATCTGTTACTAAGCGTCCGATACTCAGAGCTTGGACCCAGGCGTTCCCAAGGTGTTTTTCAAGGCACCCAATAAGTCTCCTTTGCCCGGGTCTGTTTTCCCGCTCCCGTGGGGCACCGGCCGCGCTGCCCCGCCCCCTTCCTCCCTATCAGGGCCGCTGTGTTTACTTTGTGCCTTTTGCACGTCTCCCCCTCGGCCGCGTAGGCTTCCACGGTCACGATGGCTGATAGTGTCACAGACAATATATGCTCTACAAAGGCGGGGCGGCATACGCGGCTGCGGCTGGACTCAACGTTCTCCCCCAGGCCAGGCGGCCCTCGCCTCGCTGGCGCCGTGGCCCGGACACGCTAGGCACGTGCTCCACGCAGGCCCGCCCCGAGGCCACGTGAGTAGGCAACGCTTGCCAGAGGTCCGGGAGGGCTGGGGCTATGGGCCGACTGCTTAAGGGTAATTTCCCTCTTTTGAGGCCGCGCCCAGCTGGCGGCTCTGCGGGACAGCTCCGTACCGCACCCTAGCCCCAGGGACTAGGAGTGGGTATTTAGCGCGTGCTGCGCCCTGCCTTCTTGGGAATCGAGGACGGAAGTGACGTAGGACTAAGGGCAGACAGGGAGAAATATTTTATTTTAAGCTATTACAGTAAACAATGAGGCGGCGGAGTGACGAGCCTCCACCAAGGGAAATGTGCCCGCGATCTCGTCTCCCCACTAACAAACCGTTTTTCTGGCGGGCCGAGGTTACGAGCTTCCCTTGGTGGGGCCAGGCTTCAGCCAGGGCGCAGCGCAGTAGTCAGGAAAGTCCAACCACCTGCCGCAGGCGCACGTTTCCAAGCGAGCACGCGGACGCAAGGCACGTTCACCTCACTCCATTGGTTTCCTCGATAAGGGGCGGGGTTCGCCTACCAACCCGAGCCAGGGCTAGGCGCATGCGTACTCGCAAATCTTCGCTGGTAACCATAATGACGACCTTTTCTGAAGTGTTTTAAGGTTATGAAAGTCCCTTCCTCACCCCACCCAACAGTTTGTGGTCCGTAGTCTTAGAGTTATCTCATTTTTAGAGGTGGGTGAGGGAAGGCCCAGAGAGGTAGAGTGATTTGCCCCAGTTGGCGCAGCTGCTGATAGTGAAGAAGTGATGTGGTGAGATGGAGGGCAGAGAGGTGATGGAAGATTCAAATAAGCCTTGTTGCTGTCTACACATGACACCCCGTTTCCTGTCTCTGCACCTTTGTGCTGGCAGTGCCCGTGCAGGTATACAATCCCGCCTCACGGAGCCTCCATCTCTTAGAATTCTTTGTTTCATTCAAAATTCTGCTCAAGTGACCTTCTACATGAAACCTTCCCCTATTCCTTTCCAGCTGCTAGTGTCACCCCTTCTTTTCATATTTGGGGTGTTTGTGGTATATATGCAAAACATTTTTAAAAATGTATCATACCTACACATATGCGTCCATGTTGTGTGTTCAGATAGAATGTAAGCTCCTTGAAGGCAGGAACAGTTTGATTTTTGTCCTTCATCTGGCAGATAGTAGAGCTTAATAAATGTTTGTTAATTGATTAGGGACACAATTTAGAATATAGAACTTTTCTTAGTTGCAGTTTAGGGAGAATGCAAGTCTCAAAATTTGGTTACTGAATCCTTTTGATCTCATCTCATTTGAAAATGGAGGCTGACTAGATAAAAGTACTTACAGAGTCACAGAACTTCAGAGTTGGAAGGAACCACAGCTAGTCCAACCCAAACCTAAGTAAGAATCCTCTTCATAATATATTTGTAAGAAAGAAGTTCTCAGATCTTTCCTTTTTTAAAATTGTGAACTTAACACTCATCAACAAACATTTCATTATATAAAGAACAAAAAGTTAGTATATTAAATTGTGGACTTCTGATATGTAATTTGTTTTTAACATGCATATTTATTTATTTTTTTTTTTGCTTTTTGGAGGGTTGGGGTTAAGTGACTTGCCCAAGGTCACACGGCTAGTTTTTGTGTTAAGTGTCTGAGGCCGGATTTGAACTCAGGTGCTCCTGACTCCAGGGCCGGTGCTCTATTCACTGCGCCACCTAGCCGCCCCACATGCATATTAATTTAATGAATATATTATATGTGTGTATATGTATATATAAACTTTAAAAAGTAACATTGTCCTTATCAGTTTTTTGTTTTCTTCCATATACTTTGAATGTTTTATTGACGCTTTTTTCATCTGTCACTACCCACAAACTCATGCTTCTCCCCAAATAAAAGTTCCTCCTTGTAACACATACAATCAAGCAAAACAAAGTAACATCTTGGTTACATCTGAAAATATGTTTCATACACTTAAGGTCTATGATCTCTGTGGCAACAGGTAAGATGTAACTTCACTACTGGTCTTTTAAGATCGCTATTGGTTACTTTTTAAATTAAAGTTCTGAAGTCTTCCAAACTTAACATCTTTTGAAATATTGTATAAATTACTCTAAATTGTTTTCCTGGTTCTGGTCATTTCTACATCAGTTCACACAAGTCTTCCCAAGTTTCTTTGAGTCCATCATATTTATTATGAGCACAATCATATTCCATTACATTTACATACCATAATTTGAGGGCTTCTGCATGACATAACTAGTAAGAGGGCGTTGTAGAAGCCTCTCCAGATTCCTATATTGCTCAACCTGCCAAAAAAGAGGTGGGGGGAACTATGTGCTAGATTTAGAGCAATTACAGCTGAATTCACTGGACAAAAATAGATAAGACATTGATTTAGTTCTTAATATGTGCCAGGTACTGTGCTAAGTGCTGGGAATACAGTACAAGCAAGCAAGGCAGTCTAGCCCTCTAGTAGCTTACGTTCCAATGGGGGAAGAAAACATGAAGCTGGAGAGCAGGATTTACAGTACAGGCTTAGAACAAGTGTCCAGGAAGTTGGAAGAGCACCTGGTTCTAGGCAAGATATGGAGAAAACTCTGCTATTAGAACCCAGGGAAATTTCAGAGTAGGGAAGTATGAATATCAACATAATAAAATCCTTATCAATTAACATTGAATTCCAGTCCTTAAAAATACTCAGAATCCTTCTCCCACCAGTATCCACCCTACTGGATTAGGGATATGAGTAGACTCAAAGGTTTGTTTCTGGGGTCCATCATGTGACTCAACTAATACATCTCCAACCTCTCTGATACCCTAAAACAAGTGGTAGACATTGATTCTGCCTAGCAACAACTGGGCTGGGTTTGAAAATTTCCTACCTTCTGACTGTGACCATAACCTAGAGTAGGGACACTCAAGGCTGCAGACACTACCAGGAACATCTTCCCCACCCTCTTTCTATTTTGGGGGCCAAAATGAGCAAAGACTCATTCAGCCTAGACACAAGAAGGAAAAGAGGATAACCAAGGGCTTAACTGAGTTGTGAAGAACCTCACCGAACCTGGAGAGGGTCCTGAAACAAAGCTCTCCTCTCAGGGTATTCATGCCAGGAACCCATGTTGGTGAATTCTATATTCCCAAAATTACAAGGTGTCTGCCTAGCCTAAGGGGTATACCCACCAACACAAGGAGATGAGTTAAAAAGTGAATGATTAAGTATACTTAAAAAAAAACCTATTAAAGACTTCAAAGGCAAAAAACAAACAAACCTAGAACACAAGCAGATTGATAAAGAAGATCTCAAAATCTAGAAAGGATGAATACTAAATCCTAAAAAACATTATAGTGATCTTGGAAAATATTACAAAATAAAAGTAAATCAATTTTTGGTGAAATACAGAAATTCATGTACTCCCAAGAGGACACAAAATAATGTGGAGTGCAAAAGGGAAATGAAATCCATAAAAGAAGAAATTAGGAATAAACATGTCAGAATTTAGAGCTCCAAATCCATAACTGAAAAACTCAATTAGAAAAAAAATGAATTGATGGTGGAAGTGAAAGATGACTTTTAGAATTCAAAAATACTGATGTGGAGGAAAATCTGTCAGAAAAGAAGCAAAAACATTCACCCCAATTTACTCATCCATTACCAAACAGAAGAGAACCTGTTTTGCTTCCAGTTCTTTGATACAACAAAATATGCTACTATAAATTTTTGTACATGCGGGTTTTTTCCCCTCTGTCTTTAATTTCCTTAAGGTATATTACACCTTGTAATGTTTTTGCTGGGTCAGAGGATATATACAGTTCAGTGATTTGGAGGAATATAGTTCCAAATTGCTTTCCATAATGGTTAAACCAATTTTTGTACCTTTTTCTAGAGATTAAGGACATTGGTCCTAGAGGAAAAGGAGTGGAGGAATTAGGATGAGGAAACATAAGTGAAAAGAAGGGAAGGACTTGAATAAAGAATTGGAAAATGTAGGTATGGTTATGAGGTGGGGAAGAGATGGGCATGTTTTTAGGTGATGAGGAGGCAACCAGCTGATGAAGAGAGAAGGGTGAGTAAAAAAGAGCTAAACTTCTGAGGAGGCAGAAGGAAAAGAGCACAAGGATTGACTTTGGGGAGAAGGACCATCCTTTCCTTTAAGGTGAAGCAAAGAAGTGAATAGGAGTGATGTTGAATGGCTTTGAGGAACAGATTTGGGGAAGAGAGTCTTCTTAGATGGTCTCAATTTGTCAAATAAAATACAAGATAAAGTCTTCTGAGAGGGAGGGAAGCAGACAGGGGGCTTAAGGAAAAAAAAATTGAGTGTTTAGAGCAGATTATGTGCAGAGTGAAATAGGCAGTCCATCCAGCAACCAAAGCATTCTGGAGCAGCAGTGAGGGACAAGTTGAGATTACCGTAAATTTATAGTGGACCCAGTCAGCAGTTGCTGGGAAAGGCAGGGCAATTGGGATTAAGTGACTTGCCCAAGGTCACACAGCTAGTATGTGCTAAGTGTCTGAGATCGGATTTGAACTCAAGTTGTCCCGACCCCAGGGCTGGTGCACTATTCACTTTGATACCTAGCCACCCCTCCTCCACTACTTTTAGTCCTGTGACAGGGATCTGAAAAGATGGATAATGGAGTTAATAGAAAGTTTAGGCTTAGAAAGGGATCCAAAGGTAGAAAACAGGTTATAATTGAACTCTTCCATATAGATCCATATTGAAAAGAGAAAGTAAGACTAGAGCAAGAGTGACTGGGAAAACTGGAAGTTTTCCAGAGAGGTTGCAGAGAGAAGAGAAAACAGGTTTAGGAGAGGTAAGGCACAGGGAGAGGTGAAATGGATAGGAGAGTACTGTCAAAAAGAAGGATTTCAGAATTCACAATGGAATGCTTGTGTGTATAATCAAGGCTATGGCCATCCCTGTATGTAACTGAGTTGAATGAAGACATGGACCATGAGAATTAAAGAAGTTAAATAAGTTAGGAAGCCTGTGTAAGGGGGGCAAACAAGGGGCTTTCTCTCCTTACTGTATATCTGTTGGACCTTGGACTACTACTTTCCAGGGGCTTCTTCACCTGTTGACCCTCATGATACCAGGTGTCTGAGGGGACATCAATATATTGAAGTCCTCAAGAACAGATGTACATATTTAACATGGTTGCTTAACTAGGCGTACCTTCTAGGAATTCATAGTATTTCACATCAATTAACCCCTTTATCATTTGGGAAGGTTTTCTTACTTGCTAGGCTCCATAATTTTTATGTATGTCAGTCTATTTCCCCACACTCTGCTCTTTTCAGAAATGGACAGCTCTGGGCTCTCTACTCCTAGTACAATCCCCTCAAAGCCTTTTTCTTTCCCTTCAGTAACCTCCACTATTCACTGTCCCTATTCCTTTCCCTCCCTGGGCTGTATACCATCTCATTCTCTCTTCTTCCTCATGCTAAAAACAAACTAAAAAATCAAAAACTGTACAGCAACTGAGTGATTGAGCTGAGACGAAAAAAAACTTGGAGCTCCTGACTCCTGGTTCAACACTCTTTCCATTGCCCACATTGTCACTGAGTCTTTTTTAAAATAATCAAGATAAAAAGAAACAAAAAAGAAAAGAAAAAACTGACATGTTGCCATGGCACTCTGTGACCACAAGAGGGAGCATTGTTGCCACAGAAGACAGCATGTGATGGTTGGGTTCTTAGGACCTTGAAAAAGACCATCCAGAAAAAACATTTACAGAAGAGAGAACTGAGGCCCAGAGAGGCAACTTGTCAAAGGTCACATACATGGGTCTCAGCCCCTTTGGACTTGATCTGCAAACCTTAGAGCCATAGATGCTTCAGGGTAAGGGTCCTCTCTTCTGTACCCCTGCTTCTATGCAGAATCCCTTCTAACTTAATAGAATCATAAAGTGTAATATACAAGGGACCTTAGAGATGATCTCTTCCAACTTTCATTTTATAGATGAGGAAATTGAGTCCCAGAGAAGTGAATAAACTGATATTTATATAGGCTTAATACCATTTTTAGAGCACTTTACACATGCCATATTATTTGATCCTCCCAATAACCCATTTCAGGTTGGTAGAGTAAATATTATTCCCCCTTTATGGAGGTCAATTGTCTTGACCAAGATCACATAGCTAATAAGCGTTATAATTGGAACTAGGGCCCAGGTATTTTATAATTATGAATGTTTTATTTTTAAATTTTATTGATGCCTCTTTTATATATCATTGTCATTTCTTCTTACCCAGTGAATCTTCCTTTGTGATAGGAAAAGAGTTAAGCAAAACCAATGACAGTGATGGTGTCTGGTTGTGTATGCAATATTCCATACCCATAGTCCTTCATTTCTCTAAGGAAAGGAAGGGGTAGAGTCCAAGTCTTTTAACTCTGAATCTAATAATCTCTTCACTATACTATATTTCTTCTTCTTCTGTGAGACTATCTTATGTTTCAATATGTCTTCTTAGCCTTCAGAGAAGAAGATGGTAGTATAGGCAAAAAATATAAATAGATTTAAACTCATTAAAGTAGATTAATTAATAATAGAACCACACTAAGGGAAATTAGAGTGTTTAGGAGAATATTCCAAACCTTTGTAAGGTACCATTATGGAGGACAATGCAGTCCTTGTCAGTACCTCTGTTAGAATTTGATTTCTAGGCTAGTTGACATGCTTTAAATCTATGCCTTTTGTCATTATATTCATAATAATAGATTCTACCACTTTTTAAACCTTTTCTAGGGTTTTGAACTTCTTATTGGGAGTCAGGTGACATGATAGAAAGGGCATAGAACTTGAAGGAAAATTATTGAGCTTCAAATCCTATCTATAATACTATCTGAGCAAAACATTTCACCTCTGACCTGCTTCCTTATTTTTAATATGGGGCTAATGTAAGGAATGTGCTGAAATTAGCTTGAACTAGCTTAGAGGTGATTGTTAAAATTTCAGCATGTGCATTTATACCTTAAAATCATTAAATACTATAAATCAGGGCTTGATTTGATGTGTTGTTGATTGTCTAGACTTAAAAAGATGTAGAAAATATTAAAAATGAGATCAGACTTAAAAGTCTCTCCTGTGTACATTTTCCCCCTGGGGAGCCAGTTGTAAAACACATATCAACATACTCCTAAATGATTTGGGTTCTAAACTATCTCACTAGGCTATTGTGAAGAAAGTGCTTTGTAAATGGTAAAGAACTATCAAAATGTGAGTTGCTGTTATCACTAAGCATGTCTAACCCCCAGTCTATCTTTCTACAGTTTTTTCTTTATCTTGTTCTTTTTGTAGTGGAGATGAATTTTTTTGCCTTCATGTGATCACTCTATAGTGATTTGAATATTAAAAATCCATTTTCCCTCTTCCCCCTTGATAAGGGACCATACAACAGTTAGTCTTTTGCTCTACTTTCAAGAAGGAATGACTTTCAAATAAAGTTAGATTAATTAGAATTAGACTGACCTGGAGTTCTGGAAGGAAAGAAGGAGAATGAAAGAAGGTCCAGAGTAAGAAAAAAAAAGAGAGAGAACATATATAACTTGAGGGCATTGGTGCCTGAAGCTGAAGGACTTGAGATTTGTCTGAAGAGACCTATGTGGACGCACAGGGAGCTCACTAACCAACTAAAATTTCAAAAAGAAACCCCAAGAAAATGGAAGCATGGTCAAATAACAGGACAAACATAAGAGAGTGGCACAGAGGACTGAGAAAAATGTAATGTCCTGTAAAAATGGTGTCAGGAATGCATTTCTGAGCATTAGCACAGAAAGAGCAAGGTTGGTGAGGGAAGCTAAGGACAACAAAAAGAGTTTGGGGGTTTTTTAAAAGCTATATTTGGAGAAAAGGGGAAATCAAAGAAGACATTAGAATTTTGTTTGGGATGATGGTAATTAACCTCAGAAAGAAGGTAGAACTGTTCCAATCTTCTTTTTGCTTTTATTTTCTCTACAAAAGAAAATGACCTTTGTCTTAAGAATAGCCATAAGGGGAACTGATACCCCAAATAAGGAAGAAAATAATAAGAGAGCATCTAGCAGCCCTTGATGAAGTCAAGTCACCTGGACCAGATGAACTCACCGTTGGGTCCTGAAATGGTCGAGATGCCATTTCTGAGTCTGCTGAGTCAGGGATATTTAAAAGGTCTTAGAAAATGGAAGAGGTACTCCAACATGGTATCTGATAGAATATGCAGCATTCCATACCCATAGTCCCTCACCACTCTAAGGAAAGAAGATGGTGGAGTCCAGGTCTTTTAACTCTGAACCTAGTGTTTTTCCTACTCCTACTCTACTGCTTTTTGCCCTATGAGACTCTCTCTTTTTAAATATGACTTCTTAGCCTCCAGAAAAGAAGATGGTGGTATAGACAAAAAAATAGAGAGAGAAAAGCAAATGTTGTCCTACAAAGTCTGCAAACTATAGGGCAGAGAGTTGGATTTCAATTCCTGAGAAGATTCTTGAACTGACTATTAAAGAGATGTTTGGAAAAGATTTAGAAAGGGAAGCAGTGATGATGAAGAGCCAGCTTGGCTTCTTCAAGAATAAGTCATGTCAGATTAACCTCATTTCTTTTTTTTTACAGGACTACTAAACTAGTTAAATGAGGAAAATTCTGTTCATATAACTTACCTGGATTTTGCCAAAGCTTTTGATAAAGTCTCTCCTATCTTCTCCTTGTAGAGAAGATGGAGAGGTATGAATTATGTGATAATACAATCAGATGGGGTCAAAACTGGTTGGATAGTCTTACTCAAAGAATAATTATAATAACTCAATATTAAGGTTTCCAATGAAATATCTCAGGGATCAGTGCTTGGAACTATGTTATTTAACACTTTTTTAAAATCATCAATGAGTTGGATAAGGGCATAGATAAAAATGCAGATGACACAAAGCTGGCAGGCAGAGTATTCAGTGGATGGCAGAATGAGGATCCCAAATCTGGACAGGCAGGAGCACTGGACTGTATATAATGAGATGAAAATAAATAGGGATAAATGCAAAGTAGCAATATATGGCTGTGAAAGTTGGATTATAAGGAAAGCTGAGCACCACAGAATCTATGCCTTTGAATTGTGGTTCTGGAGAAAACTTTTGAGAGTCCCTTGGACAGCAAGGAGATCAAATCAGTCAATAATTATATAAATTAATTCAGGCTATTCGTTGGAAGGTCAAATACTGAAGCTGGAGTTTAAATATTTGGTCTACATAACGAGAAGATGGCATTCACTGAAAGATACCCCAATGCTGGGAAAGATTGAAGGCAAAAGAAAAAAGGAACAGCAAGGGATGAGATGGAAAGATTTGTTGTTGTTGTTGTTGTTGTTGTTGTTGTTGTTGTTGTTGTTGTTGTTGTTGGGTCACTTCTGACTCTTCATGACCCCATTTGCAGTTTTCTTGGCAAAGGTATGGAGTGGTTTGCCATTTCCTTTTCCAGCTCATTTTTTCATCCACAGATGAGGAAACTGAGGTAAACAGGGTTAAGTGACTTGCTGAAGGGTTAGACAGCTAATAAACATCTAAGATCAGATTTGAACTCAGGTACGCCTGACTCCAGGCTGGTGCTCGATATGCTTCACCACTTAGGTGCCCAAGATGGAAAGATACTATCATGGAAAAAAACTAACATAAAATTAAACTTTGAAAGATAGTGGAGGATAGAAGGACCTAGTGTGATGTGATCTGTGGGGTCACAGAGTCAGACATGACTGAATTACAAAATATAAAGTATTGCATTTAGGTGCAAAAAAAAATCAACTTTGGACGTATAAGGCTTGGATTGACAACAGTTGTTCTGAAAAGGATTTGGATTTTTAATGGACTATGAGCTCAGTGTGATTCAGCAGTGTGATGAGGCAGCCAAAAAAGCTCATGTAATCTGGGATACATTAGAAGAGGACATGGCTTCCAGGAATAGGGAGAGTTCTATATAATATAATTAGTATAATATAATAAATGCACACATACATACCATTAGACTTCATCTAGTATATTGTGTTCAGTTCTGTGCACCACCATTTTAAAAAGATATTGATAAGTTGGAAAATGTCCATAAGCAGGTAACCACAATAGTGAAGGGTCCTGAGACCATGATAGATGAGAATTAGTTGAAAGAAGTTACTTAACTCAATGCCTGGCACATAGTAGGTGCTTAATAAATGTTTATTGATTGATTGAGGATTCAAGGGAAGCATTTCAGCTGCTGTCAAGTATTTAAAGGGCTGTCATTTGGGAGAGGGATCAGATTTGTTCTATTTAATCCCAGAAGGCAAAACCAAGAACAATAAGTAGAAGTTACAAAGAGACAAATTCAAGCTTAATATCTAGAAAACATTTTTTCCCCTAACAATTACAGATGTCCACAAGTGGAATGGGCTTCCTTGAGAGGTAGTGATTTTCCCTCCTTGTAGTCCTTCAAGCAAAGGCTGGATAACCACTTATCAGGTATGTTATGTTATAGTGAGGGATTCCTATTGTGTAATGGTTGTTTATTAAGGACTCTTCCAGCTCTCAAATTCTGTGATTCTGTGAGAATAAACCATACAACCTCTCCCTAGACCTTGAGGATTCTGGGATGCAAATAGTCATTCTCTGTAGGACAGGTTTCAACAGTAGTCTTGGGACACTGGGGGGCAGTCCAGAGCTACAAACTACAAGGCATAAGGAGCTGGCTCCCTGAAGAATAGAACCTTCATCCATCTCCATGTCTTTGGGAAAGAACTCCCAGACTGATAGTAATCCATTCCAGACAGATGAAAATATTGCCAGAGGGGAAGATAAAAAATAGTGAAATCGCAGAGTTGGAAGGGACCTCAGAGGCCATCTAGTTCAACCCATACCCAGAAAGGAATCCTCTCTGTGACATTACAACAAGCAGTCATTCACCTACCTGTAAAAGACTCTCTTCCTCCAATTCCCAATCACCACCAGTAATTGGGGAACTCACTACCTTATGAGACAATCTCTTCCATTTTAGAGGAAACTCTGGTTGTTAGTAAGTGTTTATTTATATTGAGCAAAAATCTGCCTTTCTGCAGCTTTCTTAGAGCAGACAGGATAGAGAATAGATTTTCAAGAAAGCTAAGTGAAATCCACTTTAACTAAACCTCAAGAGTTTGGGTAAAAACTGTGGAGATAGAAGGAATTCTCATCTTCTGTCTCAAGGTTGAATTCTTCCTGCCTCTCTCAACATAGCTTGCAACCTCTCATATCCTCTCTTCCCAGGAAAGCATGGATTGTGTGAAAAAACAAACTAGGTAGTTGGGTTAATGGTAATTAGTTCACTTCCTCCCTAATATCTGTTAGTTTCATACTGAGAAAGAGGGAGACCTTCCCAAAAGGCTGATTTTCTCCCAACCAATGAGGAAACAGTTGGGCTTTGAGTAAAAGTGGGGTGGGAGTACCTCTTTTTTCTTGTTATGCTGTATGGCTCCAAGTAAGGCCTTATAATACTAATATAATATAATACTAGAAGAAGAAGAGGAGGAGGAGGACAAGGAGGAGGAGGAGGAGGAAGAAGAAGAAGAAGAAGAAGAAGAAGAAGAAGAAGAAGAGAAGGAGGAGGAGATGGAGGAGAAGTTGTTTCACTCAAAGAAACCAAACTTAAAAAGAAGGTTTTCTTTGAGTGAGATGAAAAACCTGTCTTGAGCCTTGAGTCCAAGAGTGAGATACATGCTAATAGGATCATGGGGTTTTAGAGCTGGAAGAGACTTTCAATATAATTTTTAGAGTCTTTTTAAAAAATCATTAAAATAATTTTTAAAATTAATATCCATTTTTATATCACCATAATTTCCCCTGACATCCGTTTTCCTTCTCAAAAAGCTATCCCATATAACAAGTGATACTTCTTAAGAAAAAATTCTTAAGAAAAAATATGTTTTAAAAGTCTGAAATATCTGCAGTGTACTACACTTTTGAGCCTCCCACCTCTGTAAATGAATGGTGAGGAGTATCATTGCATAACTCTTCTTTTGTACCATATTTATTCTTTGTAATTCTGCTTCATTTACTTTTGATTTTTTGTTCTTTCCATTTACATTGTTATAGACATTGTATATATTGTTTTCTTGCTTCTACTTACTTCATTTGCATCAATTCATGTAAATCTTCCCATGCTTCTCTGTATTCATCACATTCCTCATTTCCTACAGCACGGTTAATACTCCATTATGTTAATGTAACACAATTTATTTAGCCTTCCCCCAATTTATGAGCATCTATTTTGTTTCCACCTTAAGATCATTTAATCCAACCTTCTCATTTTATAGATGAGAAAACTGAGGCCCAGAAAAATTAAACAATTTGTCCAAGGTGATCTATGTAGTAAATAGAAGAGCTTGGACTCAAACACAGGTCCGCTACTTTCCTGAAGAATCTACCGAGTTGCTACTTCACCTATCCCCCCCTTCTTTTCTTCCTACTAGGAAGCATCATCCTCCAAGTCCTGTGTTCTTTCCTCTAAACTATGCTGCTTCTTACAAAATAATTTCTAAAAAGTTCAAAAGAATGAAGGACAAACTCAGGGCTCCTGAGCTCAGGGAGCTTTCAGTCAAGATTTGGGTGGGGTTAATCAGGGAAGATAGCCTGAGGTCAGGAGAATTGGCCAGGTTTTAAAGGAGGAAGAGATGGGCATGAATGTCATAATAAAGACAACCAGTTTTTAAAAATAACTTCTTATTTTACCATCCCCCTAAGGCTCCTGTGCCTGTGCTATCCCTACTGCTTCATACAGTGTCTTACAAATGGCAGACATTGAATAAACATTTGTTGAATCTGGTACATGTTGTAGGCTTCTATTAAATACACAGAATTTTAGAACTAAAGGAAATCTTTGAAGTCACCTAATCCAACCCCTCCCCCAGTGTAGGAACATGGCATCTGCATGGCTACCGACAGTATTGGAAGAGCTTACTCCCTCAGGGGCAGGCTATCTCAGTAGAAGTGAAAGTTATCTTTGAGATAAACTAATCCAATACACCCATTTTCTATGGGTAAACTGAGGTCCACAGAAGAAAAGTGACTTTTTTCAAGGTATTGTAGGGAGCAAATTCTTTATACTGAGCCTGTCTCCCTTCTGTGTGACTTCCATTTCTATTACACAGCCACATCAGAGACAGGTCTTGTATTGCCTTCTGGAGCAATATAGAATGACTCGAACTCTTCTTTTCCTTTATAATGCTTTTTAAACTCCAAGGCAACTACTGTGTGGCCTCATAGGTTCACAAAGGGGGCCATGCCACCCCATATGGGATGGGGGCTGCTGGAATGATCCAGAGGGAGTGGTAGTAGTATTGGTGCAATTGAGGGTGGGAGTAGGCATTAAATAAAAATAAAGGGGCATTGGAAGCATAAGGAAAAAAGGGAAGAAAATTTTGAAAAATCGTTTGTACATGTTTCGTCTGCTGTATAACAGTTAAAGTTGTAGTGATTATATTATTTTCCAAATAGCTAGGTGATGCCTTAGTGTACTTAATAGCTGTGTGACCTTGGGCAAGTCACTTCGTCCTGTTTGCTTCAGTTTCTCCAACTATAACATGACCTGGAGAAGGAAATGGCAAATCACTCCAGAATCTTTGCTATTAAAAACAGAAAAAGCCCAAAGTAGATCAGGAAGAGCTGGACATGACTGAAAATGACTGAACAACATGTGGTAGACCCTGTGCTAAGTGCTTTACACATATTATCTCTTTAGATCTTAAAATATAATGTCAGAAACTGAACACCACAGATATGGCCTGGGCCACTGTAGGAATGTCACCTCTCCTGATATGGACAATTTTAAGTACATGCAGTTTGAGATTTAAAAATGTTTTTAGCAGCTTCCTCAAAATGATATTTCACATTAAATTTTAGATCAGCTCAAATCCCTGGCCCCTTTTTAAAGTTTATTGTTGAATTAGGTCTCCCCCATTCTTTCTTAGGCAGTTTGCTTTTGGGGAGCCTAAATCTAGGATTTTACACTTATTACTATTAGATTTCATCTTCTCATTTAGAATCCAGGGAAAAGAACTAACATTAGCTATTTTTCAACGTCATTCCTTCACAGTATGAGTCAAGAGATTGAGATATTGGTCCAATTCTGAAACTCATGTCACTGTGGGGGGGTCTCAGTTTTCTCATCTGCAAATAAAGAAATTGAATAGATCTCTAAGATATTTTCCAGATATACTCTGTGATTTAATGTAGTATTGTCTTTTTTAAAATGGGATATTAAATCTAATAGACATCCATCCATTAAAGCACTAAGAGGTTAAATGATTTCTTCATGGTCTCATAGCCACATCAAAAGCAGGACTTGAACCTGGATATTCCTGACTCCAACATTTACTTTCTATCCACACAGAACCTATGGACACATAGACCAAATGACCTCAAACTGGAACCAAAATCATAGGTATCATGTCTGGTGAAAAGGGTCATAGACTTGGAGCCCAAGGACTTGGATTTGAATCCCAGTTCTGCCACCTACAACCTGGTGTGACCTGGAAAGTAATTTAACCTCTCTGAGCCTCAGCCTCTTTTCTAAAATGGATGATCTCTAAGGACCATTCCAACTTTAAATACTATGATCTTTTGGTATCTTTTGTTATTTATCTTGCTTTCTTTATAAATCCTGTACAACTCTCCATTCACACCCCCACACTCTTTCTCCTAATGGAAAAGTGGAGATTAGACTTCAGAAAGAAATTCCCCACATTTAGGGCTGGGAAATACTGGAAAAGGTGTGGGAGCAAAGCAGAGGACCCAGAAGAGGGCTGGGAAAAGGGAGCCCCAGAGCAGAGGCAGGGGAATGGCAGAACCATGCCCCATCTCATAAACAGTCCTGCCCTTTGCCTCGGCAGGAGACTGAGCCCTAGAGACCCCCAAAGCCCTTTGGTCTGCCCCTCTCCCCATTCCCATCATCCCTGCTCTGGAGAAGAATGTGGGTCAGGGGCATAAGTGACCTTTCACACCTCCAACTAGCTAAGTGTGTTTTCTCCCTTTCTGTCCAGCCCCCAGCAGGAGGGAGGGGGAAATGGGTAGGGCCTTGTCGAACTTTCTCCCTGACAATACCCCAGAGGAGCTGAAGTGGAGGGAGTAAAGGATCTATTTATTTTGGCTCGGGAGGGACAATGTAAGCAGATGGTCTTTGATGGGATTAGCGGCGTAATCTCTAAGACTCTGGTAAATTGAAAATGATCCATTATATTCCAGGAACCTTTGGACGCTTCTACTCCAGAGGAAGGAGGGGCGGGGCTGGAGGGGGGGCACCTTGTTATAAAAGACCCCCCTCTGGGACAGGCCAAATCCAACTTGGAGAATTTGGGAGGAGGTTCGTTATCTGAGTGATGCTGGCCCCTCTCCCCATTAGAGTGAAGGAGTAAAAACGCTCTCCCCTGCACCTCCTGACCCTCCCTTCCCCATACTCTTACAAACACCCTGCTATGTGTATATCATCAAAGCCAGCCCTCTGTCTCTGCACAGAGACTATCCCTTTCTACCTGTCCTATTCTCTTTCCTCCTTGAAAAAGGAAGAGGACTGTCCCAGATGCCTTCATCCCCCTGGGGCTACCACATCTTTTCAATCCCATCTCTCTTTTCTCCTCAACCCACCCCCCCCTCAATAAAAATGTTCTTGGAGTCTAAGCCTCATTTCTCTTGAGGCCATTTCAATCCATTTACCCCCCCCCCCTCATTCTGTGGAGATAGAGCCTAATAGGGAGGAAAAGAACTCTCCAGAAACTTGAAGTCCAGATGGGAGAGGGAACTATTAAAGAGGTAGGTAGGGGGGACAATGTTAAGGGGGGGGGATGGGGAGCAGGGAGAAAAAGAGAGATAGAGACCCCAAAGGTGGTTGATGAACCGTCCAGATCCTAGTTTCCCAAGACTCGTATGCCTTCCCCTTCCTAATGCCTCAGAATTGCTCCGACTGGAAAATCAAGACTTTGGAATTATGGCAGCCCTTTCCCAATAATATGCCCCATCTCAAGGATGGGTATGGTGTAGCAAATAAAAGTATCCTGGTGTAAGGGAAGTATCATTAGCCTGTGAATCAGAAGATTGGGGCTTTTAGTCCTGTCATTTGTTAATCATGTCACCACTTCCACTCTCTTTGGCTCAGCTTCCATGTCTGTTAAAAAATGTATAATAAATTCAACTTATTTTCAAAGTTGTCCTACTTGTCTGTTTCCTTCTGAACTTCCTCTTCTCTTCTCTGAATTTTTAAGATCCTTCAATGAACCTTGCTTATTCTTCTATTTTTGTGATGCTGTTAACTCTCTTCCCTATCAAATCCCCCATTTATGATTTTTATCAGTGACTTGGATAAAAGCAAAGACGGCATACTTGTTAAATTGGAAGATAACGGAAAGCTAAGAAGAATAACTATCACACTGGATGACAGGACCAGGATCTAAAAATATTTTGACAAACTAGAACATTGGGTTAAATCAAGTTAAATTAAATTAAATATAAATAAATATGAAGTCATAAGAAGAATAACTTCATAACTATATGACTGGGGTCGAGTATGGTGGTGGTGGTGTGGGGCTTACTAACTTGAAAAAGATCTGGAGGTCTTAGGGACCCACACGCACAAAGAGTCAAAAGTGTGGTATATGTTATCTTAGGTTGAATTATGAGGAACATCATGTCCAGGTCCAGGGAGGTTATTATCTCCCGCTGTATTCTGCCCTTGTCATAACATATATGAAATACTGAATTTATTTTTGGTTGTCATATTTTAAGAAGAATATTGAAAAGCTAGAAAATGTTCAAAGAAGGGCAACTAGGCTACTGAAAGACTTCTACATGGTACTATGTGAATATTAATTGAAGGACCTAGGGGTGTTTAGTTTGGATAAGAGAAAACTTGTGGAGATAGATGATAGCTGTTTTCTAGTCCTTAAATCAGTGGTTTTCAACCTTCGTAATGTAGTGGCCCTTTAACACTCATGTGCTGGTGTATCTGCATGTGGGCAGACCTGCCTGGAGACAGATAGAGGAGCAGTGTCTGTATTCCTAAGACCATCAGAAATATGTGTTTTCCAATGGTCTTAGGTGACCCCTGTGACCCCTGTGAAAGGGTCGTTGGACCCCCAAAGGGGTCGCAACCCACAGGTTGAGAACCACTACCTTAAATGGTCTCAAGGATTGTGCAGCTTAGATTGGCCTGCCTTCCTTTTCCTTCCACACCTACAACATGAAATTATTTTCTTTTAATATCAGGTGCCATCTTCTTCATGAAGCCTTCACTGATCCCCACAGCTAAAAATAACCTCTTCATCCTCAAATTTTCTAAGAATATGTTGTCTGTAGTTTTCTTTTACTGTTATTAATAACTTGAAGTTATTTTAGAGTTATACAGTTTAGATGCATATATGTTACATATAGATATTGTGACCTCCTTTCCCTAGTAATGCCAAAACTTACTATTTTTCATATTTGTATTGCTAGTTCCAAGCACAGTTCCTTGTACATAGTAGACTTTTAAAGAATATCAAATTGAATTGCTAAAATTCACACAGCCCTCAAGTATATGAACCAAGACTAAATCCCAGCTGAGGCCCCCTTCTATCATACCAGTCTGTTATTGGACACACTTTGGGGTTGGTGCTGAGGGAAGTAGAAGTAAAAAAAATAGACAAAGGGGGGTGGCTAGGTGGCGCAGTGAATAGAGCACCAGCCCTGGAGTCAGGAGGACCTGAGTTCAAATCCGGCCTCAGACACTTAACACAAAAACTAGCCATGTGACCTTGGGCAAGTCACTTAACCCCCAACTGCCCTCCAAAAAGCAAAAAAACAAAAAAAAAAAAGCAAAAAAAAAAAATAGACAAATGGTATTCCTTTGTTCTTTCTGCCCGAATCATTTTAGAACTATAGGCATCCTGGAACTGTAGAAAACTTTGAATTTCCAGTCAGAGAATCTAAGTTAGTTATGAAAATCTGAGTAGGTCACTTTCTTTGCTCAGATTTCTATTTCTGCATCTGTAAAATGGGAATATTAATCCCCTTATTATAGCTTCTTCACAGGCTTATTATGAGGGAAACATTTTACCATTTACAAAACACTGTAAAAAGAATTTTATTTTAAAATATATTTTAATTAATAGTGCCATCATCATAGTTCTAATGCTCCCTACCCTGCACCTTCATAAAGAGTCATCTCATATGACAAACAGTATTATTTAGAAAGGATAAGAAATCACAACTAATCAATGCATTGGAAAAAATGGGGTGGTAGAGCCAAGGAACTTACTTGAGTTCAACCCTAAATTACCTCCAACATCTGTAAAAAATGACTCTAGACAAATGTTAGAGCTACAGCACCCACAAAATGACAGAGTAAAACAAATCTCCCTCTAAAGGCAGCCTGGCAGGCCAACAGGAAGTGTCTATCACACTGAGCTGGGAGCAGAGCACCATCACACATGGATTGTGCTGGTAGAGACTTGTGGCATAGACCTGCCTGGGCAGACCTCAGGGGGCTGAAGCATTGGCAGCTGTGACAGTTTCTAGACTTCTCAAGCCATAAATGCCAAAGAGAAAGTAAAAGGTCAGTGGGGAAACTGTTGGACCTCAGTAAAAGAAGCACAGAATCTGACCCCTGCCCCTGTGGTGGCAGAAGTGGCAGCAGCTGCAGCCTCTGTGGTGGCAGCTGCTTCTGGAACTCCAGGCCCACAGATGGTGGGGGTACCAAGTAGCTAATCAGAGGGCAAATGTTCATGCATCTCTTTGCTGACACTGAGGCAAGATTCTCTTGCTTTGCCTGGGTGACATTCCTGGGGTGATAAGCGCTAATATGGTAGAGCTTGTGGCAGCTGTGGAGAGGGTGTCCTCTTCACAGTTCTGAGGTAGGTGCCTAGAAGAAACTCTGACAACAGTTGCACAAAACCCCAGAAATTTGGGACACACCACTCTCCACTCTGGAAGCAAAGTTCTACCATGGCAAAGAGCTCAAAAGTCAAGTAATTGGCTGACAAAATGAACAACAGAGGAAGAGAAGTCAGACTACAGAATAGTTCTTTGGTGACAAAGAAAATAAAAACATAGAATCAGAAGAAGACAACAAAGTCAAAACTCCTGCATCAAAAGCTACCAAGAAAAATATGAACTGGTTGCAGTGTATGGAGGAGCTCAAGAAGAATTTTGAAAATCAAGTATGAGAAGTAGAGGAAAAATTGAGAAGAGAAATGAGAATGATGCAAGAAAATCATGAAAAACTAGTCAATAGCTTACTAAAGGAGATTTTTAAAAATACTGAAGAAAATAACACCTTAAAAAATAGACTAACTCAAATGTCAAAAGAGGTCCAAAAAGCCAAGGAGGAGAAGAAATTCTTAAAAAGCAGAACTGGCCAAATGTAAAAGGAAGCTCAGAAGCTTCAACCTAACCATTCTGGAGAACAATATGGAACTATGCCCAAAGGGTTATAAAAATGTGCATACCCTTTGACTCAGCAATACCACTTCTAGGGCTATATCCCAAAGAGGTCATACAAGCAGGAAAAGAACCTATATGTACAAAAATGTTTATAGCCGCTCTTGTTAAAAACAACATGTGGTATATGAATGTAATAGAATGCTATTGTGCTATAAGAAATGAGGAGCAGACAGACTTCATTAGAACCTGGAGAGATTTATATATATTGATGCTGAGTGAGGAGAGCAGAACCAGGAGAACATTGTACACAACTGCAGATACATTGTATCTGTGATGACTAACTTTGATAGACTGGGCTCTTCTCAGCAATGCAATGCTATAAGACAACTCCAAAAGACTCATGATGGAAAGGGTCCACATCCAAAGAAAAAAATAGAGTCTGAATGCAGATTGAAGCAAACTACTTACTCTCTCTCTCTTTTTGTTTTGTCTTGTTCCTTCTTTCTCATTGTTCACTCCATTGGTTATAATTTCTCTTTACAACTTGACTAATGTTTAATGTGAAGGTATTTGTAGAATCTATATCCGATTATATGCTGCCATGGTGGAGAGGGTGGGAGGAGAGGGAGAGGGAGAAAATTTGGAACTCAAGGGATTGTAGAACTGAATGTTGTAAATTAAAATCAAATAAATAAATAAATTCAAAATAAAAAAGTATATATAAAGTTAAAAAGAAAGAAAGAAATTATCAAGGAAAACTGCCCTGATATTCTAGAACCAGGGAGTAAAATAGAAATCAGAAGAATTCACCAATCACCTCTTGAAAAAGAGTCCAAAAAGAAAACTCCTAGGAAAATTATAGCCAAAGTCCAGAGTTCCCAGGTCAAAGAGAAAATGTTACAAGTAGTCAGGAAGAAACAATTTGAGTATATGGAAACACAATCAGGCTAACACAAGATCTATCAGCTTCTACATTAAAGGATCAAAGGTCTTGGAATATGATAGTCAAGAGGTCAAAGGAGCTAAGATTAAAACCAAGAATGGCCTATCCAGCAAAACTGAGTATAATACTTCATGGGAAAATACGGCTATTCAATTAAATAGAGGACTTTCTAGCATTCTAATGAAAAGACCAGAGCTGAGCAAAAAATTTGACTTTCAATTACAAGAAGCAAGAAAAGCATTTAAAGGTAAACAAGAAAGAGAAATCATAAGGAACTTATTAAAGTTGAACTGTTTACATTCCTACATGGAAAGACAATATTTGTCACTCATGAGACTTTTCTCAGTACTAGGATAGTTGAAGGAAATACACACACATGTGTGCGTATATGTATATGTGTAAGTGGGTGTATGTGTGTACATAGATAGATGATACAGGGTGAGTTGAATATGAAGGGATTGTATCTAAAAATAAAATTAAGAGGTGAGAGAGGAATATATTGGGAGGAGAAAGGGAGAGATAGAATAGGGTAAATTAACTCACATTAAAGAGGCAAGAGAAAGCTATTACAATGGAGGGGAAGAGCAGGGAGGTGAAAGGGGATGAGTCAATTGGACTTGGCTTAAAGAGGGAATAACATACACACTCAGTTGGGTATCTTACCCTACAGGAAAGGAGGAGGGAAGGGGATAAGAGGGGGGATGATAGAGGGGAGGGAAGATTGGCAGATAGTCAGAAGCAAACACTTCTGAAAAGGGACAGGGTCAAAAGAGAAAATAGAATAGATGGGTGGTGGGATAGGATGGAGGGAAATATGTTTAGTCTTTCACAATATGATTACTATGGAAATGTTTTGCATAACTACATGTGTATAACCCATATTGAATTGCTTGTCTTCCTAGTGGAAGGTGGGTGAGGAGGGAAGAAGGGAGAGAATCTGGAACTCAAAGTTTTAAAAACAAATGTTAAAAAATTGTTTTTACATGCAACTGGGAAATAAGGGATATAGACAGTAGGGTATAGAAATCCATCTTGCCCTGCAAGAAAATAAAGGAAAAATAAAGGGCAAGGGGGGAAGGGAGAAAAAGAGGGATATAAGAGAGGGCAGACTGGAGGGAGGGATATTCAGTATGCTTGCCATCTTGGGGTGGGGGCTAGGGGAAAGATGGGGAGAAAATTTGTAATTCAAAATCTTGTGGAATTGAATATTGAAAACTAAAAATAAATGAAAAAAATCTGAAAATATGTGCAATGTATAACTCCTATGGCTCCCAATGAGGATAAACAAAAGTCTTCCCAATAAGATTGAGGGGTGAAGCAAGAATATCTGTTATCATCACTATTGTTCAAATTTTGTTAGCTATAGTGATGAGAAAAAGAAATGGCAGAAATCAGAATAATCAATGAGAAAACAAAACTATCATGTTTTACAAATGATATGGTGGCATATTCTCAGGGAACCCTAGAGAATCAACAAAAAAACCAGTTGAAGTAATTAACAACTTTAGTAAAGTTGCAGAATAGAAAATAAAGCCACCTAAATCATCAGCATATCTATACATTACCAACAAGAAGAAATAGAAATTAAATTTTTTTTAATTTTAAAAAAGAAAGAGAAAGAGAAATTCCATTTAAAATACCTGCAGGCAGTATAAAATACTTGCCAAGAGACATGCAGGAACTCTATGAACACAATTAAAAAACACTCTTCGCACAAATAAAGACAGATCTACACAACTAGAGAAATAGTAATTGTTCATAAGCAGGTTGAGCCAATATAATAAAACTGACAATTCTACTGAAATTAATTTACTTAATACCAATTAAACTGTTAAAGAATTGTTTTACAGAGCTAGGAAGAATAATAACAAAATTCATCTGGAAGAATAAAAGGTCAAGAATATCAAGAGAATCAATGAAAAGTGAAGGAAGGTGACCTAGCACTACCACATTTCAAACTATATTTCATTTTTGGGGAGAGGTTTTTGTTTTGCTTTTGAGGTAGTCAGGGTTAAGTTACTTGCCCAAGTCAAGTGTCTGAGGTCAAATTTGAACTCAGGTCCTCCTGAATCCTGGGCCAGTACTCTATCCACTGTGTCACCTAGCTGCCCCCAAACTATATTTTAAAGCAGTAATCATCAAATTTATCTGGCACTGGCTAAGAAATAGAGTGGTAGATTGGTAGAATAAATTAGGTACGTGTAATGGGAATCTGAAGCTCTTTCCTGCCCCTAGCCCTTTTGCTTAAGTGGCTCCGAGAATATTCCCTGATTTGGTGGTCATTTGGAGCCTGTGGCAAGAGGCTTGTTTTTTGGGAATGGCCACACCTTGTTACTTTGTAATTGGACAGTGGGTCAAGAGGGCTGACCCAGGAGAAGCCTATATATACGCCCTGATGTGAAGCTTTGCTTTGGGGCTCACTTTGAGAAGAGTTGTGTGATTTGGCCAGATGAGACTCTGGGAAGCCATGGATCCCCTCGGCTTTGAAAATCCCAGATGTTGGTGCTTTTCTCTCTGGTAACGTGAATAGGTAATGGATGTGATGGTCATATGGTTGGAAGCCCATCTGTTGATCTGTTTCTTGTAACTTGCTTGTAACTTGTGTTTGTAACTTGTGCTTGTAACTTGTGTTTGTATCTCTGGAGTTCAGGGTGCTGACTTTTCCCCCTGAACTAGGTAAATTATATGCTTGTTTGATTAAAGAATGATTGTTAACCCATTTTGAGTTTCTTTCCTTTAGTAAAGCAGATCTAGCAGCTGCCCTGGGTATGCTAGGGTGCTTGCTGATACAGTACACAACACACAGAAATAAATGACCACAGTAATCCAATGTTTGATAAACCCAAAGACCCAAGCTTTGGGGACAAGAACTAAGTGTTCTACAAAAACTGCTTGAAAAACTGGAAAGCAGTCTGGCAGATACTAGGCATAGACCAACATCTTACACCATATACCAAGATAAGATCAAAATATGTACATAATTTAGATATAAAGGACAATATCATAAACAAATTAGAGGAGCATGGAAAAAACTATCTGTCTGATCTATGGATAAGAAAAAAGTTTATGATCAAATGAGATAGAGTAGATCATGGGAGTAAAATAGATCATTTTGATTCCATGAAATTAAAATGGTTTTGCACAAAAAAAACCAATGAAGCCAAAAATAGAAGGAAATCAGGAAACTGGGGATGAGGAGGATTTATAGTTAAGTTTCTCTGATAAAGGTCTCATTTCTCATATATATATATATAGGGGACTGAGCCAAATTTATAAAAATAAGAGCCATTCCCCAATTGACAATGGGTCAAAGTATATGAACAGGCAACTTTTCATCTTATTAATAGCATCCTTGTGTTATAATCCCAGCCTCTGATTCAAAGAGTATTTTAAAATTTATTTTGATTTTATAATTTTAATTGCATGATTTTATAATTTTGTTTGCATAATCCCAAATTGCTTTCCAAAATGGTTGTACCATTTCACAGCTCCACCCCCAATGTATTAGTATACTTGTCCTTTCACAACCCTTCCAACATTGATTATTGTAATTTAAATCTCTTTTCCCCCTCAATTTTCAAGGTCTAAGGTAACATCTCAGTGTTGTTTTGATTTGCATTTCTCTTATTGTTAATGATCTGAAGTATTCTTTCATGTTGTGAACACTACAATTCTTTTGAGAACTATTTTTTCATATCCTTTTACCATTTATCTTTTGAGAACTGGGTATTAGTCTTATGTATAATATGCTATATATATATATAAAACTCAGATACCAAACTATCAGAGAAATTTGATACAAAGGTTTTTTTTCCCCATTTGAATTTTCTTATTATTCTAGTTGCATTGATTTTGTCTGTGCAGAAGATTTTCAGTTTTAAGTTATCTATTTTATCTTTTGTTATCTTTATCTTGTTTAGCTAAGAATATATTTTTTGCCCAAAGCCATGAGAGGCATATGATTTGTTTCTCTTCTAATTTTCTTTACTATTATGATTTTTAATATTAAGATCACATCCATTTAAAATGATTGTGGAAGGTGGTATAGGTGTTGGTCTGAACCTGATTTCTTCAAGACTACTCTCCAGTGTTCCCAGCAGTTTTTTTTTTATCAAATAAGGAGTTTTCCCCAGGTGATTCATATTTTCCACTTTATGAAACACTGGGTTATTGAGTTCTATTATTTCTGATGCTCTCTTGTCTATTCTGTTCCATTGACCTGTCTCTCTATTCTTTAGCCAATATCAGATGGTTTTGATGATTACTTCTTTATGATATAGTTTGAGGTCTAAAAGTACTACTCTCCCTTCATCCTAGTCCTTTCATAATTTCCTTTGATATTCTAGATATTTTGCTTTTTCAGATGAATTTTGCTTTTATTTTATTAATTTCTGTAAATATTCCCTTAGTAAATTGATTGGTACATAATTAAAAGTGTAAATTAATTCTGGTAGTAATGTCATTTTATTTATATTGACACAGCCTAACCATGATCACTGAATGTTTTTACAGCTATTTAAGTTGTTCTTTATTTCTCTACAGAGAACTTTATAATTTAATCTATAGAGGTCTTCTGTGTGCTTTGACAAGTTGATCCCCAGATATCTTATGCATTCTGTAGTTATTTGGAGTGGGATGTCCCTTTTAATCATTGCATCTTGTGTTTTATTATTATATTGAAATGCTGTTGATTTTTGAGGATTTATTTTGTAGCTTGCAATTTCACTTAAATTACTGTCTTAATGAATACCTTTACTAATTCATTATGATTTTCCAAATAAATCACATCATCAGCAAACTAGGATATGGCCTTATCTCTTTTTTACTCTCTTTATTCCTTTAACTTCTTTCCCATGTCTTATTGCTGTTGCCAGCATTTCCAGAACTATATCAAAATAGTGGGGAGAGTGGGCATCTTTGATTTGCTCCCATATTTATTGGAAAAGATTCTAGTGTATCTCCATTGCATATGATGCTTGCTTTTCATTTTAGATAAATGCTTTTTATTATGTTTTAGAAAAGATTCCTCTATACTCATACTTTGTAAGGTTTTTAGCATAAAAGAGTGTTGTACTTTGTCAAAGACTTTTTCTGCATATATTGAGATGATCATATGGTTTGGGATGTTTTGTTTTTTTTAATATGATTAATAATGTTGATTGTTTCCTTAATGCTGAACCACCTTTATATCTTTGTTACAAATTCCACTTGACCATAAAGAATGATTTCTTGGACAAGTCACTGTTGTCTATTTGATAGGATTTTGTTTAAAATGTATAAAAAGTATTTTAAATTATTAATCACACCCTGGCCTTCATGAGTTAAGGGGAATCAGGGATCTATTTTCCCCCTGGACTGTTCTCTTCTTTACTTCCTTCTTCATCCCTTTCTCCCTCCCTTGACAACAGTTTCTCATCCTACCTCTTCTCCAAGTATAGACCTGCTATCACCACCCCAAGGACCAACACATGTATCTCAGGAAAAGAAAAGGGGATAAGTGGGAAAGTACATTTGGAAAGGTGGAAAACACCTTTAAAGGAGAAATTCATTCAAATAAATGCTTATTGCCATTCCCAATGGTAGCAATGGCCTTAAAACATCACCCTTTGAAGACTAATATATTCCAGACTCAGCTAATTCTCTCCACATTTCCCCCACCCTGTACTTATCCTTAAGTCTAACCCTCCCCTTTTTATTCCCTCTTCTGGTGGCTCTGCGTCTGTGTTTTGTCCTGTCTCAGTCTGTTTATCTTTCCCCATCAGAGATGAACAAGATCTTCATTCCCCCAATCTTTTCTGTTAGTCCTCTGAAGCAGAGGCTGGTCTATGGGTAGTTTCTCAGGATCCATCCATCCTGATGGCCAGACAGGTGCCCTGCCAGAAGTGGAGTGAATAAAGGAAATAGCCTCAGAGGGAAGTGATGCCAGATGGCCCATCAGGTTGTAACTGTTTCTGAATTTTCATGCTTTGGGGTTTCCTCTGCATTTGGGGCTTGAATCCTCCTTCAATTAGGGTTCTTACAGTACATCTGAAATCAGCTGGGGGGCACTCAACACAATATCCTCTGATTTCTCTCTCATCTTTTTCTTTCTAATTTCTCTCCACTCCCTGCCAACATTGTGCCCCCTGCCCCATTTCAGTGTGTGCCTCTCTTTTTATCTTTTCCTTTTGCTTCAGATTCCTGTCTATCTTTTTGTTACTCTCACCCATATCTCTGTCTCTCCACCATGTCTTTACCTCTTCCCTGTCTTTCTTTTAGGTTTCTGATTCTCAAAGGAGAATAATTCACTTTACAGACAAGGAAACTGGGGCACAGAGGGGCTAAATGACAACTAAAATCACCCAGATAGTAAGCCTCTGAGGTAGAATTGAACCCAGGTATGCCTGGTTCCAAGCCTAGTACCCTTATCTACTAATTCCACACTGACTATATTTGGTCTTTCTTCTCTTCTCTCTCTGTCACTGGTCCCTCTGTCTGTCTTTAGCTTTCTACGTCTCCTATCTTTTTTCTCTATCTCATCTCCTTTTGTCTCTTCTCCCTCCTCCTCCTCCTCCTCCTCCTCCTCCTCCTCCTTCTTCTTCTTCTCTCTCTCTCTCTCTCTCTCTCTCTCTCTCTCTCTCTCTCTCTCTCTCTCTCTCTCTCCTCCTCCTCCTCTCCCTCTTCTCTTTTTTCGGTTTCTTCCCCCTCACCCTGCCCCCTCGGCATAACTCTTTTTTTTTTAAAACAATTCCATATAATTCCCTTCAACAAGATGTCATAAACTTCATCCCATCATTTCTGTCCATGCAGGGAAGAGGAAACAGGGTTTGTTAGAAGGGACTAGGCAGGCTCCCGAGATTACAGAACTGCCTTCTACCCTACCAACCTCTGCTTTTCTTTCCGAGGCTAACGAAAGTTTACCTACTGGTGATGTTGCACTAAATCTAAATCCTTATGGCCAGAGGCAGCTTAGTTTTTCCCGGGCTCCAGCTCTAATCTCACAGACTAGAGGAGGTGTCTACACTTACCAATAGCCTTTAGATTAAAAGGGTTTATCTAAGCCCTCTGGGGAAATTAAGGCCTACAAGAGTCAGAGTTTAGGAGGGTAGTGGTGTGTCGGGGTGCGGAAGACACAAGTAGTCTACGTAGCCACAGCAACTCATATGCCAGCCTCTCTGCTGGATGTTTTTGTAAATGCGGCCTCATCTCACTTAAATCCTCAGAAAATACCCACTAACCATACTTTTTCGCAGGAGCGGGTGTGAAGGGAGGGGAAGAATAAGGTTAAAAGTGACCAGACTTAAGGGTGCGGCGTGTAGGAAATCCTATATCTTGACCACTGCTGAATCCAGGTGCAGCACCCTAGGACGCTGGGGCTGTCAGCGAGTTCTCCCTCCCAACCCAGCAACCCAGACCTCCCCTCTACAAAACAAACAATCGCAAGCGGTGTTGACTGCCTTGGGCTCGGGTTTGGGTAGTCCCCCCAATTCTACCCTAACTCCCTCGGTTTCCCGACTCGTGGGGGTTTCTTGGCTAAATTTTGCCGCACTCATGTTGGAGCCTCCAGCCCCGGCATGTTTACCTCCTACCTTCCCACAACCTTCTCAGTTAGCTCTCCTGCCCTTCTCTCTCTTCAGGTTTATCATGCGATTCTTTCTTTGGTTTTCATCTTATTCATCTGGATTTCGTTTCGGTATTTTCTGTGCACGCTTATCTCATTCGAGTTTGGGGGGGTTTATTTTGTTTTTACAGAGATCCATTCAGCTTCATTTCCTTTCTTCCTGCCTTATTTCTAGTCTTCTTTCCTACTCTGGTCCCTACAGGACTCCATTGACTTGCTCTCCCTCCTCTATGCTCCCCCCCCCAAAGTGTCCGCGCTTCCTGCCCCTACTTCCTCCCCCTGCCCAGCCACTCTGACCAAACCCCGGACCGAACGAATCGCTCTCACTTTGTCCGACGCGGGCAGCCCGGCAGTCGCGGCGTGACTCTCTTCCCTGGAACTCCTAGAAGCGGGGACAGGGACAGGGAGAGACAGCAGGAGAAAAAGGGAGACTGAGAGGAGGACTGAGGATAAAGGAAGCTGGCGGGAGCCTACACAGAAACTGAGACGAGAACAAACTTAATGCCAGGACTTAGCCCAAGGGCCATTTCAAGAATTGGAGACGGGAAAGTGTTTGGACACCGAGGGGGCATACGCATCCACCTATAGGTACATTAAGTACCGCAGATACACTTTCACCTTCTCCCTCCCCTCACCGTGTGCCACAGAGACATATGTGTGTATGTATATTACATATACTTAGATAGGAATACAGGGACACATACCTAAATCACAGACGCCTAGCCACACATTTACACGAAGCATAATCACACATACATCCACACAAACCTAATCCCACACATCACCTTGAAGAGCACACACACATAGTCATATGTATGCATATATGAGTATATGCATTCTTAAAATTCTTAAAATCTTAAAATCATGTAGCAGACCCAAGATATTCTCAGGTTGCCCAAATTGAACGAGAGTTACCGTCAAGTAAACCTGCACTGCGGGCATATAGTATATCAGCATATAAATATACACATCTTCAATACAATAAAATAGATGCATATGGCTATACATACATACATACATACATACAGAGAGAGAGAGAGAGAGAGAGAGAGAGAGAGAGAGAGAGAGAACATAATGTGGATGGGTGATAGCAGTTGTTCTGAGCCTAGAATACCCAAGATATCTATAGTTTGTCGGAGTGTTTGAATATCAGAGATCGCATACAGGTGTCTGCACGCAGGAAAGCAATATGTACAATATTGTACAATATACAATACAATGGCTGTATTCAGATGTGTCTGTCTCTGAAAATCATCTCTGCGTTAAGGGGAGAATGTGCCAGTGAGAAAGAAGAGAGGCATATACAACTCTGTCCAGATTTATATCTAGAGACAATTCTGTGAAACTGATGTGGAACACATAGACATAAGCATACATTGGAGCTACACTGAGGCCATTATATGATCATTATATAATTCTATCACACCTGAGTGTGCTACCGCATCATACTGTGTATAGAAGACACACAAACGTCTCTCTAGATACAGCTAGAGACAGACGACTGTGTTTCTGAGAAGCCAGAGAGAGAGTAAGTGGGGTTAGGAAGATAAAAGCAGATTTAAGGATTTGAAGAAATAAGTATATTTTCACATATGATTTCATATAATATACAATTGTATATTGTATTTCACGTCATATGCGATAAAGAGATTGTGATATATGTGGAATTATTCAGCTTGTGGATAGTTCTTTGGAGATGAGAGTGTGGGCAGGGTATATATATGCCACATATCATTCGGTCAGACATGACAAAGTCTAGATGCCAGTTGGATTCGAGGGAGGGGCACAGAGTAAGGGAATAGATCAGTTTCTCTGGTTAGAGAAGAAGAATGGTTAGTTTACACGAAGACTTTACCTCTTTCCTCCATACATACACATATACACGGATTTCACAGATATCACTGCCATGTCCTAAGACACACGGGGATGGAGGAAGAGGGGAAGGTAGTATGTGTCTTGCTCACTCACAAGACCGAGCCGGCCTCCCCAGAAAAGCACACCGATAAAAAAGTGTTTTAGCCTACCACATGGTTAAGGCGACAGCTCCCCACTGCACTCGTTGTACTGCCGCTAATCTGTAGGCGATTCAGAGGTGGAGAATGCAAACATATACATACTCCACGTACACAGCATATACAGATAAGGTCCTGATAATTACACGTCATGAAATAAAGGAATCTTTAGTTACCAACGCCTAGCTTTGGTTCTATACAGATATGTTTATCTAGGAGAGACATTAGCAGAAACAGATCTATTTATATAAATTCAAACCATTCCTTATCTAGAAGACGAGATATGAGTCTCTAAATAACCACCCAGTCGCATCTATTCAGAGATATACTTCTGTGGAGGAGTTTGGTTGGGAGGGGGAGGGGAGCAAATATAGAAAATATCTCTATAATGAATATAGATAGGAACTCAAACGAGTCTCTACTGTGGGAAATTGGATATATGCACAAACACAAACAGTTTACCCATATGGAGACAAGTATTGTGTATATTGGGGGCGGGGGAAGAGTTAGAATACTGTATCACGTATCTCATCATTTATCTATCCTTTTATTTATCTACTTAGTTCTCTGTCTTACTCTATTTCCGTCCATGTGTATCTTTCTCGATGTCCTGAATAGATGTAGGTATATTTGGAAGGTGAAAGAGAGAGAGAGAGAGAGAGAGAGAGAGAGAGAGAGAGAGAGAGAGAGAGAGAGAGAGAGAGAGAGAGAGAGAGAGAATATAAAGAATCTCTTAATGGGCAGAATGCAGATCTTTTGTACGAAGAAATTCAGACGTCTATATCATTAGGAGCAGCGACCCATAAGTCCAGAGTGGCTAATATGCCCCACTTATAACTATACAGAAATGTTCGTCTGGAGCAAAGAGACAAAACCAGGTTGCATCCCGATCTCTAAAGTGGGAGATAGACACCCAAGGAGAATTTTAACTCTGGAAAGGATTCAGGCGTAGGCAACACTCGTAAACAAATATAGGTGTTCAGAGCGTTAAATTCACCCGCATTGATTCTGGTCTAAGTAGTCTAGCCCTACCAAGCCCCAGTTGCGCGTCTGCGGTGTCAAACACCTAGATATCGAAGAATAACGCTATCGGTTCCCTCCCTTCTTTCCCCCTGTCCAAAGATGTCCTTTTTGCTGAGGTAGTTTGACGCCGCGCAGACTCAGCCGCTGCTTCGGCTTATCCGGGTCCGGACCGGGTCACTGTCTCCTTTCCAGTATCTCAGGAGCTGTATTAGGAATCGTCCTTTCTAAGTTTACTATTTAATATGGTCCTTCTGGCCAGGATGGGCACGAAGTTGCTGCCACAGCGCCCCCCCACTCCGTTCCGCACTATCCTTCACTTCTCAGGAGTTTGGGTGTAAGGAGTTGGATTTTTGGCGGGGGGAGGGATCCAGTCGGTAAGCGGTCTGTCCCAAATTACTCACACACAGACCCAGCAGGTTCGAAACGACAGAAGAGGGGAGGATGTCAACTAGAGAGGGAGGAAATATATGTGCAGGGGGGCGTTTGGGGATGATGGGGATCCTTTCCTCTTACTACCTCCCCCAAAGAGTCCTCACAAGGAAAAGATCTCTGGGGAACTTCGTAGGAGTCAGAGAACTGAGGGGGAAGCAGAGGCTGCCTTTCAGAATACCAGTCACTAGTTTCAGAGCCTCGGTCAAGGGAGCTGACCAGGGCCCAGGGTTCAAGCCAGGGGTGGGGCGGGATCTGTAGGCAAGGGATGGGGAGCGAGTCTTTTTCCTTGTTATTTTAATTGAATAGTGGTGGGAAGAGTAGCTGACAGTTTAGATTCCGTGTCCCCAGCGTAAGAGCGGAGATAAATATCCTTCTGAGGAGAGGTGGACAGAGACATATAAAAAGAGCCTAGAGACCGAAAAACATTCAGAGGCTCAGGGATGAAGATGGACAGAGCGAAAGAAAGACATAGTCTTTGAAGCTGGTCTTTATTGTAGAGAGGGGCTTGGGGGGGTGGGGCGGGTAGGGGAAGGAAATGAGGCTACTACGCGGTGAATCTAACCTTCCCAGCTCTGCCCTAAGGGAGAGAAATAAAGCTTACTTTCACCTCCCAGTGCTTGGTTGATCCCATAGTCGTTTTATAGGTGGGAGTATTGTGTGTAGAGATAAAAGGAAGGTGGAGACAAAGTGTGGAAAGATAGGAGCCCCCAGCCTGGGAGGAAGGATAGAGTGTGACAAACCCTCACACTCCTCTGTTTTCAGCCTGAGTTTAATCTGGAAAAGTGGCCTCCAAATCTTCCATGTCTCTCTAGGTCTCCTATCTCTCTGTCTCCCCTTTCTATTCGAGTCTCTGGGTTTTTCTTTCTCTGTCTCCCTGTCCATCTCTATCTTCCATTCTATCTCTCTGACTCCCACCTCACCCCCCCCTCAGTCTCCTGACCTTTCTCCTCTTTTGTTTATTCAGAGGCTTCTAACTAAGCCTCTGCCCACCCTTCTGAGAATGACATAAGGTAAAATGAGATAAATCGAGTTGTTGTTTTTTTGCTTATGTCCCTACTCCCTGCTCCCGGACTCCAGCCCCTCTTATAATGTCAGATAATTGCTGGTATGAGCTCAGAGAAGCAGGAGCTGTTGCCCGGGAAGGAAGAAGGGGAGAGAAGAGAAAAAGAAATAAATAATAATCTGCCTCTATTCAGTGTATATAGGTTACTTTATTTGCATATATGCTAATTAGACCATAATTACCCTGCTGCTCTGGCCTACTATCAAGTTCTATAAATATATAGGGGCAAGATATCTGGGCCTAGCAACAAACCCCATATCTTTCCCCTCCCCAAACTACACCTGTTCTATATATATGCACATATAGGTATCTTCAAAGTGAGAAAATTGGTCTATGATTTCTAAGTTCTGATATCCTGTGATCTACCATTCTATTCTCCAAGGTCCCATCTGGACCTTACTGGCTATTATGTTTGATAATTCTAAAGGTCCATCCAGCTCTAATAGCCTATGGGCTAAATGGTCAACTCTGGCATACTATGTCTGCCTCTTGCCCATATCTAGACTGCCCTTTTATTTAGATTGTCTCCCTACATTTTTTCTAAAATCTAGATTCTGGACTTCCTGACATTCACTCTTATGTTTCTATGAAACTTCTAAGGAAAATTATGAGTGAATGGATGGGCATGAGGATGTATGTATGATGCTATAATTAATTCATGGTATTAAAATGATTATTAATAACCCACTAATACTATTAGGAAAATCAGAGATGCCCAAGAGCTTGATAATTGGCTCTTATCACTTTCCCAGCCCAGCTGCAGCCCCCACTTTGGGGTACAGGTGGGAGGGATAGGAACAGAAGGCAAAGCTCCAATAGCTTACTGGAATGGTTAAGACCATGCATCCCAATGGGGAGAAGTGATGGAGGCCCTTCCTGCAGCCAGAGCCCCCTTCCCTTATACAGTATTTTCCGTCATCCCCTCCAGCACCCTAAGCACCCAATACTTCCACCCATCCCATTTTTCATAGAGGAAGATCTGCAGAGTGTTGTGTGGGGGTGTTGGGGGGATGGGGAGGAGCTATGAAGAACATAAAAGATGCAATCTACAGCTGTCTGCTTTTAATTATAATTATCCCCTTTTCGCTTCCTTTCTGCTAATGAGGGGGGATTTAAAAATTTTCCTTTTCTCCCCCTCCCCCTTCCTCTGGAATTGGGGGTGGAATGGGGGTGAGCACAGGGTCCTCCTCCCCTTTCTCTCCCCCCTCCCATTCCATGGTTGCTGGGAGAAAGGCAGACTCCAAAGGGAGGTGACAGTGTGAAGAGATTTGCAGGAACAAAAGAGGGACAGGTTTGGATTGCTGGACACGTCCCAGAGCTGGAGAGACCCCCCCCTTCATCTCACTGACACCCCCCCTCCACACACCAGCCCCCCAGCTCCCTAGACAAGGAACTCAATGTCTTCTAGTTGGTGAGAAAGGAGCAAATAGCAGCAGCCCTAGTCTGAGAGAAGGGGGGGGAGGGAAGGGGTGGGGAACTGGGGAGGGGGGGGAAATTAGTCTCAAAGGATCTTTATTTCTGAGCTAGTGAAGCAGATGTAATCAAGGGGAGAGCAAAAAAAAATAATCATAATGGAAAGGAACTGGGGGGGGAGGAAGGCTAATGCAGGAGACAGGATGGGACAGAAAATTGGGGGGCAAAGTACCTGGGGCGGTAAGAGTCTGACCTCCTCTCTCTCTCCTTATCCCCCATCTCCCCAGACTCTCTTCATTTTGTGTAGGGAGTTGGGGGGGAGGTGTCAGATTTATAGACTCAGGCCTTATTCTGTATGATTCCCTTCAGAATAACTCAATTTAACCTGGTACTGATGTGGGTGGTGTAAAGGAGACTGAGGTGGAGAGTGGAGAGAGCCCCTGGGGTGGGGGGGAGTCTGGAGCTGAGGGTTATGGGGGAGGGTGGGAGAGGGGAGCAGGCAGAGGCTCAAGTGGCCTCCGGGTCTGTGGGACAAAAGTTGGAGGGAGATTTGTGTGTGGGAGAGGAGAGGAGGGGGCTACAAG
>CM053593.1:132438257-132519645 GCA_028646575.1 Pseudocheirus occidentalis
AAATTGCTGGGGTTTTCACAGCTGCCGGAGCTATTGGGGGGTGCTGCAGCCCCCACCAGCTTTGGTTCACTGAAAGGACACCTTACTTCCTTGCCCTGGGAGCAGTTTGGCCAGATGCTTTTCCTCCCCCAAATTTAGCTTGAAAGCTTGAATTCCACTGACCTTTCTCTAAGCCTTATTTTTCCTGGCTTGATAAATGTGGAGATTGCCCTTGGTGCTGCAGATGGGTTCTCTTGTAGACTCAAGCTGTGGCTCCTCCCGACCACCTTGGGGCCTGGCTGAAGTTTCGGTCTGGGCCGGCTGCGGCTCCCAGCCTGTTGCGATGAGCCCCTCCTGCAGAGTTGCCTTCAGCAAGAGATGTATTTTCTGTATTTTTGTGAGTTTGGGAGCCCTAAAATTTGTTCAGAGTCATATTTTATGGGTATTTAGGGTGGCTATGTGGGAAATGTGAAACTTTGCTGCTTCTATCCCACCATCTTGGTTCTGCCCCCTCAATTCTTTTTTTTTTTTCATCTTCACCCTTCTTGATTTCTGTGCAGCATTTGACACCATTGACTTGATCCTGTAACTAGATACTTTTCAGAGAGAATATACTCTTTATGCATTTAACCACTCTCTGCTTCCTATGGTTTTTTACTCTTCCCAACCTTTTAAGTCAGATGGTCCATAGGGTGCTGTCTTATATATGCGCTCTTTCTCTCTTTATTCTCTTCCTTGTGTTTCATGAGCTCTCACAGCTTCAACTATTATGTCAGCACGGTTAACTCCCAAGTCTTTATCTCCATCACTGACCTCTCTTCTGCACTCAGACCCCCATCTACAAGGGCCTTCATAACATCTCTGCCTGGAGGTCCTACCTCAAGTTCATCGTTTCTGAAGGTGTGTTTTCCCTAAGCCTGTTCTTTCTTTTGCCTTATCTCCTGTTTTTGTCAGTGGCACCACTGTACTCATTCATCTCTGTTTGTAACCGTGGGGCTATCTTTGACTCCTTCTACTGCCTTGTCTTTCATATTTAGTCAATGACAAGGTCTGTCAGTGCTACCTTTGGAACCTCTTGCATCTCTCCCCTCCTCATCACTACCCACCTGCACTATTGCTCTAATTTCATTATCACAACCATGTTACTCCCTGCTCAACCTCTGATGACTCCCTAAAGCCTCCAGGATCAAACACACGATCTGTTTGGTGTCCAAAGCCATTTTCCTACTTCTCTCCCTTCCGCATACTCTTCAGTCCCGCGACACTGGCCTCCTTCTGTTCCAAGAACAAGACACTCCATCTCTCAGCTCTGAGAGTTTTCTCTGGCTGTCTCCCATGACAGAAATCTTTCTTTTCATCTTTACCTGTTGGCTTCACTGGCTTTCTTTCAGTCCTGGCTACAATCCCCTCTTCTGCAGGAAGCCTTTCCCAACCCCTCTTAGTTTTAGTGCATTCCCTCTTTCAATCATTTCCTATTTATCCTGTATATAGCTTGTTTATATTTGTTTGCTTATGGACTCCCCAAACAGATTTTGAGCTCCTTATGCATAGGGACTGACTGTCTTTTGCCTTTTTAAAAAATATCTTTAAGATATTCCTAGTGCTTAGCAGAGTGCGTGGCACATTTTTGTTGTTGTTCGGTTGTTTTCAGTCACGTCCGATTCTTTATGACCCTATTTGGGGTTTTCTTGGCAGAGGTACTGGAGTAGTTTTTCATTTCCTTCTTCAGCTCATTTTGCAGGTGAGGAAATGGAGGTATACAGGGTTAGGTGACTTGTCCAGGGTCACACAGATGAATCTTCCTGACTTCAGGCCCAGTACTCTGTCCACTGTACTACCAAGCTTAGCTGTCCAGTGCCCGGCACATAGTAGGTATTTAATGAATGCTTATTGACTGGCACACTCATGAAAGTTCTTCTTGCCCTCACTCTTCCAATCCCAACCCATTCTTGAGGTTATTAGATCGTTCTTTCTTATCATAGGCACAGTTATATCACACATCTCAAAAATCTTCATTGTCTCCTTGTTGCCTACTGGAGTTCAAACTCCTTGGCCTGCTATTCAAGGCTCCTTACAATCTAGTGCTACTCTGCTGTTCTGGTGTTATCCTCTCATAAGAGGTTGACTCTTCTGGATCCTGAACACGTACCTCTCCTCTTTCACTTATATGCATTTGCTTACACTATTCCTTTTCCTCCTAAACTGTTGACTAGAGGCTATCTGTTATAATAGAAAGACATTGGAGTCAAGATTACTTGATTCAAATCCTGCCTAGTCACTTACTAGCCATGTGACTTTGGACAAGTCACTTAACCCCACTGGGCCTGTTTCCATATCTGTAAAGTGAGAGGATTAGACTAAATAACTTCTAAAGGCTTTTGTAGCTTTAAATCTGTGTCCTATAGATTGCGTTCAGTATCTGTTCTTTAAAGTCTAATTGAAATGATTCCCCATTCACACAGCTTTTTCTGACACCTACAAACAGTAATGATGTTCCTCTCCTCTCTGACTTCATGTATCACTTTTCACACTTTTCCAATACTGCTATCATGTCATACTATATATCAGAATTATTTGTGTATGTGTGTATGTCTTAATCTACTACCCTGTGAGCTCCCTGTGGGCGGGGAATCTCCCCCAGCAGCCGTCCTTAAGCTCTGAACACAGCAGAGACTCAATAAGTGTTTGTAAATTGATTTAGGTAGGAGGCTGTCTTTCATTGTGGCTTCTTGTGTGTAGAGTTTTATATGAGCTTTTTATCTGTGCCTGGGAGAGAGATGATGGGGTAGGTTCCATCTGGGTGTGTTTGCTACAGGTAGAGTCTTGCTCTCTCAATGACTGGAAAGGTAGAAGGAGAATGGATGTGAGGGAGCAAGATGAATATTTCAAAACCTGGGATGACCCAATTCTGTGGGCTTATAGTCTGTGCTGTGAGCCTCTCTATGAATATGATAAATATGTCTGTATTTATATTCAATTATTACTTACATACACATAAATTTTAGCCACTTTTGGCCTCATCTGAAGTATGTATTTAATCCTAGGACAGCTTCCTGTTCATGAACCCCCAGAACATACCAAGAGATTCCTCTTTACCTTACTTTCCAGAATCACAGAATCCAATTGGAAGAGACCTCGGAGGTCATTTAGTCCGAGTGATTCTAAACAGGAAGCCATTCTCCTATATCCGTGACAAGTGTTGGGTCATCCAATGCATTCTCAGTCAAGTTCCCAGATACAGGTTTCTTGTGCTCTCTGAAGTCTTCTTCTCTTGTTTCCTTTACTTTGTCACATGGATATTGCCAAACTAAGGGTCCTTTGCTATTATTAGCATGGCCGTGTGGACTGATCTTAGGTCCCCAGAAAGATGGCATTGGGTACTAGCCAAAGTTTTGTGGTCAGCTTGACCAGCACACATCATCCTGTGTCATTTCAAAGCCTACAGAAAACAACCAAGACATAACATTTGTTCAGTTCAGCTCTGTCTTCTCAGATCCAGAAGAAGTACCAAATTGGACATAATTGGTAGATCTCTATTAGTTTCTACATGCATAATAGGGAAAACTCTTCCCAAATGAATCCATTCCTCAGGATTTCAGCCTAGATCTGGAAACTCCCCTCACTCACTGAGTATCTAGAGAATGCAAACTCATTTTAATATCTGTCTAGCTAAAGTAGGAAAAGTAATATAATTTTGCTCATAGAAAGTCAAATATTATATTCCTAAGCTAAATAAGTTATTATTATCAGTGTCTCTGCTACTTTTTTGAGTGCAAATAATGTAAAGTTTATGAAATCATAAATGTAGGCCAAAGGGGAATATACCAAAATGGGAGCAAAGAGGAGAAGCTCAGCACTAAGTCAGAAGGGGGGTGGAGTTTAGACAGCATAAAGGACTTCCCATAAGATAGGAATGCTTGAATGGAGGAGAGTGAGGGAGAGGAGGAAGGAGGGAACCCCACTGGGCTGTGTCTCTACAGTGAGAATGAAAATGAGGGCACTGGACCAAGGTAGATGAAGGTTAAGCAACATCTAAACATCTGGAAATGTGAGAGACATGGGGACAGGGCAAGTGTGGTAGGGAATATTCCCAAAAGAATAGTTCAAATTTTCCTGCCCTTCAAAGTGGGATGGAAACCCAGCCCTCTCCTGGTTTTTAAACCAAAGAGTCTGTGAATAGATTTCAGGGGAGATATCTGTGAACTTGGGAAAAGTTACATTTTTATTTCAATGTAATTGGTTTTTCTTGTAATCCTATGTTTGTTGTATATTTGACAATACTATTCTGAAGAGTTCTATAGGCTTTTGCAGACTGCCAAAGAGGTCCATGGCACAAAAAGGGCTAAGAACCCCTCCTTTAGGGAGACCCAAGACTCACCTGAGTCATACTGGCTTAAGCTGCCAGGCTCTGGGAAGTACAAAGGACAAGGTGAAATGGTTCATCCCCCCACCCCCAGACACACTTGGGGAGTTTTATAGGTTTACTGTCCAGCTCCAAGGCAGTTCAGGCCGGTCTGAAGAGGAGAAAGCAGCATGGGAAAGAGGGACAGGAGCTGGAGGGTCATTCAGCGAGCCCTGGAAGGCAGAAGGGCAGAGTAAGCACCTTCCTTTGATTTCAGTGGTACTCTGTCAAACCAGGCCCAAGCTGCCCCTAATGGTGTTTCTTTCAAATCCAAGTGTCTGATCTCAGACTCTCCCTCCCCCTCAGGTTTCCAAGATGTCCATACTATGATCTTCATTGGATTTGGTTTTCTAATGACCTTCCTTCAGCGCTATGGTTTCAGCAGCGTTGGCTTCAACTTTCTCCTGTCAGCCTTTTCTTTGCAGTGGTCCACTCTGGTCCAGGGTTTCCTCCACTCCTTTCATGGAGGCAAGATCTACATTGGTGTGGAAAGGTGAGGGGGTGGTGATGAAAGATGGGAAAGTGCTCTCCCCCTTCTCTTTTGCTTTTCCTTTAGAGTCACATGTAGGAGTCTATATGGTAACTTGGAGGTGCAGGTATAACATTTGTATAGAAACCCCCAACATTTATGCCTCTAGAAAGCTTTCCTGAATCACAACTCTCTAGCCCCAAAGATCTCTTATACAAAAGAAACTGAAAAGAGGGGCAGAGGCTAATTAAATTTTTTTTTAGTTTGTTGCCTAATTCCTATGTAGGTCTACTGTCTTATCTATTCTATGGCTTGATTTCTTTAATCTCAATTTCTTTTAATTCCACCATTAGTTTTCTTTTCTATTTCGTTTGATACCCACTTTCTTTTTCCTCTGCTCCCTCTACCCAGTTTCTTTGAGCTCTCCTCTAGTCTGATTTTTTTAAGCTCCAGTACTAGAACTAGGATCAGAAGACCTGGGTTCAAGTCTAGCCTTTGCCTCTTGGTAGCTATTATGATCTTGATCTACCCACTTCATTTCTCTCAATCTCACTTTCTTCTCTTTCAGATGGTGATAATGTGGTAATACCTATTTCACAGCATGTAGTTAGTCTCAAATGAGAAAGGTTTTTAGACTATTTGGAAACTGAAAAGAACCCTATAAATCCGAGGCATTATTTCCTTCTACCTCTGGGCAGGGATTAGTTTTTTTGTGTCACTTTTCTCTGATGCTAATTTTTTCTTTCTGTATGTCCTTGGCTATCTTCTATTCCTACTCTCTAAAACTGTCTCCTCCTTACCCTACCTCCCAACCTCCCATTTTTTCCAGCATGATCAACGCTGATTTCTGCACTGGAGCTGTTCTGATTTCATTTGGGGCAGTGTTGGGTAAGACAAGCCCTGTACAGCTGCTGCTCATGTCTCTACTGGAGGTGACTCTGTTTGGGGTCAATGAATTCATCCTCCTCAATCTTCTTGGGGTGAGAGCCTACAATGATTTCTTCTCCAACTTTCCTAGGGTATATAGTAGTAAAGGTAATATGTTACATCTGAGAAATTTTCAGGAAAAGGGAGTGTGGATATGATTGGTTTTTCTGCAAGGGGAGGTGAGGTGGGCATTTGGTGTAGGGAACCAGTTTGAAAATTCTGGGGTGGGAAAAAGTGAAAAGAGGATGGGGAAGGAGGAAGAAGCAGGTGGAACACTGGCCTCTCTCTCAGCAGTCTCTTCTCTACCAGGTGAAAGATGCTGGAGGCTCCATGACCATCCACACCTTTGGTGCCTACTTTGGGCTCGTTCTCTCCAGAGTTCTTTACCGATCACACCTGGACAAAAGCAAACACCGGGAAGGCTCTGTCTACCACTCGGACCTCTTTGCTATGATTGGTAAGGGATCAGGGCAGGGCTGAGGGGAGAGAGAGGCTCAGGATGGCCTGCATGGCCTGGTGGGGATCAAGACTTGACAAATGCCCCTGGTGTCAAGGCTCCATTCAGACCACATCCTTTGATGTTTACTGGAAGCATTCTTGGGAAGGAGTAAAAATAAGTATGTGTGTTTTGAGAAGCACCTGGGGAAAAACAGGCAAGGTATATCATTTATTTTTTTAAAGTTTTTTAAAGTATAGTTTGTTACTATATAGTTTGTTACCTCTTTTAAAGGACAACTTTTGTACAAGTGCACAAAAATTTTTAATCCTATATAAGGAAAAACTTAATGCTATCCAAAAGTAGAATGGGCCACCTCTGGAAGCTGCAATTTCTCCGTAACTGAACATTTTAAAGCAGAGAGTGAAAAAGGGTCAAGAATATTGGAGAAAGTATTTCTGATCATGTAGGAGTTGAAATACATGACCTCTAATGATCTTTCTATGGGCAAGATCTAGATTCTCAATATAATAGTCTTTTTTAAAAATAAATTTTTATTAATGTCTTTTTTTTATATCATCATAGTTTTCCTCCCTATGTCCTTCCTCTTCTCCTTCCCAACGAGCCATCCCATATAACAAATAGCGTTTTTTAAAGACAAAAGGAAAAAGAAGAACAAATCAGCAAACCAATCAACACATTGAAAAAGCCTGAAAATGCATACAATATGCAACACCTGTCTTTGCAATAGTCTTGAATATTTTGGTCATTAAATATCTTCATTTTCATTCAGTGGGGCTTCTCTTCTGATATTCATTCATTAGATCTTTTCAGATTCTTATGTAAGATCTTTTGGATCTTTGTTTTTAATAATTTCTAGGATCTCATCTCACTGGCACTTAAGACTCCTTAGACTTCATGGGTGTGCCCTCTTTGGTTACTATATAGATTTTGTTTTGTTTTTTGCTTTTTGGAGGGCAATTGGGGTTAAGTGACTTGCCCAAGGTCACATGGCTAGTAATTGTTAAGTGTCTGAGGTCAAATTTGAACTCAGGTCCTCCTGACTCCAGGGCCAGTGCTCTATTCACTGTACCACCTAGCCACCCCTTACTATATAGATTTGAATGCTCTATCTATTGTTCAAAATTTTTGCCTACAGGTGGTGGTGTTTTCTTATTAGGTAGTATAAACCTCATGCAGATAACAAAGATGACCAGAGGCAATAGAGGAAGTAGTAGAAATGATTGGGAGCCCAGAGAACCTAAGTACAATCCTGACTCTGTCACTAACCTTATTTGGCCTTGAGCAAGTCTCTTTACTTCTCTTGGATTCATTTTTTTCTCTGAACTGTATGATCTTGAAGATACTGGTTTTATTGTTCTTTGAGTCTATGGCACTGCTATGAAAGCAAAACAGGAACAGAAAACAATAATGGATGTACTTTTCATGTGCTGTTTCGTAAACACACTTCCTCCAAATTGTTCTTATTTTCAAGTAAATGTCAACCTAGCCAATCTTTACAACTCAATTAGGAGTTACACTGCAGTTTGCAGCTCTGATGTTTCAACAAGATCCCAGGATTGTTAGTGGCCTTTGCCTCAGTGCTGGAAGTTCCAGGGTTGAAGCTCAATGTGAACTTGACCAGGTTAATTATTGTAACTTTCCCTCTCTTTGGTAAAAGTACTTAGGGCCTTACTCTCCAGTTGTGGTTAGTCAAGCCACCATGGTGGCCACAAAAGCCATTCTTGTTCTCCTTATTCCATATATTCCATTCAAAATGAAACTCCAAAGACAGACTATGACCATTACCCAGACTCTTCCAGTTTCCATGGATTATCTTCTTCTCCTATAGGGCACAGTGTGACATGAGACACAAGTGTGAGATTCCTTGCTCCCTCTTCTATCTATGGAGCCCAGGACTACATAGCATGACATAGTGGAAAAAATACTGGGTCTGAGTTCTCACCTGGCATTTTACTAGTTGTGTGACCTTGGACATGTTATATCATCTCTCTAAGTCTCAGTTTCCTTGTGTGTTTTTTCTTTTTTTGGAGGGCAATTGGGGTTAGGTGACTTGCCCAAGGTCACACAGAGTGTCTGAGGCCAGATTTGAAGTCAGGTCCTCCTGACTCCAGGGCTGGTGCTCTATTCACTGGGCCACCTAGCCACTCCCTTCCTTGTGTATTAAATGAGCATACTAATGTTTGTACTATCCACCTCATAGGGATGTTGTGAAGATAAACTATATATAAAGTCCTCTGTAATATGCATATGTACTGTAAATATGTTATTGTTGCTAATAAAAATTTGGTTTTTACCATTCAAGAAGACCTATTTACTAAGTCCTTCAGTTAGTCTCTGTCTTGGACCTGTTTCTTTTAAGCATGTATTAAAACATTCAGAACACCTCAGTTTATTTCTGTTTTTCTTTCTTTCTCCCTTAACAGAACATAATACAGACCTGAAGTATATCTTTTAATGCTATTTGCATTCATTGAGTATTGATTTATGTTTCCTATTAATTCTAAAAGAGGATCACAGAATGTTCCATATTCAGATCAATATATATTTATGGTGCTTTGCAAATGTTAAAACTCTATTACTTGTTGGCTATTATTTTTTGACTCATGTGCACTTGTATTTCATGATTGGTACAACAGGAAGGCAGTGCAAGTGACCTGTCAGGGCAAGAAAAGGGCTGCTGTAAGTGGTGCTAAGAAATGGACCACTTTTCTTTCTTTCTTTTTTTTTGCCTTTTTTTTGGGAGGGCAGTTGGGGTAAAGTGACTTGCCCAAGGTCACACGGCTAGTAAGTGTGTCAAGTGTCTGAGGCCAGATTTGAACTCAGGTACTCCTGACTCCAGGGCCAGTGTTCTATTCATTGATGTGCCACTTTTCTTGAACATATTGGTGGTGGCCTACATCCAGCCCCCAGTGGCAATGTTTTCAGTGCTGTGGTTTGAAGGCCGGTCCTCATCACACTACTTGTTCAGCATGTGATAATACTTGGACCAGGGACAGAGTGGGGAGACAAGTGGGTTCTCATCGCAGTGAGGTAGCGCAGCTGTTGGGTTGTCTTTGTGTATACCTTTAGTTCTGAGTCTGTGGGTGCATTTCCCAGGATAGAGAAGCAGGGAGGAGGTGCGTTACTGAGCTGCCCGAGATCTGGAATAAAGAGATCAGTAAAAGAACCTAGCTGTGACGGATCTGTGTTGTAAAGTCATCAGAAACTGCATCTTTTACAGTATTTTCTGAACTGTTCTTTCTCCCATGGGGCATGTCTAATTGAAAGACTCTGGCAGACACAGACAAATGTACATCTTATATTTCTTTCCTCCAAAAAACAACATTCTGAATTCATTTAAAAAATTTGTGGTATTCAGTTGATGGTTGCCTGTATTGTATGCCCATTTTGTGTGTGTGTGTGTGTGTGTGTGTGTGTGTGTGATCCTTGAGAGAAAAAAAGGTTCCCTTCTCTTGCTTTATAGGAACTATCTTCCTGTGGATCTTTTGGCCAAGCTTCAACTCAGCTCCCACCAATACCGGGGATGATCAGCACCGAACAGCCCTTAACACATACTACTCCCTGGGGGCCAGCACCTTGAGCACCTTTGCTTTATCAGCACTTCTAAGCAGAGAAGGGAAGCTGGACATGGTAAAAGTATCCAGCAGGGCTAAGTTTTCTAACTACAATTGCTGCTCTTCCTCAGCCCATGCCATTAACAGAACAGAGGGCAGCCATGGGAAGAGAAGTGCTAAGACTGCAAAGGGGAGGGGAGCTTGGGGGATTAGGACACACCATTTGTCTGACTGAAAGGGAGATTCTCTGGAAGAGAAATCTGAGTGGGACATACTGGGCTCCATCTACACAGATGGCTATGGAAAGGGATGGCAAGAGATATGGAGGTCAGAATGTAAGAGGACTCCAAAAAGAGGAGGAGCATCTAGGTGTCAAAGTGAACAGAGCACCGGCCCTGGAGTCAGGAGGACTTGAGTTCAAATCAGCCTTAGACACTTGACACTAGCCATGTGACCTTGGGCAAGTCACTTAACACCAATTGTTTTGCCTTCCCCCGCCCCCCCACCAAAAAAAAGGATGTAAGAGGGATATTTAGGAATGAAAGTGCCATATCAGGGGAGTCCTTAGGGTGGGGGGAGACAGAAGTATGATGGGACTGAGGGGGAATTGTTGATCACTGAGACAGGGAATCAATGTGGCTTTTCCACTGACAGCTATCATTTTAACTCCCCCCCTCCCCTATATACTCTTAGGTCCACATCCAGAATGCAGCACTGGCAGGTGGGGTGGTTGTGGGAACTTCTGGGGAAATGATGATCACACCTTTTGGGGCCCTGATTGCTGGATTCCTGGCTGGGACCATCTCCACCCTGGGATACAAGTTCCTCATGGTATAGTGATTTTTCTTCATCCTGGGAAAACTAAGAGGTTGAAGGAGCCTAGGGCCTAAGGCTAGAACCCAAATGTCCTACTGGAAGTCCATAAATTTAGTGATTTAGTCACGTTGGGGTTAGGTCTTCTTATGGTAAGGAAGGAAGGAATTAGACAGGAGGAACTATGGCACAGTAGAAAGCATTGTATTTGAGTCAAAAGAACTGGGTTTATGTCTTATCTGCCATCTAACTACCTGTGTGACCTTGGGCAAGTCAATTCAACTCTCCCTGGCCCCAAGTTTTATTATTTGTAAAATCATAGTATTTGACTGGCTCTAACATTGATTCTGTGAATGGAGAGATTGGGCAGAGAACAGAGAGGGTGGAACATGCTCCAGTGACACTCATTTATTTGTGTAATGCCTCTCCCTGGTGTTTCTCAGCCCATTCTTGAGTCAAAGTTGAAAGTCCAAGACACATGTGGAGTCCATAACCTCCATGGGATGCCAGGGGTCCTGGGAGCCCTCCTTGGTGCTCTTGTGGCTGGGCTGGCCACCCATCAAACTTATGGAGACGGGTGAGTTTGTCCACATCAAGGAAGAGTATTCTTTTACCAGTGGTCACTTGGGGGTAATGTCTCCTTTGCTACCTTCCAGGCATAGATGTTGATGGGTATCTTTTGCATGTCTCCTTTTGGTATGCATCAGAATACACTAAACTGCTCTAAGGACCTACTCTTTCTATAGTCACCATTGGTCTTTCTGGAATTTCTTAGCCCCTATCCCAAATTTTTCTTTCAGATTGGAAAGTGTATTTCCCCTAATTGCTGAAGGCCGTCGAAGTGCAACATCTCAGGCTGTATATCAGCTCTTTGGACTCTTTGTAACCCTAGTGTTGGCTTCACTGGGTGGAGGAATTGGAGGTGAGTGAGGAGCCCTTGTCCCCACTATCTACTATCCTTGACTCACTGTGATCCTGGGAGGAAAGAAAGAAGGGATGGGGGATGAGTATAGGAGATGAGAAGAGTCAAGGGATAGAGAAGAAAAGGTTTATCACACTGGAATCCAGTACTGTCCATGGGGATTCTCTAGAGAGAGAAGCTATGAGGTTCCATATTTATAGGGTTTAGTATGAAAGGAGTAGGAGGGATGTGGATTAGATAGGAGGGTGGTGGTGGGATGGTGTGGTGGAATTTCCATCCCCATGTATCTTGGAGAAGGGAAGAGACTCTTTCTGGCCCAGCACAGATACAAAGAAGGGATAAAATGACATCCAGAGCCAGAGGGATATGATTGATGTCCAAAGGTGAAGATCATAGCTTTCTATGTAACCCAAACCTTCCAAGCTTTGCCCTCTATCTCCACCAGAGGGCAGCTCAACCTCAGGCAACAGGAATAGAGCCTCTAGGCAGAGCCTGAATGGGACAGGAGAGAGAAAGTCGAATCAAAATATCAGAAAGCTAGAAGTGAACTAAAAGATCAATAAACCCAATCCTATAATTTTGGTTATCTTTTTTAAAACTGAGTCTCCCTCTCTTGCTCAGTGGCCGCTCACAGTCCTGATCCCCGTTGTTGATTGGCGTAGGGATTTTGACTAGCTCCATATCCAACCTGACCTGTCCACCCCTCTGTGGACATCCTGGTGGCCTCACTCACTAGAGCCTTGGTGAGAACACCTGATTGGCTCTAGCTCTACTGCTGTCTAGAACTCCCTCGTTCAAGTGATGCCACCAGCTTGGCCACCCCAGGAGAAGGAATTACAGAGGTGTAGAGCACCACACCTGGCCCCATCATTTTTAAAGATGGGGAACCGGAGGCCCAGAGAAGGGACTTGACTGCAGCTAACAGAGTGAATTAGTGGAAGAGCTAGACCTAGATCCCAGGAGTTCTGGCTTCTAGTCCAATGTTCTACTACTCTACACTGCTTCCCAAGAGATCAGAGCTGCCATGCAAAGATCATTGTACCTAACTCCCCTTCCTCATGAAATCGATAGAGATTTCCAATAGACTTCAGGCAGACCTTCCTTCAGTCTGAGCTCTTCTCTTGTGTTTGACAGAAGAATCAGATCTGTGATTTCATTTCCTCTGGTTTTCTCAAGTCCAGGATACATAATTATAATTCTTTTTACTTTGTAAAAAGTACATTTTTCCTTGTCATTTCCTCATCTTCTTTGGGTCTCTTCTTCCTCTCCAAGTCTTTGTTGTTGTGGTGCTCTCCTTAAACCTGCTCTCCCCCCTCCCCCACATGGTGCCTGTATGAGGAACTTCACAGCCTCCCCCTTCTCTCCTCAGGGCTTCTGCTGAGGCTCCCCTGCCTGAGCGCCCCACCTGATTCCCAGTGTTATGAGGACCAGATCTATTGGGAGGTATAATACAACTGATATTCCAGAGATGTACCCCACAGGGCTCTTCCTTCACCACCACCATGTTCTACTCTCACTGACTCTTCTAGTCTTTCTCATTCCTGTTGTGGCTCAACATCCTTCCCTTCTCAAATTGATTCTTTGCATTCTGCTGTTTTCCTGTCCCTCCCCAGCTCTCACTCATCATAGTTTTAGCAGTATTTTATTTTTTCCAATTGTATGTAAAGAACATTTTTAACATTCACTTTTTAGAAAATTTTGAGTTCCAGATCTTTTCCGCTCTCTTTCTCCCCTCTCTCCCTTCTCCCTAAAACAGTAAACAATTAGAATTAGTCATGTTCTCACTCATTTAAAATGTGGAAAGGGTACTACACCGATGGTGGGAAGATCACTTCTCATTCCCAGAACCCCACCCTAAGACCTTTTTCTTCTATCCCCTCATCGACTACCTTTGTTCTACATTCCAGGTCCCTCTTGAGCATGAAGATGAAGTCCAGGGACACTTGAGGTCTGAGGACACAGAGACCCAGGCCTAAATTGTGACCCTTTACAAGAATTATGTATGGGATGGGGACTTCTATGGGCCTCTCTGAGGGATGACGAGGGTGGATTTGACTAATGAATATGGGAGGGGCTCTTCCTCACCTCTTTTGTTGGGAAGTTCTTTGATGTCACTTTCTGCAAACAGAGAAGTATTCACCAATTAAGAACAATCCTTGTTTGGGAAAGATTGCAGGGGCTGAGCTAGAAAACCAGCCATGGCAGGGACACAGGCAGGGATGAGACAAAAGGCAGGGAGAATGGGTGGGAAAAGAGCAGGTAGGAGAGAAAGCACTGGGAAGGATGGTTATACCATTGGGCTGGATGGAGTACTCATCATAGGGCAGGTATGAATTGAGGGAGATGACAGTCAATTAGGTGATAAGTATCCCACCCCACCCCCACTTTGTCTGTCTTAGACCTGAGAGGTTGATTTATTTATCCCTCATCACAGAACCAAGTTAAGTGTTTAACCTGAGACTATTGAAGACTGAGACTATAAAGGTGATTAAATACTGCATCATTTGTACATATCTGTCATGTCTCCTTATTCAGCGGAATCTTGGAAGGCCTTCCCATGACCCAGCCTCCTTCCACTCTGCTGAAATGCCATATCCTTTCACCTTCCCTAATGTGACAACAAAGTCCACTTGGTATGAAATGAGTGATGAAGAAAATGGAGCCCCAGGGGATGCCAGACTAGATTCATGGACCCAATTGCTTGACTGAACTGGCCCCTAACCTGATTGAAATCTCTTTCCCTGGGCAGGAAGAATGGGGTATTATGTAGAGATTGGAAAGGCAGAGATACCTCAGGAGTGGGGGGAAAGAAGGGAGGGGGGAAAAGGCCTGAAGGCCATAGAGGCCTCCCTTGTGATCCCTGGATTCCTTCTCAGAAACCTCTGCTACGTCACTGACCTATGGTGGCCACTAGAGGGAGCCCCAAGGCAGGCAGAAGAGGGTATCAGACTTTAGCCTAGGGCCAAGAGCTCTAAGCCCAGCTCCCTCTCCCAATGTCATTCCAGGCTTCCTCAGCCTCTACAAAGAAGGGTACATTCAAATTCTAGCCCAGATGGCCAAGGACATGGGAGTCAGTTCTTCCCTTCACTCCCTTGTTTCATTGTGTCTCTCTTTGGAAAATGTTTCCTACCAACTCAAATCCATCCTGTCTTTTCAATTCAATTCAATAAACACTTATTAGCAGCTTACTGGCAGTTAGATGTCTCAGTGGATAGAGTGCTGAGCCAGGACTCAGGAAGACCTGAGTTCAAATATAATCTCAGACACTTCCTGGACCCTAGGCGAGTCATTTAACCTTCATCTGTCTCAGTTTTCTCAGCTGTAAGATGGGGATGTTAACAGCACAGCACCTACTCCGGAAGGCTTGTTGTAAGGACCAAATGAGATGACATTTGTAAAGCTCTTAGCACAGTGCCTGACACATGATAGGGACCACGTAAATCCTTAGGGCAACTAAGTGGCTCAGTGGAGGGAGTGCTGTGCCTGAAATCAGGAAAACTCATCTTCCTGAGTTCAAATCTAGCCTCAGACACTTCTTAGCTGGATGACCCTGAACAAGTCGCTTAACCCTGTTTGCTTCAGTTTCTTCACCTGTAAAATGAGCTGGAGAAAGAGATGGCGCAAACCACTCCAGTATTTCTGCCAAGAAAACCCCAAATGGGGTCACAAAGAGTCGGACACAACTGAAACAACTGAATAACAACAAATATAAATCCTTATTCCTCCTTTTTTTCTTATGTGGGATTGGGGACAGCTTCACAGAAGAGATGGTACTTAGAGGAAAAGAGATATTTTAATACGGGGAGAGGAAGTAGGCCTGAGGGGATGGCCTGGAGAAACCAAGATCCAGGACCAGTTCCAGGTTTGGCTGGAACACAGGAGTGTGTGAAAAGGAAAAGACTGAAATAAGACTGGATTGTGATGGACTATAAATTCCAGATTCACAATATTTGACCTAGAAAGAACATTAATTTAATCCCTTCATTTTATGAATGGGAAAACTGAACTCTAGAGAGGGGCAGTGACTTGCTTAGGGTCGCACAGTGGCAGAGTCCCCATGTCTTCTGACTTGAAGTCTTGGGCTTTTTCCACTGAAGGAACCTCTAGCAAGGAGTATTTTTTTTTAATGCTCTCTTTGTGAAGTACTGTCTCTGGCACCAAAGATTCAAGGGTAAACAACAAGCCCAACTGTCAAGGAGCTGACATTCTGTTGGGGGGTATACACATAAATGGATAAGTAAATACAATATAATTTGAGGAAGGAGAAAACTCTTCCTACAGGTACCAGAAGTGATGTTCTGTAGTGACATAATCTGGGTCTCTGACTTCTTAGGTCTCCTCATCACAGTGAAGAAGACAAACTCTTATTGGCAAATACAGAGGACATACAGCAGAGAGACTACAAATGGTATACCAGTGATTATAGAGCGAAATGTTATATACCCCACAAAAGTGTATGTGTTTATGGGATAAATATTTATTGGACAAGATAATATAAGAGGAGGGGAGACAAGAGAAGAATTTGGAGGAGCTCTGTCCCAGGATGAGGCTAAGGAAAACTATTGCCTCTCATTGGGTCAATTGAGGAGGGAGGGTAGAATTTAGGAACTGTTGAACATGAAGGAAATAGGAGGGATGTGTGTGTTACAAATTCAAATCACTTAAAGAGATATACAAAGAGGCTAGGTCAGCAAAGAGACTTTAAAACAGAAGAGGTAATGGGGAACAGCAGAAGGAAAGTGAAGCATGACTTTTAAGATGAACCCTGACTGCCTCATAGCCAATTTTTCCAATTAAAGAGGTCTAGGAGGAGGAAGAGGAGGGGGGAGAAATGTGTACATCTCCCCATTACGGTAGGAATTTTCTGAGGTCAGGGACCTTGAAGGATTTAGAGCTATAAGGTACCTCAGAAATCATTTCATCCAGCATCATTTTACAGATCAAATGAAGCCGAGGAGCACAAACTAATATTGACCAGAGTCAGGACTGCACCAGTGTTCTCTGTCTGGCCCCAAATCCAGAGCTCCTTTCCCTGCACTGTACTATATGTTATGTGTAAAACCTTGTCTCCTCTTCCCTCTAGTTCTGCCTCTAGTGCCCAGGACAGTGTTTTCTCTTCCACTTCAAACCCACATGTTAGTCTGCCTTCTCTTTTAGCCATGCCATTTTCTCTCCAGACTGGCCTTTCCATTCAGGCTGGGTCAGTGGGTGACAATGAACAGGTCAACGAGCTGAACGGGAGCAGGGGGTTGAGGGGTGTTTCTTCTTCACCTCTCTAGGACAATTAGACAGGCCGTCCCTTAAGATGTCCCGTCTGATTACAGCCATTATTCCCAACAATAAAGGACAATTGGACACTCACCCTGCCCTTGAACTCAGTCTCATTCCAACAGTACAGAGCTGGCTCCTCCAGGCCTAGGCTTTGGGGGTTGCAGGGAGGAGGAGAAGGTGGATAATGAGGGAGGAGGAGACAGTCCCTGCCCATGGGGAGTCCAAAGTTCGATAAGTGAGAAGGGACCCATGCCTAGAACACCAATAGAAAAACACACAGGGATAATAAGAGAGGGCTCTGGGTGTAGTAGGTGGGAAGAGGTTGAGGGCAGCAGAGCCAGAGTCAGGGAGAGCGTTTGAGGCATCCTGGAAAAGGGTATAGTGATTCAGGGTTCCTAAGGAGGGGAGGAATCAGGTTGAGAGAGAAGACCATTCAGAAAACAATCTGGGTCAAGGCTCAGAGGTGGGTGTGAACGTAAGATGTGATAGATGAGGCAGGTTTTCTTGAATCGTATAGAGAGAATTGAAGACCTGAGACGAAAACATAAGAGTTGATGCTAAAAGTATGCTGAAGATGACTTAAGTTCTCAGGGGTGGGAGTTCCAAGAACATGGAAAGAAGGCTGGGGAAGGGACCTCTTTTATGTAAGATTTGATAAGAGAGAGAAAAGGCCCAGAAGCAGAGAGCTGGAGAATTTTGACCTCTTGGGGAATCGACTTTCTAGATTCCATTCCAACAGCCTGGGAAAGTCCAGCCTATTGGAATTCACATCACGACAAACCAACCAGTGTCCCAGATAGAGAAGCATTAGACACGGCATGGGTGTCCAAAGTGAGGACGATGGATGGAGGGAGAAAGAGGAGGGAAAGAAAGACAAACTTGGCTGGGCTTGAGACCTCTGCATGGTCTCCCTCATGACTACCCCCCTCCCACTGTCTGGCTCACCCCAAATCTCACGGGTTCAGTGTTTCTCCTCTCCCTCCCCCTTCTCTCTTCAACACTCTCCTTTCTCCTCTTTCTCTGGCCTTCTGTGTTTGTCTGTCTCTCTGTCTGTCTTTGTCTCTGCCTCTCCCTCATCTTGTCTGTCTCCCCAGCTCCCTCCTCTCCCCATCCTCTCCTCCAGATCTATCTCCCCCTTTCTCTTGCTCCCCCCTCCCCCATTCCCTGTAGGCCTGATAAACAATGCCATCCAATGTCTGCTGGAGACAAGTTGGGCTATGCAAATGGGCCAACGGCCTGTGAAAATCTCTCCCCCTCCCTGGTTTCCATGGCCTGAATGGGGAAGGGTGGGGGTGGGGGAAGGCGGTCATTCTGCATACGGATGAGCTGCTGCCCCAAAAGCACTCAGGACAGACCGCCATTGTCTGAGGCGTCTGATTGGGAGTTTAATCAACCAGCCCCTGAGAAGAAAGAGTGAGGAACAGTCTATTCCTCCCCAGCCCATCTTCAGCCCTCAGCGCCTGGGCTCTGCATTCCAGAACTCCTCTTCCTCCCTCCCACCCCACCTAAAAAACCCAAACAAACCACTCCCACCCCCACCTCACCCCTCCATGTCTCTGTCTCTGGGCATCTGTGAGAACTTCTCTGCATCGGTGGACCTCCTTCGTAAGATCTCAGGAATTTAACTTCAGTAATGTTCAAGGGGAAGGAACGCAGTGCAGTGAAATGAAGGAGGATTGGGGTAGGAGCCATTCGGAGGCTAGGCCTTGTGGGGCAGAGATGGTCCAGGAGGAGAAGATTTCAGACATTGTCCCTTACCGGAGTTCCCTCCTTTACAAAGTGAGGAGTTTGGAAGAACTAAAAGGGTTTTTTGATTATTTCTACTAGATGATTTCTAAGGTTCCTTCCGGCTTCAAATATAGTACCCTGAGTGTGCACAGCTCTCCTTTCTCAGGCATGCAGGCTGCATTTAATACATGCATTCACACCTCCCTTCTCCAGCTACAATGACCAGCCCTGCTCCCAGATGTGGGGTCTACAGAAGATTCTCTCAAAGGCCGGATCTGTGAGCTTTCAGTGTTTCTCTCCTGAGGAAAAATATTAGAGACCCTCAACCCTGTTTCCTTGTGTTGTATTCCTAAGCTTTTAAGCTTGGGATCCCTTCTCTGTTTGACTTCCTATTCCCCTGTTGTCTGGGATATTACTGAAGGATAACTAGAAATCAGCTTGGGGACGAAATCAAGAATTCTTTTCTGGGAGGAAAGCCCAAAATTCTGGAGCTGGGGCTGGAACTGTCTTTCTTAACAAACTTGAGGGAAAGAAGCATTGAAGAAATAAGGCCTGATGCTTTCTGCTCAAAATCTGCTAAAAGAGATGGAAAGCCGCCTTCCCTCAATCCCTCCCTTACCCCAAGCTCCAAATCTGAATTCAAGCTAGTAGACACTATGTGTACTCCCATAGAGAAAAGCATCATCGGGCGTGTGAAACTTCCTTTAAATATTTTTCTGTTGTAGGAACATTCCATTATGGATTTGCTTGTTGACTAAACCTCTTCATCCTTCTCTTGCTTGATCTTTCTTCCTTCTGCCTTTCCTTTTCTTTCTCCAAAAAAAAAAAAGTGACTCCATCAGGTACTGTAGGCATTCTCTCTGCCTGTGAAGGCTGGAGTCCCTTCATGCCATATTTTGACTATTTCAGGAATCACCACAGTCTCAAATTTTTATTCCTTAGTAACCAATCCTCACAAATCCCAAGCCTCTTAATATTTAATTGGTCTCAAAAAGCATGGTGGCAAATAACCTTTGCTGTTGGGGAGGCTGGGGCTGGTGGATGTCTTGAGCTCTAGAGTTCTAGGCTGCAGTGCAATAAGCCAATTAAGTAGACACTTAATTGAACTAAGTCCAGCACACATATGGTAAGCCATCCAGGAGGCTACCAGGTAACCTAAGAAGAAGAAAACTTGAAGCAGCTGGTGGTGCAGTGGATGGAATGGTAGGCCTGGAGGCAGCAAGACCTAAATTCAAATACAACCTCAGGCACTTACTGTGTGACTTTAGATAAATCACTTAATCTCTCTGTTTCCACAATTAGGAAGTACCTCCAAGGTTTTTGTGAGGATCAGATGAGGAAATACTTGTAAAACACCTAACATCTGTTAAGAACATAGTAGGTGCTTAATAAATGTTTGTTTCCTTCTTCTAATTGACCTAAACTTCACTTTTTCAAAAAAAAGTTACTTCTCAGTTCTATCTGTTATTAGAAAAATCTAATTATTGGCAATTCCTTCCTTATATCAAACCAAAACCTGCCTCTCTATATCCATACCTATTTATTTATGTATCTCCTTATATATAGCTTCTGTCCCTGTTCTATGCTACCAAGCAGAAGAGTATAAACTTCCATTTAAAAAAATATATGATACTTCATTTTTTCCAATTACACATAAAGACACTTTTTAACTTTCATTAAAAAAATGTTGAGCTCTAAATTTTCTCCCTCCCCTTCCCCTTCTTTAAAACAGTAAGCAATTTAATATAGATTATATATGTGCAATCATGGCAAACATATTTCCATATTAGTCATCTTGTGAAAGAAGAAACAGACCAAAAGGAAAAAACCATGTGATGATGCTTAAAAAAATCTGAAAAGAGCACTGGAATAAGGACTGGAAAGAAACTTAGAACATGAGAGTGTTAGAACATAAAGCCCAGAATGTTAGAATGACTTTCAAGACGGCTCAAGCACCACCTTTTTGTATTTTTTTAAATTTAATTTTTTTTTGATGAACAAAAATCTATTTTCTTTCCCTTTTACCTGCCCCTCTCATAGGGGGAAGAAGGGGGAAAGAAAATAAAAATCCTGGTAACCAATAGGCATAATCAAGCCAAACAAATTCTCAAAGTGTGCATGTCCAAAAAAGACGTGTCTCATTCTGTGCTCTGAGTCAATCATCTCTCAGTTAGGAGGTGGGGAGCATTCTTCATCAGTCCTCTTGGAATGAGGGTTGGTGATTGCATCCATCAGAGTTCCCAAGTATTGCAGGGTTGTTTATAGTGTTGCTACTGTATAAAATTGTTCTCCTGGTTTTACTTTCTTTACTGCATTAGCTTCCCAAGATTCTCTGAAACTGTCCCTTTCATAATTTCTTATGGCACACTGACATTGCATTATACCCATATGTCATAGTTTGTATAGCCATTCCCCAATACATATCTCCTTCACCCCTTACCTTAGTTTCCAATTCTTAGCCACTACAAAAAGAGCCTCTATAAATATTTTTGTATTTATGGGTCTTTTCCCTCTTTCTTTGATCTCTTTGGGAAATAGACCTAGTAGTGGTATCCCTAGGTTAAAGGTCATGCACAATTTAGTAACTTTGGGGGAATAGTTCCAAATTGCTTTCCAGAATGGCCAAACCAATTCACACCTCTATTAACAACATATTAATGTGTCTTTTTCCAGAGTCCCTCCAGTATTTTTCATTTCCCTTTTTAATCAACTTTGCCAACAAACACCACCTTCTACACAAAACTTTTGCTGATCCCATCCAACTACTAGGGCCCTCTCTCTCTAAGCTACCTTGGTTCATTTTGAAAATTTATCCTGTTTATACTACACACACACACACACACACACACACACACAATACTGTTTGTATCATACAATTATATAATATATTATGCATATGCACAATATATTACATATAATATATTATGCATATATGCATATATAGCCATATCTTCCAATAGAATGGAATCTCCTTGAGAGCAGGGACTGTTTAATTTTTGTCTTCTTGTCCTCAGTGCCCAGGACAGTACCTGGAAGTCTGTTAGCTTTTAACAAATGCTTATCGATTTATTGACCTAACAATGGGCGTTAAGCTCATCCCTCTCATTTTACAGTATAGCAATGGGATGTTTCTCTAATACTTTAAGGTTTGTTATTGCTGCTCAGTCATGGCTCTGTGACCCCATGGACCATAGCATAACGTTCCTGTCTATGGTGTTTTCTTGACAAAGATATTAGAATATTTTGCCATTTTCTTCTCCAGTGGATTAAGGCAAACAGAGGTTAAGTGACTTGCCCAGGGTCACACAACTAGTAAGTGTCTGAAGTCAGATTTGACTGGTTTTCTTGACTCCTGGTCTAGTACTCTATCAACTGAACCATCTAGTTGCCTGTTTTAAGATTTACAAAGCCCTTTTCCCATAACATCTCTGAAAGTAGGTAATACAAGGATTATTAGCCCTATTTTACATATAAAGAAATTGGGGGGAGAGGGAGGGAGGAGGGAGAAGGAGAGAGAGAGAGAGAGAGAGAGAGAGAGAGAGAGAGAGAGAGAGAGAGAGAGAGAGAGAGAAAGAGAGAGAAAGAGAGAGAAGGGGTGGGGGAGGGAAACTTTGTCCCAAAATGAGTAGGTAGCAGAATCAGGAATCAAACCTGGGTTTTCAAACTTTAAATCCAATTCTCTGAGTTTCTTCCCTGTCCCCACAGTTTGCTCTTCTAAGAACTCTTGCCCCCTCCCCAGTGATAGTATGAATTTGATGTTCGCAAGTATTGGCTCTTCTCCTTTCCTGGATTCCCAGGTGGTCCGTCCTTCCCACCCAACCATGCCTCCTACACTGGTATCTCTCACTGACTGTAACTATTGTCTACCCAACCCCCACCCTCCTAGTTTCTGGATATTCTTCAGAGAAGTAGGGCAGCCTCTGGACGGAATGTCATTTTGGCCATTTGAGGCAAGGGAAGAGCCTACTCTGGCCATAGTGTCTCAGGAGAAACCAGTGTCTGTCCAACATGGGAAATGTCCCGATTCAAAGATAATCATCGTAATCTCCCCCTCTTTTCAGCCTAGTTTTTTCCTCTATTTCTTTCAGTTGTCCCTTCATGGTTTTTAAACTGGAGTCCACCCTCTTTCATTTCTTCTAGGATGGGAGTTTGATTCTTCGTCCCCCACCCTCCCCTTCTAGCTGAGCACCATCCATCTCCATCTTTTCCGCGTGGAGGAGTGTGGATGCCTGGACACTGGCCCACTTGTTTCCAATCCCTTTCTAATTCATTTCACTTTGAGATTTCTCCCCTACCCCAGACACTCGTCTCCTTAGTTGCTGTCTGGGGCTCCAGTTCTGAGGGGACAGACTGAGTTATCCGCCTCCTCCTCCCCCTCCTCTTCACCCCAATTTCTCACGCTTCATTTTGTCCCAACACCATTTCAAGGAATAGCAGCATTGGAGAGAAAGAGAGATGATTTGGGAAGGATAGCATGACTGGACTGGGAGCCAAATGACCTAGGCCCTAATTTTGACTTTGCTCCCACATTGTTTTGAGACCTGGGTTGGGGTGTGGAGGGGGAATCATCATTATAACTCTTATTAGACTAATTCATAGATCCACAATGCTTTAAAATTAATGCATTTTCCTTGTTACTTCCCACTGAAGCAGGTAATATAATCACCATCATCCTGATTTTTCAGATGAGGAAGCTAAGACTCAGAATAGTTAGGTAATTTGCCTAAGGTCACACAGCTGGTAATGTACCTGTATCTTCTGACTCCAGTTCAAATGCTCTTTCTGCCGTTCCATGAAAGTCACATTCCCTTCCCTGAGCCTCTTTGTTTCCTTATTTGTAAAATACAGGATTTGCACTAGGTAATCCCTTAGGTCACTTCCAGTCCTGACATTTTATGATTCTATATTTTTTGGCTTTAGAGTTGTCTCTTCTATTATTAGCCATGATCCAAGTATGAACCATCCTCTGTCATTACTGGTATTGGCTAATATGGTACAAATTATTATCACTTACTCACTGAGCCCTTTAGTGAAGCTTATTGATAATGCCCATTCTGAAGGTACTGCTTACTCTTGGGCTGGCTGCACTAGATTCCTGGAGAACATTGCCCTTATTTCAATTTGAAGGAGACTGTTCTTGTCTTTTGGGGGCTCCCCTTCTGATCTTGCTAACTGGGGTAGCTCTTTCAGTTCTTTCCTTGGCTCTTAGAAAGGTAGAACCCTCAGAGAAAGAAGGGAGAAGGGGAAAGAAACTGAGCTGGGCAGCAACATTTACTCCAACAGACTCCCAATGGCTTAACTTTAAAGAACCTGGAGAAGTAAGAGGAGGAGAATGCGTGTGTGTGTGTGTGTGTGTGTGTGTGTGAGTGTGTGTGTGTGTGAGTGTGAGAAATATTCAGGACTGTCTCACTTTTGATACTCTCCTGGTGTCTTATTTCTCATCCTCTTTCTTTGTTGATATACTTCATAGAGGTGGTTGGCCAGGGGAGTATTCTAAGGCCTCTTTCTCAACTTGATGATCCTCTCCCTCCTAACACCACCATTATTGGAGATAGGGTAGGTCAAGCAAAAGAAAACTTATCTTAGGCAGAGTTTAGCTTTAAAGAGAACCAGGTTTTTGTTAAGTCATGTCCAACTTCTCCATGACCCCATTTGGAGTTTTCTTGGCAAAGATACTGAAGTGATTTGCCATTTCCTTCTCCAGCTCATTTTACAGATGAAAAAACTAAGAAAAACAGGATTAAGTGTTTTGACCAGGGTCACACAGCTAGGAAGTATCTGAGGCCAAATTTGAACTCAGGTCTTCTGCCTCCAGACCAGGCACTATCCACAGCACCATCTTGCTTCTCAGACTAAAGAAAAGAGTGAATTGTAGCTCAAGGTCCATCTCTATAGAGACCTTATGAACTACTTTGACTCTTACTAATCTCTTCTTTCCCTGCACTCTATGGTATCTATCTGAACCCCTCAACCAGGCTCTCAACAACATCGTAGCATGAGATCTGTTAATGCAGAGACCATGTCTTATCTAAAGCATTTGGACCTAGGACACTTCTCTGCTATGCAGTAGAAGTTTCATTAAGTATTTGTTGAATAGAATTAAACTGAATTCCACATGCATAGCCATCTTGACCCACCAGCAGAGAAGTGACTGCTTACAGACACCAGGCAGATCCTACCTTAGGTCTCAAAATAACTTCCCTACTGACTTTAATACTCTGATGGATCTGTGAGCTTATTGATGTGAATGCTCCCTCAAATAATGCAGATCACGATGCATTCTTGTCCTCTTGTCCTATGCTATTCTTGTGCATGGCCTTCCCTAAGTTCTCCCCAGGGAGTTCCCTCATCATATTGAGGACGTTTCTCTAGCTTTTGACATTGGGTGGGAACCAAAGGAGCATACTGGTTGTCTATTGGTTTTCCTTGTTTACTTTTTACTTCTCCAGTCCTACATTTCCCTGATAAAATGCTTTACACTGCTTATTTTGTCCAGTTCTTTACTGGGAATGTCTTCTATTCTTGCCCACAATGCTCCTCTCCATTGCCCTTTGGCGAGCCCTCAATTTTTTTTCTTTTCTTTTTTTTTTATTGATTTGTTTATTTACTTTTAGTTTACAAGATTCAGTTCCACAATCCCTTGAGTTTCAAGTTTTCTCCCCTCCCTCTTTTCCTGGCCCCATGGTGGCATACAAGTAAATATAGGATCTGCAGATACTTTCACATTGGACATTAATCTGGTTGCACAGAAGGGTTGTAACCAATGCAGTCAACAATGGGAAAAAAGAAAGAAAACCAAACATGGAAAAGAATGATAGCATGTAGATTGCTTCACTCTCCATTTAAACTCTGTTCTTTCTAGATCTTTCTCTGAATATAGACATCTCCTTCCATCCCGAGACTTGTAGAGTTGTCTTATAACTGTGCATTGCTGAGAGGAGTCCAATTTATCTAAGTTGATCATCACACATGTGATGTGTCTGTGATTGTGTACAAATTTTTCCTGGTTCTGGAGAGCCCTCAATTTTAATCCTTTTGAGAATGGAGTTATTCTGTGACTCAGATCCACTCAATATCACTGGAAGAATATTGGTGTTAAAAATAAAGGCCCTTGTTTCAAGAAGAAGCTTGGGGGGGGTCATTAAAAGCTCTGGGCATTTTCTTCAGACGATCAGGACTCAACTCTGGACCTACCTTATTGTCCATTTACAGTTAACGTTGAAGATATATGGTACTGATTGATCAGCTGTATAAGTTGTCCATCCAACTGAATATTACAGTCTAAAGACTTTCCCCAGCAGAATGGGCAGAGGAGAATAATTTGTTCCAACAGCAATGAAAGTGACTGAAGCTGGCACTGTGGAGTGCTTAGTTCCTAGTCAGGCACTGAAGGCGCCAAGGTCATCCACTGCATCTTGGGCCATCACCAGTCATCCTGACTTTTGTCCTGCCAATGGATTTCAGTTATTCTGGAAGAGAGGGCGAGGTTGACTTTGTGCAATTTTACTTCACTTCAATCCCATTCACAGGCAAGTCACCTCTCATATCATGATGTCATTGGTCCTCTAAGAAAAAGAAAGGACGTAATGTGTTTAATATGTAATGTGTGTGTAGAGCCATATCATATGGCATGCCATCTAGGGGAGGAAGGTGGGAGGGAGGGGGAAAAAACTTTAAACTTATGGAGGTGAATGTTGAAAACTAAAAATAAATTAATAAATAAAAAATAAAATAAAAACTAAAGAACACATTGAAATAAAAAAGGAAAGACAAACAACACAGTCTAAATGATAGGCATTCGTCATCCCCTTATTTTTTCCTATTTAATTAGTTAGTCCAAATGCTTTTGAGTGCTTATAAATTTCTTTCAGGAAGGTTCCATACAAATGTCCTGGGGTTTAGGGAGATTAATATAGTATTACCTCCAAACAGGCACATCTGGAGGATTTCGGCATCTGTAGAAAATTTCTCCTCCATTTTGATTCTATCCTGGACATTCTCCATTATGGTGGCAAACATCTATGGTGAACATTTTTCTCTCTGTTTTATATCTTGCCTAATACTCTAATAAGAGTGTGATTGAACAGAGTTATCACTGGGTTCAGCTGTTACATAGTTCAAAGAATCTTGTTTGATTTTCACATATACATGGAAGATGCCTTGTTGGAGGAGAGCCTTTCAAACAACACCTTGCTCTATCAAATCTGGTCCTTTTTTTTTTTGGAGTAGGCAGATAAACATAGTGAGATCTTGTATTCTTAATACCTTACAGTCAATGGTATGACTGTAAATGTTATTTATGGTCTGCTACGGAATATAATTTATACAAGGCTGCTGCTTCTTTCTTATACCTTAATCAAGTATGCCCTCAATGCATGTATATTCTCATAAAAATATGTAGAGATGCGAAAGTTAGGTATATTTATATTCTCTCTCAGTCACTTTTTCTGGGGGGAGCAATATGGTCCAAAATTCCTTCCATGCCTTTAGTACTGTCCCCCACCCTCACCCCCATTAAGTTATTTTGAGAATTGATCGTCCAATGTCCTCAAAATTAGGTCACCACCAGCATGGATCTTCTCTGTATGTATGGTTGGCCTAGTCCACTTTTTCTTCCTATCACTGTTTTCTTCAGTGCCATTTATATTTCATCATGCAGCAGGTCAGAGACTGTTATCTTAGAGGACAAATATTGTGGCTCTACAGTCATATGGGGGAAAGAGTATTTTAGAAATCTTCATAGGTTTTTCTCCCATTTTTTCATCTCTTTATTGTCCTTCCAGTTTTATACTTAAAAGACTTGGGGATTATTTTGCTTTGTTGGTCTCTTCCCAAAGCTTTCTGTAATCCCCCCCACCCCCATTGCTTCTGTTTTACTTCTCCTACTCTCCCACCATCACCCTTTTACAAATGAGTTTATATTCCAAACCAGTCTTGCACTTGGCTGCCTATCTCTCCGCTTGGCAAATAGCTCAAGTGTTTGCTGACTGAGGCAGTTTCCTGACTTTTTTGGTATCGCCACTGTGACTATTGGTTTATGTTAGCCAAACTTCCTTAGGAAATGGCAGTAGGCTGTGTCAGTGTCTATTATTTTACCTCATTGGCTTCAATAGTTTATTTAAATAGTTAAAGTTTGAGGTCTCTCAATTGTATGACATGTCTTCTCTTATTTATTTTTCTTTTACTTTGAAACTGATTTTGATTTTTGTCCCAATGAGTTGGTTGTCTGACTAAGTACACAGGCAGATGATTTAAAAATGACTCATACATCAGTAATGAATCATTTTCTTTCCATTAAAATATAATCAATTTCATTTACAAATATTATTTGGTGCTCATTATGTCCAGAGACTATCTTCTCAAAGAGAGTTTTATCTTATTTGTTTTTTTATTTTTAAAAATTTAATATTAAAATTAAATTCAGTGTTTTAAAATATTTCCCCCAATTACATGTAAAAACCATTTTTAACATTCATTTCAAAAATTGTTGATCTCCACATACTCTCCCTTCCTTCTTTCATTCTCTCCTCATTGAGAAGGCAAGCAGTTTGATGTAGGTTATCCATGCATGGTCATGCAAAACACATTTCCATGTTGGGATTCTTTTCTCAAAAAGAAGATCCATGACATATATCTATGAAGCTTCTGTATAGTCCTCATGCCTTTGGTCTCTCTAGTTTCCTAATCCTGAACAAAGTTTTCCTACCTCTTTTCCACCATTTATCTATGCCCACCTTTGCAATAAAGTCACCAAGTATTAGAATTTATGTTGATTTAATTTGGTTGCTGTTAAGTTCTTCTTAGAATTTCTCTGCTCATCATTCTCTGCAACAGATGGTGCATAAACAGCAATTATCTTCATGATTATCTTTTTTGGAAATGTTTATTGTAGCAGTGAATACAAGACCAAATATCCCATGAAATTATGTTTCTAGTTGTCCTTGGAAATACCATAAACCCAACGCTACTAATTCCTTTATGTGCTTCCCTAAAAAGAACCCAAGAGTCAACTTTCCGTTTACCTGTACCTTCCTTTGGTCTTCTGATTTAATTGATAGTGAGGATATTAAAATTGGTATTATTCACTTCCAGCCGAAATGAATCATCTCATTGGCCACTGGAGAAGGATTTTAGATCAACAGTAACAAAAGCTAAGCTAACATAAATAGTTGAAAAACTGTGACATCATTCTGCCCTCTTCTCTACCCTTTTGCTAAGTGGCATAGTCACTAAAGCACTGGGCCTCAAGTCAGGACAATCTGAGTTTAAATCTAGGCTCAGATATTTACTAGCTGTGTGACCCTGGGCAAGTCACTTAAACTATCTGCCTCAGCTTCCTCAACTGTAAAATGGGGATTATAATAGCACCTAAATGAGATAATGTTTTTAAAGCACTTAGCACAGTGTGCCTGACACATAGTATTTTTTTTTATTGACTTGTTTGTTTACTTTTAGATTACAAGATTCAGTTCCAGAATCACTTGAGTTTCAGACTTTTCTCTCCTTCCTCCCCTCTCCCCAGCCCCCCTTGGTGGCATACAATCATGTATAGGATCTGCAAACTCTTTCACATTGTACAATAGTCTGGTTGTATAGGTGTTGTAGCCAATGGAGTGACAATGGGAAAAGAGAAACAAAACCAACCATAGAAAAGAACAATAGCATGTATTGCTTCAGTCTCCATTTAAACTCTGGTCTTTCTAGATCTTTCTCTGAATGTAGACATATCCTTCCATTCTGAAACTTGTAGAGTTGTCTTTTAACTGTGCTATGCTGAGAAGAGTCCAGTTCATCAAGGTTGGTCGTCACACATATGGTGTATCTGTGACTGTGTACAAATTTTCCTGGTTCTGCTCTTCTCACTCAGCATCAATTTGTATAAGCCTCTCCAGGTAATTATGAAGTCCATCTCCTTCCCATTTCTTATAGCACAATAGTATTCCATTGCAGACACATAGTATTTTAACAAACACTTAATTTCCTCCCTTCCTATTGCACCAAAGAAACAGAAGAGTCACCTATAGACTGGGGGTCATCTTTTTTTTTTTTTTTTTGCTTCATGAGTTGCCAAAGTCATAGAATTAGCCACAGAACGCCCGGCCTATTGGTGATGAGCCACCTCCCCAGATTTAGCCAGGTTGCTTCTTCATATGAAGATGCAGTCTGTTGCCAGCATAGTCTATGAAGTTTTTCCAACATAGTAGAATCTACCGGGAGGTGGCCAATGGCTCAGTGGATAGAGCACCAGGCCTGGAATCAGGAAGACCTGAGTTCAGATCTAGTCTCAGATACTACTGTATGACACTGGGCAAGTCACTCAACCTCTGATTGCCTGACAAAATGGATCCATTGGAGAAGGAAATGGCAAACCACACCAGTATCTTTGCCAAGAAAGCCCTAAATGGGTTGGATCCAACTGAATGATAGCAAAGAATGTACCAGAGATTGCATTTCATTACATAGGCTACAAGAAACCCACAGTTACCTTGAGGTCATGATAAGTCATTGGAGCAGGACTTTGTGGAGGAACAGGTCTTTGTGGTTGTCTATCATGGTACCTAAAATTCCATCTTCAGAAAATGGATTCTTTTGGGTATCAGATGTTTTTCCCCCAAGAGGCCTATGCTGACATGCATGTTTCCATCTCTTCATTAGGCTGAGGATTGTGCTATACTTCTCTGGCACCCTCCCCTCTGTCTCCTACCCCCAGGTCACCCCTTCATGCCCACACCCATACCAGTACTTCCCATAGGATTGGACCCATAACAGGGGCTTCTAACTGATAAATAGAGAATAGGATGTTACAGCTGGAAGGGAGTTTACTAATTGTCTTGTCCAGCACCCTTATTCTACAAACAGAACAACGGACTGACTTTGTGGAAACTGAACCTAATGTTGATTCTCACAAAGCTCATATGTTTCTTTGTGTGTGGATGGCTAGTGGGAGACAAAGATTATGTTTTCTTCCCTGGGAGCTAATGTTTTTGCTGAGGAAGACATCCTCAGCCTTCCTCCCTAGCCAGCTATCCGCAGACAAGTTTTAGCAGAGTCCAGCAATCTCTGCTGTCCATAGTCACGGGAAAGTAAAAGATAGAGAGAGGACGAGGGAGCCAGGTGAGAGACAGAGTTATAAATAAGCAGGACAGGGAGGAAGAATAAGGGAAGGAAAGGCAAAAATAAAAAAAGAGGTGGCTAGAGATAGAAATAGAAAGATCCCAGAAGCAGCATTGACAGGAAGAGAAAGTGGGGCCTTGGAGACCATCTTTCTTGTCCAGTCTTTTCAAGAGGAGACTTATCTAAGAATTACAACTGACTCTGAGCCCAAGTGGCCTTTCTTTTTTAAATAAGTAACTTATTGTACAACTAACTTTAAACAATAGCAAAATTGATTAAACATATTTACAATTCAAATATTTTCAAATTGTGAATTTTGGTATCTTTTTGGTTTTTTATTACTTCCTTCCCTTTGTGGAGTCCTCTTTCTTTCTGGGAAGCTGGTTTAGGTGAATCTGTTACCTATGGTCTGTGGTGTCCCCATCTGGTTTCATGCCTCTGTAACTAACCGGGTCACTCTGGCTAAGATGGCTTCTGATGGGATGGGGGTTGGAGAGGAGGAGAGGATTTCCTTCTGTATTTCTATTTTCATTACATGAGTCAGGGACTGGCTGGCAGTGGTGGGCCATGCCACCTAATCCATGACAGACATAGACTGGATGGGCCTGTTGAATTGGCATTGAGGGAGATGAGGCATAGTTGAAAGAGCAGTAGTTAAAAGGCCTCAGTTCAAAATACTTGTGTGATTTGGAGCAAATCACATCTACTTTGGGCCTCATTTTTCTCATCAGTAAAATAAGGCAGTTGGACATGAACTTGTTTTATTCTTAATATTTTGATAATTGCTCTTCTATATGATTGGTTTCCTTGATAATCCTATGTACTTTATTTTAGACATTTTAGAACATCAGTTGGAGATGGGGTCCATTGGTTTCACCAGACAGCCAAAAGGTCCCACAGAAAAAGAGGACCAGACTTCTCTAACAGACTATACTGTCCAGGATTCTATGAACTAACTCTTCTCTTTCTACCACCTTGTCCCCGCCAATCTTCCTGTGACCTAAGGCATATGGAAGGATGGGGGCTAGAATTTCCCCCCAACATGAAAAAAAAATTGAGGAAAACAAATAATCTCCCCCACCCCCAATAACCTTAAAGTGGAGAAGCCTGGTGGGGAAGGCATCTAATCCCTTAATCCCTCTCAGATGGGCCTTGAGACGCTAATGATTTTCTTAATTATTCCCTTCTATTTTCCCATCATTCTGTAAGGACTTTCGAGAGGGGAGAAATTCCAGGCGGGGCAGTGGAATGAATGGTGGGGAGAGGGGCCCTCCTCACCCTGATTTCAGATTGGAATATTGGCATGGAGGGGGGATGGGAACCGGAGTGGGTTGCTCTGGGGGAGCAGAGCTCTCTTATCAGTCAAAGGGCAAGTGTTTATCATAACTGGCTCTGTACAAAGAGACAGATTTAGCTTGGGAGCTAGGGGCTGAGAGCGCCAGGTGTGGAGGAGAATTGGCAGGGGAGGGGGTCCTCTCCTTAAATATCATTCAGTGTGAATAGCCCATTATCCAATGTCAAGTATTGGCAATGGAGGGTTTCTTTGTGTCCCCCTCGAAAGGCCCTTTTAGGTGATAATCACTATGGGAGTTGGATGGTACATTTTGTTATTGTTGGGGGAAGGGGTGTGGGTTTGGAGGGAGGTTGTTATTTTTATAATGGGGACCAGGCGCTGCTTAAAGAACAGGCAGTCTTTCACACTCTAGCCTTTGGCCTGACATCCTTAGGGGGATCCCAGCCTCCACAGGACCATTCACACACTATCACTGGACCCTTCTCACACTTGGCTCAATACCCTCAAAGGGAACCCAACCTCTACTGGGCCATTTAAAGGATCAAGCCCTGGTGATCCACAGTGGCTTCCTGTGGTCTCAGTTTCTATACTTGGGCCAGGTCCAAGGTTTTATCGTTGGCCCCAGGACTTCCCCCCATCCTTATTAAAAAATTAATTTCTAAACTTTTAATTGATCCCTGAAATAAGAGGCAGCATAATGTAGTCAATTAGTCAATTTATTAAGTGTCTGTTTGTGCCAGATATCATGTTAAGTACGGGATGCAGTGAATTTGGAGACTGGGGGTCTGGATTTGAATCCTCTGTCTGTGTAGTGGCCTTGTTCAAGGGGTCTGTTCTCTCTGTGCCTCATTTTACTTCTCTATAAAATAAGGTAGTTGGACCAGATGACTTTTGAGGTATCTTCTAGTTTTAAGTATGTAATCTTGTGATCCCTAAGCTGAGGCACTTGGAGCTCCCCAGACTGTCCTCCAACCCTGATAGTTTGATTCTTTGGGTTCAGATATTGTCTTCAATGGACCATAAATAACTGCCGTTTTTCCTGTTGTTAGGCCATAACTAAACACCTAATTCTAGCCTCTACTCCTTTTTTCCTCTTACTCCCTCATCCCACAACAACAAAGAACAACAACATATATAAATGTCCTCAGCTAGTGGGGCTCTCAGCATAAGTACTCGCCAAAGTACATCATAACCCATCTACTAAAGCCTAGAGGGTTGTCTGGGACAACACAGATGGTAAGTGACTTATTCAAAGTTACACAGCTGAAGTCTTCATGGTAGGATTTGAACTCATCTTCCTGATTTCAAGCTTGATACTCTTTACTATTCCACAGCCACTAATGCCTACAATAATAATAGCTGGCTTTTATGCAATATGTTCCAAAAGTCTTAGTGCCATTTAAAGCTTAAAAAGGCACTTTTGGGATATAGGGCTTTAAGGTTTGCAAAATGCTTCATGTACAGAGGTTCATTTGACCCTCACCACAGCCATGTAAAGTGGGTGCTATTATTACCCTCAAGATGTTGTAGCATGCAAATTGGCCACCCTGGTAAAACTGTCTCTGCAAACAGGCTAAAGCAGGTTGACGGCAACTGATAGGCCTCAAATCCAATGATGAGTTTGGGGATGTCTACCTCAAGCATGTGAAGACTTCCTCTAGCAGAATGAGCGCATGAGAACAATTTGTTCCAATGGCCATGAAAATGGCTAAAGCAGGAGCTGGGGCTTAATTTACAGCTTGGTCAGACATTGAAGTTACCAAGGTCATCCATCCACTGCATCCTGGACCATTGCCACTTGTCTTGACTTTGTTTTGCACCTAGACTTAGATGTCTCTGGAAGAGAGAGTGAGGTTGACAACTTTGTACAACTCTACCTCACTTAAATCCAATTCACCACAAGTCAAGATATCTCTTGTGATGTTATTGATTCTCTTCAAAAGCAAAGGATGAATAATGCCACTATGTGCCAAGCACTGTGCTAAATTCTGGTGATACAAAGAAAAGCAAATACTTTTTCCACTTTGGGTTCCTCACTTATAAAATGAGGGATTGGACTAGAACGGGGGGTGGGGAACCTGCAGCCTTGAGGTCACATGTGGCCCTCTAGGTCCTCAAGTGTGGCCCTTTGACTGAATCTAAACTTCATAGAACAAATCCTCTTAATAAAAGGATGAGGTTATCTCTAAAATTCTTCCCAGCTAAAAGTCCTCTGACTTCATTCCCCTTTTGGCAATGGTCCTGAGTAGAGTGATTTTGCCACCATGACTTACTCTAGAACAGCTCTTAGGGCCTTCTCACTCTACCATATCCCACCATCATGCTGCTGTCCTTTTCCCATTAGTGAGTTTTTTGGGGAGGACAACCAAATTTTATTCCTCTCCAGACTGTGCTTCTAACTAAGGACTTTTTTCACTATACCTGGTCCTCTTCCCACTTTCTAACTAACTCCCTTTTAAGTATGGTTTTACCCCATTAGAAAATAAGCTCCTTGAGGGCAAGGACTATCTTTTTCCTTCTATTTTATCCCCAGTGTTTATCACAATGGGTAGCTTAGGTAGCATAGGGGAAAGAGCACTGGACCGTGAGTCAGGAAGACCTGAATTCAAATTCGGCCTCAGATACTTCCCAGCTGTGTGGCCCTGTGCAAGTCACTAAGCCCTATTTGCCTCAGTTTCCTCATCTATAAAATGAGGTAGAGAAGGAAATGGCAAATCGCTCCAGTATCTTTGCCAAGAAGATTCCAAATAGGGTCATGAAGAGTTGGACACAATTGAAACAATTAGCACAAAATGCCTGGTACATAGGAAGTACTTTATAAAGGCTGATTACCTAACTATCTACTATGACTAGGCATAGGAAAGGTTCATCTCATTTCAGTTAGAAACAAAGGTAACCCCTAAAAGTTTATAGAAGATGACTAATTCCTGGCAGGCTATTATACACTAGAGTCTCCAATGGAGAATTGGGGGTGGAGCAGCTAGAACTTAGCCCCCCCCATGCTGAATCTAAGGGTGCTGATAGCTCTTGCAGGCCTTCAGGGGTATGGAAACCACAGAGCTTAGAATCTTCCTACTTAGCAAGATTCTAAAAGAGCTCTCTGGGAGGGTATGCTCCTCCCCATCCCCACCTTCCATGTGCCTTCCCCACCCTACTAAGCTAGGTGGCCTCCCCAGCAATGGTGTTCCAGAGTCTTTGGGTCCCATCTCCTCCCTCTCCATCCTAAGCGTGTGTCTTATCCAGCTTGCCTAGGGTTTGTGGTACTTTCCCTGGGTGCTGAGGGTCCTAGTTACAGCCCTGTTCCAGGGTGGGACTCCTGAGGTTTGGAGAATGGGTGGCCATGGATAAATAGTGCTGCACTCCTTTGGACAGGAGAGGAGAGAGTTCCTCCAAACATCAATGGGTATGAGAGATAGTCTCCAAACTCTGTCAAAACCCTCATACTTTGCTTTCACTAATCTCACTGCCTGGGCTGTTCTCCCCCCCCACCCCCTTCTTTGCTCTGCGCAGCCAAAACTTTCAAGGCTCGGCTCAAATGTGATGAGAAATAGCTTTGAATTTGGAGTCAAAGGATCTTGGATTCAAATTCTTGTTCTGATACTTCCTCTCTTTGTAAGCCTAGATAATTCAACCCAAGAAATACTGAGTAAGTGCCCTCTATGTACCAAGCACAGTGCCAGGCACTGAGTATCTCCAAAGACAAAACAAAATAGTCCCTGTCCTTAAGAACTATGCAATCTATTTGGGGCAGGGAAATACATCATGGAAGCAGATAATTAAAAACAGGGTAATTTGAAGAAGGCAAAGAGTGCCAACAAGTGAGGCCAAAGCAGGAATCCTTGGAAGACCATCCTGGAGGAGGTGGCATGAGGGCTGAGTCTAGAAGAACTCTTCTTGAGGTTTATTAGCATTATTGCCTTTAGTACAGTGTATTATATAGAGTCACTTAATGAATTCTGGTTGAATTAAATAGAAGGAAGATAACATTCTGAGAGGGAGCAGTTCCATATGATTCTGTACTCTGAGGGTCTTCCCATCCCAGAAGGCAAACTAGGCCATCTTTGTCCCCATTCTTACATAGTCTTTAATTACTGAATGGATGTTGCCTCAGACAAACTGAGACCTGGGAAAGACCTTAGCTTAAAAAGGTCAAGATTTCCCACTGTATTGGGCTGTTGCCAGTTGTCTTGACCTGTCTTGCCATTGGACTTTGATGACTGGAAAAGAGAGCAAGGCTGATGATCTTGTGCATGATGATCTTGTGCGTGATGATCTTGTGCATGATGATCTTGTGCATGATGATCTTGTGATGATCTGCCTTGCTCAAATCCAACTCACTTGCAAATCAAGACATCACCCTCCTGATGTCTTTGGTCCTCTTTGAGAATAAAGGATGAACAACAATAATGCTTCTGTAACCTCTATCTCCTTCCTAAACCTCTTTGACCAGTGCAGCCAACATCAATGTTTCCCTCTGAGCCAGTATGGTGCCTGGGGTTTATATTGTGTTAGACATTAATCATCTATAGCCTGCTATTGTAGAACCCCAAATTACAGACTTTTAAGCCAGAAAGAAACTTCCTGGTGATCATTTGTATCCCCATCATTTAATAGAAGAAGAAACTGAGGTCCAGCAGGACAGGTTAAATAAGAATTCCTCTATAAGAAAATGACACAGTTCTAGACTCAGTTAAGCTAGTGTATCTAGTTAGAGCTACGTAGACCTAGCTTGGCTCAGGGGCCCCATAACACAGAATCCAGCTCACTGCATACCCCAGAAGTGAAAAATCTCTCAGCTCTGACCAGTTTGAGAATAGCTCTCCTAAAAGCTTTAGACTGATTCTTTCTGCAGTCCCTGGCTCCTTCTCAGGCAATTAGGAAGCCTACTAAATGCACGGAAGACCTGTGAATGAATACTCTGTTCACATTCTGACCTAATTACTATCCAGCTTCCCTTTTCCATCTCTTTTCACCACCAAGAGAAAAATGAGAATGTAGAAGATAGAAAGGTAAAGTTCCTGTTACCTCTAAGATTAAAGATAACTTCCTTCAAAGCACGCAGAGACAAGTCCCCCTGGCCCTGTTCTCAGGATGACTTTCTGTGAATACAACTACCCAGAGGAAAAGTTGAATGTAAGGTCCTTGAGGGCTGGGAGGGTTTAATTTTTGTCTTTGTACCCCTAGTGCCCAGAATGTCTTACACATAATAGGATTTCTTTCTCTCTCTCTCCCTCTCTTTCCCTTTCTCTCACTTTCTCTCTGTGTTTCTCTGGAATAGTACTTAAGATATTTATACAATATGATATATTATACATATATATACATATATGTGCTACTATTATTATTATATTGTAGATTGGAAAGAAAGCTAGAATTAGAGTCATAAGATCTTGGCTATAATTCTGGTTCTGTCAACTGCTCATGGTGTGAGCATAAGAATTAACCAATCTGATGAATTCAGAAAAAATATAAGAAGACTTGTATGAACTGATACAGAGCCAAGGATAAATCTTTTATTTTAATGATGGAATAAATAGCCTAAGAAAATCACAATTGTAGTGTATAGAAAAAGACAAAGGAGGGAAAGGGCCAGGACACCCAGTTATGGTATTGATAATCATTTAATATAATTTTTGGACCTTAATAAGGGCCAGAGCCTAAACTAGTCAACCAGGAGAACCTGGACCTAACAGCTTCTTTGTTCTCTGAAGTAAACTCAGAGAATACCTCTTCCTATGTCAACAAAGCCAGATTGGGCTGGCTTGAGAGCATTTTTCCTCTATTTATAACCCTTAATCCAAGACACTATTTTGAATAATGGGACTTTTTAAATTTTAATATTTTTATTTTATGGACACATACTATGTTATGTCATGTTTATGGTAAAGAAAACACAGATATCCTGGCTCATAATTTCAATTGATACTTTGTCAACTTTCTTATCTTATTGTATTTACCACCTATTCAATTAAGAAAATTCCTTTCTTATAATATGGTTAAACATATATGGAGATCTGCTGTATAATAAATAATATGGAGATCACTCAATAAAGAATAAATTTGAGTGACACAGACATGCTGAGCTGAGGTTTGTTCTAAAACATATTTAAACCTGATCATTCTTGTATCAGACAGTCAGAACTTATGTTTTGGCTCCTTGTATGTACAAGTTTGCTAGCTTCAGCTAGCTTGAAAGGAATAAACAATATGGATTTACATATCACCTAGCCTGTTCGCCTCTTTTAACCAAACTTATAGGTCAACAGTAAAAATAGACCCCTTGGGAGACCCAAGACCAAAGTTATAACATGGGGAGAATGCTATGCTTTAGTCAGGTTCTCATTTGCATGTAGCCAGAGACTAGTCATTTTAATTTAGAATATATCAGTAGAACAGACTAAATAAGTTAAACCCAAAAGCAATGAAACAAAAAACACCAGCATTCATTAAACTCAAGAACACAAACCATCAGGCAAAAGACTCTCTACTCAAAAAGAATGTTGAGAAAATGGAAAAGTAGTTTTTCAGAAAATAGGCAAAGCTGAGTGTGGTACCTAGTAACAGTAGTCCCTGGTGCTTGGTAGGTGAGGATGGTGGGTTGCTTGAGCTCAGAAATTCTGAGTTATAAGGCTAAAGTCAGTTAAGGGTGCCTCTATTAAGTCCGGCACCAATATGGTGAGCCCCCAGGAATGGGGGCTGCTGGGTGCTTGAGGAGGGCTGAACTGGTCCAGGTTGGAAATAGAGCAGGTCAATATTTCTATTCCAATCAGCAATGGAGTCAAATCATTAAAAGCCCTTTTCCTTCTAGTCTGGATGAGACAGGAAGATGGAACTTCAAAAATAAACTAACAAATAAATACATAAATAAAAAAGAAGATAGGTTTAGACTAATATCTTATGTCATTTATCACAATAAGTTCCAAATGGATACTTGGCCTAAATATGAAAGATCATAAAATAGAGAATAGAAGAAGGTACCTTTTAGATCAATAGAGAGAATTCCTAACTAAATAAGGAATGGAGGGAATCAAAAGATATAAATGGACAAGTTCAATTACATAAAATTTAGAAGCTTTTGTAAAGCAAAAATCTGCATAGGTAGAATAAGAGAAGTCATTGAGGGGGGAAATATGCATCCACTGTTTCTGATAAAAGTCTCATTATGTATACACATATGGAATAATAAGACCGAGAGTCATTTCTCAGTAGATAAGTGGTCAAAGGTTATGAACAGTTTTCAAAAGAAGAAATGCAGACTGGTAAACCATAGCTGAAGGGCTCAATTTCTGTAGTTGTCTGTTTCTTATATGGTCCATGAGCTAAGAATGATTTTTACATTTTAAGTAAAGTACTACTGTATTTTAAAACGTAAAAGCCATTCTTAGAGCTTGGACTAAACAAATAAGGAGAGGGAGCACGGATTTGATTCTCAGGCTATATTTTCATTATTAATAATGAAAAAAATTCAAATGAAAACAACTTTGAGGTTTTACTTCACACTCATCAAAAAGATGATAAAAGAGGGATATGCACAAACATGAAAACAAAGATCAGAAGTAAAATTTGTTAGAGAAAGTATATGTCTATATATGTACCTACATATGTATCTATCTATCTATCTCTATATATGTATATATCTATAGAGAAGTATGTCCACACTTACTTGTAGCCTTTGGGGAGGGAGGAGGAAGGGAGGAAAAAGAACGAAGTAAAAAGTGCACAGCAGAAAACAAAAGAAAACTTACAAGGAAGCAAAGAAAAGGTGGACAGCTTGCAATACAATGTGTAGTATTTATTATATAGGCTTTCTTGAAATGAAAATGTATTGATATATATTTTGAATCCTCTCATGTTCTGCTGTGCACATGATATGCTTTTTTTCTTTTCTTACTTTGTATTTAAATTGCAATATTTAAGTTTATGAAATGTGTCTTTTTCTTTTCTCTATTATGTTTGAGTCTAAAAAAAAAATTCAAGTTGCTTAAAAAAACCCCAAAGTAAGACATGTACAGCAAAGAATAAAAGAAAACCTACAAGGAAGCAAAGAAAAGATGGATGGCTTTCAACATAATGCTCAATATTTAATATATAGGCTTTCTTGAAATGGAAAGTTATTGCTATACATTCTGAATCCTCTCCTATGTTCTGTTGTATACATGAACATTTTTTTCTTTTCTTATTTTATATTTAAGTTTAACATTTAATTTTATGTTTTCTTATTATGTATTTAAGTTTTAATATGTGTCTAAAATTTCTAAAAAAGATTTTAAAAAAGAAAGAATAGGACAGAGTTAGAATGTCTGTGTGAAGACAAACATTCTGATACATTGTTGGTGATGCCGTAAATTGGTCCAACCATTCTGGAAGTACCCTTTTACAGCAGTTCTCAACCTGTGGGTTACATTCAATTTGTAACAATGAAACTAAATCCTGCATATCAGATATTTACATTACTATTCATAACAGTAGCAAAATTATAGTTATGAAGTAGCAATGAAAATAATTTTACGGTTGGGGGTCACCACAACATGAGGAACTGTATTAAAAGATCACGACATTAGAAAGGTTGAGAACCATTTAACCCAACCTTCTTACTACTGGATTTATATCCCAAGGAAGTCAAAGTTGGGGGGGAAAGGTCCTACATACTCCAAAATATTTACAGCAGCAGTTTTTGTGAAAGGTGGCAAAAAACAAAAATGGACATAAAATGGGTATGTGGATGTAATGGAATACTACTGAGTCATAAGAATTGACTGAAACGAGGAATTTAGAGAAACATGGAAAGACTTGAGTGAAATGGTGCAAGATAAAGACAAAAAGCAGAACACTCACCATCACAATAGCAATGGCCGTGGAAATGGAATTCCCACTAAAAAAGCAGTTAACCTTATTCATTGCCTTTTCTTGGCTAAGAGGTGAGAAATGGTACGGTAGGGAGTCTCTCAGACTTATTTTTGCCCCATGATTTTGATTGTTTTCTTTGTGATGAGAGACAAGGAAGCGTTTCACGAGGGAAATTCTTGTAGTGTAAAAATCGAAAGTCATAAATAAAACCTTAAATAAGTCCATTCAAAATACGGTAGGTCTTAGTTTTCTCATCTGTAAAATGAGGACTTTACCCTACATGATTTTTTTAAAGGTCCTTTTTAGCTCCAAGTTTTACAATCCTACATCCTGACCCTATGACTCACCAGGAATTAATCCAAGAGTCTAACCTAATTCCTTCCTGCTGTAACAAAAGCTGTCATCTTCTGGGGGGGTGGGGGGAAGGGGAGGGACTGATGGGGGTGGACTCCCCGTCAGAGGCAGAACAGTTCAAAGTGAAGGAGGATGATTCCTTTCCCCCAGTTCTCAAAGCCCCTCCTCCTGAAAGTCTCCCCCAGCCCCCAAGAAATATCCCCTACTCATTATCCAGAACAGCAGCCCTATCCTTGGCTGAAGGCAGCAATTAGATCATTAACGCCAACCCCAACCCACCTGCTCAGAGGCCCCTGTTCCTCCAAAGTGTTTTAATTATAATCCCTTAATCTTTCTCAGATGGCTGGTCTGGCTCCAGGGCTTCATTCCCCTCCCAACCTTCCCCTTTCAGCTCCTCCCCCAATTAAGAATCTGGTCCTCTTCACGCTGGGATCCCCATTTCTCATCTAAAGGCCCCTTAGGCTAGGGACCAAGTCTTTTGGTCCAGTCCCCTGCCTCTCTGAGGGATGGTCTCTAGTTAGGTGTTGGGAAGTCTCTTGATATGGATGTTATCTAGTCTACAGGACTACCTGAAATCACTTTTGCTGCATCCCATCTAGAATGGGACTGTGGTTCTTATAATACTCAAAGACTGTTCTGTAGTCTTAGAGGATCATAGGATTTTGAAATGGAAAGGATTTGAGATGATCTCTTTCAGTTCCATGTTCATTTACCCCGACAAGGTTTATTTGTGGTCCCTTTTCTCCCCATGCCCTTCTCCAGTCCCTGCTGTGTTAGGGTGGACTGGCTTCTGGAACCCCAGAATCTCAGAACTGGACGGTCTACTCTACTCAGAAGACTGGCCAGTCCGATGACAGGCAGGATTTACAGAAACCTTTAGGCAGAATATCCCAGCTGGAGTACATGTGTGAGGGACAGAGTTTGATGGGTTTGAGCTATGGTTTCCTTCTCTCCCCAGGTAGGCTGATGGAAGCATTAGGGCAAGGATGGCACTCTCTGAATCTCGATTCTCCCACTTCTGGCCAGCATAGTGGTCCAACATAGTCGTCACTGAATAAATCCCCAAGTGATGATTGGGAGGGGAGTGGGGAACCCCATGTCTATTCTTGCTGTGCTTAGATAAGTGAGGTCAGCTACAGCCAATTGGCTGATAATGGGCAGGTGGATGGGCCATGTGCTGTAGTAGAAAAGGCCCTGGTTGTTTAATCAGGAAACCTGGGTTCAAATTGTGCTCTTGAGGCTCACTGCATGACCTTGAACCAGTCACTTACAATCCCAATTGCCTTTAGTTTCTTCATTTGTAAAATGAGGGTGCTAGGGGAGATGACTTCCAGGGTGCCTTCTAATTTTGGATTTGTGAGTGCTTCTAGGGTGAAAGCAGGGGTAGAGACCCAGTGCTTCTCAAAAACCCTCCAGTGTCTGAGAAGGAAACCCCAGTGTGTTGATCCCCAACACAAAAAAATAAGAAGCATCAATTTCTAATTGACTTGCAAATGATTCATTTGTCTGGGAGATTCATAACTAGTGCTAAGAATTACTCTTATCCAACCCCAGAGTTAAGTGGGGTTTTTTCGGGGGGAGGATGAAAGATTTGGTAGAGGGTTGTGGGAGGTTCCATTGGTTTCTGGGTTATCCTGTTCCTCCTCCTTCCCTGCTGGGGTCGGCAAGCTGGCCAGGGAGGGGGGGTAGGCAGAGCTGGGCACTGATGCCCAGCTGGCGACACAGGTTCCCACGGCTCCAGGGCCAACAGTGTGAAAGGCAAGGGGGCCCTGGTGGGGGTGGGGTTGGGGGGTCCCTTCACTCCTCAGACCTTCCCCACACAAGCAGCCTTGGTCCCTTCTCACAGGCCAGAGCCAAGGAGACACCAGGAAACGGCAGGGAACTGGGGAGATGTGGAGGGGGGGCACTGCCATCAGCTCAGGAAGGACGGCTCGGGGGGGTGAGTTGGCAAAACAAGAGACACTGGGCATTATGAATGGAGCTCCTCACTCCCCCCTACCCCCACCACCAAGTCTCTAACAAGAAGGTCTCTCTTTGCCTACAATCCCTTCGGCACAAAGGCACCGGGACTGATCGGATGTGGGGGGTGGAGGCACCGGGGAGGTCTTGAAAGCCATGTGTCTATGCCCCCCCCTCCATCCCGCCAATCATAGCTCATCTCCCCCATCCTGTGGACAGTGACGATGCCAGCCTGAGGATGGCTCTGTTACTGCTTTGCTATTGGGGAGAGAGGCTCTGAAGGCTGGAGGAAATGTATTTCTCAGCTTCTTTCTTCTCCAGGCTGACAATACTGACCCCTTCCCTTGTCCTTTCTAATCTCAGACTTGCCCACAAGAGGCAGTATAGAGTAAAGGCGAGTCTTGGCAATTTGGAGACAGGTTTTTGCAGATTCACAGATTGCCAGAGCAGACTTTACAAATCCTCTAGTTCAGGGATTTTTAACCTTTCTCACATCATGGGTCCTTTCTGCAACTGGGTGAAACCTATGGACTCCTCAGAGTAACATTTTAAAATGAATACAATAAAATACATAGATTTACAAAAGAACCAATGCTTAGTAAAAAATAAAGATGTCATTTTTTTCCCCAGCCAGGTTCAGGATCCCCTCAAAGCTATCCTTAGATCTCCAAGGGGCCTATGGAACCCTAATTAAGAAACCCTGACCTAGTCTGTTCATCCTTTTATTTTTAAGATGAAGAAGCTAAGGCCTACGGTGACTTGTCCAAAGACATAGGCTGGTAAGGGGCAGAGATGGGAATCCAGTCCAGGCCTCCTGATTCTCAGACTCCTGCTCTACATTACACCATAGTAACCTCCCCAATCTGGGTTTTCCCCACTTACTTTCTGAATGACCTTGGGTGAAGCACTTCTCTTGCCTCTGAGGCAGTCATGACCAGGAATTCTTGTTCCTGGGACAGATTCAGTTGTGGAGAAGGCAGCTTGTGATCTAGCTTAGCAGTCTGCCATCTACTCCAGCACAGGGAATCGGGACAGTCTCTCCAGACTGTCTGACCATGGTGCAGAAAGACACATTCCCTGGCCTGAAGCATCCCTGTACCAGAGATGACCTGTGAGCTCCCTCTGCCCAGGGCCATTCCTGACCTAGACAAACAGTGCGTGTTTCCAGTAGACCCGTCCTCGCTTGCTCTTTATTCTGGGGCTGATCTGCCCAGGATCTGGAAACTGCTTCCCTCTTTCCCCTAAGCATGCCCTCTCCTCCTGCCCCTCAACACATGTCAATGCTCCCAGTTTCTCTGCTCAAGCTCAGACTGCTTCCAGGTTCCTTCAAGCCCCAAGAGTCTACAGTTCTGGGCAAGTTCAGCACTGTCCATTACCTACTTCCCAATCCTCCTGTCCCATACTCCCTGACTAAGCAGTGATCAGGCTCCCACTCTGCTCAATCAAATCCCTCTGCATTCAAAACACTGACGGTCACTGGCTGAATCATTTGGGGTTGCCTCGTCTATCTGCCCCTGTGATTGATTATTCCCTGTTTCTTGGAAGGTTACCTTCCTCTTCTCTATATCTATCCCAGAGCCTAAGGAGTCTCTGAATCTCAAAGCAGGAAGGGATCAGGGGAACCATCTCATTCAATCTCCTTATGGTACAGATGAAGAAAAAGTCCCACAGAGAAGATTGGACAAAGTCACATGTCTAGCAAGTGGCAGATCAAGGCCTGCAACAAGCTTGCTGCCTCCAACCCCAGGGGTGGTAGATACCACCCAGTCTACCTGCCTTCCACTCAGCATAGTGCTCTAATACTGCAGTTGTTGAAAAAATCCCCAAGTCATAGGAGTGGGGAACCCCATGTTCATCCCTGCAGTGCTTACATAAGTGAGGTCAACCACAGGCACTTGGCTGATAACGGGCAGGGGAATGGGTCGTGTGCTATAGTGGAAAGTGCCCTGGCTGTGTAATAAGAGGATCTGGGTTCAAATTGTACTCCTGAGGTTTACTGTATGACCTTGAGCCAGTCACTTACAATCCCAACGCACACTGATCCCTCAGGGCACCGCAGAACTGAGGGAGGAAAGCTTGTATCTAGCTTCCTCATCTACTCTCCAACCCCCACCACGACCCTGAAACAACAAGGGGAGATTATTCCTCTTTTCTAGCTTGGGAAGTTCTGGCTTAGGGCACAGTGGGAAAACCACTGGACATGGTGTCGGGAGACTTGAGTAAAGTCCTTGGATCTGCTCCTTATTAGCTGTATCACTTTGGGCAAGTCATTGTCAGTCCCCAGAAAATGCTGACTCATGAGTCAGAGAAGCTGAGTTCAAATCCTGACTCTGACACTTATTTCTTTGAGCCAAGTAATTTTACTCAGTTTCCTCATCTATAATCTGAGGGGGTTGGACCCCATGGCCTCTGAGCTCTGGAACTAGGAGCTAACTCTAAGATCCTTTCCAAATCCAGACCCTATGGTATGCTAGTGACATCTCTCCCCGACCTCCCTTCACATGCCCCTCCAGGGGACTTTTCCGTCTTTCCAGTTCAGTTCAGTTCAGTTCAGTTCAGTTATACCCTGGCTCCTACCACTGAGAAGCCTTGGCTGTTGTCTACCCCTGCCCCAACTCCAGCTTCCAACAGCTCTCACCCTTCCCCTCTCTTTTCTATCTCCCTTATTCCCCTAGGGCCTCCTACAACTAAGTCTCATCCTTCCTGATACAGAACCAGTGGCCCTCACTCTATTCTCTTGGGAAGGGGAGAACCTTCAGAACTCTTTCCTCCCTGCCTGAGTCTTGGGCCCTCCAAAAAATGGGGTGGGGTGGGCATGAAGAAGGGGTCCTAGATCGGTGAGCTCTATGGTAACCCTGAGAAGAGAATGCCCCTTGGTCTCATTTGCATACAGACAGCTCTCATTTGCATACAGACGGGTCTAATTTGCATACACATGGTGGGAATCTGGGATCTGCATTCCAAAGTGTCCCAGACTTCTCCCCCTGTCCCTTCTGGAACTGAAGCTCAATGAGAGGGGGTGGGGTAAGGTCCCATTGACCCTTGCAAGTCCTCCTAATGCCACCTAAAGAACTAGTACTTCAGTCATCAAAATTATAGAGATGGGGGGGGGGGGAAGGGAGCAGCTCAAGACCCAGGCTTCTCGAACAACCCATTCTCATAATTTTTAGGCCCAACTCTCTCCTTCTCAAAGTTGTCATCCAAATTCCTGTTTCTGGGCTATGTCCCTTTATCCTCCTATCTTCAGGATCCCTAAATTTGGGGGGGCAGGTGGGTTTTACTTGAAAGAGTCCTCAGATGGGTGTCATAAACTGGCATTTGGAGTTTTGAGGATTTAGACCAGATGCCAGAGAAAATAATTGAGGTCTCCCCTGGCCTCTTGATTGACCTTCACAGTGGAGCAAGGTTCTCAGTGGTGGGGTTGGGGGGGACTAGTTTCTCAAAAAGCTTCCCAAAGGCCTCCTAGAAAGAAAGTGAGATGAAGTGGAAGGTGAGGTCCTGGGGATAGGAAAGTGGGCCCCAGTGGGTCCTGGGATGGGGGTGTTAATTGATCTTAACCACCTCTAAGAATAGTACCCTCATCTCTTTGTGACAGCTTCTGCATCTTGGGTATTCTGGATTTAGGACTGGAATGAGACCTCAAAAAATTAAATGATTTAGCCAGGTTCATACAACATAGCTGGAATTTGAACCTAGATTTTTTTTGGAAGCAAATGGAGCACTCACCCTATTCCACGGCCTCCTGTTAGAAGGCCTAGGTTCAAATCACACACGTTTTATTTAGTGACTTTAGACAAGTCAGCCTGTTTCCTCCTCTGCAAAAGATGAGGGTCTGCCTACGGTGTTCCCTTCCCAAAATCTGGAGCTCCTTCTATCTGCTAGACCCCTACTATACCGCACACACTGGTTGAAGATTGATGCTCGGCTGAACAAAGGGTATGTGTTGCTGATGACAGACGGTCAGGCCAGCCTGCAGCGTTAGGATTCCGGCACATTTACACTCTGGCCAGACACTGCCCAGCCTGCCCTCCCTTCCTCCTTAATTAGCACCCCCCTGGCCCTGCCTGACTCTCCAAAGTCAAAACTCCTTGGCTCCCTGGGGCTTTGTGCCTGATGCTTCCCCCTTCCCCATCCCCACCCCTTCCCCATACATCCCAACCACAAATCTGGAGCTGTAGAAGTGGAAATTAGGCCCTGGCTAGGAGAGCTTGGATTGTATTACAAATTAAGTCTCCAAACCCACCCCAAAAAGAGTAGGGGAAGGAAGGGGATAGCTGAGGATTCACCCTCTCAGGTAGAACTCGATGATCTGGACTACCTGCATTTCCATCACCCCTCTTTATGGTTAGACAGGAAGAAGGACTTCTTAAAGGGAAGATGGAGGGCCCTAGGAAATATGGGGAGTTTAGGATCATTATAATCTTCATCATTGTTATAGGGTCTCCAAGCACCTTTTCTTTGCCATGGGAGGATGTCTGAGGCTTTTTCTGGAAGGAGGGGGGAAATAACTGGAAGGTCTAGTAGGTACGATTACAACGTAGTTAATGCAGGCATTATTTTAATTTTAAGGACATTCTCCCTCACAGGGGTTAAATAGGAGCTAACATTTACATAGCCCTTTAAGGCTTGCCAACCCATTACATGTAGGATCTCATTTGATCCTCACAACAGCCTTGTGAAGTAGACACTATTATTACCCCCATTTTATAGAGGAGGAAACAGAATAACGGAGAATGGCTTATTTAGGGTGAGAGAGGCAGGTCTTCTGATAGCTGAGCCAGTTTTCTTTGAACTTCCCCAGTAGGTGTGTGGTTTCACAAGCCCTCCTCTCACTGCCATACCTCTCTGTTAGCCCTTTCTCCTTCCCACACCAGTCCCCTCTTTCAAAGGATCCAGGTGAGATTTCTCCCATTTCCCTATTGCTGGCCGGTCAGACCTACAATCTAACCCCCATCTCTTTGGCTGCAGAGTCATACAACACCCTCTCTGACTTCTCGGAGGTAGGAGGAGAGAGGGCAGCACATTGATACTTCAGCAGGAGAGATGTTGGTTAGATTGCAAAAAAGATTTCCTGATTATGAGGGACGAGATGACTTAGTGCGTGTGGGATTGCCCTGTCTCTGTAGGATCTTTCACCGGAGCAGAGTTTTTCCTATGTGGATCAGGTAAGATATATTCCCCAAGGGAGGCAGACCGCTGGTGTTGATAACCTGAGCAGGAGGCCTGTATCCATGCCTCCTTTCCCATTCTTTCGGTCCCAAGGAATGGTGTCTAGTACATTATGGATTCTCAAGGCTTGGATTTTCCTGGAAAAGGAGAAGGAATTTTCTTGGCAACCTTGATATGGGACCTAAGAAGGGCAGATGATGTTAATTTTACCCAGCACTGTCTTGAGTAAGTCCCTCTAATGCCTAATATCCAGGTCTCCTACAACAGGGTCAGCTCCTTCTACTGGCACCATCATGGAAAAGTAACTCAACACACATCCCCTGCACATTCCTCTTTAGAACCAGGCATGTTCCCCATTCTCCCAAAACTTTTCTTCTTCAGGAGGGGTCCTTAGCCCCTCCTTCCTCCTTCCTTCTCTCCTTACCTCTCCTTCTCTGGCCTATAAAGCATTCTTCCCCAAGGACACTTTACCCCAACCCTGATCCCAATATAAACTTCATCAGTCATCAGGATCTAAGAGCTTTTATTCAACACAGACTCAGTTCCTGCCCCCATGGGGCTCCCAGGCTAGTAAAAATACACAGAGATGGGCAATGTGTAAAGTTCAAATACTCCTATCCCAGACGGGAACTGGGTAATTCAAGGGCTGGTGTTCTAGGAATCCTGAAAAGCTTCCTGGAGGAGGGTGGACGTCAGCTGAGAGGGTGACAGGAAGATCTCTTCTCTTTCTCTGTCTCTCTGTCCCTCTGTCTGGGGTTGAGTGGTTGCTGTTACCTGTCCTCTAGTCAGTCCCGGAAGGCTGCGTAAGGGACGTGGAGGACAATTGTGTTAAGGCTTCTCCCCATGTATGCCACTGGCCTCTTGCCCCTCAAATCCTCTTTTTGTTCTGAAAGGGAGAAAAGAGACAGTTGAAAGCACCATTTGAAAAGAGAGAATTTAGCAAGGAGATGGAGGGCAGAAAACAGGAAGGACTTCCTAGCAATAGGGGAGGGACCTAGCTCCTATGTCTGAGGTCCCTGACTCACTTTCTCCTTATCCATCAAGGAGAAACATTTATTAAGCACCAACTACCAGCAAACATTTATTAAGCACCAACTACATGCTAGGCACCGTGCAAAGCTCTGAGGATTCAAAAAGAGGCAAAAGACTAAGGACATATGATGATAGAATTATTGGGCTTTGGCCAAGGAAGAGATTTTTGGGAGACTGGGGGGTGTGTGTGGTGGGGAACATTCTCCATGGGATCCCCCTTTTCACTTCCCCCCCAAGCCCCAGTGAGAGGGGTAGATTGGCCAGGAACCCTTCCTGCCCAGAAGGAGCCTCCCAGGTTATGAGGAATGCCTTGGGGATGGTGACCTTTGAACTCAAGCATATGAGGGGATTAGATCTAAGGAAACAACTCTAATGAGGTGGCAGAAGCTTAACTCCCTTCTTTTACAGCTCCCCTAACAAGGCTGGCTTAAACATGGAGCAGGAAGAGCCAGTAACTAGATGGGATTTTAGGGAATTTAAGCAGCTCCAACTACTGCCCTTTGCCCCATTTTCTGTCCTGGACCTGCCTGGAGACTTTGACAATTTGCCAAGCATTCTTGCCAGTAACACGGTGATACTAATAAGGACTGCTCATACGTATATAGCCCTTTAAGGCTATATATATATATATATATATATATATATTTTGTGGAGAAGGAAAATGAGGTAATAAGATTTTAAGTGATTTGTTCAAGGTCACACAGCTAGGAAGTTTCCGGGGCCCCAGAGTCCAGGTCTAAGGTTCTCTCTATGCTACATTATTACCACCTTAAGGGACATACCTTCCTCATCTGGATCCAGAGGTTTCCTTGCTGGTGTTCAGCCTTCCTATTGTCTAACCTTAGTCCAATGACGTGGAACCTTCAGCCTTGAGGCCACACATGGCCCTCTAGGTCCTCAAGTGCCACCCTTTGACTGAATTGCCCTTGAGGACTTCAAGGCCTCAGGCTCCCCACCCCTGCCTTAGTCCTCCTTGAGAAAGTCAGAAATTTTTGTTTCATAAGAATTGTAGGATTTACCAGCTAGAACCTCTCTGCCTCTTAGAATTTCTGACTTCTTTCAAGACTCAATTCAAATGATACTTCCTATATAAAGCCTTTTTTGACATGCCTAGATGTTAGTGTCTATCCCTATTCTAAAATTAACTTTGTAGATATTCATATACACACATACATACATACATGTTATATTCCTGTCCCCTCCTAATTAAAATGTAAGCTTCTTGAGAACAGGGACTGTTTCATTTTTGAGGCCACTGGGGGAGTGCAGTGGACAGAAAGCTAAGCCTGGAGTCAAGAAGACTTGAGTTCAGATCCAGCCTCAGACAGTTATTCGCTATATGTCCTTAGACAAGTAACTTAACCTGTGTTTGCCCTGGTTTCCTCAATTGTAAAATGGGGGTAATAATTGTACCTACCTCCCAGGATTGTCATAATGATCAGCGGAGATAACATCTGCAAAAGGGCCTTAGCACGGTGCCTAGCACATAATAAAGTGCTCTCTAAATGTTATTTATTACTATTATTCTATAGTCTTTGGACCTATTTGTATAGAACAGTGAGTGGCACACTTGTTATTGAACTGATTGGTTTATCAATTCTTTATACCCTTAAAGTGTTATAGAAATATGAGTTTTACTTTTGGGGAAACTTGGATCTGGAATTGTTAGGTGATTTGTCCAAGATCATTCAGGTGACTAATTTCCTCATCTCTAAAGTGAGTGGGTTCAGGAGATCCTGCAAATTACAAATCCTAAATGGCTCCGTCTGTATTCAGACCCATGTGTTTGGACTTTAAATCCCATGTTCTTTCTACACCATCGCACTGCCTCTGTCCAGCCTCTCTTCCCCATTCACAGCATCCATTCTGGGTTCTCATCAGAGCCTTCCCTGCTCCCAATTTATCCCTCCCTCTGAAATAGGTTAGAAGAGTAAGGAGAGGTGAAGGCAAAGGTGGCAGTGCTGGTGATGGAGGGAAGAGGGGAATTCCTGCCTTAGTTTGACCAGAACCCTCCAACATGAACCCAAACCAAATAACAGGACTACAGAGAAATCAGGCGTCAGAGGAGTCCTACATTAAACAATTTCAGACCTCAACACAAAGCTTCCCCAATTTCTACTTCTTGAAGCCCAGGAAGTAAATTGGGGAGTTTTGGCATTTGCACAAATCCTACATGTCCTTAAATCCCTCCCTTGGCTTCTCTCTGTTCCCAGTGGGAACACATCTGAATGAGTTAGAGGTGGAGGCCTCTTTCCAATCCCCTCTCTCATGGCTGGGATGGGGTGAGGATAGACAAGTCCAGATGGAGCTGTTTCTGCCTGTTACCACTCCCTCCCTCACCCCCCCCAGCCATACATAGTGAGGATCTCCTAGCAACCATACAGTAGCAGGGGGCTGGGAAGGGGAAAGGGAGTCAGGAATATGGGGAAAGGGGAACAATGATATCATAAATTATCCCCCTGTCCTTGGGCAGCAGGGGAGGGCTAAGGAGCAGGTTTCTTTCTCTTTTCCCTCCTCCCAGCTTTCATTCTATCCTGGTTCTGAGAGGGCTTGAGGAAAATGACTCTTCCCACCCACCCAACTTGTGAGAGCCTGCTGGGGTCATTGTGTCCTTTTTAGCTTACCTGCCAGACTAGAGTAAGGTCTATGGTGTGCCAGACTAGTGTGTCCTAGAGACATAGTCAGGTAGAGCAGAAAGAGATTTGAATCCTGATTCTGCTACTCTCTATAGCTATGTGATCGCTCGTAAATCCTTTTCTCTCCCTAAGCCTCTGGTTCCTCATCTGTAAATTGAGGGGAGACTCAAATTATAGATGAGATATCTCAAAGCCACCTTTCAACTTCAAAATACTATGATCTGATGACTTTTCATAAGGATTTTCTGTGGCAAATGGAGAAATCTTTGCTGACATCTGCCCTCCATTTAAGATGGAAAGTGGCCATTTACTGTTCCCTCAGGACCTGCTTCCTTTCCCAAAGTCACTAGATGGTCCTGTTCTCTGACTAGAATCTTTACTTTCAAGAATCTTAAATCATGCCTTTTCTTCCCAATAGCTCCTAAGGAGAACTGGAGACAGAGAGACAGACTCCATGTGCCCTAAAGCCCAGGCTCCAGACTTTCACAATAGAGCAGAGGAAGCCAGCTTCAAGGATGGAGTTTGGATTGATAGGATATGGAATCTACTCCACGTCTTTCTCTTGCTTGGTGAAAGCAAGATCCAAGGAACTCAGTGCAATAGAAGGGCTTTGGGCTATATTCTTATTGTGGCATTGGGCAATGTCATGAAATCACCTGGCTCATGGAAGGCAAATTCTGCATGGATGCAGGCACGAGGAAGGAATGACTCCTCAAGTTTCTGAAGCATAATGGTTGATCCTGAGTTCATTAGAACTGAATATACATATGCATGCATGTATATTTAATAGTAATATATTCAGTGACTACTAAACAGTACAATAAGTAGCAATGGTGGCAGCTGTTAAATATTTATAATATATAAATGTGACACACATATATATACATATATAAATGTTGTATAATATTGATATTATTGTTATACAAAAATGGCACAGGGAGTAGACTCCCAGGTGTCTTGTCTCCCAGCCTACAGGCACCCCATGGGAAGGTCCAGGCAAAGACAGAGCCAAGTACAAGATGGCGGCCAGTCACCATAGCAACAGTTCAAGAAGGGGACTGGTTGGTTAAAGAGAGTGGGGGGCGGCACAGGGGAGCCAGCTGGTCCCAGATGGACAAAGCCAAGCAGATGGCAGCCCCGCCCGGGTGAATCCCATGCCCCCTGTGCCCACATCTCTCCTTCCATATGCCAGTCCTAGCCTAGCCCTCCCCCACTAGGCTCAGATGCCCCATTGCTATCTATATGGTGTGATGCCAAAACCTTCCCCCCTCCCAATCCTGGCTCTTGAAGCCACATGACACGGAGTTCCTGCTTAGAGACAAAAGACCATCCACATCCAACTCCCTTGGCCCAGGATGCAAAAGGGATATGAATAGATTTGAATTCAGTTCAAATCCTAAATGAGCCATACACTCAGCTCCTCAGAGTCACAAAATGGCCTCCTGAGCCTATAAGACATGATTCTGAGGTGCCATCTTGGATCTCTTCAAGATGGAGGCTTAATCTGTTTCCTTTCTTCCATTGCTTCCCCTTTCCTTGCCCTCTCCCTACCCCAAAAGGCTTTAGATTCCTCTGAGAGTATGGAGATGAAGGACTTGCAGGAAAGGAGAAAATCTGCCCAGATGGGACTAGGGGTGGGAAAAAGGCAGGAAGAGAATATCCCACTACCATATTCTAATATTCCTGGCCAACTTCCCAACCCCCCCTCCCATTACTACTACTAATCATTATCCCTTTTAATATAAGGAAGGATGAAAAGAGTTGGGGTAATGAACTCTGGAGAAAACTGGGGGTGGGGCAGGGAAAGGAGGAAGTAGAATAGGAAGGACCAGAAGGGATAAAGAACTGGTGAATAACTTCTTAATTTCCTTTGCATGAACAACTGAAATCCTGTCTCTTTAATGGTCTTCATTCAGTTCCATCCTGTCCCTACCCCCTCTAGCTGCTAGAAGCAAATCTCTCAAATACCGTGGTGTTTTATTCTGTTGCTCAGCTACTCAACAACTCCCTAAATGGCTGCAGTTAACCTATCTACCACCCCATCCTTCCACCAGCCTAGAAGCTCCCTGAAGGCAGCAATTGAGTCTCAATCATCTGACCTGGAATTCCCAGAGGGCAGGGATCCCATATTTTGCTTCCAGAGTCCCATCTCTTTCCATCACACAGGATGGAAAGGATCCATAGGATCCTGCCCACAGAAGTTACTTAGAACAAATAGTAAACCAATGAACTAACTTTCCCTTCACAGATATTTTGTCTTAGTCAAGATCTCTTGCTCTCTGGTCTGCATGCTCACTGTACTTTTTTTCATTCAGGACCCTTTATACACATTGCTCCCACCTGAGTCTTCCTTCCTTCTCTTCTCCATCAAACCATGACCCTCATGAGGCCCTGATCCATGTGGCCCTCCTACAAGAAGGATGGTGATATCTGGTCCCAGCTTTGCTTGTTTGAACCCGTGTCACCCACTGCTACATATCACAGCACCTTGTACAGGGAACTAGATACAAAAGGAAAAAAGAAACCCACTCTCAGGAGAACACAGACACAAAGGTCTAAGGTAGAAGGGGATGGTTCAGCAAACGTCACCAGATCACTAACCTTTTCCTTTCTAAGCCTTGGTTCCCTCATTTGTAGATGGGATTAGAAGGGAAGAAGCACCTGCTATCTGCTGGGCACTATATGAGTGCTTCACAATTATTATTTCATTTGATCCTCACTATAACCCTGCAAGGTAGGTGCTGTTACAGTTCACATTTTATAATTGAAGAAACTGAGGCAGAGGTTAAGTGACTTGTCCAGGATTACCCAGTAAGTATCTGAGGCTGGATTTGAACTCAGGACTTCCAAACTTCAGGGGTCATCACTTTATTCACAGAACCACAAGCTACCTTTATATACAGGTGATCTCTATGATTCCTGGCAGCTCTGACATTCCTACTCTGTGGCAGAATTCTAGGGTAGGAAGAGCACAAAGCCCACTAATGGTTAAAGACAGGGGGTCACAATGGACAAAGAAAGAAGTGGGAAGGCAATGGAATTGGCACCAGGAATCTCTATCAGCTGGGACCAGATAAATCACAGGATGAACATTTTTAGAGCTGGAAGAGATCTCAGAGACCATCAAGTCTAACCCTCTCATTTTACTGGTGAGGACACTGAAGTCAAATTATTTGCCCAAAGGCACAGTTAGGAATTATTGTTGTTGTTGAGTCATTTTCTAGTCATTTCTTTATGACCCCATTTGGAGTTTTCTTGGCAGAGATACTGGAATGGCTTGTCATTTCCTTCTTCAGCTCATTTTACAAATGAGGAAACTGAGGCAAACAGGGTTAAGTGACATCCCTAGGGTAACACAGTTAGTGCTTGAGGCTAGATTTGAATCCAGGTCTTCCTGACTCCAAACCCACTCTACCATGCTTTCTTCGAGTAGACATTTCTTCCATCTTGCCTAATAGTTTCTGCCAAAGCTTTCATCTAACAGTATCAAGAGAGTCACTCACATAGACAGGACTTTGTGCAGAAGGCGAGAACAAGGAGGAAAGCCTAGGGAAGAATAGGGATGGGAATCATTATTTTAAAAATTCCTCTGAGTTTTCAGTTTTTGTACTCTTAGGGATTTGTGAGGTCCTGTGCCCACAAGTCACACACTCTACTCTTTCCCTCTTTCTCTGCTCTTCCCCTGGGATTGCCCATCGAGATGGTCCCACCAACCAGAGAACTGGTCCTTGACCACATTTTCTCCCTTAGGTAGAACAGCCTATCTCCAGACAACTTTCCCCCTACATCCTCCCAACCCTGTGCCATACTCTAGAAAGCCTGAAGCCTTCCCTCACTCTCATGACCCCTTTCCTCTCTATCCCCTTTGTACTTACGCATTTCTCTCTTTCCTTCCTCCTTCCTTCCCTTCTTCCTTCCTTCCTTCCTTGTTTTCTTCCTTCCTTCCTTCCTTCCTTGTTTCCTTCCTTCCTTCCTTCCCTCTTTCTCTTCTTCCTTCCTTCATCCTATCCTTCTTCCTTTTTTCTTCCTTCCTTCCTTTATTCATTTAATGAAGAAAACTAAGCATAGTGCTAGATACTGTGAAGAGACATAGGTTCCCCTCCTAGTGAAACTAGACACTTTTTACTGAAGTATTTTCCAGACTTTGAAGCTTTGTTCAGTCATAGTCTATGCTTGAAAAGTCCTCTACCCATATTTCTGCCTGGTGAAATTATAGCCATTCTTCAAGGCTCAGCTCCTATGTCACCCTCTTCAGAAAGCTTTCTCCGATCCACTCAGCCTGAAATGATTTTTCCTTCCTCTGAACTCCCCTAGCATTCTGTTTCTACCTCTGTTGTGGTCTTTGTTATAGTCTACCATACATGATAGATATTTGTTCACCTTTTGTCTTCCCTACTGGACTATAAAGTCCTTGAGAACCAAGGCTGTCTTATTGATCTCTGTATCAGTGCCAATCATAGGACCTTGAACAAAAAGCTCACATTTATAATAGACATTTAATAAGTGTCTGTATTTTTTGAATGAATCATAGAATCTTAAAGCTGGAGGTGACCTTTAGAGACCCAGTCCTTATAGGTGATTGATTAGTCAGGGTGACAAAACTAGATATCTGCCAAAAGTTCAATAATAATAAAAGACAGTATTAGTGTGAATTTCGAATGAGAGACAGAAAAAATGCTCTAAGCTCAGAGGACATTCTCCACTTGGAAGAACCAAGTAAGGCTTTATGAAGCAATAGAACCATAAGGGACCTGCGAGATCTTTTAGTCATAGAATCATAGATTGAGGTTGGAAAGGGATACCAGAAGTAATTTTTAATCTTGTCCTCTCATTATATAGGTAGGGCTCAGATAAAATGACTTGACCAAGGTCACATAATAAGTAGCAGAGTCAGAATTTGAACCCAGGTCTCTTGATTTCAGATCTGTTTCTCAAGGTGGGACTTGAGCTCAAATGTGAAGGAAGGGTAGGACTCAGCTAGGTAAGTGGGATGAAAAGGGCATTTTAGGTAGGGGGCACTATGTAAACAAATGTCTAGATGTGGGAAAGGGGTAGGACTTTACGAGTGAGTTAAGTGGGAAGTTGAGATGATACCTACCAGGAGTTAGTATTCTCTTTCTGATCTTATGATCCTCTATCTACTCATTTGTGTATGTATTTCCCCAGTAGAATATAAGTTCTTTGAGGCCAGGTACTTGTACTCAATAAATACTTAATAAATGCTAGTTGAACTGAATAGGATTGGGAAGACTACTCTTTCTGGAATATAGGCTTCATAAGAAAGAAAGTTGGAAACAAAGACTGGACACAGACTATGGAGGACCTAGAATGCCACACTAAGGAATTTGAACTTAAATCTGTGATCCCTGAGCAGGTGAGTGACTTGATGAAAGTAACACTTGGGGAAGATAAACTCTTGAGAGCCTCTATGAGATCAATGGTAGGGGAAGAGACTAGAGGCAAGGAGAGAAATAGAGAAGTCATTATAATAGTTGAAAAGAGAGGTAATGAGGAAGCATGATGAAAGGGAAGGTAGAAAAGAAGGGATGGCTATACGGTATTTATGACTACTTTTTGAGGTAGCAAAGAACTGGAAACAAAGTAGATTATTATCTGCTGTAGCCAAATTTCCCACATCTAGACAATGCTGTAGCAGATAGCCAAATGAATTGTGGTTCCCATGAGCGTGATAGAGCATCACTTCTCCATACGATGGATATGAAGAACTCAGAGAAGCATGAAAAGATATAAATGGAAGCAGAACCAGGAAAAGAATATATGAGTGACCACAATAATGTAGATGGAATAGAAAAAAAGGGCAAAATAGAATGTTATGTAATTATAGTGATAAAGGTTGACCCCAGAGAAGGGTTGAGAAAATGTTCCTGCTCCTTTTTTGGGGGAGAGGTAGAGGATCATGGATGTGGAATGTTGCACATAAGGTCAGAGCTAATGTGAAGGTTGGCTTTGCTTAACTGTTTTTTCCTCTTCTTCTGTTTAAAGTCTTTATTACAGAGACAGTTCTCTGGGTGGGAGAGGGAAAGGGGATATATTTGGATTTAAACATGATATAAAGACAAAATGCATCAATAATGTTTAAAAGGAAAGAGGAAATGGGATGCAAAAGGGGTTAGCTGTTCAAGGGGCTTAGTGGCTACTTAGTGTCCAAGGAAGAGAAAGGAAGTCAAGCTAATTGAGATTGCAAGCCTGAATAACACATCACATGGTTGTGGTATTGATAGGGTAGGGGAAGTTAGGAAGGAATCTGATAATATGCTATGTTATGAACCTATTGAGCTGGAAATTTTAAATAGACCTCTCTGTAGAGATAGCAGGTGGAGAAGTAGGTCTGATGCCCAGCAGAGGTCAGACCTAGAAAGGAAGTCATTAACATAGAGGTGGTTGTTGAAACCATAGAGGTTATTAAGGTTGCCAAAGGAGAGTTTAGAGAGACTAAAGAAGAGTAGAAGGGACAAAGAGGCTTCAAGGGATAGAGACACTTAAGGGAGGGCAGGGGAGAGGCACCAAAAAAGAACCAGAGGATCAGTCAGAGAGTGAATAGGAATTTCATGATAGTACAACATCACTGAAAGCTTTCAGAAAAGAGGGAGTAGTGAACAGTAATAAAGGTTGTGAATCAAGGATGAAGACTGAGAAAAGGCACCTATATTTGGCAATCAGGTTAGTAGTAACTTTAGAAAGAGGAGGTTCAGCACAGTGGTAGGAGATTTCAGGGGATCCAAAAGTTGTGGGGGAATGGAGGCAGTAATGAGTAAATTGTCTACTCATTGAAGACTTTTGGCAGAGTAACTTCTGCTTATCCCATACTCCTCACTATCCTTCCTAGCCCATCCTTAGCCCACAATATGGGCTTCCAATACCATCTTCTCTCCTGTTGGGAAAATTCAATTCAATTTAATTCCACAATTATTAAGCTCTTACCTACAAGACACAAGATCACTCTTGCCCACACCACACTTCTATCATTACTGTGTCCTAGCTTCACATGGTCTGGATCACAAGTCTTTCTTCTTTCTCACTTGTTTTCTCCAACTTCATCTCTCCCTGTCCTCCCAAAGATCTTCCAGAAAGTCTTTTCTTCCAAATACCTCCTCAGTCACCCACACCTGCGACAGTGATGTATAGAGCTCTGGCTGGTCAGATGGAATCCCCTTATCTTTGTGTCTCGCTTACTTTCTTCTGGAATTGGGGAAAGTAGAGAAGGTACCCTGATTTCCCTATCAGACTAGAAACTCCCCTTGGTCCTCTTTTATGGTTATCTCTTCAGTATAAGATAGTACTTTGAAAACAACACCCAGACTTCACGCTATAATGAAATCACCAGACCCTTGGGTGCTGCAGTTCTCTTGGCTATGAAGTCACGGTATTAAATGACCCAAATGCCTCCTTAACTCTTCTGAGAGTGGACATCCAATGGTCTTGGCAACAAAATGTAGTGTGAAACAATAGGTTTGTTTATCCCTTGCTTTGCCTAGATGGAGAATCCCCTCAGGCTCTCTTCTCTAAGTCCTAGCTTCCTAGCCCCTCTCCTTCTCCCCCCACCCCCTGCCCCAGGATCCTTTCTCCTTTTTCTCCTCATTTTCCTTTTATAATTCTTCAGTTAGAAGGACTGTCAAAAACTCCCTCACTTCAGGGACTTCCAGAAGTTCCTTCTCATTGTCCTACCTGTATCGGTTAGGTTGAAAACCAGAGCCTCCTTGGAGACCTATATCTACTCACAGTCGGCCATTTTATGGGCATCAGCTGTCTAAGATGGTGGCCTTCTGCCTATGTCTTCTCTCCTATCTCCTTGCTCTCCCAAAAGACCTCTAGTCTTCTATTCCTGTCCATTCCTTCCCCCCCCCCAACTCTGCACCCATCAGGGTGGGAGGGCGGCAGTGAAGCCAGGGCTGCAGGGCGGAAAACAAAAAGGGAGAACAAAGTCGGTCCCTTGGCATCTCTATTTGGTGTTTGTGTCCATCAGAGGGAGGGAGGGAAGAAAGACAGTAGTGTGAGTTGTTCTCCCTGCCTGCTCCCCCCTCAGCTTTTATAAAACAAAATCTCTCCCCTTTTTTCTCTTCGATACAAACCCCCCCCTTTTCTGGCTCCCACTATGAGCCTCCTGGAATGCAAATGAGCTTCATTATGCAAATACATGCAAATCAGGCTTAACGAGCGGAAGGAGGGGGCAGAATGCCTAATGAGTGATGTCGGTGGGTGCAGATGGAGGGCGGAGAAATGGCCTCCTCTTCTCCTTTCCCACAGCCCCCCCTTTTTAAAAAAAATAAGGTGTCCACCATGTCTGGGGAATATGAAGTTTTGGCCTCAGCCCCTCAGTGGAGAAGGCCCCTTGGGTCTGTACTTGGGGCTAAGTACTGAGGATGGGGAACCATTCACACAGACAAGGGGTTTGGAATGACATAAGTCCTTTCCTCTAAGGTTAAGCATCTGTGTGAATAGGGGACTGAACAGGAGAATGTGGTCAGGGAGGCATACAACCCCTTAATTTTATTGAAGAGTACAGTTTATATATGATCATATCTCATACATCAGGAAATATGGTAGTTAGAAGCTTTGATTTCCATTGGAGGATTCCATTCAGGCCCAATTCTCCCATGGGATGGGATGGTGCGTGAGGGGGGTGGGAGTTTTCTCTCTTTGTGTATGGGAGGGCTGCCATGGCAACAGGGCATGGAATGCCCAGCTCCTTATTCCCCTAGAGGACATGGGCATGGAGTTCCGGGGGAGGAGGGAATGCCACCCCACCACCTGGCACTGCCAGCCGGAGACGGCTGCGTCAAATCCTGGAGAGAATGGTTCTTTGTTTCTTGGCTTGAGGTGGAAGGGGGGAGGGAGGTCAGGCAGGCCCAAGCACACATAGAGGCCTCCCCTCGGCTCCATTCCAGCCTGGGTGACCCCCTCCACCCCTACCCTGGCATCCTTTGCTCATCAGAAAATCCTTTGGAACCTCCCTGGCAGTCCCCCTGCCTCCAAGCTCTGCCATGTCACAATATTATTCTCCTTGGGAGGAGGAAACTCTTAGATACTCCATGGGAAAGAGGTTCTGCAGATCCCCTGCTCTGTTCTCCATTCTTAGAAAGTTTCATCTCCATCCTTCCCATTGAAATGATCACCAAACCCTGATTTTCTACTTCTCTTGTGGAAAAAGAAAATGGTTCTAGATATTGAAACTATAAACTTTGTGGGAGCAGGATCTGTGTCATATCCCTCTTTGCATACTCAGTGCCCCCTACTCCTTGACTAGCCACACTTAAGACATATTTATCAATTGAATTGCAATATTCTCTCTCTCTCTCTCTATGTCACACACACACACACACACACACACACACAGAGTACCCTTTGAAAAGGTGTGTGTATGGGCCCTTTGAAAGGTCTTCTTGTCTGGCTCAAGATTGCCTTCCTACATCCCAGTGCCAAAGGGAACTGCTGAATTGATTGGTTCCCAAGGAAGGAGATCACCTCAAAGACATCTACAATGTAGAGGAGAGGAAAATCTCTGTATTGTGTTAGGAGTCCTGGATTCTAGCAGTGTGGCCTTTGGCAAATTGTCCATTTTCTAGGTATCAGTTATCTCATCTCTAGAATGAAGGAGTAGACTGAATGATATCTAAAGTCACTTATGGTCCTAAAAAAATCTATGATCCCGGGGTCTCACACTCCCAGAAAAAAGTTTCCCTAATATAACCCCATTAACTAATTTCCCACCCCCCCCCATTCTAAGCCCCACTTGGTACATTCCCCTTACATGGAACCTGGTTCTTTAGCACTAAGAATGACAACATTCTCTAAACCCTATTTACATAGAATTGTAGAATCACAAAATCTCAAAACTGACATTGAGAAACCAAGATGAACACCTAAGTACTTGAACAAGAATCTTCCCTCTCTTACCCTGGAAGGGGAGATAGGACATACAATTTGTAGTCCCTTATCAAGGACTTAGATCTTTAAAATTCCTTCCAAGGCTAAAATTTCCAAGAAAAAAATGCTTTTCTCATATTCAGAAACTTAAGGTCTTGAGCTTTGATTAAATAGAGACATCCTCCCACCCTTGCTCTTCCCATCAACTCCACAGTCCATGGACTCACCACTCCAGTGCTGTCCAAAGTGCTGAACCCTGATCCAGAGTTTGTGCTGGAGAACAAGAGAAGGAAGAGGAATGCCAAGGCCAAATCAAATAGGAAGCTAGAGGGAGGTAAAGAACAAAGGTATTTGTAATGGGCAGGGACTGAAGGAAAGGATACAAGCAATTCTCCAAGTTTTCTCTCTAACATTAACCTAGTTAATAGGGAAACAGGACCACAAACTTACCCTCCCAATATAAATAATCCCCATTCCAATTTGCCCACAGGTCCCTATTTACTCCCTATTGGTAGAGCTTTATTCTTGGCTCTGTTTTAAGATGAAGAGGGAAGAGAATCTCTTTGATTGATCAGGAAGACAGATTCTTCTTTCAGGTTTGATGTTTCAAGTTTGATGAGGGAAACACAGTCCTTGCCCTCTCCAGTCTGGTGAGGGAAACAGGACATATAATCACTACTATTACTTCCTGAAAACAGATCTCTAAGGTCCCTTCTACTTCTAAATTTTATGGCTAGAAAAAAACTGAATAATGGGCATGAGATAGAAGCAGATAGATAAACACAGGAAAAAAAGGACAGAGGAAATTCACCCTGATGCAACTAGAATCATCAAGTACTAGGGTAACTGGGGCTATGAATCCTTCCTAGAGGAACTGAGGGATGTTATAGGACAGGTTTTGGAAGGGAGGGAGAGGGTAGATATTGAAGAATGCCTCAAGCAAAGTAATCTGTCTGGATGAAGATTTGAAGCAAAGAAAATAGGAGAATGGACAGAGGATAACTAAAGGTTTGACATCCTATAGTGGAGTCTAAAAGGGAGGGGGGAGGCATAAAATGAAAATGTATAATGAGGAAGTGAGAAAATAAAAACTGAGACTCCCAAGGTCTGTTTCTCCCTCACTTCTAAACGTTTCCCTAAATAGGATCTGTTCAGATAGCCTGATCCAGATTGGTGGATCATCCAAGGTAAAGGACTGCATTCTCTATGGGTCATAACTGATAGGTTGTGAGCACTTGCTCCACCAGTAGCAATAAAGTTGGACCATCTTCCCATGTAGGCCCCTAGCAGGAAGGCAAGGGAATGGGTGCAATGACCCTGCTGGGGCTCAGCAACAGTCTTCACCCCTAGAGGTTCCCAAAGGAAGGTAAATACAGTAGTGACAATGATCCCTTTCAGAGTGTCCAGACTGGAGTCCTTCAGCCCAATTAGCAAACACAGCAAACACATCGATTCAGCTGCCTTCAGCTGCTGTCATAACAAACCCAAAGCCGCCTTAATAGTGGGGATTAGGACTGGGGGAGGAGAGGAGGGGGCCATTCTGAGACCTAGGAGAGAGAGTGGAGTGAGGGCCCCCTCTCTTCCTTCATACCCTCTTCTTATACAGCTTTCTCTTGTTCCATTAATCGCAAAGCAAGAAGAATGATAATTTTTTTTAAGGATTATCTCCCTTCAGCCAACAATCTCAAAGCACTCATCCAACTTGAATTCATTCATCCCTTGGGGTGGTTAGCTTTGGCAGGAAGTAGACTTGTCAAAAATCAGAGTGTCATAAAACACTAGGTATGGAAGGGAGCTTTACAGAATCATCTAATCCAATTCTTTAATTTTACAGACAGATGAGAATGAATTCAAGAGGGGAAGTGACTTACCTAAGGTCATACAAATAGTTATTCTATCCATTCCCCTGCCTCTGGGTATAAATCTTTTGAATCAGCAAGTACTGGAATGCAGCAAAGGGTAAAGAAAAACAATTCATCCCCATGGTAATGGGGATGGAGATGGAAACATGAATACCCAGAGTTCCAGTGCTCAGAGCCTAGTAACAAGGAAAAGTAAAATGGAAGGGATCCAAGACAGACTTTAGGAAGGCTGCTTTGACAGAGAGGGGTGCAGAGTTTCAATACCAAGAGTCTGGACTTTGAATCAGAAGAGGAGGGTTTGAGTCTGAGCTCTGACACTTAACTAGCCATGTGACTTATAACAAATTAACTTTCTGGACCCTGGTTTTTACTTCTGTAAAATGACCTAGATGCACTATATAGACTTCAAGATCACTTTTTAGCTTTGTCACTCAGATTTTCATCCAGGACTGGGAATAGTTAGGCAAGGGTAGAGCTAAGATAACTTCTCAAGGAATTCAGTGATGGAAAACAGTCCACTTGCTTATGGTTAGGTTCTTAATTGTTTCTTTTATTAAATCCACAATAAAACTAGTTCTCTCACATAAAGAGCCATATTTCTAAAAAATAATATGCAGTGACTTAACAGTGAAAATCTTGGATTTTCATTCACACACATCATATTTCACAGAATTTCAGAGTTGGAAATAATCTTAAAGGTTATCCAGACTAAACCCTACCTGACCAAGGATATTCTCTACAATAACATGACTGCTGATAATACTTACTGTTTCTGCTGAAAGATCTCCAGTGCTGGAGATCCCACTTTCTCTTCAGATAGGTCATTTGATTTTTAAACAGGATTGATTGTTAGGAAGCTTTTCCTCACATGTAGCCTAAATCTGCCTGAGATTTATCCATTCAATCCACTCATTATTTATCTCTTCCCTAATTTACATGCTACATTTTTCTGTACTCAAATTGAAGCTCTGGGCAAATGGGGTGAGTGGCTGTTAACAGCAGAAAGTAATGGTAAATCCTAAATACTCCCAATTCCTTTCTCCTAGCTAAAAGACATTCTTTTCTCCAGGTTCTTTCCTCCTTCCCAGGGATTAATCCCTTTCAGCTGAGGATGCTAGTCTTCTCTATCCTCTGTTGTTCCATTCTTGTGTTCTAAAGAACACTCCACTGAACTCTCAGGGCTGGTAAAGAACAATGAAGCATGTTTACGCTATTAAGTGCTTTGAGATCTTTAGACTGGCACCAGGGAGGTGATGTGATTTTCCCAAGAAAAGAGATTAATATCTGGCATTTTGTGTCCAATCATCTATACTCTGCCCTCTCCTATACTCAAAATGCAGCCTCTTTTTCACTTTCTCCAGCGAAAGCCAAATCCCTCTCTGTATGTCTCCCTCTCTGTGTTGGTTTTTAAAGCCTTTCCTGGTTTATGTCTGAGTATAGGGAGAACACATAAAAATTTTTCTTTCTAGTCCCCAATTATCCATGGTGGAATCAGCTATCAAAGGTGGTGATTTTAGATAAGAAATTCAGGTAATTGAGGGAGAGAAAACTTTTCAAAGAAGATAAAGTGGAAATGTTGTAGGTAATGCAGAAATTGCATTTAATACCATTAACAAATCTTAGAAACTCATTTTTTTTTGTCCTCAAAGAGAAGACTCCACTCCCTGAAGTTTTTTAATGCTTATTTTACCTCATACCTAGGAATATAGTTCAATAGAAAACAATATAAGACCTTTCTTAAAAAAAACATACCTGCCTATACTTGCTTGAGACTGGCTGGCAAGTCTGTATTAAGTAGAAGATATGGTCTTCAGGGTCTATGAGCATCCTATCCTGGGGGCCCAGAATTGGTCAGAATTTGATAGGAGACAGGGATACTTGAAAGGTTGAGGGAGATAACCTAGGGCTAGTATTTGGTGGTAGATGGGACAATAGCTAGTCAGTCATTGTTAAGTTTGAAGGACAGAATAGGTGAGAAGAAAGTGTAATAAGAGGAATTTAATTTCCCATAAGAGCCTCAGGCTCCAACTTAACTGGTTTAGTATAATCTGAACTTGGTGGGAAACAACAAATCCCTGGGAGGAATGGAGTCACACACACAAAGTATAATAACAACTCACATTTCTAACATGACTTAAATAATTTAGAACATTTCAAAACAATTTTCTTAAAACATCCCTATGAGGTCAGTAGTATTGGTATTATTACAAACCCCATTTTATGGATAAAGAAACTGAGACTCAATGATTTCTCATGGTCACACAGCTAGTTAAGTGTTAAAGACACAATTTCTTCCCAGGTACAGTATTCCTTCCATTACACCATGATGCCCCTTGACGGTAGTGCACTATAAAGTAGTCACAGTTACATACTATACAGTCACATAAATAGTATCACTATATACATTATACCACAAACAGTCCCAAATTGAAATGGAAAGATCATTGAATGTGAGGTCAGGAAAATCCAGTTATACGGGGCAATTGATTTTGCTTGACCGTGCATATTTATTACAAGGGTTTTGTTTTACTTTTTTCAGTGAGGGGGTGTGAGAGGTCAATTCTTGTTAATTAGAAAAAATTTTTAAAAGATGATGGATCAAGATTGTACTATAACAGTTACTAGTTGTATGATTTCGGGCAAGGGTCTTTATTTCTTGTCTTTTGTATTTCAGCTTAGCATCTGTAAAATTGGGAATAATAAGACTACTTGTGTTACTCACCTCAGTGTTCTGAGAAGAATGCTTTGTAAACCTCAAAGTACTACATAAAAGTGAACTATTAAAACTGTTTCCCATAATATATAGCCTACAATCACTCTCATTCCATCTCACACCACAGTTTCCTACCGAAATTACACTTACACAGTCAATATGCAATAATAATCACCTAGACCCTGATATTCAGGGTCATATTCACCCCTTTCCCTACAGACACATACAAGAAAGAGACAAACATACTCTACTCAGCTCTTCTATTCTGTCTTTCTAAGATGATTCTCAATCGACAGGTACTTGTTTGAGGCTGGGGATGAATTCCCAGACCCCCTACTACAGGAATGGGGAACCTGCAGCCTTGAGGTCATGTGTGGCCCTCTAGGTCTTCAAGTGTGGCGCTTTGACCGAATCCACACTTCACAAAACAAATCTCCTTAATAAAAGGATTTGTTCTGTAAAACTTGGACTCAGTCAAAAGATCTCACCCAAGGACCTAGAGGGCCACATGTGGCCTCCAGGCCACAGGTTCCCCACCCCAGCTCTATTCCTTTTCCCAGTGCCTCAGCGCCTTCACAGTCTCAGACTTTAGTTCTCTTTATGAGAACGGGACCTACCCAGGGATGATGAGAGGATATATAACCTAACAAGGGAATTAAGGATATGCAAAAAGCTAGGTCCTATAAACTTCATTACTTAAGTCTCTGTGATTTTATCCACAAGGAAATGATTCCTTATCAACTCACAGTTGTGCCTTCTAAACCTTGGTAGATGGTGAGTCACTTTACTTCTTTGTAACTCAGTTTCCTTATCTGTAAAACGAGAGTTTGATCTAGATGGCCTCTGAGATCCCTTTCTAGCTCCAAATCTGTGATCTTATAGTCTTTGAGAATTTCTGTGACTGAAAAAATGCTTCCCTCCATGGTCAACCTGGTGACGAACCTCTCAGAACTTAGCAGGCTGGTCCTTGAGAAAATAGACATCTCTATTTATCTATCTTCCAGCTTTAAAGCTACAATACCATGATGATATCTATCATAGCAATAAAAATTTACCAGTGCTGAGCTGAGTCCAAGCAGATGCCAAAGATATGTTTATAGCCAGACATATAATAAGGTCAAAAGATCTCAAATAAAAAAAATAGCTCCTCTTTCTTGGTGCTCCTTTGCTGAAAGCCTTCACCTCACCGCCTTTGCCTCTGGCAACCTTTACCTTCCTAATGCCCAAACTTTCGATTGCTCTAGTCACCTCTCTTTCAGTCTTGCTTTTCTAGTCTGTAACCCTAGTTTCCATTTATTACCAATGACCTCCCCTAGCCATATCTCCAGCGTGGTAACTTTCTCTGGCCTTTCACATCTCTTCTTCCAAAACCTTCCCTCCTTCCAAACCCTGTTCCTTGCTTCCCTCCTTCAAGAAACCTGACTTGGCTGCAGCAGGAAGAAGTTAGATAGCATTAAAGACTTCCCAAAAAAGGAGACCCTAGAGCAGAGGAGTAAATGCTATGAGACAAATGGAGGTCCTGCTGAACACCATCTAGCTGGAAAAAGAAAGGACTGGATTGCAGGTGATAGAATGGAAATTAGATGTCAGGAAGGACTTCCCAAATGAACAGAAAAGTGCAGAATATTAGAAAGCCAAGAGATCTTTTGTGATTCAATGATTCACATTTCCTGGCGGCCCCCCCCCCACCAAATTTATTTCTTACACTTCCAGCTATAATAGAAAATCAGTTGGTTATGAAATAAATCTGTGCCCTATGGTTCCAAGTGAGCCACAGAATGAACTAGAAACCTGGTTAACTCCTCTAAATTCTGCACTTTCCTCAGCAAGTATAGATACTAGTTGGGTTAATTAATTCATATTCATCTTGAAGCCTTTCTTCTCCCCCTGTATCCACATTTGATTTTACCTGGATGTGACTTCAAAGAAGGAAAGGGAGGGTGGATTTTAGGTCAGTCAGTTTGGTCCACAAACTCCTGGTGCTTCTATGGCAGATTTCAGGCCACAATCTGAATGGACAGTGTTTTTGAGATATTGACCTGGGAAAAGGCAGGGGACCTGAGATGGAGAAGGAGTACAGTTCCCTTTCTCCCATAGACCTGCCTCCAGAAGACACCACAAAACAAAAAGAAATGTGATGTAATGGAAAGACATTGAACTTGAAATCAAAAGTCTTGGGTTTGACCTAGCCCTGCAACTGAAAAGCTTTGTGACCTTGGACAAGCCATGTTATCTCTCTAGCCCTCAGTTTCCTTATTTGTAAAATTAGAAGGCTGGGTTAGATGATTTCTAAGATCCCTTTCAGCCCCCACAAACCTATACATTTTCTTTTGACCCTTTATCCACCTTGCTGGAAGACTGAGGGGGAAAAAGAACTTCAGATCTTCAATGACTCTCCCTCAATTAGCCATCCACCAATCATTCTCCCTTTTTACATCTACTCTGCAAAAGAGTGGATGCTGTCTACCTAGTTAGGGAACAAAGCAAAGGCTGCTCTCCCTCCCAACCCTATTGAAGTCCATCCCAACCTTACTGGGTTCCCTTTTCTATCTTTGCAGGAGCCTGAGTTGTTTGGAATTTGGGGGACATCATTTGGAGCCCCATTTCTGGGAAGCCTCTCATTTGGGAGATGGAGCAACTAGAGCTAGGGAATAGCAGCCTGGAGGTAGAAAAGATTTGACCCTGAAAAATGCTGTTTGAATAAAGTAAACCCTTAGTGGGATCTCCTTGGGATTATAGAAGGGAGATTTAGACTGTCAGAGCTGGAAATAGAATAGATACCTTTAGAGTGCTCCAGCAGGAAGAGAAACAGAATCTCTAGTCTAGTGCTTTCATTTTACAGATGAGGACATTGAGACCCAGAGTCGGGAAATAATTTGTCTGAGCCCACACAGCTATCTGTAGAGCCAGAGCTAAAAACCTGGACTCCTCACTTCCAGGCCAGGGCTTTTTTCAATACATCAAGGTGGATATTCTCTCATCTTTTCAGAGTGAAAAGAGCTTGCTGCAGTAGCAGCAGGGTCGAATGGGACAAACTAAAGGAAGAAGGGAGGTCGACCAGAACGACTCTTCCACAAGATGCAGAGATAGCCAAAATTCTGGAAGATTGTAGAGACAAAAGTGACAAGGGGAGGGGGTGACTCCTACCTTGGAGATGGGGAGGGGGGGACTGGGTGGCTGCCATCTCGGAAGTCCCACTAGAAGCAAGACGTCTTTTCCTCCTCTTCTTTCCTTCTGATTTTCCATTTTCGTCTCTTGGCTCTTCCTTCGGTTTTCCTCCCCTCCGTCCCCTCCCAACCCCCAGCATCAGCCCGGGGGGCGCCTAGCTCCGGCCCGCCTTCCCTCGGGCTCGTGCTCCGCAGTGTATGGGGTTATTTTTACTTTCGGTTATCTAGCTTTATGAAGACTCGACACCACTCATACAGCTAGATAACCAAAGATAACAACCAACCCCGCCTCCCGGCTGCAGCCGCTGTCAACGCCACCGCCACCGCCACCTCCAAGCAGACCCCTGGGCTCCACCGCCACCACTACTTCCGGGCATTCTCCCGGTTCTGATGGTTCCAGGCCCTGGGTGGGTAGGTGGGGAGGAGGGGGAAGAATAGGAAGGGGGGGGGGGAATAGAGGAACAAGAGATATGACAAAGCCCTACTCGGCTGTGGTCCATCTCACAGCCCTCCGGACACTCTCATCCCCAATCCCGGTTTCCTCTTCTGTAAAAATAATTATTTGAACCAGAGGATCTCAAAGGGCCCTTTCAGCTCCTGAGCCTATGTTTCTATCTCAATCCCGAACCAGGAATGAACCTGGCTCGAAGAAGTGGGGAGCTCACGAATGTTGGCTTGGAATTTCAATATATCAGGCAGGCTGAATGAAGGACTGACGACGGAGAGGTCCCCACGGTGCCGGCTCGTTCCTCTCCTTCTCCTCTGAAAAAAAGAGGTGGCCCTGGAAACCTGCACCTTTGCCTCGGTCAGGAGCAGAGACCAAGATCTCAGACCTAGTGAGGACCCAGTGTTGCACCATTAGTCCAATGAGGCGGGAATTCCGATTCTGAGTTGAACCCTAAAGCCGAGGAGCAGCGAAGCCTGAGGGAGAGAATAAAACACCAGGGATTGCTTATACCCGTTCTTCACACAGGCAGAAGAATCAGAAGGAGATTCTGAATCCCAGCGAGGGAGAGGCAGGCCCGAGAGGTCAAAGAGTCGGGGATGGAAACGGGTACGGAGATGATGGTGACTGCGATGGGGAGGACAGGGCCGAAATTGGAGATCCTAGGGTTGGGAATGAGAGGGGTGGAGACGGGAGCAAGGAGAGTGGGAACGAACACGAGGATGTGATCTACTATAAGCCTTGCATGTAATAAATGTTGATTTGAACGGCAAGAGGAGGAATAAGGATATGGTGCAAAAGAAGGAGTGGACGGCGAACGGAGATGAAGACGAGGAAATAGTAATTGTCGGAACTGGGATGATGGGGATGATGGAAATGGGGAGATGAGGTCGGGGAAGCCAGGAATGGGCGGAAGGCCGAGAAGATCCGGGACTAAACTAAGAGGTGAGAGGTTACTGCAAAAACCGTGGGGTGTAAGGACCTCGCCTCCAGCGGAGCAAGAGAATCAGAAAGACAGACGGTTTCATCTATACAACTGCAATCCCTCAATAAAGCCACGTGTGGAAGGTTGCGGGACACAAGGACCTAAATAAAGAGGAGTTGGATGGAATTGATAGTTTCCTGGGTCAGAGGGCCGCCGGGGCCGGACAGAATTCCCACCTCTGGCCTCCGTCCCCAAGTCTGTCCCCTAAGTCCACCCGAAGCCCGGAAAGACCACTTACTCTGTGCTCCCTCTCCTGTTGATGGCTTTTCTTCTGTCGCGTCCGGTTCTCCAACCCTCCTTCTCTACGCCCCACCCCCAACACCCCGCCCGTAATTCGGAGGCTCGGGGGTCGCAGAGGGGTGTCCGAAGCCTAGGAGAGGTGTATAAGACTCAGGAAGAGGAGCGCTGGTTCCCAACCCCGTGCAGCCCCCCAATCCCCTTGCCTCGCCTCTCTGCTCGCAGCTTCTGTGCCCGGCGCGCTCTGGGCTCGCGACTTTTCATTCATCCTTTCACACTCCCTCCCGAGGTTGGCCTCGGATTGGCTTCATTCAGCCTGACGTCACCACTCCCTCTCTTCCCTTCTCCGCCCCTCTCCCCTGCAGCGTTCTGGACCAAGGAGTGCAGAATTGAGTTGAGGGGTGGGAACTGGGCTTTACAGAGGGGTTGGAGGAGATGAAGATTCGGTCTCTCATTACCTTCTTCCGCTCCCAAGAAAACCCACTCCTCAGCTCCAAATCAAAAACGGTTGATTGCACAGTGGATCTCCAACCCTCCCGGTATTTTTGTAAATCCTACAATTTACATTTGGATTCACATTATTTGATGTAAGATCTTGACAGGACTGTATAAAAAGAAGGGAATAGGGAAAGGTGAATTTTTATTCAGATAACCTTTCCTCTACTAACACAGCCTCCCGCCCCCATCCCATTCCATACCAACAAGAACCGAACGCCTGTTGACTCTGCCAAAACACCACTCCACCTCCATCGCCTCAACACACACACTAATCTAAGGAAATCAGGATCTGCAGGTTTAGGGAGCACCCAGAGAGCAGTGAAGAGCTCCGCCCGCCCCGCCCCGCCCCATCCTTTGGTCCCTGACTGAGCTTCTGACATCTGTTTTGAATGGCAAGCACTGGAGAAAGAGGGATATGAGGAATTTGGATTTAATAAAGAGAGGGGAGAAACCTAGTCAGGAAATCTAGGGGGTGGGGATGGGGAACGTTCTCTGGAGCTGAACTGGGTGATGGCTAGCGGGCTAAGGAGCCTGGTCTCCGACTTTGGAATGGGTACTGGCCCCCTGTCCTCTCTCTATGGGTTCTAAATGTAATTCCCCAACGTCAGGCCCAGTTCTGTTGTGTTTCTCTCCCACTCTTCGAATTCCTAGGTTAAAATCTAAGGCAAGCCCACATAGAGGGTAGTGAAGAAAGGCTATAAGTCACTTTCTGGAACAGAGAAGAAGCCAAGACCTCAGACGCCACTTCGGCCCCAGCACAAGTCTGTCTTCCCTTCACCCCCAAATGTTAAGGCTGCTAATAATATGCCTAAATGTTGGTGCTCAAGTCAGGGCCTGCCTGGATCTCTCCAGACAGAAATAGGACCCAGGGGTGAACGGTTGACTCCAGCTCCGGAAGAACTGGCTCATTTCACACACTCCCCTATGGCTCCTGGGCCCTCTGAACCACACCAAGGGTCAGTAAGGGCACAGGGCCACACCCCCTCCCCTTCGGCCTAGTTCTTCCCGCCCTTCGGATAATCCACCCCTCTAACTCAAGCACACAAAGGGGGTGGGGGGTGGGAGCGCAGCATCTTTTAACATCATCTCCGTCTTATCCTCTGCACAACAGAGCCCATGTCTGGGAGATTGGGCAAGGTGAAGGAAGGGGGAGTCGAAATCCCCGTTAGACTTCCTTGGGGGACGAAGAATGGAGAGAAATGGGGTATCTTGCCCTACTCTCCTCTCCCTTTACTCCCACTATTCATTCCCACTATTCATTTCCTGTATAATAATGCGCCTCGTCCACACCGGCGCGCTTCAACCTTAGCCCCAGAGAAAGACATTGCTAGGGATCGCAGTTCTAAAATTGAAGCCCTTGGTTCAAACGCTAGGAGGTTATTCCCCTTCTTAACCTCCTCCTTCCAGGACCAAGGCTCCCATGGACTCTCCCTATTTTTCCGTAGGCAGAGAACGGCAGCCAGAATAGTTGAAGTGTTTGCTTCGACATTTGGGGTTAGGGAATTATGAATCTCTTCTCCACTCCCAGCCCCGTAGACGACGAGTTTTATATTTAAAATTATCACCAGCTTCGGCGGATTCTGCTCCCTATTCTGAGGGCCCTGCATTACTCAGCTCTCCACTAGACCGTGCTTGAGCAAGAAAACGATTGCTTGGTTTGGTGTAGATGTCCAATTCGTTTTATGTTTATACAAGCACCCCACCCGACACCACGCGAAGGTTTTGGAAGACGTACATGATGAGGTCCTGGCTGAGGAGCAGGCAGCGAACGGCACGGCTAGGTCTTGTAGGGACCTACCATAGAAACGAACCCTCGGTTGGGCTAACGAATATCTGAGGCCCAGAGCCTTTTTCCAAGCCCCGGCCCAGGCTAGGAAGAGCAGGTCCCTCCGGCCCCTCACGTATCCTAGGTATCTTTGTTCCTCTCTCCACGAGATTCAGTCCTCTGGCAGCTTCCCTTTGGGAAGGGTCAGCCTGTATTTAACTCATTTTTAGCCCTTGCCGAGCTCCCATCGTGGAGGCAGGAGACAAGAAAGAGGGTGACAAAAATAAAAATGTGAGGGAGCTGAGGTGAGAGGAAGAAAAATAGGGGAACCTGTGAGACGACCTAAGGACCTCACTGGCTCACCCTTTATAATCGCGCTCTGTTTGACCTTTCTCACCCAGACCTTGGGCTTCTCTTTCCCGGTACACTTGGATTTCCTCCACTAACTCCCGGAAACCTACAGCTCAAGCCTGGAGCTGGGGGCCAGCAGCCTTCTGTCGCATTCTCTCCCTTAGTACTTAGCGTCGTAGCCTATTGATAAGTCCTGGACTTTGCGCTGTCCTCGGTAGTAAAGACCTCCTATCCCTCTTTGCAAGGAACCTTAACTTCTACACTCCGAATGCTTCCGTAAATACCCTCCATTACTGCTCCTGAGTGCCTCCAAAATACTCTTCTCCTCCTCCCCAGAGGCCACAAACACCCTTCACATAACACAATACATATGTACATATTTACATAAACACATATATGCATCTCCTTTTACATACCCCAACACCACCTTTATTAGCCAGAGATGCCCCTCCAAGCAGTCTAATAATGCTCTGAATGCCTGCATGCTCCAAAATATGTTCTCTATATTACTTAAACCCCCTCTTAAGTAACTATCCCCTTCATTTCCTCCCAGAAACACCCCACTCAAATTTGGCCATATTTCCTTAGGTACTCCTTCATTCCACCCTTCCTCTCTCCTGTTCTTGGAGAGTCATTCTTGAAGACTGGAAGAGGTGTTCACTAATAAACTATCCTTCACCATCCTTAATAGTGTATCTCCATTGCAAAACCTTGCCCACCATCTTTAGAGAGAAAATGATTAGAGCAAGGAGCTTCCCACTCCCTTCTGCATGTCCATTGACAAAGAATCCTATTAATTCCTCCACCTCTTAAGTCAGTGTCTACAAGGACAAGAGGAGAGTTAAGCTGGCATTGGCATGAATCTAGCTACTTTAGTTATTTTTCCATTACCTCATCCTCTCACCACCTTTGTTAGTGGTGATGGGTCAATGGGGTAGAAGGTTCAGAAAGGACTTATTTCAATTTCTAGTAGCCTGTGGACAGACATAAGCAAACCTTATGAGATCCAATCTCTGGATTTTTAAATGGGCACATTTTGCCTGTAATTTGGGTTTTTTAAATACCTAGATTTCCTCCAAATAATCTAGCTGACACTTTTGAAGGCTTTTCAGTAGATATCTGCTTTACAATGGCCTCAGGATCAAGGGTAATTCAGACTAAAATGGGTGGACGTTTTTGGAAGAAAGATCCATGGAACCTAGGATCCCCTTTGGATCTATTAGTGGAGAAAGTCTCTTCATCTGGGGTACATTTTTTGAGGCCTGCTTAAAAAAAAGGAATAAAAAACTTGCATATTATACAGACTCCAGGGCCATATCATACTCTCCATTCCGGAATAAGTCAACTTTCCACTTGGCCTTGTGTGGACAGATGCTGCTCACTACCTCAAGGATGAAGGAGAAAGAAATGGGCCTTCATTTTAGAACAAGACGAATAGCTACTGAGTCACAAGTTATGCCTTAATGAAGGGAAGAACTGACAACAAAATGATCATTTGCTATTATATTAGGTTAAAAATTCTATTATTTGTGTGTAAAAAAATAGCCAATTACAAATTACCTTGGGTTCTAAAATATCAAGTATATTTATGTGTGTGCATCTGTGGTATGATATATTGTGAATCCACATTTTATGTACTATTTCTGTATTGTGGATATTGTGTATGCTTCTATGTATATGTCAGGTGTATTTGTATTTTATGTTGTATCGGAGAGAGGAGGGATGGTACTTGAATTAAATTTTCCAGTACTTTGTTCTATCTCCTCTTTATTTTGTGTAGTGTAAATACAATTCATTCTTCCTGTGTGTCTAGGCTGCTGTGCTGCTGAATAAATGCATTATCTAGGAATTTGCATGGATTTTAGAATGGTGTGGTGTCTGAGTTCTCCCCTTCTCCATAGATCTCCTTGTTTAATGAGACAATATTTAATATATTGGTAGATAAGATCATGAACCTTTTAATACCCCACACTACCAAAATATATTTCTAATAAATGCTCTTTGGATTAGATAGTTAGATAGGTCATTCAAATGGGATATCAAAGATCAGGGCAGATAATTCAATACTGATTCCTAGTCTCAATCCTTGGGCCTCCCCAATAACAAACACTCTTTTTGACCTCTATTCCTGATGTCCACCCATTGTCTGTGTTTCTACAGAATAACATTGTTGTCTAGGTGCAGCTTCCATATAGGTCTATAAACATAAGTCACTGAGGCAGATCAGATACTACTTCCTATCCCCCTCACAAAAGACCATATACACATATATACACACATACACTTTGATCTTATGCCACTCTCTCTTGAAATATTAGGGTACTTGAAGCAAAGATATATTTTTGTCTCTATTAATTAGGCTGATTTGGGCAAATGTAGTTGTATTCAGAAGAAAATTGTCACCAGAGAGGGATTTGTATTTATCTGAGTTATCTATAAACCATTATCACATGTATTAATATGGGCTATGCTAAGAGATAGTATATAGAATATTTATGGGGAATTATTAACTATCTAGTATTGCTGTTAGTCAGCTGCAGAAAATCTAGTGTGAAGGCTTTTTGAGACTCTGTCTACAGTGGAGCAGAGAACTGAGACATAATGTGAATAATTTGACTCCTATAGATGCTGCCCTTCCTCCCCCCCACCCGGGACATTTTTTCCCCCTCATATGCAGAATTTTGGAGTCCAACTTATCCTGAAAATTCCCTCTGCTTGTTTAGACCCTTTCCTGTGCATCTAGGTCTCCAGCCTTTTGGACTGGTTGCTCTCATCTTCCCTTCCTTCTCCCAGTTCCATATTGCAAAATTCACCCAAACCTGAAGGATAAGAAGGTGTCAGCAAAAGGTAGAGGACAATGTGCTGGACTATAGGATAATCTAAGGATCCCTCTCACTCTTTATAACTGCACCCCCCTTCAGCCTCTCCCACCCAGACTTTCATCTCTTTGCCTTAGTCAGGGATAGCTGGTTTGGGTATCAATCCCTCTACACTCTCAGCAATCAGTGAAACCATTCCCTTGAGGGGTGCATATACTCAGAACCTCACACACAGCCACATATATCCCACAGTCATGGAGACAGGAGCACATACAAATAGACACAGAGAAACAAGACACACAGGCTTAGACACATACCCTTAGAGATACATGCAACATACAAACACAGACAAATGCAGTTATCCATACAGATCAGTAGAGTAATTAATATACAGACAACCATCCATACAATCAACAATAATCCCCTCAGATATACACACGTCCTCATGAATACTCTCACTCATATACCACAGCCGTTCTGCATTTCCAGATTCCTGTTCAGACCGCCTTGCCCTTCTCTTTCCCTCCCAGTTTGGGTTTCTTATCCTCCCTCTCTATTTTTAAGGATATTCCTTCAGGAAGGGAGCAGGATGGGGAGAAATCTAAGGGCTTTATTAACTACAGCAATCTTTCTTCTGTTTCCTAGAAAGCTAGGTTTCATTTGCTAACTGCTCTTTACCTCTGTACCCCCATACTATTTACTGTATAGATCCTACTGAAAATTGAGTTAGCAAAGGAAAAGAGACCAGAAGATGGAAAAGATAGGGGTTGGGGTGAAAATGGGGTTGGAGAGTGTGAAAGACAAAAAAAAAAAAGGAAATGTTGAATCAGTCATTTTCCCCCTCACTTCCCTCCATTCCCCCACCCTAAAACCCCACAACAAGACAATAAATACCCCAGCTGGAGAGCCGCCTACAATGGTACCAGAAACAAATGTAGTTGCTTCATCTGGGTGTTGGTCTCCTGTCAAGGAGGAGAATACAAAGGTTAATCAGGCTCTCTGGAGAGGCTCTCACTCTCATGGCCCTTCTGGCTCCCTACTTCTCTAGCCACTCCCTTTCTCCCCACTCTGATGTCCCCTGGTCACCCCATCCCCATTTTTTTTACTAATCTTAGCTCTCTTCCTCAGATTCTGCATTTGGAGAACACCAAAGAGGGACTCCTAACCAAAAAAACCAGCCCTATGGAGACCAATAAGCCAGCCCAAGCCAGCTAAAACCATGATCCCATGTCCCTTATCATAGCTTATTTCCACATCTTTGCCAGCACTCCCTATACAGAACCATAAGGAACTTCCTTGAACCTATTGGTTTGACCCTATAGCCCTGATTCCAGGCCTACAAGACCTTGCTTCTCCATCAGAGAAAGGCAATCATTGACCCCCAGAACATCTAAAGATTCCAGAAAGGGTAGGATGGCAAGTCTGGGATTAAGGTTGTATGCCTAGCTGTCTGCCTCTCTTTCTTTCCGCCCCCCCCACCTCTATATCTAATCTATCTTTTATCTATGTCTTTCTCTATAAACACATTTATAGCCTATAAAAATAGAGTTATATCTATTGATGTATATTTTTCTCTTTTATATACACATACCCCAGGCATGACTACACAGTAAGAAGACTGATCTCTATGTGTGTGGTTGATAGAGAACCAGTCTCATTACTTTATAGACATGCCGCCTACATTGCCATCTCCAGGGTAAAGCTGGTTTGGGATTAGGACATGGATTCCAAAGATAACTCAGCCTCCGGAAAGGAAAAAAAAAAAGAATAGAAAACAAGGGAGAATAGGACTGGATGCATATCTTTGCTCTTCCCATTACCTCAATCTTAATCTCACATCTGGGATTTTTCAAATGAGAGACCATCTTATTGAAGGTGGGGGGAAAGATAGGAGGTGGGAGGTGGAGGGCAAGCCAAAGGAAGGAGCAAAGGGATGAAGACATTCCTAGTCCTACATGAGCACATGAAGGAATGAAAGAGGACTGGGAACAGGGGCTTATATTCAAATAAATAGCAAGCCTGTTTCTTCTCTGGACCTTTGGCAGGGGATGTAAGGTGGGTAAGTAGGGGTGCTCTAAATTCCCACTCCCCAAAATTATACAGTACCTTGTCTCTCACTTTTGCTGACCTATCCTTTCTACAAAGGTATTTCTCAATTTGAAATTGAGGTTTTCAACCCAAAGGAAGTAAGGGGAACACCCCCACCCCCATCTGCTGACATATTGGAAAATAGGAAAAGGGAGAGCTGGAGAGACAGTCATCTCCCTTCCTCCACCCCAATGCAGTGTCTAAAGCAGATTTCATCAAGCTCTACCTCCTGCCCTGGCTCTTTCTCAAAACAAAATGATTTTTAAAAATTTAAAATCCCAGATGTGGGATTGAAATTGGAGGGGCACAGAGAGGGTGAGGGAAGGGCAAGGAGATCAAGTTTGCCTTTGCTCCCATTCTTTCAGGTCCTGGGGTGAGAGGGCATCTCTATTGTCATCAGTTCTCCACATGCACACATGCCCGTGCACCCCCCCCCCATATGCCTTGGGTAGCATGCTACTGAGAAACATGGGTTAGGTAGTCATGTAGCATACATAGAAATATATGATATCTAGCACCCAGTACCTCTCTCTTATCCACCCCATTCTATGTGGTCCCAGAAGCATCCTATTAAGTTCCTTATTCCCCCACCCCACAAAGGCCTGATTCTCTGCTCCCAGCTGGGGGGAGGTCATGTCTTGGTCAGATCCTCTAACCCCTAAGAAAAGACTATTGGATGTTCCTTGAAGAAGCCCTATGAACCTCTATTTCTTTACAATTCTTAGCCTTAGCTTCTCATCCCAACCTTTTCAGTCGCTGAGCTTCCCTCATCTCTGGGTAAGGGAAGATAGAAACAGGATAAACCCAATGCTGTAGGATTCTTCCTTAATACTTGGTTCTACCTTTCTTGTAAAATCCCACCCCCACATTCCAAAGGAGCCTGAAATGCAAGACACCTTACATCCCCCTAAGGTGGGGGGGAGGGAGAGAGAGAGAGAGAGAGAGAGAGAGAGAGAGAGAGAGAGAGAGAGAGAGAGAGAGAAAAGAAAGAAAGAAAGAAAGAAAAAGAAAGAAAGAAAGAGAGGATTGAAGACAGGAGTCCAAATTCCGACTCTGTTCTTCCTCCTAGCTCCCTGACAATCTCCCCTCCTTGCCTCCTCCAGTGGGAGCATTAAGATGTTCACTGTCTGTCTTGGGTGGGGGGTGGAGGGAGAGAGAAGGAGGGGCAAATTAATAGGATCAGTAGCACCGTGACCCTAAAGCCCCCCCTGAATCCGGTTGACAAACTTAGTAAGCTGTCGGCCCACTGTTGGGGGTTGGAGGGGAGGGCTGGGTTACAGAGGCTTTCTGAGTCGGCTAGGGAGGGTGGTTGTCTCTAACCCAATGCTGGGAAATAGGAAGCGGGCGACAAAATTCTATAGGTTCATCGGCTACCCGTCTCACCTAATTCTTTTGGGTTCCCCCCTCAAATTATGGACCAGCATTTCCTGTCTATCACCCCAGCCCCCATCAACCTTTGGGAAAAGTGGGGAGGGGTGGAGTGGGAGCTGATTAATTTTAGAGGATTTCCCCTTCCTCTCCCAGTCCTAATTCCTGAGAAAGATGGATTTTTCCAGTGTGGCAAGGGTCACTTACCCAGTTCCTATGAAGAGGAGGTGTCTGTCTCTCAGGCCCCCACGGCTGGTCTGCTTCTCTCCCCCCCCAGCTCCTAGCCTCTTGTGGAGTAGAGGCTGCAGCCCTGATGACGTAGCATCTGTCTATCCATTCAGGAATTTCGCTCCCCTCTCTTTCTTTCTCTTGCAGCTCTCCTTGGCAGACAGCAAAAAGGGGGTGCTGCCCCTGCCTGAAGACCTCCCCCCTTAAAAATAAAAGCCCATCCCACTCTGCCTTATTGAAACCCCTTTCTCCTCCCTTCCGCTGCATGGGTGAGAAGAGATCAGTGTCTCCTCCACCCTGCTCCCCCTTACCACCACCCCACCCCAACACAGCCCTTTCCAACCTGAGGCAGGAGAATAGGGGGAGCGGAGCAACATCACAGCTATTGTTTCCCCCAACACCTTTCTGCCAATGTAAAAGTAGTCAGATAAGGGGTTCCCACTCTGCTTCTACCTCCCACCCTCAGGGTCCTCTTCAAAAAAAATTTTTTTATCCACAACAGACTTGAGGGATGAAAATGTGGTGATGCTTTTGAGGGGCCAGGAGGACAGAGGTGCTTTGGAGATTTGGGAGATTCGGGAGATTCCCTGTGGTATTCAGAACTTGACTGTGAAGGGTAAGGCAAGGAATAGGAAATAAGTAAGCTGGGTAGAGAGAAAATAAATTTTCATCCAAATTCTCTCTGGGTTGTGTGTATGTGTGTGTGTGTGGGGGGGGGATGCAATGTGCACAGACAAGAAAAAAGTCTAGACAAGAAGTGAGGCCACAAATTCAAAGTGGAAGATAAATTATCTTGCTCTTGTAGGAGGGAGGGAGCTTTGGGGGTTGGTTTCCAGGGCTAGGGTCCCAGTGCTTGGTGGAAGCTGGGGACCAGAATGGTACAATGAACCGGTCTCTTTTCTTTTTCTCCCCTACCTCCTCAGCCCCTCCCCTTTTCTCCCTCCCTCCCTCCCTCCTTGGCCTGCATGGGAACTCGGCCGGGGCTCAACTTGACAGACAGCAGGCCTGCATGCTAATGAAGTCTGTCTCAAGTTCATTGTCAACCCC
>CM053593.1:132520145-132543526 GCA_028646575.1 Pseudocheirus occidentalis
GACATAGAATCAACCTCTCACAATATGTCCACTGTGGAGATGTCCTTCGTAATTACACATGCACAGCCTGTATTGAATTGCTTGTCCTTCCAGTGGGGGTGGGTGACAAGGGAGGAACTGAAAGAATCTAGAATTTAAAACTCTACAACATATGCAACTGGGAATTAAGATATACAGGGACTGGGGTAGGGAGACCCTCACTGCCCTACCAGAAAGTTAGAGGAGTGTTGGAGGAGGGCATAAAAGAGAGCAGACTGGGGGAGGGGCTTTACAGTGGGATCTCTGTTTTGGGGTTGGGTGTAGGGGAAAGATGGGGAGAAAATTTGTAACTCAAAATCTCATGGAAATGAACGATGTAAACAAGAAAAAAAAAAAAGACTTGGGCAGAGCCACAACTTAAGGCCCATGATCTCAGGCAAATGCGTTCCCTGGGAAGATTTACTTTCCCAGAGCCTATACCTCAAAGATTCAAGGAGAGCTCAAGGTGGGGTCCCAGAGCCTGTACCTCAAAGATTCAAGGAGCTCAAAGTGGGGTTCCCAGAGCCTACAGTTCATCAGCTTGGGGATGAAACAGTGATGGGGTCTTCTCACAGTGCCCAATTTTTGCAGTCCATATATCTTTAGTGATGTTTTAAGTGGTACTTACACTATTGAGGAATAGAGAAATGTCTCCAGGGCTTAAGTTTCAAATAAAATTTTAAAAAAGAGGCCTGGTGGCGTGGAGTAATGGCAGAGTTGGTGAATGGTAGCCTTTCCCTGGAGCCATCTAGTTCATTGGGAGACTCCTGGAATAGTATTCCAAATTCCTGCTTCCCAATTTGGCTCCCTTACTTGGGATATTCTTTGTTGCTAATGAATAGAATGATAGTCCAGTACCTAGAATGCTGTCTCAGCATCCTGAAAGGGAAGAAGAGCCACAACAATGGCAATGAAGGGTAGATTCTCACCTTCCTATTAAGTTTTTTTGGGGGGGGCTTCCCTCTGAGAAGCTTCTTAACCCACTTTTCTCTCAGGTTATTACTTCATTTTCACTCAACAGGGTAAGTAGGGTTGAACCAGGTCACTTCCCCTGCGCTGATGGGCTCTCCTCCTCACTGCCCTGAAGCCATGACATGGGATGCACCTCAAAGGAAGAGAGCGGTTGTTTCGCTTGAAGAGGTCCTGAAAGACTCGACTCCTCGGGCTACAACTCAAGTGAGGAGGGTTGTTGCCAATTCTGCCATTGGTGAAAAAGCCATTTTTACACAGAATCTCTGAAACCATAATAAAAATAAAACTTGAGCTCACGGAACAGCATTTTTCTACCATGTTGTGGCTGTATGGTATTTTCTTCATATTGGAAGGGGGATGGGGCAGGGAAGGGCCTTTCCGGCATCTTAGGAGCCTGATGAGTTTGGAAGATGGGGATGCCTCCAGACGCCTGTCGGGCCCCACACGTATTTTCTCGTACCCCAGCCTTCCAGCCCACCTCCCTTAGCCGTCTCTTCCAACTTGAGGGATTTGGAGTACTTAGAGAAGAGCTTGGGAAACTAGGCGTAGGGAGGCCCCGCAGGCCAGGCCGATTTAGGAGGGAAGCCCCTAAGGAGGATCCTGAGAACTGGACGGGGACCGCCTGGGGACCCTCCCTCCCAGCAGCCCCCGCGGAGCCTGAGGTCGTGCTAATTGTCAGGAAATGTCCCTGACTTGGAACCTTAAATTTGGCCCTTTGTGTCTTCCGTCTCGCCTCGGTTTTCCCTCGTGGGTCTCCTTTCTCCAGGCTCCCGGATCTTAGTACTTTGAGCAAAAGGGGGGCGGCACGGCCTACAGGCCCCTCCTTGCCCTGGTCGGCCTCCAGCTACTATGCGGCTTTAGGAGAGGACCGGGAGGGAGAGAGGCGCTTCCAGCAGCCTCGGGGAGGGGAGGTGGGGCGGGAACATCTCAGCTGCACCAAAATCATCCGCGACGCCGGGGAAGCGGAAAATTGAACCAGCCCAGAAACTACAACTCCCATAATGCACAGAGGCTCATGGGTGGCAGGAAGCGGGCGAGACGCGGAGGCCCGAGTGAGCATGCGTACAGGAGGTACGACCGTCGCGCGCTTTGTTTTCGCCCCACCGCCAGGCGGCGTGGGCCGCCAGAGCAAGATCTGGAAAGCCGCGTGCCCGCTGTCTGGCTTAGTACGGAGGAGCGCCGCCACGCGGCGTGGAGGGGAATGCAGCCTCGAAGATAGAAAAGGTTAAACTCGAGAGTCCTTGTCTGCATAGCAGCGGCGGCGGCGGCGGCACCGCCTGCCCCGGTGCTTCTTCCAGACTCCTGTGCTGCTTGTGGGGAAAGGCATCCCATCATCCTTTGCTCAAAGAGGATGGAAGCTTTGTTGGGGGGGGGGGGGGCACATATCAAGAAGCCGAATGGGAAAGAGGAAACCGGTGATAGGCTGCTCCTTTACGGCATTGGCTCTTCTCTCCAGGAGCTAAAGAGATGTGGCCTCAGGAGGGAAAGATTTGACTTTCACGCCCCCGGGGCATCAGCCGGTCTTGTTGCTCCCTCCTAGGACCTTCCCCCTTCTGGAGGGCAATGACCAAACGGGGAGTCCTCCCAGCTCCTTGATTGTCATTGGGCTAGAATCCTGCAGTTCCTGCCACTGGGGGAAACTGAGGCTGGTGGCTTGCTGGAGTTTTAAGCTGCAGCAGGACTGAAACTGATGTCTGCTTCCAGGGAGCCACCAGACTGCCCAATGCATGGTGGGTCAGGCTTCCATGCTGATTAGCATTGGGTTCTGGCTCTTGAGATTGCATTTCCAGCCCAGGCAAGCAAGATAGGAAGACCTAGGCATAGATAGGTAGATTGGTATCTCTATTTACTATGGTATTGCACTTCTAAAAAATGCCAACTTTATCCTTAACTACAAGGTATTCTGTACCAGTACTAGTCTGTCTCTAGATAGAGATATCTATCCATCCATCCATCCATCTATCCTTCTATCTACCATCCATCCATCATCTATCTATCTATCTATCTATCTATCTATCTATCTATCTATCTATCTATCTATCTATCTATCTATCTGTAAATACCCCCAATCTAAGCTTCTTTATTCTAGAACCTCCAGGATTTGATTTGGCTGTTGATAGGTCATCTCTCGCCCATTCCTTAACCCTTCTCAGTTCTTATCTTTTTTCTGGGCTACCCTAGATATTGATGTATCTAAAGATTTTTTCTCTCTGGAAGAAATTAAATGTCACCTCTGAAATATTTAGTGTGAAGTGAAACAATGTAATCCCATATCCCTTCTCTGTCTCTCTTTCATCTTGTTGGTTTTTGCATCAGAAATCAAGAAGTATTTCCTGGATATGTTGAATTTAAATGATGTGCAACTTAAACAATAGTCTAGGATTTGGATTTCTCTTTGGGAGGTTGAAATCATAAGTATTTTATTCCTAGATTCACTAATAGATTTAAAGATTTAAAATCTCTTATAGTCACTCATATACATACATATGTATGTGCATATATATATGTTTTATTATTAAGTTCTATAAACTCAGGTCTAAACTCACATTGCCCATGAATTTCACACCATCCATCAAAATTTTCTTTCAATAGTTACTACCCTTAAATGTTTTAATTAATTTGGTGGATAGATAAAGGAAAAATATTTTTCATGAACCTTCATATTTTCTTAGTTTGGGAAATGTTTCCTAGTCATTCTCATGTGATAACATTAGTAGCTTAAGAACTAACATTGGGTTTTGTTTTAATTTTTTGTTTTATCTGCAGTCTGATTTCCCCCTAGGAATGGCTTCATTTCTTTTAGGCACTGCATTTGTGGATTTGGGATTTGGATAGCATGCATGATTGCATAAAAACATTAGCAATGACATTTCCCAGACATCCATTTTTTTAAATGTAGCATGATGTTGTAGTATGAAGTTCTGATGTGTTAGCCATTTTGTCAAAGCTTAAAAGAAATTTGATCAAATGTGCTTTAGAGATGATTATAGTATTTATTACACTTCTCTTGGCTTCAAATGCCAACCTTTTGCTTAACTACAGGCTGTTCCATACCAGCAAGGTCTGCCTACCAGATCCCTGTCCTTACAGGTACAGAAACAGACATACCTTTAACCTGATCTTGGATCCTACGTCATTGCTGGTGTTGAAGAAGGAGTAGGTGACTGATTTCTTTCTCAGTCCTAGACTAGAGCAGCAGGTCCAGATATTTCAAATTTCAGAGATACCATTTTGTCTCAACAAACCTTTCCCAGGAGGTATAATTTTCGTTCTCTTGATGGCCTTCCCATAAGGAAGGACTTATTAGCATGAAATAGATTTCTGCCAAATTACTAATCTTTTCTCCAAAATTTCCCCCTTTTAACATCTTTGTTCTATTAGTAATATTGGCATCCTCCCAGTCACTAAAACTCGAAAGTTTAAAGCCATTTTTGATTCCACATTTTCTCCACATCTAATCAGTTTCCAAATCCTATTTACTGCTACAACCTCCTTTATTGCAGCCCCTTCCTTTTGTCTCTACTTCAGACCCTTATAAGGTCTTTCTCAAACTGTTGTAATGATAATTTATCTCTCCTGTTCCTGACTCTCCATGTTCTATCCAATCTTCATCTCGAGGACCAAGTAATTAGTTAACCTAGTGTTGCTTACCTACTTAAAAACTTCATTGCTCCTCATTGCTTAAGAAATAAAGGACAAACTTCTTAGTCTGTCATTTAAGGTCCCTTACATAGGACTCCAATTTTGTTTCACACTACTGAACACATTTTACATTTTAGCCAAACTGGACCACTTCCTTCCTATACCCTTATTTTAGTTCTGCCCTCTCCCAATGTCCTACCATTGGTCACACCATCCTTCTGGCCTGGAAAGAAGCAGCATCCCTCTCTCCTTCCTCCTCCCTCCTACTCACCACCACAAATCCCTGCTAGGTGACATCTTTCCCTTACCTCTCAAGGCCCAACTTGGATCATGCCTCCTCCATGAAGGTTCTTAATATGTCCATCTAGAAGTGTTTTTCCCCTGTTCTCAGATTTCTCATAGTACTTTACTGTGTATTAAAATGATTGGAGATTTTGTTTCAACTCTTCTAGATTATAAACTCCTTGAAAGTAGAGTCTGGTTTCATCTTTTGTTTCTCCAGCATAGTGGTTCTCAACCTTCCTAATGCCATGACCCTTTAATACTCGTATGTGGGTGTATCTGCATGTGAGCAGACCCACCTGGAGACAATAGAGGAGCAGTGTCTCGGTTCCTAAGACCATTGGAAATATGTGTTTTCCCATGGTCTTAGGCAACCCCTGTAAAAGGGTCATTCAACCCCCAAAGGGATTGCGACCCACAGGTTGAAAACCGCTGCGTCCAGTGCCTTGGATGGCACTCTGTTTATAAGGCAATTAATAAGTATTTGCTGAATGATGTATGAGCATTTGAAGATGCTCAAAGAACAAAACTGTTGTAGAAGAAGAAGCAGAATCCCTTGGGAGAGCAGATGATAAAGTCAAGTTACATAGAATCAGTTAATTTCTGTAAGTAGTCAAAAGAAAAGGTCAGTTTTTGTCTATTTCATGGCTTTATAGAACATGATTGCCCAGAATTATTCAGGTAAAAATAGAGCCCAACAGTCACAGGAAACTTTCAGTTGAATCCTTCAGATCACCTTATTTTTAAATGTCAACAATAATAAAGTAGATAGAACACCAGCCCTGGACTCAGGAGGACCTGAGTTTGAATTTGACCTCAGGTATTTACTATCTGTGTGACCCTGGTCAAGTCACTTAATCATGATTGCCTCAAAAAAAATGTCCCCTCAAAAGGAAAAATTATCATTATAATAATAACTAGTATTATTATACTATTGTTATATATTATTATTATTATTATAACTAGTGTATTGACTGCTTAGGTAAATCTGTGCATTATGACCTCACCTATTTTCTCTTTCTTTGGTAAGAGAATCCCTGAAAAGATGATCTATGTTCATTGGTGAATCTCGATAGAAATACAGTCCTGCTGATACTGCCTTAGCTTTAGGGTTAGGAATGTTATATAGCAGATATTAATTTTTTTAAGGAGCCTTCAAATTAGACTCTTTTCGCTGAATTACATTCATGATGTACTGCTTCCTCATAACCCATAATGAAGATAGTGGCTCCAGACCACTGTCCTGATCCCTTCCAGCCTCAATCTGACTTTACATTATGGTCCCTTAGTAATTGTTTAGAGAAAGGCAGGATGATCATTTACTGGTGGGGTAGAAGGATTCATTAGAGGAGTTTGGATTTCTCATTGTTACTAGACCACACCATAGCAACCCCTCTGAGCTTTTTAGCAAAGAATATTTGCTGAGGTGCTATGGCAAGAAAACATGTTATAAAACATTCACCCCCAAACCCATCCTTCTTCCCCTGAATCAGTCAATGCACATTTGTTAAACAACTATTGTGTTCCTGGCACTGTGCTAAGTGATAGAAATAAAGTCCCTGAGAAGAGTGTTCTCACACTTAAATATAATGATAGCACAGTACTGGTCTTGAGAACACACATGGCTAAAGGGTGAAATCACAGCTCCTGGTTACTGGAAGTCCTCTCTTGAGTCTGTAGAATTCTTTCCTTGAAGTTGCTTCCTCTCTCACGTGGCAATCTTACTGCATCTCTGTGTCTGTCTCTGACACAGTATATCCCTGATGTCTTATTCTCCTACAATGGAGACAGGGAGTACAACAGTATCTCTGGGCTTCCCTCCCCATCCCACTTACCCCCATGCCTTTTTTTTCTACAAGCACCCCAAGATACCCTCAAGTCTAGCATCCTCTACTATTCCTCATTGTACTAAATCAACTGCTGAAATTCTTCCCTGCTTAAATCTCCCAGTGTTATAGTTAGCTTGTTTGAGTACCCAGTCATGCTGTCTACTTCTTGACTCAATTAAAGAGAAATTCATACTTCACAGACATCACAGGCCATAAACCATTTTGTTCTCTCATTTAAAACTTCATCGCTATAACCATCCCTTTCCACTCAACATTTTGTATTTATATTATTTGAGACGGATGGTGGACTCCCACCTATATAATAATTTAGAGCTGCAAGTAACTTCAGAGGCCTTCAAACCTAATCTTTTACATTACAAATAAGAAACCAAGGTTTACAGAGGTTTAGTGATTTAACCAGAGTCATATTAAGTATCAGAATGAAGTGATTAAATATCTGAAGCAAGATTTGAATGCCAAGTCTTCCTGACTCCAAATCTATTGCTGTATCTACCAGGCCATACTACCTCTATGATTCCTTCCAATTTAAGTTTACTCAAATGGACTTGTGATCTCATCAGCATGGAAGTTCCCTTCAGTGACGAAGGTTGCACTGTCCCTGGACCTGCCCATTCTGTGTGACTCTTGTCCATGTCCTCCCAGAAATTTGCCACCAACAGTCCACCTAGTATGCCAAGGCCTTCTTCATTTTGTCCCGTAATTTCAAGAATTCTGATAGACCACATGGGCTGTCTAGAAGTTCCCTATTATCCTTAGACTTGACCAGTCTGTCTTTTTCAATCATATCCTTTATTCCATAGTTCCTTATTACGTGAGGAGATCTAATGCATAATCAAAGCTGAAGAGGAATTCTGTGTGGATAGTGAGGTAATCCAGATACTATGTTTATAAATGACATTGATGTTCATCCTTCATTCTTGAAGAGGATCAATGACATCATGATCACCCTCGTGATGTCTTGACTTGCTTGTAAATTGGATTGAAGTAAGACAGATCTGCACAATCGTCAGCCTCACTCTCTACATCACCTAGCTGCTCCTATATATGTGTATGTTTATGTATATATACATATATGTGTCTATCCATCTATCTGTCCATCCATCCATCCATCCATCTATCCATCATCTATCTATCTATCTATCTATCTATCTATCTATCTATCTATCTATCTATCTATCCATCTATCCATCTATCTATCTATTTCTCTGTCTCTCTAGCTATGGTATTGCCTTAGACAAACTGAGACCTGGGAAACTGAATTTAGAAAGATCAAGGTCACCTGCTACGTCCTGTATGTTCATCAGTCATCTTGACACTGGACTTCAAGATGACATTGTGACAGTTGCATCAAGCCTCAGAACATTGTAGAGGCTCCTGGAAAAGGTCTGTAACCATTCAAAAGTTTGATCTAACCATCCACAAAGAAAAACTAAGTGGATAAAGAATGTTTGTTTTCAAGAAGGTGCTAGAATTAAGGGGGGTTTGAGAAAGGCTTCTTGTAGAGGGTGGGATTTTAGCTGGGACTTCTGGGAAGCCGGGAGGTAGAGAGGAGGAGGGCAAACATTCTAGGCATGGGGGACAGCCAGTGAAAATGCCCTGAGTCAGGAGATGGGAGTGTCTTGTGGGAGGAACAGCGTTATTAGATTACAGAGGATATGGGGTGGTGGGAGGTATAAAAGAGACTAAGAAGGTATTGTGTGGGGGGGTGAGGTCAGGTTATGAAGGACTCTGTCATCCAGAAGATTTTATATTCGATTCAGGAGGTGAAAGGGAGCTGCTAGAGTTTATTGAGTTGAGGGGAGGTGTGACATGGTTGTTCAGTCATTCTTCAGTCATATTCAACTCTTTGCGAGCCCATTTGGGGTTTTCCTGCAGAGATGCTGGAGTGGTTTGCCATTTCCTTCTCCAACTCATTTTGTAGATGAGGAAACTGAGGCAACCAGGGTAAAATGACTTGTCCAGAGTCACACAGCTAGCAAATGTCTGAGGCTGGATTTGAACTCAGGAAAAGAAGTCTTTGTGATTCCAGTCTTGGAGCTCTGTCCTCTGAGTGGAGGATGTGTGACAGGCTGACCATGCAGCCAGGCTGTTGTACAATGGTCCAAGTGTGAGGTGATGAAGGCCTTCACCAGAGTGGTAGCCTGTTGAGCAGAAAGAAGGCAATCCAAGGGTATAAATGTTCCTGACAGTAATAGAAAATAAGAGATACAAAGTGAGACCTACTCTTAAAATTTTTAGCATTTAGGACCTGCCACAGTTCTGCTTGGTTCTTGATGTCATCTGAGCACTTTCCTTATCCCCATTTCCATCTTGCCTTGCTACCTAATGGAAAATGAAGGAGGAAAATATTAGGTCAGGGATGGGGAACTTATGGCCTTGAGGCCACGTGTGACCCTTTAGATCCTCAAGTGTGGCCCTTTGACCGAATCCAAACTACAAGTTTGCAGGTTCTGCAGCCATGCATTAGGCACTTACTGTTTGGGAAGGGCTGCCACTTCTAATAGGAGTTACATTCTTAACAACTCTTTTCCTTTCTCAGTTGCTATCTCTGCTTCTAAAACCTCAAAAAAGAGCTATACTGTCATTGCATCAATGGAAGAAGAAACTAGAATAGTTTCTAGTCTCCATAGATACTGGACAAACAGTCTTTCTTCCACAGGTCATTGTCAAGACCCATTTAGTACGTTTGTATGGTCTGAGGTTTTCAAAGTTCCTATTGTCTGTCTCTCCCAAAGTCAGAGGTATAACTAGAGAGAATTAGGATCGAATGTTGCCCTGAATATCTCCAAAGTGGGGAAGCTGAAAACTAAAGTGTGATAATGCTTCTGTGAGTATATATTAATGGCATTTCTTTCTTGCCTCAGAGCTCCTTCTGTCCTTATCTGTTCATCAGCTCATCCTGGATCTGATTGGGAAGGGTGGGTGAGAAGTAAGTGTTTAGGAAGAGAGGGTCAATGAAACCACGAGGCTGTAAATTGGTTTTCCTTTAATCCATAAAAGATATCTATTTCTTGTTGTATTTGAGTTTATTCATAATCTTTGATTTTTTTTTTAGAAAAGCTTCAGGGTCCCATTTAGTTTCTTGGAGTCAGCAATTTATCCTAAGGTCTGAGAAACAAGGGGAAGAGAGTCATTAAGATGGGCCTGGGGGGAGGAATGGTGAGACAGTTTTTAAATTTTGAGTCAGAACAAGAAAATCAGAAAAAGTGCTAAGAAAATTTCTTCCTCATATATTGCTGAGTCTCATCCCCTGATATCTTTGGTGCTGTGTTTTTTGAGTTTTTTAAAAAATAGTTTTTAAAGAGTAGGGGTGACTCAGTGGAGACAGTAAAAGTTAAGCAACACAATGGATTAGTTGTGCATGGTCAAGGGTATATGGGAACATAGAGGAAATAAACCCAGAAGGGAACCAGCGCACAGAGCAGCCCTAAGTTATTCAGTAACCTTATTAACATCATACATCCCAATATATATCTGGAGAGGACAGCCAGAGGCCTGTTCCCCTCGGCTAACTCAGAGGAGCTAGTACTGGTTGCAGCTGGGAATCTACAAGTTGAAGGTAAAAAATATCTTCATTTAGATAAGACAGCTTGGGTGGGTGGGGGGGAAACTAAGAAAGAGGTGAATGGATGAGATTACTCCCAGCCCTCCTTTCTCTATTCAAGAACCTTCTCAAGTCCCATCTCAAATAAGATGAGAGAGGTGAGAAAAAGACACATTTCATAGATCTCCTGGATGCTCCATAGAGTTAACAAACAACATGCTGGATATGTAACTCATTATTTCCACTCCTGGACATTCCCCACCCCCACCCCTACCTCCCTTCCATGGCCCGTTAAACATTCCTATTTTTGTTGACTGCTCTCGTGACCTTCGAATCATGCTTTCCCTCATACTCCCGTGTCTAATTAGTTGCCAAGTCTCATCTCATCAATTCGACATTATTTCTCTCTTCCCATCTCTCTTTTCATGAAGCCACCATCCAAATTTAGGCCCTGATAAGTTCTTCCCTGGCCTACTATAATAGCACCTCAATTTTTCTTCCTGCCTCCAGTCTCTCCACTTTCTAGACTAACCGCTATGTAACTGAGAATAATTTTCTAAGGCACAGGTCTAACTAACCGTGCCCTTCAAATCTCAGTTCAGACGCCATCCCGTGCACGAGGCCTTTCCTCATCTGCCCAGCTGCTAGGGCCTCCCCTGAAATGGCCTTATATTTATTTTGTACATCGTTCTATATGGATATATCTCCAATGATACGGTCTAAGCTTCTTGAGGGCAGAGACTAATCTTTTGTGTTTTTATCTCCAGTGCTTAGAACATAGTGGGTGCTTAGTAAATACTCATTGATTGATTAGTTAATTTCCCAGAGGACAAAAATACAAACTCTTTGGCCTGCTCACAGTCTGGCCCTCTCCCACCTTTCCAAGTCTTCTTACACTTCATACCACCCCACACGCTCTGTGACCCGATGACACCTGCCTCTTCGCTGTTCCTTGAATAAGACGTTCCATCTCCAGATGCCAACCATTTTCACTGACTGTCCTTCATGAATGGAATGTTTTCCTTCCTTATTTTTACCTCCTGGCTTCCTTCAAGTCCCAGTTAAAATTGCATCTTCTGTGAGAAGGCTTTTCTGATTCCCTTTAATGCTGGTGCCTTCCCTCTGAGGCTACCCCCAATTTATCTTGTCTCTATCATGATTGAACACAGTTATTATCTTCTCCATTAGATGGTGAACTCTTTAAGAGCTGTTGTTCAGTCATTTCAGCCCTATCCACATTTGGAGTTCTCTTGGCAAAGACATTTGAATGGTTTGCCATTTCCTTCTCCAGCTCATTTTACAGATGGGGAAACTGAGGCAAACTGACTCGCCCAGGGTCACACGGGTAGTAAGTAGTCTGAGGCTAGATTTGAACTCAGGTCTTCCTGTCCCTGGGGCCAGTGCTTATTCCACTGTGCCACCTTGCCACCCTTCCTTCGGAGCAGGGGCTGTCTTTTGCCTTTCTTTATGTCCTTAGCACTAAGCACTGTACCTGGCCCATTGTGGGCGCTTAATCAATGCTTCTTGCCTGTTTGTCTGTGGCTGCTGCCTGTCTGGATTCTTTTTTCATACTTCCCTTCACAAACATTTTAGTCATTGGCCTAAGTGACCTTTCCCTAAACTTGATGCTCCATCTCCCTCCTCCCTTCGTTTTCATAAGCTGTTCCTGTGACTAGAATGCACTTATCCACCTCTTTGAATGCTCATCTTCCTTTAAGTCCAGCTCAGGTTTTGACTCCTTTCTGAAGTCTTTCCCATCCCCTTCAGTTTTTAGAACTCTCTTCACTCATCTTAGCATTCTCCTTATTTGTATGCATATCCACATCTTAGCAGAACAAAAGCTCTTTTAGGATGTAAATAAATATAAACAAAATATATTGTCCCTGACTTTCTATCTTAATTCAGTACCTTGCACACAAATTTGATTCACTAGGTATTCATTAAGTGACTACTGTCACTTTCTTTACTCAGGGAAAGCAACATGTGCATATCAATATGTAATTTGTGGGAGTAAGGAGTGGACCAGTGATTTCACTGGTCTAGGGAGATTCCAGATGATGAAATTATTTTTACTAATGAAGGTGGGCACCTCCTGTGCAACTTATAAAGAGAGGTGTCTTCTCTGGGGCACTGATTAGTTAAGTGACTTGCCCAGGGTCACACAGCCAGGATGTGGCAAAAACAGGCCTTGAACCTCGGTCTTCCTGGCTCTTAAATCATCTCTCTATCCACTATGCTTCTCTCAGAAATACACACACACACACACACACACACACACACACACACACACACACATACATATAATTGGAGAATCCAAAAGGCCTTGAGGATCAAGATTTGAGCTGATCCTTAAAGGGAGCTAGAAATTCTGAGAGGTAGAAGTGAAGAAGGAGAGCAATGCAGTCATGGGGATCCGGGGGTAGGATGGAGTAGGGGAGGGCCAGCATGTGCAGAGGCATGGTGGTGTAAGATGGAAAGTCCAGTATGGGAAACAGGAAGTAGGCCAATTTGGCTGGAACATAGATTACTTCATATGAGAGTAGATTCCATGAAATTATTCTAGAATAGGAATCCTTAACTTGGGGTCTGTGAACTTGACTTTAAAGATATTTTGATTACTGGACAGCTAGGTGGCACAGTAAATAGAGCCTGGAGTCAGGAGGACCTGAGTTCAAATCCAGCCTCAGACACTTAACACTTGCTAGCTGTGTGACCTTGGGCAAGTCACTTAATCCCAATTGCCCCACCATCCCCCTTCCAAAAAAAAAAAGCAAAAAAAAAATTTGATGACTATATTTCAATAAAATTGGTTTCCTTTGTAATCCTATGTATTTTCTTTTCTTTTCGAAAAAACAGTATTCTGAGAAAGGGTCCATAGGTGTTGCCAGATCGCCAAAGGGGCTTATGGAACAAACACAAAAACCCTCAACCTGGATAGTTTGGAACCAGATTGTGAAAGACCTCAAAGGCATTTGTATTTTATCCTACAGGCAAGAGAGCCATTGAAGCTTCTTGAACAGGGGAGTGACAGGGTAAGACCTATACTTTAGGATGATCAGTTTGACCGGGCTGTGGAGGATGGACTGAAGAGAAAAGAGGTTGAATACCAGTTAGGAGGCCTGTTGGACAGTCCAGTGAGAGGTAATGAGAGGAGTCTGAATGAATGGGGAGAAGGGGACATATGAAAGAGGTGCCACAGTGGTAGAACTGATAGTACCTGGAGCTTGGAATTTGAATAAAGGAAGTGAGAAGCAGCTAAAGATTATTCTGTGCCTGGGATAAAGGTTATGCTCTGGACAGAGATAAGGAAGTTAGGAGGGTGGGGAGGGGGAGAGATCATGAGTTCCATTTTTGACATGAATTGGAGATGCCAAGTGGACATATCCAGTAGGCAGCTAGTGATGTGGGACTGGAGCACAGGAGAGAGAGGAAGGCAAGATAGGTAGAGGTGGAAGTCGTCTACAAAGAGACCACAATTTACCCATGGGAGGAAACAGAGAGCCCCACACTAGAGACTTGCCCAGGGTTACGCCGCTATTAAATACCTGATTTAGGTTTAGAGCCAGACCTTTTCCTGATACCAAGCACAGCACTCTAAGCTGTTAAAGCTGAGGGGCTGTTACATTAAGTAACACTAGAATGAGAGTTTATTTTGGGAGAGACTGAGGGGTTAATCAGAAAGACATTGAAAAGTGATTTTTCTTTTTTATTCAGAGGGAATAAAGCAGGACACTTGGGGTTAAGTGACTTGCCTAAGGTCACACGGCTAGTAAGTGTTAAGTGTCTGAGGCTGGATTTGAACTCAGGTCCTCCTGACTCCAGGGTTGGTGCTCTATTCACTGCGCCACCTAGCTGCCCCAAAAGTGATTTTTCTAACAATTTTCTTTGCAGAATCCAAGTGAATAGGTAAGGGAGCTTTAATTAATCCTGTTTTCATTGATGCTTTTTAGTTTGATATCTTTTGCCTTTCAGTTCCCTAGGCTGACTGAGCATCTTTGCTTGATAACAAACCCTAGATCATAATCCTGTTATTATTATTGTTGTTATATTATTACTCCCATGATTCCTAAGAAAAACTTTATTTTATTTTATTTTCTTATTTTTGCTTTTTGGAGGGGGGAAGGCAGGGCAGTTGGGGTTAAGTGACTTGCTCAGGGTCACACAGCTAGTAAGTGTTAAGTGTCTATGGCTGGATTTAACCCAGGTCCTCTTGACTCCAGGGCCAGTGCTCTATTCACTGTGCCAGTTAGCTATCCCATCCTAAGAAAAACTTTATAAAAATTAATTTCCTTCTCTAGCTCATTTTAGAAATGAGGAAACTGAGGCAAACAGGGTTAAGTGACTTACCCAGGATCACACAGCTATTATGTATCTGAGGCTGAATTTGAACCTAGTTCTTCCTGATTCTAGGCTCAGCACTCTTTCCACTGTACCACCTAGCTACCCCAATAATACCAGAAAAATTAGTTCTACACAAGACTTAAAGAAACAGATCTGTTTCTCTAAATCACAAGAAACTCGACTGGAAGAGATTGGGGACCAAGTGGGAGATGGTATCCATTATTTCACTATTAAAGAATAATTATCCAGATGACGGTGACCTGTCTGAACAGAATAAGGAGTAGTGGAGGTCAAGCTTCTTGATGACTAAGCATAATTAGATACAAAAACAGGTTATCCCTGGAGTCTGTGAAGAGGGAAGACCGCAGTGCCCTTCCTGAAGTGAGTTCTGCCTAGAGATGAAGTAGAAGGTGCTTTCTTGCAGACAGGGACAAGGACGGATTTCCTCCCCTCCCAAGTTGGCAGTTAGAAAACTGTGACAGTGGAGGGGACACTCAATACGGATTTATCCCAAGAGCAGGAAGGAAAGGAGAGAAGAGGAAGAAGGAAAAGAGGGAGAGGCAAGAGTAAGGAATGAAAGAAGAAAGGGAGATGTGAGAAAAGGTGAGATTGTCTTAGGGTGAAACAGATTCCCTAAAATAGATCAGCAAATTCCAGTTATCTGGGGCACTGCACCTTCCTCTTTTTTCCACTTGTGAAAAAAAAATGCAGGTTGCCCCACAAGCCACAGAAGAAATACTTACATATTCTACAGAGAATCTGGTCTTGCACCTGTATTTATTCACCCAGGGGAGTTTTTAGGTCGGTTTGAAGACCTGGGCTTTTTTTTTTTTTTTTTTATGGCCTTAGGATTTTGCTATTTGGACCTTTTCCTGAATGCCCCTCAAGAGCTGATTATCTCTTCCCTTTCTCATCACTTCAACAGCGAAAGAAGCTAGTGGCGCAGAAAGGTTTAGTGTATCCCGATCCCAGTAATCCTGGGGATTCAAAGTTGCCCATTGTTTTTCTTCTTTTTGAAGTACCACAAGGGTTGTGGGGGTGGTCATGGGATTATGAGTCTGAACTATTAGAAATGAAAGGGAGGGGCAGCTGGGTGGTACAGTGAATAGAGCACGAGCCCTTGAGTCAGGAGGACCAGAGTTCAAATCCAGCCTCAGACACGTGACGCACTGAGGTATGTGACCTTGGGCAAGTCACTTAACCCTAATTGCTTTGCCTTCCCCCCTCTAAAAAAAAAAGACAAAACAAAACGAAAGGGGGAACAGCTCAAGTTAATGGATTCATAAAAAACCTGCCCCTTTCCCAGGCACTGGGCATCATCCTTGAACCTTCTTTAAAATTCTCAGTCTGCCAAACAGAACCTGAATTCAGAATTCTTGCCATCCTTAATATGAAGTCTTCTCACTCTGGAGTAAACAAGAAACTACTAGAAGACCATGAATGGCCCCCTCCTCCTTCCTAGGTTTGCATTGCTTTCAACACTGTCTGGTTTCCTTGTTTTGGGGTCACCATGCGTCCTGTGCTCTAGGGACCCCAACTGACTCTTGATATAAGGGAAGTTCATCACCTTTAATTTCTTTGAAGGCCAATTTGGGTCAGACCCTAACCCAGCTAGTATAGGAAAGCTTCATAACTAAATAGATGGGGGAAGTTGGAAGGTAGCAGAAAAGTTGAGCTACAAGGAGAGAGGAAGGGAACTGGGCCCTGAGTGGTGTGGCTGAGAGTGCTGGACTAAGCCAGTTAATCATTAATGCTGGGAGATTCCCATGTGTTTATCTCTCTTTTTCACCTCTTTATTTTTTTAAGCAATCAAAATATTGAGTAATTCCCCAATTCCCTCTTGCTTTAACCCTGGAGATGACAGCGCCATATGCCTCTCACAGGTGGCCTTTTTTTTGAGGGAGCTGCCTCTGATCTTGTGGGTCTCCGTGACTCTGAGATTAGAGCTTTGGGGTGGGAGCAGGGTATGGGACCTAAGCATCGAGGTTTCTCTGCTTGTCCTTTTTAAACATTTTCCCTCTTAGGTGGCTCATACGAAGAGCCATAGTTCCAAAATGCTACCTCTCTTCTCTGGTTAAGCCATAGACACTTCTCATGACTTTGTATAGGGACTCTAGTCTTTGCACCTGAGGGTGCCTGGACTTCATTGCCCCTCTTCTTCATCAGAGGGTTCCAGAGCCTTGGCCGAATGAAACTACTGTACATGCTTGGGAGTTCTATGTCTTTTATCTTCAAAGGGCTGGGGAATCCAGTTGGGCATGTCTAGACCCTGAGTAGGTGGGGGAGGGTGTGTGTGTGTGTGTGTGTGTGTGTGTGTGTGTGTGTGTGTGTCTTTCCTTCCAGGGTGGGTGTGGCCTCTAGCTCCCAAATGAAGCCACCCAACACTCTCACCTCAGCTGAGTTTGTTCTGGATTGTATCTCAGTTCCAGGCTCTCTTAGAAGTTGGCAGCACCTTCTCTCCCATGGCCAGGAACTCCAGCCACTCTACAGGAGTGAGGGTGCAGTTGCCCCTCCTCTGCTTCATCCTTCAGGCAGCCATCATCATCCTCTTTTCATTTTTTGTCCGGTACAACCATGAGACCGACTCCGCCCTCTGGCACCACAGCAACCACAGCGCCCTGGACAATGATTTCTATTTTCGCTACCCAAGTGAGTTTGGGGATTCCTAGAGATTGGGGGGGGTCTGTCCCCTGGGTGAAGGGAAGTCACTGGTATCTACCCCTCTCCTGTGGGACATCTGTTTCTTCTTAGGAAGGGAAATTCATATGCCTGGGACCTGTCACTGTATAAACACTGTATACAATTATCTATACTAATGAAGGAGGTGTGGTGGCATGGACAAATGAAGGTCCATTTCTCTTTGACTTTGGGATGAATTTTGTAATGCTTTGGGGGAACAGATTTATCTTCCCAATGATGTTTTATTTGGCTGATATTAAAATGAGCATGCATTCCTGTGCATTGCCAGATACTTGGGGTCGGCAGTCAGAAGGTAGCTGGGGGAAGCCAGCATGTGGTGGATATTTGGCATAAATAATCCACAAATTGGGTAGCTCATATGCAAATGATAGAGTGTTTACTGTATTGTGAGCCACATGTTGAGAATCCTGGCATCTAATACTCTCAGATCTCCCACTCCAAAAAACCTCCCTCCAAATCTTTACAGTTTTAGAGTGCAATAGAGAATAATCCATAGGAATTTTTCCTCCCAGCACTCAGGCCCCTTCTCAGTTGTGCTGGGTACTGATACCTGTCCATCCTTTTCCATGGAGAGATAAATTTTAAAAATACTTTGAGGTCCTGACTAAAGCTAACTAAAGTTTTTCTGGACAAAAACTTAGCCTGGAGTAAAGCAGCCTGGGAGTAAAGCTACTGGGCTTGTAATGCTGAACCGGGTTTTTGTTGTTGTTTAGGTGTTTTTTTTTTTTTAAGACCAGTTCTCCCTATCTCACCTAGGATATAAATGTATTGGCCTTTCATGGGCTAACCCCACAAATCATCAGCATGGAAGCCTTGACCTGCTCCTTTCCTGACCTAGCTTCTCTTTAGACACATCTATTCCCGGGAGTTCAATACATTGGTACTCAACTTAGTGCAGACATCTGATCAACTTTAGCTTTACTGAAACTCAGAACTCCTAAGCTCCAGCAATTCACTGGCTTCAACCTCCCCAACAGCAGGAACTACAGTGGTGTGCCCTGCCCTAAGCCTGTGGCCATGCAACACTGCATAGGTGACTTCACTACTGGACCTCAGATTTTCCCCACCCCCAAAATTAGGAAAAGCCTATCTCACTCCTTTCCTGGGCTGTGAGAATTTAAGGGATGTGAGGATGTAATATATAACATTCTAAGGTATTATTATCATCTTTTCTCTCACCTGATTTGTCAGAACACTGATCCCCTGGGGGCAAATGAAACTGAAAAGAATGGGAAAGTGGAAGGAGCAAGAATTTGCCTTAAATGTAGAAGGCCAGACCCTAAGTAGCACCTGGCAAATAAGGGATGTGATAGTAAAATAACTCACCTTCATATTAACATACTATAAATTATATTACCACATCCCTTGAACCTTTGGCTTTGCAGACTCCACTCCTCTCCTATGCCAGAGTAACTCATCCCTGCATTTTGGGAAATTATTGACAAAGTCTAACGTCTGTCCCCCTTACTAACACTACAGCAATAGTGGTAGGTTCTTTCCTTAAATACAACATACAGTTATGTGAATTACAATTGAAAGAATGGCAGTGAAATTTTTTGTCCTGGACTTTCCTGCTATGTGGACTTAGGACCCTGAGGGGTGGATTTCTTTTGAGAGAAGCTGAGAGTCCAGCGCTTTGATGGTTACCGTCCTGTACCTATCCCCATGACATGGGGAAGGACAGATGTATCCTTTGGCCTCTTTCATTTAGAAGATTAAAGGGAGTTGACTGTGATTGTTGACTTATCTGTAGAATTGGCCAATCCTAGTGTCATTGCCTCTGACTGAGGGTCTGCCACTTTCACTTAGAAGTCTGTGCTCTTAAAATCAGTAATAAGGGACAGAATCCAACATTCCCAATATATAGATGAGGAAACCAAGGCCCCAGAGAGGTTAAGTTTAATGTAATAAACAAGTATTAAATGCCTACTGTGTACAAAGAATTGTGCCAATTCTTGGGAGAGATAGCAAAGACTAAGACAACCTTTACCTTATAACTTAATAGGAAATGACCAAAATTACCATAATTTATACCTTTAGATTACTGTAACTATAGTTATAGTAATGACTATAATACAAATTAGGAGTGACATGTGGTAAGTGTGTAAGAGATTTAGTTACAAAATACTGTTCAAGTTCTGAGGAAAGAAAGATCATATCTAACCAGACAGCTAATTAGGGGTAGAGATAGGAAAAGACAGAGTAAGGGGATTTCCCCCCCTTTCCAACCCCTAACTTTCTTGCTTCTTCAGGACTCTCTTGTTCCATTTCTTTTTTTTTTTTCTTTTTTTACAGTTGGGGTTAAGTGACTTGCCCAAAGTCACATGGCTAGCTTTTGTGTCAAGTGTTTGAGTCTGTATTTGAACTCAGGTCCTCCTGGCTCCAGGGCCAGTGCTCTATTCACTGCTCCACCTAGCCACCCCTCCCTTCTTCCATTTCAAAGACCAGGCTATGGAACAGAGAAGAGTGCAGGACCATGGTGTTCATTCATTTCAGTCATGTTCAACTCTTCATGACCCCATTTGGGGTTTTCTTGGCAGAGATACTGGAGTGGTTTGCCATTTCTTCTCCAGCTCATTTTATAGGTGAGGAAACTGAGGCAAACAGGGTTAAATACCTTGCCCAGGGTCATAGAGCTAGAAAATATCTGAGGTCAGATTTTAACTCCTGATTCCAGGCTCTGTAGCTACTACCCTTCCCTCAGTGCTTTCTTGTCACAGAAGCTCTTTGAAGGCAAAGACTATCTCCTTTTTGTCTTTATATTTCTAGAGTCTACCACAGTGACCTGTACACAGTAGGTGCTTAATAATTGTTTATTGAAATGGAAATGTGGATTTGCAGTAGTCTTCAGAGAGCTGTCATGCAACCTCTGATAAATGGGATGGGTGTCAGGTGTGGAGGGTGATAGCAATGGGAGCCATGGTTACTCCTCAAGTTGCCAAGCCTGGTAGGGATTCTGAGAGGTCATCTTGACCATCTGCTAGCCTTTACACAGGAAGTTTGGCCTAATCACACAGCCAGAGGAGACTTTCACCAGGGGAAAGGATAGTCCTCAGGCACCCTGTTCCAGTATATGGGTTGTAGTTGAAGGAGTTTTGGGGACTGAGTTTTAATTCCAAACAAACCTAGTGGTGGTGTAAATATTATTGCCGTTTTAAAGAGAGGATAGCACTTATTAGTCAAGCAGGAAATAGAGCAGGGGTCAGGAACCTGCAGCCTTGAGGACATATATGGCCTTCTAGGTCCTAAGTATGGTTCTTTGACTGAATCCAGATTTCCCTAGGCATTTATTCTGTGAAGTTTGGATTCAGTCAAAGGGCTGAAGGTTCCCCATCCCTGAAATGGAGGCATGAACCCAGAGAAGTCAGTCCAGTTATCTGAGGTCCTGGCCTCAGCAGGAAGGGGAATGAATAGTGAGTCTCTAGAACAGTGGTTCTCAACCTTCCTAATGCCGCAACCCTTTAATACTAGTATGTGGGCATATCTGCATGTTGGCAGACCCGCCTGGAGATGGATAGAGGAGCGGTGTTTTGGTTCCTAAGACCATTGGAAATATGTGTTTTCTGATGGTCTTAGGTGACCCCTGTGAAAGAGTCGTTTGACCCCCAAAGGGGTCATGACCCACAGGTTGAGAACTACTGCTCTAGAACTATTCAGATGAACACATACTCAGGAATAAAGAGAAATCATGCGTGGGTCCAAAAGAAATTGTTTGTATTGACTTTTCCACAGCATCTATTCCAACTTTTTCCACATTGTTTCCACTCAGACCCCAGCTCCCACTTTTAAAACAGATGGTGTAATTTCCTCTTAACCGAGGATTCAAACTGAGGTCATCCAATATGAGCTCTCCCAGGCTTCCCTTCTCCATTTCCAAAAATGTCCCAGTGTCATCATCTACTCTATTCTCCTTCCATCTAGGCATAGAAGGACTCATAAGTTATGAGATCTCTAGCAGAGAAGGCTGGGAATCTGTATTTGGCCCTGCCTTCAACATTATTATGATTTAGATAAAGGCATGCTTATCAAATTTTGTAAAGGACATAGCTAAGAAGGATGACCAACCCACTATATGACAGAATCAGTATCCAGAAATTTCTCTGCAGGTTAGAAAACTGAACTGAGTCTAATAATATGAAATTAGTATAATAAAGCATAAGGCTTTATACTCAGGTTCAAGAAGTTGAATCCACAAGTACAAAATAGAGGAAACACAGCAGTTTGTCTGAAAAAGATCTCGAAATCTTAGTGGATTACAAGATCAGAATTAGCCAACAATATCATATGGTAGCTGCACCCAGAGGAGGGCAACCAGATTTTTGAAGAGCCTCAAATAGAAGGATCTATAGAAAGGATCTGTAGAAGCATCTAAAACTGGGAGCCCTTAATCTGGCTCACGTGGGGTGTGATGGCTGTCTTCAAATACTTAAAAGGCAGTCTTGAGGAAGAGGGATTTCTTCCATTTGGCTTTGAAGGCAGAATTAGGAGAAATGGGCAGAAGTTTCAAGCAGATAAATTAGACTTACTGCAGAGAAAAAACTTTAACAATTAGAGGTGTTCAAAAGTAGAAAGGACTGCTTTGGTAGTGATGGGTTCCCCTTCACTGGAGGTTTTGAAACAAATATTCAATGAATATTTGTTGGATAGAGTCTTTTTCAGGTGTGAATTGGACCAGATGGCTTCTGAGGTCTCTTTCAATTCTGAAAAAAAAAATTTGTAATTGTTCAAAATTATCTCTGTTCCTCATTAAGGTTAATCCCTTTACCTGGAACCCTTGATCCTATTCCCTCCAGAACCTTGCTTCAGCAAAGTCCAGCATTCTCTCTCTCGTTCATCTTCAATCTTTCGTTGTTGGAGCGGCTAGGTGGTACGGTGAGTAGAGCACCGGCCCTGGAGTCAGGAGGACCTGAGTTCAAATCTGGCCTCAGACACTTGACACACTAACTGGCTGTGTGACTTTGGGCAAGTTGCTTAACCCCAACTGCCCTCCAAAAAGCAAAAAAAAAAAAATCTTTCCTTGTCTACAAACATGATCAGATATCCCCAGTCCAGGAACAATTCTTCTCTTGCCTTCCCTACCCTTATCCAGCTACCATATTATTTCTTTCCTTTTCTTTACTGCTCAGTCCTTTCAGTTTTGTCCAACTCTGTGTGTCCCCATTTGGAGTTGTTTTGGTTTTTTTTTTTTTTGGCAAAGATACTAGAGTGCTTTGCCATTTCTTTCCCCTGCCAGCTTGTTTTACAGATGAGGAAACTGAGGCTAACAGGATTAAGTGACTTGTATAGCTAGTAAGACAATTACTAAGTGTCTGAGGCTGGATTTGAACTCATGAGGATGAGTCTTTCTGATTCCAAGCCCAGTGCTCTATCCACTGTGCCACCAAGCTACCTTTGAAAAATATATACAAGAGGTGGCTAGGTGGCGCAGTGAATAGAGCATTGGCCCTGGAATCAGGAGGACCTGAGTTCAAATCTGGCCTCAGACACTTAACACACACAAAAAAACTAGCCGTGTGACCTTGGGCAAGTTGCTTAATCCCAACTGCCCTCCAAAAAAACCAAAAATTAAAATAAAAAAAAATCAAAATATATACCATTCCTTATCACCTTACCTCCACCACTCCACTGAGACACCTTTCCAAAGTCACTGGGATGGCTAGGTGGTACAGTGGATAGCAAACCAACCTTGGGGTCAGGGTTCAGATTTGGCCTCAGACACTTGTTAGCTGTGTGACCCTGGGTAAGTTACTTAACCCCAATTGCCTCCAAAAGAAAAAAATGAAGTCACCAATGACTTCCAGATCACCGAATTCTTTTTTTCTTTTTTTTAAATATACATTTTTAATTTATTTTCTTGTTTACATCATTCGTTTCCATGAGATTTCTGAGTTACAAATTTTCTCCCCGTCTTTCCCCTACCCCCAACCCCAAAACAGAGATCCCACTGTAAAGCCCTTCCCTGGATCTGCTCTCTTTTATGCCCTCCTCCAACACCCCTCTAACTTTCTGGTAGGGCAGGGAGGATCTCCCTA
>CM053593.1:132544026-132585486 GCA_028646575.1 Pseudocheirus occidentalis
CAATCTTCATATTTCTTGGAAGCATTTGGTGTGAGAGTTCTGAGAGTGTTGTCTTCCTCCCATTCCATGCTTTGATCCTTTTAGTCCCTAAAAAAAGATTCTAGAGTTTTATTGTTGTTCTTACTTTGCTTCCTTTTCCTCATGTTGGCCAGTCAATTAATTGCTTGATTTTTTAGCTCTTTGGAACTCTGCTTCCATGGGGGAAAGCTCTGTCCCAAATTGCTGGGGTTTTCACAGCTGCCAGAGCTATTAGGGGGGTGCTGCAGCCCCCACCAGCTTTGGCTCGTTTAAAGCGCACCCCAGGACCACCACCCAAGACCACAATCCAGATCCAGGCCGCTCAACACAAGAGCCCTTGGCCCTGATTGTCTCGGCCCCCCTGCAATCTGCAGGCCAGGAGCTCTGAAGCAACCCAGTGGAGGCAGTTGCCGCTTGCAGCCACTTCCTGCTGCTTCCCACCACTTCCCGCCACTTCCTTGCCCTGGGGTCAGTTTGGCTGGACCCCTTTTTTTCTCCCAAATTTATCGTGAATTCCACTGACCTTTCTCTTAGCCTTATTTCTCCTGGCTTGATAAATGTGGAAACTGCCCCAAGTGCCTTCCGTCTGCTCTCCTGTAGACTCCAGCTATGGCTCCTCCTGACCACCGTGGGGCCAGGCCGGGCCACTGTTTAGGACTGGGCTGACCTCAGCTCCCAAACTGCCATGATGAGCCCCACCTGCCGAGCTGCCTTCAGCAAGAGATGTGTTTTCTGTATTTTTCTGAGTTTTTGGAGCCCTAAAATTTGTTTAGTCATATTTTATGGGTATTTAAGGTGGCTGTGTGGGAAATGTGAAACTTTGCTGCTTCTATGCTGCCATCTTGGCTCCGCCCCTCTGCCCAAGTCTTTAGCCTTCCTTTGTTTCAATAGTTTCCCAGCCTTGATGCTCCAGTTCCCATCTTTGAACTGGCTTGGCCCACCATTGTCTGTGGTCTCCAAGTAGCCTCCAGCAATTTCCCACCCTTGATCACTTATTACTGGAGTCCGACCCATCTCAACCCCTGAAGACCCTCCCCAAACTCCTCCTATAGACCACCCCTAGATTCCTCCCACAACTTTTCTGTATATAGAATCCCATCTCCCTTCCATGGGGTGTGAGAGTGCCATAGAATGATCTAGCATAGACTGGCTCCATAAGAGTCTACCCTATACGGCGAACTTTTAATGAACTTTCAATAAACTTTACTTTTCTTTGGCTGAGAAGACTTGAGTTGAATTCTTTCTGCAGGACCTGGCATGTTGGTATTTTGGGGTCTCAGGAAATCCTAACCCTCTTTGTGGGTTAACCTCTTCAAATCTACCCCCTTCCTTTCCCTGACACCTCATCCTATCCCCTTATGAAAATTAGCACACTTGAATTCTATCCATCACCAGGAAAACTGGCGGTGAGTGAGGGAAACATCTTCCAGAAGCACCTCTCCACGGGTTTTGGATTTTTTGTTTTGTTCTTTGTGCTCTGCAGAGGGTTAAGATCTCATTCTAAAAAGAACTGTTACATTGGAAGCTAGAAATGAGCAAGACATCTTTAAGATGTCCTACCAAGGAACAGGACAATGTGGGGAAAGAGAAGATATATTTTTTAAAAAGTCAGAGGCAATGTGTATAAAGTCGGTGGCATATTTTATAGAGAGCTGGCCTCTTGAGTTTTAAGATCTATCATTTACTGGCTGTGTCAAATCACTTAACCTCTCAAGGATTTAGGGCAGCAGTTATCTAAGACTATAAATTGCAGACAAGGTGCCAATCTGCATTGGTAAAGGATCCAGTCCCTACTCCTAGGTGGAGAAAGAAGGGGTGGGGCAGGGGCTCTGGAAGAAGAAAATTTGAGTCAAGAAGAAGACCAGAAGGGAATACCCCTCTGTCCACACATCCTATTTCACCTGTAATGCTAACTTCCAAGACACCAGATAAGTGTCCACGTGTCCAAAGGAGAAAAACAATTTGGAAAAAATTAAGGTGACAATTTTCTTCTTAAAAAGAGGGAACAATTTCATTATTTCATAGTCAAGAATTTTCAAAATCCACCAATGTGGCCCATCCAGTGAAGGATAATTAATATTACCATATTTAGAATATAATATTTAGCATGATTTAAATCATGTGAAAATATTAGTGCCATTATCTTAGCACTGAAGCTGTTCCTGATACATATACCAGAATTATTTTAAAATTATTATTAAAATTTTAAAACACCCTTAGGCGCTATGGATGGGGAAATAATTGACCAAGGGTAAAATTATGACAGTATCAGACTTTATACAATAATGAAAAGAATAAAAATATTGAAAGAAACCTACAAAGATTATCTTTTCTTCTACCTCCAAGCATATTCCAATGTAGACAGGAGTCTCTCTCCAAATGACTAGATAGATCCTTCTTCCTTATTCAAGTGCAACAGCCCATCAAGAAGTTCTTCCTGACATCTAGCCCTTGGTTCCTTCAGAGTCACTGCCAAGAACCAACTTTTTGCTGTGTGGTTTTAGGAGATGGGAAATAATGGGTCCTTTTTGAATACCCTTTCATAGGATCATGGGCTCAAATTTATTGAATCATAAGAAACAGAGCTGGAAGGGACCTCAGAGGCCATCTACTCCAACCCCTCATTTTACAAGTCCAGGAAGGTTTAGCAGCTTGCCCAAGATCACCCAGGGCATAAGCATCAGAGATGAGACATGAACATCTCTGACTCCAGAGCTGGTTCTCTATTTACTGTACTGGGCTCAGAAGCTTAAAGACCATGATGATGCTTCATTTAACTTCATTATCTCAAATCTTTTTTCCCTTCTCTTTACTCCTACATTCTTGTCTAAGTCTTCTTTCTAACTTCTCTGTAGGCCCTGAAATACAGAGCCCAGCCTGGGCTCTGGGAAGAATAGCTAACCAATGGAATAATCAATGTTCTAATAAAACCTGAAGAGGAAGATGATGGCTTAATGAGGCTCAGACTGCTGAGCCAGCTCAATCCTCCTGACTTCACAAATGTGGAAAACTGTTGGAACTAAATGCTTGTTTAAAGCCAAACATCTCCCAAAATGGGAATTTCTGTTTATTTTAGAGGCTCCTCAGTATTTCATGCCTCTAAGAGTAGCCATTTAGTTCTCTGCTGAACAGCTGAAATGCCCCATCCTTCCTGTTTCCTTGTCTAGGCTATGGTAATTTCACATTGGACACCAGTAACCTCCTCTATCTGCTAAGCTTCCAATTTCTAACCTCCCTCCATTCCAAAATGTTTTACTTCTGATGGTGTCTGGCACATAGTAGGTCCTTAATGCAAGAACCTATGCCAAGATGCTCCATCCTGCTCCTCTGGGATGACCTATACTTATCTACTCTCATTTCTTGCTATTCCCCCAGCTCATTCCCTACAAAGCATATGAACCCAGCCTTCTCATGACCTCCTACTTCTTATGTCTTTGAGAATCTGTTCAGTCCAATCGGCACCTGGAACATGCTCACTCATCTTCCCTAACACGCCCCTCTTTGATCACATGGAAAATTCTCTGTCATCGATCCTTTATTAACACTCATATGGTACTTTGTTTACAAAGCACTTTTATATCAGATGGTAAACTCCCCAAACTGTGTCTGTTTTGAAATACATACCCCAACTATCTTGTACAATGACATATATGTATCTTGTGGGCATTCAATAATATACTTAGTGATCACCAAATATCCTAGAGAAAATCTGCAGGGCCTACACTATGGGCTTAAGAGAGGGAGAAGGGAAAAAAGCATACACAGTGACTAGGTCCCAGAGTTCATTTACTGATTTGAGGTTGGCAAGTCAACAGCAAATTTGGACGTATAGCTGGCAGCATAGAGTCCTTACCCTCCCCCCCAGGAATCAGCAGAGTCATGGAGGACTGTAGATCTTCTAGGATGGCCATCTGTTGTTGGGCAAGTTTGGTTTGAAGTTGGAGATTGGCGTGCATACACTCAAGCAGACCTAAGCAATCCTGGGGCTTTTTAATGTCGACTCCTGAAAGAAGAGGAAGATGGGGAAGAGGGACAAAAGGGGAGAGAGACAAATTTTTGGCTGGCCCACAAATGACAGTCCTGTGGTTAGCGGGGTTCTGCAAAGATCAGCACTTCAAACTTCCCCACACTCACCGTGTCTCAGACAGACTGGGGAGAGAAAGCGGGGCTTCTCGTGGGCTTCAAGAATTCCACCGGAGGGGCACCTCACCTGCTCCAGTGCCTCATAAGCAGTGACCATTAGCACTGATAATTTTCCTGTCGTCTAACTTCAGTACTTCCTCCTGTAACATCAACCCATTTGCTCTAATGTTTCCAACTACCTCGTGCATGGCCAAGTCTTAATTAGCCCTGATTTTTATGGTTTAGGTGTTTGTGCAGTCTTCCCTATTATATCATGAGCTCCTCAAGAGCAGAGATCAAGTCTGCTCTGACTATCTGGACCCAGAAAATGCTCTGTAACCTGGTTAGAAGAATATGCTTAATCTAAATCCAGAACAACCTAAATTTAACTAGCAGTCTCAATCTCCTCTATTGATATGAAGTGCTGTGACTTCCTAGAACATCTGACATTCTTGTGTACTAGAAAGAAAAATGGACTTAAGAGTCAGGAAACCTGATTTTGAATCCCAGCTCTTTGACTTCATACCTCAGAGCCTCAGTTTCCTCACCTATAAAATGGGAATAATAATACCTGCACTAACTATCTGACAGTTATTGAAAGGAAATTATTTTTAAGATTGTAAAGTGCTCTAGAAATATAAGTTATTATCTTCCTTTTTTTAAGTAGTTCAGCTTCTATTTGCAAGATTTAAATGTTAACCCTTCTTCTACCCCTGGGGAGGTCCTAACAATTAGAGAGATAACCCAACCTGGGGAAGTGGCAAGGGTGAGGGAGAGAGGAAGAGAGGAATAAAGACAAGAAGAAGCAATAGTGCTGGAGAAGCCCCAAGCCATCCATTAAAAACTGAGACTTGACTGGACACAGGGATTGGCAGTCAAGTCAACTGGAGAAGGACTCATGAAGAACAAGGCCCTCCACCTCCAGACAGAGACCTGATGAACTCTCAATGCAAACTGAAGCACATTTTTTTCTCTTTCTTTATCTTTTAGAACATGGCTAATGCGGAAATAGGTTTTGAATGACTTCAAATGTGTAATGGTTATTGTATTTCTTGTCTTCTCAATGGTAAAGGAGGGTGTAGAGGAAGGGAGAGAATAGGAAACTTAAAATAAAATAAAATTGAAAGTAATTTTTAAATAAAATTTTAAAAAAGAAAAAATGTCAACGGGAAGCCTTGATCCCCAAGGCTATTCTATTTGGGAAATTCTCTCTATAGGTTACCTGTTTGTAGCTTTGCTGACTGATTGTTTTGACAAGTGGCTGGGTTGGTTGCTGGAAGATGAATGAAACTTGGGGAGGGCTTAGCACGACAAAGAGGCAAAAGTTTGCATTCCTCTTCAACTGGAATAAAATTAGAGACAACTAAATCAGTGTCTTCCAATAAAAACTGAGCATTATAATTAAGACTGTGTGGCAGTGAAAGATTGCTCCAAATCACTAATAATAAGAGAAATAAACAACACTGAGTTCCACGAACACACAGCAATTTGGCAAACATGGCAAAATCATCAGTCAACAAACGTTTCTTAAGCACCTAATTATGTGTCACACCCTGTACTAAACAAAAGACAGTCCCTGAACTCAGAGAGTTAACAATCTAATGGAACAAGATGCTGAAAGACAGAAAAAGTAAGAAGATGAAAGGGAGGGGAGAGGAGCACCCAGCATGGGCAAATAATCAAGTCCAAAAGAGTGCAGCTGAGTGGGCAATGAAACGATGGCTGGCCTGGGCATCCTCCTTAAATGGCAGACCTAGGAAGAATTCTCCACTTGACAGCCTCTGCTCTCTAACCAGAGGGAGGGAGGGGCTCCAGGGGCACAGGATACTGAGGAGGTAAGAGTTCCAGGGCAGACATGATCTTACAGAATGATAAGGCTCCTGGGGACAAGATGGTATAAATGATCAATGTTGGAGAGTTCACAGAAAGACAGGAAATGATTGCTATAAATATTCTAAACAATAATAAGGAATTATGCTAAGAAAGTATAAATAGGGGTGGGGAACCTGCAGCCTCCAGACAAGCTATGACCCTCTAGGTCCTGAAGTTCAGCCCTCTGACTGAATTCAAACTTTACAAAACAAATCCCCTTAATAAAAGGGGGCTCCAGGACACAGGTTCCCCACCCCTTTAACTCAGAGATCCCACTTCTAGAAAAATATTCCAAAGAGCTGAAAGAAAGGTCTCATAGATATCAAAATATTTATGGTAGTACTTTTTATAAAAGTAAAAAACTAAAAATAAACTAGATACCCATCAACTGGGGGGCAAAAAAAAAAGAGGCAAAAAAAATGTGGTATTACATGTACATGTAAGAGAATATTATTGTACCATAAGAAATTATGAATACAGGGAAGCATGGTAAATTTATATAAACTAATGCAAAATGAAATAAGCAGAACTAGGAAGCTAATACACACAGTGACTTCAACAAGGTAAATGGAATGAACAGAAAAAAACTAAGTCTGAAACAAGAAGTGATGGTTAAATGTACTTTCCTCCCTTCTCTGCAAAGGTGGGGGACTCAAGGAGCAGAATACCAAAAATACCATCAGAAGGAGAAGACAGGTTGGTTAGTTTAACTAAAATGCTCTCCCTCCTTATTTTTTGGTAAAGGAAATAGTTCTCTTCAGAAGGGAGTGAGAGCAGGATATTTATGGAAATGAAGGTGACACAAAAGCAAAAGATAATAAGTTGTTTTTTTTAAAGACTGTGTAATAGTATCTTAAAGAAGACACCAACCATTGGCCCTCAAGAGTCATTACAATAAGCAGAAGCAATAGAAATCAGAGTTGGCAAAATGAAAATCAGTCCTGAAATTCTATTTAGTCAGTCAACAAACATTTGTCAAGTACTACTATTTGCCAGGCAATGTGCTAAGTGCTAGATATACAAATATGAAAAAAATAGTCCCTGCCTTCAAGAAGCTTACAATCTAAGGGGGAAGATAATACACAAAAGAAAGCTAAAAAGAAGGGGAAAACATTTGGTGTGGGGGTACAAGGGAGAAGTTTAAAGGAGTGTACCCAGGTGGGAAATGAAGCAATGGCTGGTCAGGGTAACTTCTTAAGTGAAGATCTGGGAAGAAGCTCTTCACTTTACCTTCCAATCAGAGGGATGGAGGGCACTGATGAGGACGGAGTACCAAGACTTGAAGACAAATTCTTGACAAATGAAAATGTGGGAGGGGGTGATGGAAAAATCCAAAGGAGTAAAATAAAAAGATGGCTGGCCATCTTAACAAGAATTTATCAAACATCTAATTTATTTTTTCATTGTTTTTTAAGGTGACAAGCATTTTTTTTCTTCTCCCTTAAAAAATCTTTGTAACAAATACACATAGTCAAGTAAAACAAATTTCCACTTTGTCCATGTCCAAAAATGTCAAATACCTCATCTAAACCAAATGAGGCAGTATAATGTATGAAGAATTCTGATCCTGAGTCAGAAGTTCCTAGGTTCTAATCCTGCCTTGGATATACACAAACTTCCAGGTAGCTGCATTTGAACTCCGAGGAAATTATTTAACTTCTCTGAGCCTGTTTCCTCATCTGTATAACGGCAATAATAATATCTTAGGACCTACTTCATAGGGAAATTTGCCATGAAGATCCAATACGATACTGTCAGAAAGTACTGGGCCTTCCTTACAGTGCTATATAAATGTCAGATATCACTACTGTGATGAAGCTGTTCTGTTCAAGGATACAAAATGCAGTCTCTGCCCCCAAGAAGCATGAAGACATTAATATATAAAATATATGTAGACAAGATGCTACATGTTATGACTCAAACATACAAGAGATGCTGCCCCACAAGAATCAGATTAAAATTAATCAGGAAACATCTAACAGAATAAATAAAAATACAATAGAACATCAATAATATGTGGTTTCCTAAATCAATATGCGGGCTCTAGGGAGGTTTAGTGGCCCCCGTTTCTATCTGTGTTTAACACCACTGCTCTTAAGGTCTTAAGGACCGAGACTGTCTTATGTTGCTGTCATTATCTGATTCACAAAGTACAAAGATGAGCATTGTAGATAATAAGTACTACAGTAGTTGAGCCCTCAATGGTCACTCCTTCTTCTGAAATAGTCATGAAAAGTTTCATGGAAGAGGTTAGAGGCAGACTGGTCCTTGAAGAATAATGACGTAAGAACCAAGCCCTACATTCCTGGTTGGAGGAAGTAGTGCAAGCAAAGGCACAGGAACAGAATCATCCCAGAGCGTGCAAGAAATAGTGAGAAAAGGGACCTTAGTTGAAGTAGGAAGGAGACAGGTAGATGAGGCTGGAAGTCAGAGTCTAGCCAGTCCTGATATCTTGCATAAAAATAAGCTCAAGGGATAATAGGATTTAAACTGAAAGATGCCTTTAATTCAATCTAATCCCTTCATTTTACAGATGAAGAAACTGAGGTCCAGAAAGTATAAGTCAGCTATTAAATGGCAGTGTTTTCCCCTTAGTAAACTGCGCTACTTGTTCTAAATAAAGACATTTGTCCTAAAGCAGTGAAGAATCAATGACAATTTTTCAACAAAAGAGTTATAAGACTATGCATACCTTTAGGTGACAAAGAAGTAGTAGAAGAAGCAAGAGAACCAAACTAAAAACCCGAGGGAAAAAGGTAGAGGAGAAGGTCATCAACAAGGTCATGCCACAGAGAGTCAAGAAGAGGAATTTTAAAAGTCATTTTTTAAAGTCATAAATTTAACAACCCTGTTTGCCTCAGTTTCCCTACCTGTAAAATGAGCTGGAGAAAGAAATGGTAAACCACTCCAGTATCTTTGCTAAGAAAATCCCCAATGTGGTTACAAAGAGCAGACATGACTGAAAAATAACTAACCAACAACTTTAAAAATTTAACAAAAAAATTAACAAAACCTTTTGTAACCTGAAGAACACAGTCTCAAGTAAAGAGGAGGAGATAGAAGCCAGATTGCAGAAAGCTAGAGAATTTAAGCAAAGGTAATAGCTTATGGCATTATAAAAGTTTTATTAATGAATTTTTTTATAGACCTGTAATTTCATCAGCATACAGAACTCCCAATGTGGAAACTCCCAACTATTTCTGGAAATCTGGAGTCTTAGGAAGTTTCCTGGGACACTCAAGGGTTCAGAAACTTTCCCATGGTCATACAACTGATTTATATCCGAAGCTGGGCTTGAATTCAGGTCTTCATGACTTCAAGGCCAGCCCTTTATCTCCTACCTGTCAGGTATAGACCACTTATTCAATAAATTTGGTAGAGAAAAGAATGGCAGAAATAGGACTATTGTTAGAGAAAAAGAACTAGGATTACAGAATCTATTGATAGGAACCTTAGAGCCCATCCCATACACGAACAGGAATCTCTCCTACAACACTCCTAACAAACAATCTCTAGCCTTCACTTGAATATTTCCGATAACAGGGAGCCCAAGGTCTTGTCCAAGGCTCTCTTATCATCTCCCTCTATGCTTTCTCTCTCAGTAACCTCATCAGCACTCATGGGTTGTGGTATCAAGCCACATATCTCAAACTCAATACTGCCCCAAACCGAGTTATCTTTCTCCTCAAAAACCCTCCCCCTCTTTCAAACCTACTTATTTCTGTCAAAGGCACCACTATTCTTCTAGTCTCCCAGGTTCATAAGTTTGGCATTATCCTCAACTTCTCAGTCCCCCTCACCCCACATAGCCAATCAATTGCCAAATTTTGCCATTTCTATCTCCACAATATCTTTAGTATCCATTCCTCTCCACTTACACAACTACCATCTCAGTTCAATTTGTTTTTTTTTCTTTTGGAGGGGGGAAGGCAGGGCGGTTGGGGTTAAGTGATTTGCCCAAGGTCACACAGCTAGTAAGTGTTAAGTGTCTGAGGCCGGATTTGAACTCAGGTCCTCCTGACTCCAGGGCCCATGCTCTATTCACAGCGCTACCCAGCCGCCCCTCAGTTCAGTTCTTCATTTATCTTAAGTTATCTGTCACAATGTCCCCTTCACCCAATTAAACATCCTCAACTATTTCATCTGAGCTTCCTGTGTCACAGCTTCCAATCTCCAATCGTCCTGGTAACTAATTTGTCAACATTCTTTTTTTTTTTTTTTTTGCTTTTTGGAGGGCAACTGAGGCTAAGTGACTTGCCCAAAGTCATATGGCTAGTAAGTGTGTCAAGTGTTTGAGGCCGAAATTTGAACTCAGGTCCTCCTGACTCCAGGGCGGTGCTCTACTCACTGTGCCACCTAGCCACCCCTTTATCAATATTCTCATTAAAATGTGGTATGTAAATGTGAACACAATACTCCATAAGTGATTTGACCAAGACAGAGTAATGACAGTTTAACCATCCTCCAAAAAAGGAGAGACAGGGCCAACTAGGAACTGCTAATCTGATCAATAAGAGGAGACTGGTTGCAGAAGCAAAAACTATGGAAGCCTTGGGGGCAGTGATCACTCTACCATAAAATTAATTATAGAAAAGGAAAGAAAACCTGGTTATAGTCTGACATAACCCCTAAATTTCGGAATTAACAAATTCCTAACAAATTTCAGAACGCTTAGAAAAAGAAGTAATCTGGCAATCACTTATATAAGGGATTCCCGAATTTAGCGAAGGCAGAGTTCCAAGTGGACTCAGGAAGGATGGAGAGCTCTCAAGAAAGAAATCCTGAAGGCACAAGCAGAAATTATTCTAATAATGAAATACCAGGGGAACGACCTAAAAAGACTGATGCTTACATAGAATCACATACTTTTAGAGGTGCAAAGAACCTCAGTAACCATCTAGTCCAGCCCATACTGTAAAGAAATTTTCTATTTTAACATACCCAACAACCAGTCATCCAGCCTCTGTCTGAAGGCCTCCCACGAGGAGGCAGCATGGGAAACAAACTAACCAACTTGAATTTTAAGGACACACGTCTAGAAGATGGAAACAAGGGCAAACAATTGAAGATAAATACAGAAGAGTAGTCCAGTAATCTAAAAAGTGTCAAAAACACTACAGCTCAGCAGAATACAATGGAGTCTTTTAACTATATAGGGGAAGAGAAGAATATCAAAAGAAGGATGGCATCACTGCTGAGGGTGGATGATACGATAACTGATCATTTTTCACTTTGCATGTTTTCTCTGTCAAGAACAATGATTTTGGGATCAGAAAGGATAGATTAAAAACGGCTAATAGTGAGCTGGTACCCAAGATAAGTCAGGAAATAGCCAGAGAGCCCCCTGGTGTCCTTCCTAAGCCACTGTCAGGGACATTTTATAGAAGCTATGGATTAGAAGAAGTACCATAAACCTAAAGAGAAGCAGATATTTTCCTGTTTTCCGAAGAAAGATAAGAATGAAATCTGCAAACTATACGCCAATCAACTTGATTTCTAATTCCTGGCAAAATTCGAGAACACATGATTTAAGAGTTTGTGAGCATTTAGAAAGGGAAGCATGAGAAATAAGATACCTTGACTTGATTAAGAAGTCATGCCAGATTAATTTATTTCCTCAACAGTATAACTAGGGAACTGTTAGAGACATAGATTTCAGCAAAATACATGTGAAGTGGGCAGGAACTAGTTAAGTAGAAACTTCATGGACTTAAGAATGAAATAGCCAGGAACTAGTTAAGTGATACTTTGTGAAATTAGAAATCAGCAACTTAGAAGACAATGAACCTGCCTATGGGCCAGGCTGGGGTGTGGGAACCAATCTAGGTATTCATTTTTCTTCTCCTACATGCTCAGGTCATCATGCCCCATACCCCTCTCTGCTTACCCTACAATCCCCTATCTAAAGATGTTCCTATTGTTCATTCTTCTTCATGTTCTGTCATTATGCCCTGTAACCACAAACTCCCTTACCTCAGCAACTTACTTGAACCTCCAAACAATGGGATTATATGGTATAAAAGGGTCTGTACTTCTGGATCAGGCTGCTGCTCTCTTCTTTCTAATAGGCTATGAGAGACAGCCCAGCTGCTAATTCAATTAAAGTTCCTTAAAACTTTTGATTGGACTCTGTGGTCACTCTGTTAATACTGGCTATTTCATTTGACCATAACATATGTCTGTCATGCTATTCTTTGTCTACAAAATGGTGAGCTACAGGCTAGATCAGCAGTTTTCAAATTTTTTGGTCTCAGGACCCTTTTATCCCCTCTTACCAATTATTGAAGACCCCAAAGAGTTTTTGCTTATGTGGATTATATCTATTCATATTTACCATATTTGAAATTAAAATATACTCATATATTATAAATATAATTTTTACCTCATGGACTCCATGAAAAAGTCTTAAGGACTACCATGGGTCCTCAGACCACTTTTTGAGAGCCAATGAGTTAAATAATATAAGTAAGTAGATTTGGAACCAGCTGAATAACTGAACCCAAACACTAATAAGTGAGTCAGTATCATTTTGTATGGTAGTTTCTAGTGGAATGAGCAGGCATCTGTTCTGGGCTTTATATTGTTCCACATTTTTTCAATGATTTTGAAGTAATGTCATTAATGCCTTTTATTCTCACACAAGCTGTTATTATCTCCCCTTGCTATATACCCCCCAAATCTGCCACTGAAAAATTCTTTGTAACGAAGAAAAATATTTAAGCAAAATAGAAACCCTATCTAACAGGCATGCCACATTCCTCACATCTCTGCAGACGAATGAGATGAATTTCATCACCAGGTGAAAAGAGATTGTTCCAGACAGATGGAGATCACAAGGACAGAGCTTGTTTATTCTAAGTAATCACAATTTGGACGTCTTTTAATGGTATTCTCTTTTAGTGATGTGACAGTCACCCAAAAAACAAATACTGTTCTAGACTGTGTTGAGAGGCCTCTGGCCAGGACAAGAGGTAATAGTTCTCCTTTGTGTTCATTCAGACCATGTCTGGAACACTTCTTAGGAAAGACAAACTGGAACAAATCCAGAGAACCAGGGCCACAGGACTAAAGAATATGTAATGGGAGAATTTGTTGAATGACCTAGACTGAAAAAAAGTAAGTAAGGGGAAAAGGGTGGGGAGATAACAGTCTCCAGCTCCTAATGGCTATTGGAAGAGCGACTGGATTAACATTCTTCTGCTTGACCCCATCAGAGAGAATTAGGCAAGCTGTAGAAACAGATTTAGGTTTTAGGCTCAAGGTAGAGGAAAAGTTCCTAACAATTAGAACTGACCAAAAGTAGAATGGATTGGCTCAGAAGGAAGTGGATTTTCACTTTAAAAAAAAGCAATAAAACTTACTATGTGCTAGGCACTTTACAGATATTGTCATTTGATCCTCACGACTTTCTGAGGGAGGTTGGTGCTATTATTAACCCCATTTTACAGATAAGGAAATTGAGGCAAACTGAGGTTAAGTGACTTACCTAAGGGCACACAGCCAGTATTTGTCAGAAGCAGGATTTGAACTCATAAGTCTTCCTAGTTCTATGGCCAGTTCTCTAACAGTTGTGCATACTGCTTCTAAGAAGGGGCACTACCCTTCTATTAATTTGGCCATTACATCAAAGAGTTTACTGATATTGTGCTGACAGTCCACTAATACCTGCAGGTGGTTTGTTTTTCTTCCTAGGAAGAGTCTTCTGGCCATGTCTCTCCTGTCTTATACTTGTGTAGTTGCTCTTTTTAACCCGGGTGTAGAAGAACCTGGTCAAGTTAATAAACACTCTCTTTTTCTATCCTCCTTCATGTTTATTTTTCATGGCACTTTGTGTCAAGACAGCATTCTGTATGTTGGTTATAGTTTTACTCTTCTGTACTCTTAGGAGACAGAGAAAGGAAATAAGAGATAGGGATACAGGTAAATAGGTACCTGACTTGGCATGCCCCATATCTGGAAAGAACCTCACAAAACTCTTCTATACAGAGCATCCCCAAAGTCTGAGCTCAGTATTAAGGTATTAAAGCTTATATAGTTAACCCCGAATTATTCATGGTAAGAGAAGTGACCACACAGTCTGAATTCTCTAGGCCTTTTCTTCCTCCATCTTCCTCTAGATTGGGCTATCTTTGGCCATTTGTCTATTTACTAGAAGATGGACAGAAGACAGGAGAGATGAAATCTAGCTTCATTTTTGTTCAGATTTTGATCTTTTATCATCATTCTGAAATGTAACTCCACCATTTCTCTGAACAATTTAAATCACTTTTCCTATAAGCCTTCACTTTTAGAGACAACATGATATAGTGGAAGAATGCTAGACTCAAAGAAGAGTCAAGTGAGAACTGGGTTTGAACCAGCCTCTGATATTCATTAATTGTACAACCATGGGCAAATCATTTCTATGAACCTCAATTTTCTCATGGGGATAACATGGGGATAATAAAATGGGGATAACATTACCTAGAACACCTACCTGATAGGGCTGTTGTGAGATCACATGAGTACATTAAGTTGCTGGCAAATTTTAAAGTGTAATATAAATGTCAGCTATTACTAAGAGAGCATTTCTACTGTGATGAATAGTTTAAGGAATCATTTACACCGTTGTGCAGAGAAATAAGAGCAAGCCAAGACCTGGGTTCATGATAAAATTTAGATGTGGATTTATTGATCAAGCACGCGACTGCCAGAGTTCTCACTCAAATTGGCAGTGGTTCTGAACTTTCAGATCTTGGTTATATAGGCCAAAACCACAAAATTATAATAGGGAGGGGAGCTAGCAAAAGCTGTGATGTACAGAAGTGAATATCAGCCATTGGTCAGATCTATATGAGTCAGGGGAGTATGGCATATGACTCAGGGGGGTATGGTAGAAAGGTACAAGGGGTCTTTCATAGAACTGGGTGGAGGACACAGGATGGAGGGGCATGGTATGAGGGGAACTGGAATTTCCCAGGTGGTAGTCAGAGGGGGCTGGAATTCCCCAGGACTGGTCAGGGTCATGTTCCAGGCAAGAGAGGTGAAGGCCCTGCTTGGTCAGCGGGGCAGGGCAGGATGGTACTTAGATAAGATCCTTGCACCATAATGAACCTGGTACACTATAATGATTCAAGGAGAAAATATGAAACAGTGATCAGGGGACACAGAGTCAGGGAACATCTTGAGCAATATGCCCAGACATGCCGTAGGCAGTTTCAAGCTAAAATAAAACAGGCACAAAGACAGAAATACAAGAGGGGCTTAAATAGTGGAGCACAAGTCAGGTGGTGTGTAGTGACCTGGGATTTGTGTACAACAACACAAAATGGTCATATTTTTCAACTACCAATGTAGGATATAGAGTGGAACAGGGTTGGGAGGGAGGGAAGTGTTACCAAAAAATAGAAGGGAAAAGATTTGTTAAAATCCAGTTCTTTCAGTTTTTAATTGTAAATTAAACCCCAAAAGTTGAGATGGTAGGGAAGGGACACTGGTTCAATTTTAGACCATTCTAGGCCTCTAGCTTGACACATTCTCCTTTCCAAAGTGGCCTGAAGCCCACTGGGCTAGAGGAAGAATTATCTAAGGTACCAGAGATAAATGAGGGAGTCCAAGCTATAGCTAAACTGAAATGAGCAAACAGCTTTATGAGGCATCTCATATCATGCAATTAATATAAGCAATATCTACTTTGGCTTAGCTATGGCAAATCACAGAACAAGATGCCACTCTTCCCTTCCAGCATACAGCCATATTCTTGGAAATCTAAAGCAGTATATGTCTCAGACTTTTCACGGAATGCCTATGCAGAAGCCGTTCCAGGTCATCACTAACTTGGACCAGCCCACCTACAGTATAACTTAGTCTGATGGCCTGAGTTACTAGCATGCGTCTGGTGATCACGTCTAAGAAACCCTCCTAACAGGTACACTGAGGAGGTATAAAAGGACTAATAACATCCTTTGGAGTATGACTATTTAATGGAGAAGACAGGGTAAAAGTGAAAATGTGCAAATAAAGATGGCAGAAAAAAATGTACGTCTAGCTAGCCAACTGCAGACTAGATGCCATCACTGTATAATGAGGAGGGCCTCCAATCAAAGGAGAAGAGGAGACCCCTTCCAGGTCACTTACCTTTTCTTTTGGCAGAGTTACTTTTTAACTTCTCCATCTGATTAGCAAAGTTCTGGTTCCTGAGAAGAAACAGCCATATCACTGGGCTGGATAACATATCATTTTTTTTTTTTTTCTTTTTGGAAGGGCAGTTGGGGTTAAGTGACTTGCCCAAGGTCATGTGGCTAGTAAGTGTTAACATGTCTGAGGCCAGATTTGAACTCAGGTCCTCCTGACTCCAGGGCTGGTGCTCTATTCATTGTGCCACCTAGCCACCCCAACATATCATTTCTGTACTATTTTAAGTATTCTTATCACAACTACATAGAACTCTCAATAAATTATGAACCCTCCACTCTGTAACCCTGATAGATCTTACGCCATTTCTCCTGGGAGGGCAGTCACCACATGGAGGATACTACGTACTTCCATATCTGTGACTACAGTACAAAGTCAAATATAAACAAGCTTTGTATCATCTACTACTTGGGGAGTATCACTACCCCCCCCCCTTCACTCTATTAATACAAATACTGAGGAGGTGACTGCTAGTACCACCTTCCTGCCTCTGGGCACAAGTGTACCTATCCCAACCCAGACTTGTAAGACTATTGAAAAGAAAATTTCTGTAAATCATACCTTACCTATAGCTCTCCGTGTCTTCCTTTATAGCTAAGAACTCTAGGCTAGCTAATTTGGGCAATTTCAACCTTTCCTTCCTTTTCTATCCTACAAAGAAAACAGGGCTGCCATGATCCACAATCCCCCCCACCATCCCTACACAGCCTTTTCAAAGGGCCAATAGTTCAATATGTGGCAACAAAAAAGATAATCTGGGAGACCTGTGATTTTTATTGGTATGAAGACTTTCCAGGAAACTACCTTGCCTCTGCAGGTCAACACCTTTATAATCTTAGAGCACTGACTAAAAACTTGCCCAAGTCACATGGCCAGAATGTATCAGAGGTAAACCCAGGTCTTCCTCACCTCCAGAGAGCTCTCCACCCACCTTGGCAGGCTGCCTCTCAGAGTTCCTCAAAACACTTAATACCTAGAACAGGGTTCCAAGGAGTACACCGAGCTATATAAATATGAAACGTTACTACCATCATCTACTTTTACAGAAGCCTGGATTCTGGTTCTGACACTTACTAGCTGTGACCATGCAGCAAGTCACCGAACATGTGAGCCTCCATTCACACAGTTAACCCCTCTGGTACAGGCCCTCATCCCATGACCTGGCGATATTACAATACAACTGCCTTCTGGATTGGGCCCCACCTTAAGTCTCCCCCCAATTCAGTCCCTCCTGCCCAAGGGATCTGCCTAAAGCAAAGGTCTGACTTATCATCCCACTACTGAAAAAATAATTCAGTGGTTCCCTATTCCCTCCAGGATCAAATATAAACTATTCTGTTTGTCTTGGAAGACCCTTTTCAGCCTGGCCCCACTATCTTTCCAGTCATCTTACACTTTTTTCTCCTTCATGTACTCTACAATCCTACTGTATTGTGGCAACTTCACTGAACAGTAACTCCACCTCCACACTCCATGCATTTTCACTGGCTGTTCCCCAAACCTAGAATGTTCTTTTCATGTTGCTAGGCAATCCTACTATGCCTCCCTTACCCATTCACTGTCCAGCTCTCCACAGCAGCTCTTCCCAACCTTTTCATCCCTCCTCAAACCTCTCACAGTTCCCCTCCATCATTCTCTCAGTTAAGATCCTTGCCTTCTATTTTACAGAAGAAAATTGAGGTTATTTGCCATGAACTCCCACTTCTCACCCCTTCCTCATCTTTCACTTCTAGATCTCTTAGCACCCGGATGCCTTCTGCCTTTACCTCCTCTTCACCCCTGTCTCACATGATGAGATGGGCTTACTCTTTATTAAGGCTAACCCTCTACCTGTTGAAGTAATCCCATTCCATCTCATCCCCTTCAACAGACTGCCTGCTCTGTTATTCCTCACCCTAACCCTTATGTTTAAACTCTGGCCCAGTCCTTATTGCTTACAAGCATGCACATGTCTTTCCTCATCCTCCAAAAACCCTCCCCTGATCCTTCCATCTCCACTAACTATCGTTCTATATCTCTTTTGCCTTTTGTGGCTAAATGCCTCAAAAAGATTGTTTACAACAGGTGCCTCCACTTTGTCTCTTCTCGTTTTGTTTTTAACCCCTTACAATTTGGTTTCCCACCACATTCCACAGAAACTGCTCTCTCCAAAGTTACTAATGATCTCTTAATTGCCAAATCCAATGGACTTTTCTCAAACATCATCCTCCATGACCCCTCTGAGGCCTTTGACACTGCTGACCACTCTCTCCTCCTTGATACTCTCTAGGTTTGGAGGATACCACTCTTTCTTGATTCTCCTTCTACCTGTCTGACTACTCCTTCTCTGTCTCCTTTACTGGATCTTCGTCCAGGTCATTCCCACTAAACCTAGGTGTACCTCAGGGTTCTTTCTTTGATCCTCTTCTCTTCTCCCTCAATGCCACTTCACTTGGGGATCTCATTAACTTCCAAGAATTTAATTATCATCCCTATCCTAATGATTCTCAAATCTACCTATTCTGCCCCAAACTCTCTGTTGATCTCTAGTCTCACATCTCCAACTGCCTTTCAGATCAAAATGGATCTCCAACAGACATCTTAATCTAATGTCCAAAACAGAACTTATTATCTTTCCCCCTAAACTAAACCATCCCCCTCCTCTCCTGCCTTCCCTATTACTGAAATAGCCTGTGGATGGGTTTTCTTGAATCATGTCTCTCTCTACTCCAATCTATCCTCCATTCCGTGATCTTCCTAAATCACAGGTGTGACCGTGTTACTCCCTTACTCAATAAACTAAAATGCTTTCTTTGGCATTCAGAACCCCTCACAACCTAGCCCTCTCCTATACCTTTCCAGTCTTCTTATATCTCATGCCTGGACAGTACTTTACAAATAGTTTGTTTTGTTTGTACGTTGCCTCCCTCCTCCCCCTAAACTTCTTGAGCACAGGAACTATATTTGACCTCTTTTTGTATCTCCACTGCTTAACCACAAAAACGCTTGGCACTTAAATGTTTGATTGATTTATTCTCCCTCACCTGCTAGCTTCCTTTAAGACAACTCAAATGCCACCTTCTGCCTTCCACCTTCCCCCTAGACGTATTCTGTATATTTGCATGCTGTCTTTTACATTCGAATATGAGTTCCTAGAAGGGAGCGACTGTGTTTTTGCCTTTCTTTGTATCCTTAGGGCTTAGCACTGTGCCTAGCACTCGGTGCTTAATAAATACTTATTGATTATCTGCGAAATGAGGGTGCTCCAACTACATGTGTCTCAAGGCTTTTGTAAGAAAATCGCACTGTAAATTTTTAAGTGGTATAAAATTGTGGGTTATTATTACCGGTCATCACGTAGACAGCGATAGTCTAAGCATGCAAAGATTCGGTCACAAAGCTAACTGGGCAACCAACTACAAATCCCAGCATGTACAGGGAACGTACTATTATCTAGCCCTGAAAACTACAATTCCCGTATCACCCTGCGGCAAAACGTCACGTTTCTGTCTCAAATGCCGGTTGACGTCTCCCCCACATCCCATTCCCTCACCTTTGCTGAGTTCAAACTGATTGATTGAAATCTGTTATGTCTTCCTAGTTCTTCAGAGGCCTGACAGAGAGGGATGAGATGGTTCAGTTAACTCACCTGCAATGTAAAACAAAAGCATAAACCCTCCTCGCTCCCAGAGCCCCACCCAGGAGCTGTTGCGCCTGCGCGCTAACACACCAACCAATCAACCGCCTGTGCTAAGGCGCCTGCGTGAAGGACATAGGCGTGCAAGAATCGGCACGCGGCCCGGCGAGGAGCGGTCATCCAATTGCGCCTGCGCTTGCGCTTCCCTTCCCTCCGTGCGGCGCCCTCTCTACCTAACTTGTATAGCCGTTCGGGTCAGAGAGGCGGGATTGTAGGTATCGATTGGCTTGTATTGGTGCCTGTCAATGAGACTTGTGAGGGGATTGGCTGCAGGACAAAGCACAGCAAACTAAGCTGTAGGTGCTGTGCGGCGGCGCTGCTTGGGCTCTGCATTCTGGCTCAGTCTCCAGAAGGTTCCGCTGCTTCATCTAGGTCCCGGTTCCCGGCTCCGCGCCGCCATGATGGGCCATCGCCCCGTGCTCGTGCTCAGTAAGTCGTGGGGGAGTAGAGGCTGACCCGATCTTTTATGCCAGGCCTCCTCACAGCCTTCTCGGAAGGCCCGCGACCCTCAGGAATCCCCACTAACTGATCCCTTGACGCGTTGCTTCATTTGCCCGTAGTAACGCCTGGATCTCCCGCGAGTGCTGGATCCTTGGCCCTTCGGTCACTTCCTCCTCCACCTTTCCTTTCCCCTCCAGGACTTCTCTCCCACAGAGGGAGGGAACGTCTTGCCCCGTCCCTGACAGGCATCCCCAATCCGGAGCCCAGTACTCTTTGTGGCCGCCGTCATCCTCCTCGATTCATTAATCCCTCCACGTGATTTTTTCTCCCTCTCCCTTCCCCCCAGCATCCCTGTCCTAGAGGTAGCCTGGGCTCTGGCCATTGTAGTAGAGACACTGAAGTTCGACCCCCAGAGGGGTCCTTCGAGCCTCAGTTTCTTAAGCCGTATGATATGCATCCTTCACTCCACAGTGTCGTTGTGAGGTAAGCGGTTTGTAAACCGTGCCCTCCTTTAAGTGGTTTTTTCTCTTTCCTCCATCAACTCTAATGTTTTGTTTTGTTTTTTTTCCCCAGTTCACGTCTGAGTTATAGACACAATCCTGTTCACAGATATCGTTCATGGGGTCCCGAGATAGGCTCATAACACATTGGAAGTTACTTTGTATTGTTAGGAATTGTGGCCTACGTATTTTGTGACCTTGGTTGACTTATGTTGAAAGATTTAAAGACATTAATCCAAAAGAGGTAGAATCATATGATCATGGATCTAGAGCTAGAAGTAACCTTGGAAGTCATCTAGTACATGTAGCATTCTCAACTACTGCCCTCCTTACTTCTATATGTATTCACTTGCACACATATACACATCCAGCACATAGAGCATTCTTTGTTTTTTTTTTTTTGGAGGGCAGTTGGGGTTAAGTGACTTGCCCAAGGTCACACGGCTAGTTTTTGTGTGTGTGTGTGTGTGTGTGTGTGTGTGTGAAGTGTCTGAGGCCGGATTTGAACTCAGGTCCTCCTGACTCCAGGGCCAGTGCTCTCTTCACTGCACCACCTAGCCGCCCCCACATAGAGCATTCTTAACTACTGTTCTGGCTACTTGTATTCATACATACGCACATATCTAGTACATAAAGCATCCTCAATTACTGCCCTAGTTATTTCTATACACACACTAGTGTGTGGTCTGTTGCTAGTTTTAGCAAATTAGACACTGGAACAGATAGTTACTAAAGAGAAAATTCATCTGTTAAAAACTTTTTTTACTGTAATGTCATTGGAATTTGGTCTAGTGAAAAATAGCACCAGGAATATGAGGGGTTCTTTAAGCCATAAGATAATGGATTTTTTTTTTTTCCTCAGTGATGTTAAGAAAGTGTTTCTTTCCTGGCTACACTTCCTTATATCTTATGCCTTGTCTCCTGGCTTAGAAGATAAACTCTTGGAGTGTAGACTATCCCAATTTTATATTTGTAACCCTGGCTCTTAGCACAGTGCTTATTGTATAGTAATTATTTGTTCATTTATCACAAGTGTGAAAAGGCAAAGGCAGTCATGAGACATTGTTCAACTGTTTTGTTTTTTGTGCATTTCAGGTCAGAGTACAAAACGGGAATCTGGAAGGAAAGTACAATCAGGGAACATCAGTGCTGCCAAGGTACCTTTCTTTGTTTGACTTGATTCTCTTTTTTTCTCAATATCACAACAGCCCCTCAATGATGTATTTGAATCTTTTCCTACCTTTATAACCAAAATCAGCAAAGCAAAAGGTGACATGTAAGATGAATAAAGCTGTTGTTTTAGGAGACAAGTATATGTTCATGGCAGATTGTGAATGGACACAGTTCCTTTAGTGTCTTGACTATTGGGAATGTAAAGCTAAGGAAAACATTTCTCAGGGACCCCAAACTCATCTGCCATTTAGTTCAGTTGGGCTTGTTGGGTGTTTTCCCGCACTGACAAAAGTAACTGTGGCCCCTTCTCCCTCCCTGTAGTTTGACACATTCACTTGAAAGATTGCTGACTGAGGACCAGCCATAACACTTTGTCATTTCTTCTCTTCCCTCCCTCTTCTAACATCCATGATTTCTTTAGTATATGGAGTTCTAGTTAAGGAAACTCCTACCAGTACAAATAGAGAACTGTTATACAATCTTTTATCTGTTACTTTTATTAAATTCAAATACGGTTGTTGTTGTTTTTAAGCCACATTGGAGTTTGCTTATCTATACTTTTTTTCCCGTCAGACTATTGCTGATGTTATCCGAACATGTCTGGGACCAAAATCCATGATGAAGGCAAGTTTAGCTCTTTTAACAACACAACACCCACATTGTAAAAAAAAATACTGCCTCAATATCCCCACCCCTGGTAGATTCAGCTAAGTGAATGTGCATCACCAATGTCCTCTGATTTTGTCTTAGATGCTTCTGGACCCAATGGGTGGCATTGTGATGACCAATGATGGCAACGCCATTCTCCGAGAGGTTTGGTTTTATTTTGCATTCTTGTAGTTTCATAAGTGATCTGATATCCAAAATGGAAGATATTTCCATGTTCAGGAGATTCTGTAGAAGATAAGGGTGTTGTGCATAGATTTTCCAGAAAGAGATTTTAAGGGGTGGTTTGCAAAAATAAGAAAAATTGATTGTACAGATTTTACTGTGTGGGGACAGTTTTATTTGTAATCTCCTTAGAAGCAGAACAAGAAAACACAGAAGTGGGTATCTCCAAGGTAGAAAACTGAGTTAGGGACAAGCAGGACAGATAGGGAAAAAAAAAATTTCTCTATTGAATTGTGTTTTTCCTCTTCCAGATCCAAGTCCAGCATCCAGCAGCCAAATCAATGATTGAAATCAGTCGGACCCAGGATGAGGAAGTTGGGGATGGGACTACATCAGTGATTATTCTTGGTAAGATATAGGGAAGTTAATGAAGGAAAACAGAGAATACTGTATGAGTAAAATGTGGTACAAATGTATGATAGTGCTATTATTTAAATAATTTTTGCTACTTTTCTATATAATCTAATAGATTCAAACATATAAGGTGAACTTTTCAATCCTAGTTGAGTGATATATAGGCCTGTGGCATGGTAGGAAAAGCACTAGATTTGTAGTCAGAAGACCTAACTTCATATTCGAAATAATAACCTTGCAAGTCATTTAGTGTCTGGTGACTTCTGTCTGTCAGAGGAGGAGGCTGTATGAATTCCACCGAGGGTAAAGCCATTATCTTAGTTTCCATTGATTGTCTTTTCACTTCACATACTATCTCTGGTATTCGCCTTGCCTTCCTGAAGCCTTTTATGCCCCTTTTTTGCAGGTTGATACCACTCTCTATATAAACTTCTATTAGGTTGCAGAATTCTACCAAGAAAATATATCTTTTTTGTTAAAGCAAATGAGTCATTTTTGGACGTGGCCAATGTGGGAGTTTGTTTTGTTTGTGTATTTGTTGTAAGAGTTCTGGTTTTTCTTTTTTTCGTTGGGGAGGAAAAAGTTGGACAGAGAACATAAAGGCTTTTTAATTGGAAAAAAAAACTATTGAACAACTCAGTCAAAAATGGAATAAACATATACCTCATTTAGGGGACTACATGTCTTTAAGATGAATCTTTTTATTATCAGTATACATGGAGTCAAAATGTTACAAGTTGATTTACTTTACAGTAATGTCAAGCATGTCCCAAAAAGTGTGTTCCCACCTGAATTACTATATTATGTATAATGATAGTTAAGATTAGAGTCTGTGGCTGTTAAATTGAAGAGAAATTTGCTAGGAAATCATCAAGTCTAATAGTATTTTTATCCATACTCTGCTATATTCAGGATTTTTACATTTATCAAGACTAGTTCCGAGCTTTAAGAAAAACTTTAGTGGACCATTAATTTTGTAAAAGGGAAGGTAGGGGCTGGGTTTCATGAATGTTTAACAAAAGTAATTCAAAATACGAAGAAATGACTGAAAATTCATTAGATAAACTTCTAGGACATAGCTTACTGGGGATTATGAGAAAGCTGTAGACTCATATGCAGGTGGTTTTGATGTGACCTCAGGAGAATATTGGTGGTCTCAAAAGTAATCTCATCTTTGACAAGATAAGCTCAGTTCTTTTTATTGATTGTTACTGTATTGAGGTATCTATTGTATATGTTTCTTCTTTCCTTTAGCTGGAGAGATGCTGTCCGTGGCTGAACATTTCCTAGAACAACAGATGCACCCTACAGTGGTGATTAGTGCCTACCGAAAGGCTTTGGATGATATGATCAACACACTTAAGAAAATCAGGTATTTGGGAAAGGGGCATGCACTGTGATGACGAGCAGGTTAAACAGAACCCATCATGTGATGAGACAATATAAATTGGTAGGGAGTAAAGTATTACACACTCATTTGCTCTTTTTCCTGTCGAAAGTTTAGGAAATAAATGATAGGTAGTCTGAATAGGGAAGAATAAAGGATGAGATCTTTCAGAATTCTGGAAACTTCGAACAGAGTAGTGATTAGCTATTTTCTTTTGGATATAAGCTGAGAACACGTGTATTTAAGTTACCCGTAAGAAAGAACTTAGCTGTCATTTCGCATATGTGGGCTGACTGGGCAGTGGACGTTTTAGCCATCTGATTAAGGATGGTAGCAAGTCTACTATCCTGTGCACTGGTCACACTACATCTGGACTATTGGGGTGGTGACAAATTTGAGAACCATGTGGTACGAAGAATAGTTGAAAAAGCATGGACTATTAAGACTGGGGAGGAGAAAATGGGAGAAATATAAATATCTTTGGATATTTTAAGCAGGAGGGATTAGATTTATTCTGTGTGGCTCTAATGTACAAAACTTGACTAACAAGTGGAACTTACAGGGAGACAAATTTATACTTAGGATAAGGAAAGACCCTTTATTGTGGGACAGTAAATCTCATGTAAACATTTCAGCAGAGCCTGGGTCAACATGTGTCCAGGCTATTGGAAATGAAAGGGAATCTTTGTGTTAGGTAGGAAATTGGTCTTTTAACTCCTTTTATTGTATAACTCTAGATGGCCTCTGCCCTCACTGAGTTTACATTCTTGTGGAAGAAGCAAAACCAATGCTAAATAGATAACCTCAATAGATCCATGATCTCATTGATACTCTTCTAAGCTAGTTTCACATGCAGGTCATTGGTAACATGTTGCAATCTCCTGATTCCTAAGTTGTGTCATTTTTCCACAGCCCCCTGAATCTGCTGCAGTTTTGGTCTTCTTGAAATTACAGAGTTACATGATTTTTCACCCATATAGCATTAACAGAAGAATATTCATATTGAAAAGTAGACTTTTGTGACAAGGAACAAATTAGTGTTATTGAAAGTACTCCCAATTAATTCTGGGCCTAACTAATCCATTTAGTCCCTTTCTGAATGTATGTGCTTATGACCTAAAAACAGGCTGTTCATCCATCTATATGCTATAATGTAGGCCAGGGCTTCTTAAACTTTTTCCAGTTGTGACTCATTCAGCACTTCTTAAACTGTGGGTCTGTAGAGTTCCTGGGTTCAATGTAATTCACGAATGGGTCCAACTGTAGACTCATTTTGTCCATAGGAAATTTTTCTACTTTTTTAACTTTGAGAGGGATGTTTACCATGATGACGGCAAATGCCTTTGTTGATTATATGGCTTCCATGCTGCTTCCTGATGCTGGGAGTAACCTACCTACCTTCAAAGAAACTAATCAACTTAGGTGCAGGGTGATAGATTTTTCTGCCAGAACAACTCTTAAATAGACTCACATGTGTGCTCATTTCTAGAGAAAGCATGAGTATTAGAGCTCATACATCTGATCTGTAATCTAGGCTAACAAAATCATAGATCCTTAAATCATATATTGACTAGTTCTTCATGGCATTTCTCTTTATCCTTTGCAAAAGATATTGATGAATGAACTGCATTAATTTGTGTTTATTATGAGTCCTTCAAGGTGACATCTATTGCTGATGTGGCCTATTTCATGAAATTTTGTGTCATCTTAACATGCATTCGAGGTACCATGTTTGAGGAGAACCTTTAAGATTTCATTTTGAGTGTGTCAGATGCTTTCTTGTAATCATTGGACTTGGTACGCCACCAAAAGTCCTGTCCCAGTGCCTATCATCATGGGGAGAAGACCTAGACACTCAGAGGCCATGAGTAGCAGAATGGAAGTTCTGCCAGGCCCTGTGGCCTCTGCTCTCAGATCAGCCTTGTTGCCATATGTAAAGTAGGTTTCTCAATAGAAGACCAGCTGCATATGATCCATAATTCATAGCATGTAGTTTGTTTCTTCTAGTCACCATTGACCATGACAGAAAAGTTTAAAAGGTTACACCATCTACATTCATTTAACTGCTGGAACTTAGCTTATAACCTTTGTCTAATGATGAGAGTGGATAGTTCCTGGAGAAATTTATAGCTATATTGATGCTTTTTGCTATAAATAAAACTTGGACACATTAAGTTGCAGCTTACACTACAAAAGTTTGTTTTGCTTGACTGCATATTTGTTATAAGGTTTTTGTATTGTTTTTAATAAGGGAGAGGAAGTATTTGGGGGGGTTGTTTGTGTGTGGTTTTGTTTTCATTTAAGAAGCAGCAAAATGGAAGGATGACTCAGAATCAAGCAGAAGATTTGGTTTCATCATATAAATGGAACAGAAAACATTTCATGAGATACTTGTTCAAATAAAATGTTATTAATTCACTCTTATATAGTATTTAAAGCTTATGGTTTGCTTGTAGCAATTTTTGTGATGTAGACAGTGTTATCCCCACCCAAATTTGGAGCTGTTAAGGGATCTTAGAGATCATCTAGGCCTGGTGGTGGGGAACCTGTAACCTTTTAAGCCCTTGGGTACAGCCTTTTGCTGAACAAATCCATTTATTAAGAGGATTTGTTCCTTGAAGTTTGGATTCAGTCAAAAGGCTGCACTTGAGGACCACAAGTGGCAGGGTTGGGTTCCCCATCCCTAATCTAGACCAACTCTCCTCATTGTAAAGATGGATAAACTTGAGGCCCCAGAAATCACAGGTTTTTAAAGCTTAATATTATAGAGATTAGTAAAATGAGGCCCAGGAAAAGTGAAGCAGCTCCTAAGTTAAGTAAACACAGAAAGTAAAGCAGCAGTCAGTAGGACAGTCAAGATTTAGACCTATGATGCCTGCCAAGAGGACCAGCTGTCTTCACACTCTGCTATAAGCATATGATAATGGTGCTCACTATCATCAGGTATTCAAATTGTCTACTGTAGGTGGTCACAAAAAATTCCTTTTTGGCTCCATGTTATTTCTAGGGTCAGAACTCCTCTGGCATCTAAAAAGCTTCATGATCTTATATACGTTTACAACACACGTCTCTTGGCTGCTTGTCTAGCCTTATGTTTTACTTTTGACCACTCTCTTCAGTTCAGCCAGACTAGCCTTCTTGCTCTTTCATCTATCTCCGTGCCCAGTTCCATCAGTACTCCCTTCCCTTCCCTTCCCTTCACCTGATGGAATCCCTAGTTTTCTTCACAGGTCAGTTTAAAGACCCTCTTTGAGGCCTTTCCTGATCTTACCACCACATCCTAGCCTCCACCTGCTTGTATTTTGCCTTTATTTGGTATGGACTTAATTAAGATGTGCATGTTGCCTTCTCCTATAAAATGTAAATTCCTTAATAACAGGTTCTATTTCATTTGTGTCTTTATATCTCCATCACCTGGCACATAGTATAAGCTCTTAATGAACTCTTATACATTGACATTTAAAAAACAGCATTGAAAGTTGACTTCAGAAATGTAAAGACTGTGGAGTGTAGGGTTTGAATTTAGCCTTGAAGGATGAATAAAAATGTAGTTAATTGAAGATAAAGAGAGTAAATACCATATAAATTATATGTTAAAACCACTTATGGGTAGGCATGGTATATGGTAGATCCTGCAATTTCTTTGATATAGGAAGTTAAAGAAACTACTCCTCCAATGAGAGCCAGCAATGGATCAAGTGCTAGACCTGGCATTGAGAAGACTTGAGTTCAAATCTTGCCACAGACACTGTCTGACCCTGGGTTAAGAATTTAGCCTCTTTCTTCCTCAGTTTCCTTATCTGTAAATTGAGATCAATAAGAGTACCTAATAAGTCATTATGAGACTTAAATGACATAGGTTAAAAAAGTGTTTAGCACAGTGCCTGGCATATGCTAGGTGCTTAATAAATGCTTATTCCCTTCCTACCTCCCAAAGATACTCTGGAGATGAAATAAGATAATATTTGTAAACACTTGGCAAATCTTAAAGCAGTATATAAGTGCTAGCTATTGTTATGCTTTCTCTAGGTTTATGCAAAATAAACACAAAATAGTTTAATACAAGATCATTTAGAAGAACTAGGGTTTGAGGGGATAAGAGAGATCAGGAGACGGTTCGTGTAGAAGATGGTGCTTGAGTTGGATCTTGAAGAAAGATGGAATTTTTTTTTAATTGACTTGTTTGTTTACTTTTAGTTTACAAGATTCAGTTCCAGGATCACTTGAGTTTCAGATTTTTTTCCCCTCCCCCTCCCCCCCATGGTGGCATACACAATCATGTATAGGGTCTGCAAACATTTTCATATTGTACAATAGTCTGGTTGTATAGAAGTGTTGTAACCAAAGGAGTGAACAGTGGGAGAAAATAAACAAAGCCAAACATGGAAAAGAATGATGGCTTGTATTGCTTCAATCTCCATTTAAACTCTGGTCTTTCTAGATCTTTCTCTGAATGTAGATATCTCATACCATTCTGAGACTCAGAGTTGTTTTTTAACTGTGCATTGCTGAGAAGAATAGTTTATCAAGGTTGGTCATCACACATATGATGTGTTTGTGACTGTGTACAAATGTTTCCTGGTTCTGTTCTTCTCACTTAGCATCCATTTGTATAAGCCTCTTCAGGTAATTGTGAAGTCCATCTCCTTCTCATTTCTTACAGCACAGTAATATTCCATTATAGTCTTATACCATAACTTGTTCAGCCATTCCCCAATTTATGGGCATCTCCTAAATTTCCAGTTCTTTGCCACCATAAAGAGAGCTGCAATAAGTATTTTTGTACATATGGGTCCTTTTCCCACTTTTATGATCTCTTTGGGATATAACCCCAAAAGTGGTATTACTGGGTCAAAGGGTATACAATTATTTATAGCCCTTTGGGCATAGTTCCATATTGCTCTCCAGAATGGTTGTATCAGTTCACAGCTCCACCAACAATGCATTAGAGTTAAGATTGAATTTTTTTGATGAGAAGATGAGCAAGGAGTATATTCCAGACACGGGGGAGGGAGGATGGCCATTGCAAAGGAACAAAGATGGAGACCAGTATAGCTGGATTACAGAGGACCAGGTAGAGAAGTGATAATGAGGCTGAAAAGATAGGTTGGTGGGTCGTGTAAATGGCTTTAAAAGCAGACAGAGAAGTTGATAGAGGCCCTAGGGTGAGAATGTAGGAGTGCAGTGATCGGTTCATCACTTAAGGGAAACGCATTCTGGCAACTGTGTGTGATGCATTAGAGGGGAGGGGCTTATCAGCTAGGAAGCCCTTGCAATAAAGTGGGCAAGAGCTGATGAGGGCTGGAATTCAAATGGTTTCTGTGTGAGTGGAGAGGAGGGGTGGATTGCAAGACTTGGCAACTGATCATAGATGGGTGGGGTGAGACAATGAAGAGTTGAAGAGAGGGCTGCCACTATGAACCTAGTAGACTAGAAGAAAGGTGACCGCTGCACTGGGAATAGGGGAATTTGTAAGGAGGGAAGATTTGGTCTGTTTGGTACATACTGAGTTTGAGAGGCCTAGAGTATATCCAGTTTGAAATGCCCAACAGGCAACTGGTACTTCAGAACTGAAAATCAGAAGAGAAACTGGGACAGGATGTATAAGATAGATGTGTGCGTATGTCATCTGCATAGAGAAATGGTAATGAAACCCAGGGAACTGATGAGGGGGAAGGTAGAGTGTAGACAAGGATATAGAAAGAGACCGAGTTCATTTCTAGTTCTTTCAGTCACTTAGTTCTAAAGAAATAAGATCCCTCTCTTTAGCTCATTATTTTAGTCATTTGACACCCATACTACAAACAAGTAGCTTTCCTTATAAATGTCCTCCAGACTGCCACATGAATATGTGTTTCTTTCTTTCTCTTCCCCAGTATCCCCGTTGATATCAACAACCGTGATACAATGATGAATATCATTGACAGTGCCATCCGCACTAAGGTGATCAGCCGCTGGTCGTCTCTGGCTTGCACCATAGCCCTTGATGCTGTGAAGATGGTGCAGTTTGAGGAGAATGGCCGAAAAGAGATTGACATTAAGAAGTATGCTAAGGTGGAAAAGGTAATGTCCTTGGTGCACTTTTAGCCATTCCCCCTTAGAAGTATAGATCCAGACCAGATAGGCAATTTAGACTGTCCTGTATGTGGACGGGCCTGACAAGGATGATTTTCTGTACCTGAAGTTATGCTCAGTACAAGTCATAGCGTAAGGTCATAGATAAACTAGTTACCTGTGAGACAAAATTGGAACGCAGAACTCTTAGCATCCTTACATGCGCATAATTCAACCTACCACACATACCATAAGGCCCTTTGTTTCTATTGTGCTTTTAGTTGGAAAATCACAGAGTTGGGCTCAGAACAAAGATTTTTAAAGGGTAAAATTTTTGCCCTTGTTGTGTTAACTGCAGATTAACAACGTTAACGCCTTGTCCTTAATATTTAATGCCAGTCTCCTTGTTTTTGTAGGGGAATCAGTTAAGGTGGCCCCTTGTGGCCAGCAGGGGGAGCCTACAGCCCTTGCCTCCTTGTTTACTGGGATCATAGGCTTAGTGTAAGAAGGAACATCTGTTTCAGCAGTTCTCAAACTGTTAGGTCTTTTGACCCACTGTACATTCTTTAAGAATCTTATTGAGCTTCTCTTCCCTGGTCCTGCCCCCCACTTTTTGTTCATACATTTACATTTATTCATATTTATCATATTTGAAATGAAAACACCTTCATGTTACTATGGAAATAGTTTTGGCCTCACAGACCTGAAAATATCTCAAAGACCACACTTTGAGAACTGGTCATCTCATTCAGACCCCTCATTTTATAGATGAAAAAGTTGAGGCCAAGGAAGGTAGAGTCACTGGCCTGAGGTGATGTCCCTAATAATTGGCCAGATTGAATTGTTACACATTCCCAAGTAGGCAGTGCACAGTACCATTTTCCTTCCATGTGGAACCCACCTGGGTACAGCCTTTGCAGTGGATAAAGGGCTTTAGAGTAGTGTCAAATAAATTTAGTGCTTTCTCCATTTTTGATACATACAATACCAGAGCTGAACAGGACTTCAGAGATGGCATAGTCTAATCCTTTGATTTCATAAATGCTGTAGAGAGAAAAAAGTGACATGTCCAACTTTTCTTGACTCCCAGCTTATGGGCTTCTCCATGACTTTGTGGACCCAGTTGCTCCTCTTTGGATAAATGTGATTTCAGGAAAACCTGAAATTTCTGAGGAGATCTCAGTGAAATCAGAACAGATTTACCTACAGTAGGAGAGTGGAAACCTACTTGTCCTATAGAAAAAGAGAATCAGGGGATGCCCAGAGTATTTCTCTTACAAATGAGAGTTGCCTGCTACTCAAGAGTCCCTGTTTCCAGTTAATATGTTCACACAACAGGTGGGAGGGAATGAAGAGAAAATGAATCACACTCAGGATATGGAAAACTTATAAGAGCATCTCTTTTTGGCCTCTTTCCCTTTTATTCCCTTCAGAGAGTAAAGTATTGAATTTCAGAGATCTAGGAAACATTTCCAGTAGATGTGTGTTTTGTTATTTTTCAAATAAAGGCATGCTAGAAACCATGCTCATTGTGATGGTCGTTTGGTATTTGTTCTGCACAGATTCCTGGGGGCATCATTGAGGACTCCTGTGTTTTGCGTGGAGTCATGATCAACAAGGATGTGACCCATCCACGAATGCGGCGCTACATTAAGAATCCACGAATTGTGTTGCTGGATTCCTCCTTGGAGTACAAGAAAGGAGAAAGCCAGGTGAGGGCTATGGTTAAAGCTAATCGTAGAGGCAAAATATATCAAAGGCAAGAAGATGAGGAAACAAGGACCATCCTGGACTTTGGAGGGTGGTCTTGTATAAATTCGGCTCTTCACATCCTGTGGGGCCCAAAATGGAGATTCTCTTAAGGAAAGATTTTGTTTGTTTAGTACATTGATCTCTAAGGAGGGAGCCATTGCCATGTGGGTATGTTATCAAGTAAAGTGGAAAATGGGTCTCCTGCCACCACTCTCTTAAGAACCATTTGTGAGGCCTGTCTAGAGCATAACCATGCCTACCCTTCACCCATTTCAGCCCAGGGCTTCCACATTCTCTATCCCTTCCCAAACTTGTGTGGGTTTTCAACTTTCCCCTTTTATGAACCAGTGTCAGCCTCTTAACTGATAACCTAATGCCCACCAACAGCTGAAGCAAAGGAATTGAATGGTACTAAACATCAAAAAACATTTCTGACTCTAAAGAGGACTAGGTGGAGAGTTTATTGACTTGGGTGCAGGCAGGGGGAGGTAGTGGTACCTTGAGGTCATTGGAGTTAGGAAAATTATAAATAAGGCTCTACACTTGAAGTCCTACAAACCCATACAGCTGCTTGATGTTACCTTGTGGTGATCTGGATCAAAGAGTTGTCTGGAGGAGAACAGGTAGGAGAGAATGTGGCAGAAAATGTTGTGCTCCTAGAGTCTGACTGGTTAAACAAATGTCTGCTTCCATTCCCCATTCTTACAGACAGACATTGAGATAACTCGAGAGGAAGATTTCACCCGGATCCTGCAGATGGAAGAAGAATATATTCAGCAGCTTTGTGAGGATATTATTCACCTCAAACCTGATGTGGTCATCACAGAAAAGGGCATTTCAGGTGAGCCGGTCTCATTCACTTTCAGAGTATTTCTGGGAAGGGGGACCAGTGTCTTTCTTCTCACTGAGAGAGAACGTTAAAATGGTCTTGTTAGAAGAGATGTTGGGATTTGGGCCCAGGAACCCTGGCTCCAACTTGATGTGTCTAATTCTGTTTTGTAGATTTAGCTCAGCACTACCTCATGCGGGCCAACATCACAGCTATCCGCAGAGTCCGGAAGACAGACAACAACCGAATTGCCAGGTGAGCAAGTGCTGTAACCTCGTCTTCTCTGCGTCTTCTCTGCCTTCCTCTGATCGTGGTTCTAACAGTCCCCCCTGATATAGTAGCAAACACCAGTTGTCTGAAGAGAAATTAAGTAGAGTCAGCCACCTGTACATATCAGGGCTTTCTTAGCCCAGCCCTGTGCATTTCAAGACAACATTTGTCTTAATGATAGCTTATGTAAAACACAGAATTGATCTGACAGAATTATCAAGTCACACATCACGAAGCTAAATTGAAATGTTCAGAGGTTTTGGTTTTTTCTGTGCCGTTCCTTTCTTCACTTCACAGATTAAGGAACTGTCTCTAGACAGGTGCCTACATACATACATGACTCTTAATTATCTTGTTTATGAGTAAGAGGAAAGGACTGGATAAAGTGGACAAGATAACCTGAAAGTGGTTTTAATTTGATTTTGTAAAGCAATCAGACATAGTAAGGCATGTCTGTCACTCATTCCTCCCCCAATTCCTAACTGATCACAGGCTCCTTTTCTCACATCCCTGTTGTTGGCTCTGGAACCTGAAATGGACAGATTGAGGAGAGAATAATCACATGTATATACAGGCGTATATGTCAAGTGCATATTAAACCTATTGGGATATAATGGGTTTAAACTCCTAGAGGGCAGAGCGAAGATGGCACAGTAAAAGTAAACTCCTTGGAAAAGTTGCAGTTGTTTTATTGTTTATACTTTTGTCCTCAACAACAACAACAAAAAAACAACTTTTAATTCACTATATCTGAGCATCTAATTACATAAAGAATAATCACTGTTTTGCCTCAGTTTTATATTTTGAATTCAGCAGGTTTTCTGAGAATAAGATTTGTCTGTTTGGATTTTATACTAGATTGTCCACTTGTCTTTTGCAAAAATAAATAAATGGGAATGAATTGCTCATTCTGGGATGGTTGGGGGTTTTCCAACTGATGCAGAAGCAGCTTCACAGCTGTTCCATTCCACCAAATTCCCAGAGTTTGAAATTCCAGAGGGTGAGAATGGGGGAAACATTTCTGAAAACATTGGGTTCGTTTGCAGGGCATGTGGAGCTCGGATTGCCAGCCGACCAGAAGAACTAAGAGAAGATGACATTGGGACTGGTGCTGGTTTATTTGAAATCAAGAAGATTGGAGATGAGTACTTCACATTCATCACAGAATGCAAAGATCCCAAGGCCTGCACTATTCTCCTCCGGGGGGCCAGCAAGGAGATCCTGTCGGTGAGCCATCGCCCTTTCTCTCTGTTCCCTTCTTATATCTTATAAAACCAAGTGTCTGCCCATACCTCTTTTATTTTTCTAGTTCAGCATTTACATAGTGCTTTAAGATTTGCAAAGCGCCTACGAATGTTATATTTTGTTTCTCACAATACCCATTTAATAGAGGGGAAAACTAAGGATTGAGGGAGATTGAGTGATTTGACTAGTCACATAGCTGATAATCCTCTGAATCGGGATTTGAGCTCAGGTCTTCCTGACTGTGCTATCTAACTGCATCCCACTTTTGTATTCTAACTTTGGACATTGGTGAAGAGTTGGGTCTCATGAGATAAAATGAAATATCCCTCTTGTGAATTTTATATTCAGGGTTGGACCTCAAATAAAGGGAGAAAGATCCTCAGAATGAGGAGAAACCTGGGGAACTTGAATTAGGATTGTTTAGCCTTGAGGGGGAAAAAAAGCTAAATTTGTTTCTAGATGACTTTTCTCTAGTGGGGAATTTATTGGTCTAATGTTCCCTTTTGATAAAATCTGCTTTGGAGTCTCCCTAAATTGGATGTGTATTAGATCCCCAAAGATGAGGAAAATTTTAATCTTGAGTAATGCCTGGTAGATTTAGTTTTCAGGTTGTTTGGGAAGGGGGACAACAGAGTGGAGGCTGTGGAAGTTCTTGTAGGTTTTCTTGATCACATTGCCAATCAGGCAGGATAGTCTTATCTAGACCAGCTGCTGTCCCATTTCTCTCCTTAGTATAATCCAAGAGGTCACAGTTGTGTGAACATGTACTGGGTGAGCAGGCATCTTACCCCATTTCTCATTTCTTGCCCTAGGAGGTGGAGCGAAACCTCCAGGATGCTATGCAGGTCTGCCGGAATATTTTTCTCGAACCTATGCTGGTACCAGGGGGCGGGGCCTCGGAGATGGCCCTGGCTCATGCCCTGACAGAAAAGTCCAAGGCCATGACTGGCATTGAGCAGTGGCCTTACCGGGCAGTGGCCCAGGCACTAGAGGTCATCCCTCGTACCCTTATCCAGAACTGTGGGGCCAGTACCATACGTCTGCTCACTTCTCTTCGGGTAAATCCTTAGCCTTTCCCCCAGGGGGAAAGGGTTGGTTGCCTCAGCCAATATTTCATCTCTCCTGTGCCCTTGAGGCCCAGGTAGTAGTTGTCTCTAACCTAAATCCTGCTCTCATAAATTCCTTCTCCAACCTACTCTTGTTTTGTCTAAATCTCCTTCCCATTTCCCCTCAAATCCCTGCTAACTTCTAATCAAGTTTTGACTAATTCTTTCATTTAAAGTCTTAAAAACGCCCCCTTTCCATTTCCTATCTTCCTATTCTCACCCAAGAGTTTTCCTCTGAGAGAGAATCTTTTCTCCAACAACCATACAGGCCAAGCACACTCAAGAGAACTGTGAGACCTGGGGTGTGGATGGTGAGACAGGCACCTTGGTAGACATGAAGGAACTGGGCATCTGGGAACCACTTGCTGTGAAGCTACAGATATACAAGACTGCAGTAGAGGTGAGGGCCAGAATCCATGCAAAACTGACCTGGGGCAGGCAGGGCTCAAAAGGACTCTCCAGCTCTTTCCATTCCCTTTCTTAGTCACAGCAAGAAATGAGTAGTCCAGATTTGGAGGATGGGAGCCAAAGGAAAATGCTCAGAGAAACTAGTTAAATGTCAGCCTCAAAAATCTAGTTTTAAAAAAAAGATTCCAGAAGAACAGCTGAGCTCAAGAGAGTTGTATCACATGTCCCTTGAGCATAGTTTATAGCATCCAGGAGTCAGATGGTGGGGTGATGCTGGGGAAGGGGAAGAGGTCCAATGGTATGCTCATGGAGCGGGGCACCTCCTTTCCCACTAATGAGCTCTTTTGGGTCTTGGTTCTCTTCTGCAGACAGCCATCCTCCTACTTCGGATTGATGACATCGTCTCAGGCCACAAAAAGAAGGGTGATGATCAGAATCAGTCAGGGGGTCACCCTGATGCTGGGCAGGAGTGAGCTGATAACATGAGCATCAGCTGAGGTGACAACCCACAGGACCAGCAGGTTTTCTCCATCCTTTTCCCAAGCCAGGCTGCCAGGCCAAACATGGATGTCTTCGGTGGAGATCAGGTTGAGAGGCCTCTCTCAGCCTTTTTCTGCCCCAGTTCAGTTTGCAAAAGGCACTGACATGTAACTCCTGTTGTAAGCTTTCCATTTAAGTTTGCTTCCAATGATTAAAATCTCAGTCATTTAAGACTCCAGTTGTTCTGTGTTCTTTTTTAGCCTAAGGTAATAACCATTGCCTGTAGAGGGGGAGGGGGGTACTGGGAAACATAAGTCAAGAGAAGAATGAGTGCCATTGTTATGTTCTTATTTTTCCACAAGAATGTAGTCTGGTATCAAGAGTGTTTCTCCACCAAGGTCATCAGGGAATGATTAAATTGCTGGTGTCACAAAAATTAGGAACCACTGCTTGCATTCAGTACCTCAAGTCAGAACTAAAGGAGCTTGACCAAAACATTGGGTGTTCCTTAGCTGGGATTGATTGCTGGATATAATTCATGTTTATATTACTGCTGTTTGCCAAGTACTTGACACACATTCTGTCATTTAAAACTTACAACTCAGTGAGGTGAGTACTACAGATTTGGCAAAAAGATACATGTGCTAGGTCTTCTCTACCTTTCTTTGGATGAAAGTCAAGTACTTGAGAGTCTTAACCAATTAAAATGTCTACCTCTGCTTCCAGCTCAGAATATTTCTTTACCACCTTCTTCATAGCTGCCTTGCAGTGGTTCTCAACCATCCTAATGCCATTACCCCTTTAATACAGTTCCTCATGTGGTGACACCACCCCCAACCATAAAATTATTTTCGTTGCTACTTCGTAACGGTAATTTTGCCACTGTTACGAATCGTAATATAAATACCTCATATGCAGGATGTATTTTCATTGTTACAAATTGAACATAACCCAAAGGTTATGCTTTAAGAAGCTTTGCCAGGAAATTTTCTGTGATTAAGAGGAAGTTAACCTTAACCTCCTGCTTAATCATCATTAAATTCCCCATCTTTCAACCGAGAACTTTTTTATTCATTCCCATAGGACAGTGACTAGGGCACAAATGTTTGGCCTTGAAACAAAGAAAATGATGATAGTTTGAGGAAATTGTTTTCCTGGCTAAAGAATTCTTAGGAGCTTATAAGGTTCATTTAGTGCATAGGTTCCCAAAGTGAGTGATACTGCCACACTGGGAGGTTGGGGGGAGGGGACAGTAATAGTTTGAAATGACACAAATACCTAGAAAATTGTTAAAAGATTTTCAGTAGAGTGCCAAGTCATTTTTCTTTAAAGGGGTGGTCTAAGTCTTTGGGCTACATGATCTTATAAAAAACCTGTCTGCAGTTGTTGCCCCTCTTCAAGTTGAAGTTTTGTTAGGATCATTTTATATTTTTAGCTAATTAAAAATCTATGAGATCCAACTACGGTAGTAAAGGATGCCAATTAATGGTCGTCAGCCTTGATTTTTTTCCCTGTGTTACTTCATTTTGGCTGCTGGACCTTCTAGTTTCCCTTTTGCTCCTATGATTCACATATTCAATCATCCTAGTCCTTCCTCCCTAGCTGTAAGACTTCTTTGTTCATAAAAAGTTAAGAAGTAATAAGTGGAAGTTGGAGGAGGGAGAGGTTGAGGCAAAACTTTAGGGAAGGAGGTGAGATGTAGAAATCTGGCAGCTTCCAAATTTTAACAACCTTTTCTCCCCTTTCTCTTCCGGGGCCCCTAAGTAAGACTTCATCTTTTGCTAAAAACATTTTCTTGGGCTGTTAAAACTTTACCCAGGATTTAGGTCCTTACAGGAAGAGCATTATTTCTGAAAATGGTGTCTTAGAACTTTTGGAAAGGGACCCAAACCTTAGAAAGGTAGATTTCCATTTCCACCCCTTCACTTAAGACCTAACTTTGTGGCTACACGTTAGAAGTTTACATGAGATCCCCAAGGAAATGGGTGGAGCTGAGTAGGTTCCTTCTCATGTCTCTAATCTGCCTCTTCTATGCTTACCATTCTTACTGTCATTGGTGCACTCAAGGACTACTATACAAGCCTAACAAGCTTTCCTGCTTTCGGTCACACCCTCTTCTAAACCATTCTGCATACAAACATCAGATTAATCTTAATCTTGCTTCACCCTCCTGCTTCCCCCTTGTCTGCATTCAAGACCTCTTTCCCCTTACAATCAGGTTCCAACCTTAAGAGCCTCTGGTTCCAAGTGCATACTACGTCCTTAAAACTGACCTCACTTCCTCAGCACATTTTGGTTTTCCCACCTCTGAACCTGCTCCCCTTCTTGAAATCCATACCACCACTCCCCACATCAAAATTTCTAGCTGAAAATGATCTTCCTCTCCTGTAGCACATTTGGCAAGAATTAATGTAGAGAAGTATATAGAACCTGAAAGGAAACTTAAAAATCTATCTAGTTCGTTTTACACAGGAAGAAAAAGTTTCAACAAGATTTTTGACTTACCTTATATTGTCCCTAAAGGACTAATAACTCATACTTGGGGAACTAATTAGACACACAGGAGTCTAATAATAAATCACAGAAGGCACTTTCCCCATAACCCTTCTAAGCAAGTAATGCAAGAACTATACCCACTTGACAGAAGACAGGACATGGAAAGGTCATATTGCTCAGGGTCACCAGACCAGAGCAGACTCAAATCTAGACTCAGACCAGTGTTACCTACCTGCCTTAAATGCAGATTCCCAGTCTTTGTATCCATTCCCTATGATTTAGTAATCAACCAACAAGCATTTGTTAAAAGCGCCTACTATGTGCTAGGTAGTTCTCTGGCCATAGGAATAAAGAACAGTCCCTGCCCTTGTGGAACTGAGATTCTACTGGGAGACAACATATTTTCTTTGTTAAGTAAATACACAAAATACATAAATGTAAACCTATACACAGGCAATATGCCATAGTGGATAGACAGCCTCATAACCAAGCAGAATTGGGTTCAAGTTTTTGTCTCTGAAATATATGGGCTGTGTGACCCTAGGCAAGTCACTTGATCTCTGTGTGCTGTTAGCAACTCTAAATCACAGGGGATACCAACCTACTCAGGCAGAGGAATTTTCCTCATCTGGGTATTTTCTTTACCAAGGAAATCACAGATTAGCATCAGAGAATTTAAGAGTTGGGGGCAGCTAGGTGGCAAAGTGAATAGAACACCAGCCCTGGAGTCAGGAGGACCCGAGTTCAAATTCACATCAGACACTTAACACTTGCCAGCCGTGTGACCTTGGCAAGTCACTTAACCGAAATTACCCTGCCTTCCCTCTCTCCCCCCTCCCCCGCAAAAAAAAATTTTCAGAAGTTGGAAGGGACCTTAATGGCCATCAAACCTGACATGTGAAAGAAGAATCAACACTAGGTAATTTTTGGCTTCTATGCAATCTGGGATATGATAAGGAAGCCAGGAGCTTTATAAGATAGTATAGAGCTAAACTGATTCACCAAAGAGTCAAGATGGAGAGAAGAGAGAGTGGCTAATGCAGGGATGATGGCCTGGGAGCAAACTGAGGGCTCAGGGACTGGAGGTCAGCGTAGGAAAAGAGTGGGGTTTGGTAAGTGAAAGCAGAGGAAAGATGGAAAGCCAATATATGGTCAGATAAGGCCCTGTTTCACTCTCTTGCAAAGCTTTTCATCCCTCCTCAAACCTCCCAGGGTTTCCCCTCCCTCCACCCACTCAGCTGAGAATCTTGCTTCATATTTTACAGAATAAAATTCTCCAGGAGTCCTCTCTTTCCCCCACTTCCTGCTATCACTCAGTTGCCTTCTACTGCTATCTCAGTCTTTCATCCCTGTCTCACAGAAATATGGCCCTCCTCCTTGCCAAAGCTCCTGTTCCAGCAACAGATTTCTCCCTTTTAGCATTCCCCATTCTCTTATCTTTAATCCCTTCCTGTCTACTGGATCCTTTCCTACAGCCTACAAATATGCCTATGTCCATTGTTACGACTTTTCATCTCTCCGAACTATCACCCTAAATCTCTTCTGTCATTTGTGGCTAGATTCCTGGAAAACATCTCAAACACATCCCTTTCTTTCCTCTGACACTGCCACCACCCTGGTGCAGACCCTCCTCACCTCACACCTGGGACTATTTTGCAATAGCCTGCTGGTGGGTCTGTCTCACATGTCTCCCTGATCCAATCCATCCTCCATTCTGCCAGCAAAGCGATTTTCCTAAAGCATTGTTGGACCATCTTGTTCCCCTGCTCAATAAAGACCTCCGGCCAGTAAACTCCTGTTACCTCCAAAGTCAAATATTAAAATCCTTAGCGTGGCTTAGCCCTGCCCCTATTTTTCCAGTCTGTTTATACTTTTTAGTTCTGGCCAAATACTGATCCAGTGAACAAGGTACTCCCATCTTGGCTCTAGGTATTTTCTCTGCCTGGAACCCTCCCCCTCCATATCTCTCCCTCCTATCTTCCTTCACATCCCAGCTGAAATCCCACCTTCTACTGGAAGCCTTCCCCAAGTCCTTCTTAAATCCTAGTGCTTTCCTTCCCTCTACTATTTCCTATTTATCTGGTGTATAGCTTGTTTGTACATAGCTATGTGCTTATGGTCTCCCCCATTAGATTGTGGGCTCCCTGAGGATAGGGGCTACCTTTTGCCTCTTTCTGTATTGCACCCCCACCCCCTACCCACCCCACCCCCAC
>CM053593.1:132585986-132684042 GCA_028646575.1 Pseudocheirus occidentalis
AAAAAAGCAAAAAACAAAACAAAAAAAATAAAATATCTTAAAAAAAAAAAAGAAAATGGGGCAGGGGGAGGTGGAGTGGAGGGAAAGATGATGAATTCTGTGTCTACAAGGACCACAAGGACCCTAATATTCATCATTCCAAAATACGTCATTTGCTGCGTCTCCAAGGTGTCCTCCTCAGGATCCCCATTTCTTCTCTGGTTTTTGCCCATCCTCCATCCAGCTAGGCGGGCAGCGGCTAGCACAACGGGCCCAGAGTCAAAGACGAGTTTAAATTCTGCCTCTGAAGCTAGCTGTGTGACCCTAGTCAAGTCACTTAACCCTGTTTGCTTCAGTTTCCTCATTTGTAAAATGAGTTGGAGAAGGAAATGACAAATCACTCCAGGATCTTTACCAAGAAAACTCCCTAAAAGGTTACGAAGAGTAAGAAAGGACGGAAAATACTGAACCGTCAGCCTTTGCACAGGCTCATTTCAAAGTGGGGGGGGGGGAGGAGAGGAGCTGTTTCTCCAACCATTCAGGGGTTCTAATACAAAAGGCAGGAGGGGCAGGTCTCAGGCTCCCCACAGGCCACATTTGTTCTCAGGCCCTGGGTTCCCCATCCTTGGCCCAACCCCAAACTTCCCCATCCCTCTGTGGGGGATGCTTCCAAGGGGAGACAGGCGGCCCCTTTAAGAGCAGCCGAAGCTTCCGCCCTTTAAAGGGCTCCACTGCTGCCGGCGCTAGTCACGTGACGCGAACTTCGGGCGAGCTGTGGCTGCCGGGGGTGCTGCGGCAGCGGAGGTGCTGCAGGAGTATGCTCGGGGAGCTCCCCCTGGCCCGGGGGGTGCCTGCCGCCTGCCGCTCTCTGCTCCTCCTCCAGTCCTTGATGCTGCTCCGAGCCCCCGCCGGCTTGTTCGGGGACCAGACCCGCCAGGTGAGTGGCGCCGGGAGCACGGAGATTCGGGGGGCGCACGGGAGAGGGGGGAACAAATCAATGCAAGGGGACTGGGCTGGCGAGGTCTTGGGGAAGAAGGGGCTCTTGGCCGGGGCAGCTTGAGGACTTCCTGCCCCGGGGGCCGTGACCCAACTCTGAGTGACCGCGTAAGGGCAGGCGTTGGTCTCTGCCCCCTTCTCTACCCAGGGTCAGGGGCCGGCCAGCCCACCCCTTTTGTTCTCGGTTCTCCGGTGGTGGGGTGGATTTAGTTCAGACCTACCAGCTGTTTCAGCATTTCCTCTTGCTCTCATCCCCCACTTCTCTATAGCCTCGGTCCCCCTGCCGTAGAGTTCTCCTACTTCTCTCCAAAAAAGCCTTGTTCTGTTCCCTCTCCCCCAGTGTTTCCAGTACCTCTAGCTCTTTACCCCAGTGTCTTTTCCCAACCCTTGTTTCTATAAATCCTTAGTATCCCTACCTCTGCCCAATCCCCTTTCCCCCTTGTGGCTCTGACCCCAAAATCAGATAAGTTAAATGCTGTCTTGCCCATCCCCCCATCCCTTGGTCCAGGTGTCCCTAGAGGTTATTCCAGGACGAAGGGACCCCTCACAAAACCTGTTGCACATCCGGGCCGTGGGAGCCAACTCTACAGTTCACTACATCTGGAGCAGCCTGGGACCCCCAGCCGTGCTCTTTGTGGCCACAGACACCCCTCACAGTGTCCTGACTGTCAACTGGAGCCGCCTGCTGTCTCAAGAACCTGAAGGGGGCCTGGCCATACTCCCTGCTGAGAGTGTTCGATTTTCCTCGGCCTTCTTCTTCCCCAGGGTGAAGAGATGGAGGGAAAAGCTTTCAGCTTGAGAGTATAAACAGAAAATTGGTGGGATGGCTCTGGGATCATCTGGGTGGAGATCTGGAATCTGGGAGGGTATGGGCTGATTGCTAGGAGAGCAGAAAGTAGTCATTTAAGAGTAAGCAGGACTCAAGCATGAAAACTCAGCCTCCCATTCCTTTACCTCTCTGTTAGTTGTTTGAGTTTGACGGTACCAACAGTTCAGAAGTAAAGGACGGGTCCCCAGGAAAACCTTACCCACCCTACCTGCTGGATGACTTCTCCTGGGATGATGTCAACAGCACACTAGACCCAGCTATGCTGAGTGCCACATTCCGAGGTCGACCTTCAAAGGATCCCTCTGGGGCCTTCAGCAATGGCAGCCTGGCTTTTAAGGTGAGGGATACAGGCCAAGAAATTAAAAATGGAGTCTACCCTGGTGGGGGAGAGGTTTCTTGCCAGCACTATAGTTAGAGATGGGGGAGTGGGGAGGAAGAGGATCTTTGTGCCTTGTCTCTGTCCTCACCCCATCCTTTCAACTTCTTTTTCACTGAATCTCCTTCCCTCCCCCTAATCCCAGGTTCATGCTTTCTCTGGTTCTGGTCGTCCAGATCATATCCCTCGACTCTTGCATACAGCAGATACCTCCCAACTAGAACTGGTTCTGTCTGGGGCTGTACCACAAGGGAACCACTCCCTTTTTGGGCTGGAGGTAGCAACTCCAGCTGTGGATTCTGAGTGTCCCCAGCTGAAGGAGCAGGAATTCATCGATGATGAATATTGCCCTTCAGTCTTCCAGGTGAGGCTTCACTGAGGGGATGGAGACATGGGAGCCTATTGGGGATGGTTGCCAAAGGTGAGATGAAGTGATTACCCAGGGACTTTACAATGATGGAATCATAAATCATATAATCTGTCTAGCCCTTTCCAGTTTACAAAACACTTTCACACAGACCTCACAGAAGCACTTTGAGGTTAGGCAGGGTGTTCTCTTCATTTAATAAATCAATAAGGAAACTTCATCTCAGAGAGATTGAAATGACATCACACAGCTAATAGCAGATCAAAGACTCGAACCCTTGTTCACAAGGCAGTTTGGCAGCCCAGCAAATAGAGTGCTAGGCTTGGAGTCAGGAAGACATGAGTTCGAATCCATCCTCAGACACTTGCTAGATGTGTGACTGGGCGAGTCACTTAATCTCTGTTTGCTTCAGTTTCCTCATGTAAAAAAGGAATCATAATAATAGCACCTACCTCCCAAGAGTGGTTGTGAGGATCAAATGAAGTAATCATTATGAAGTGCTTGGTACATAGCACTGTGGACATGTTAGCTATAATTATGTCTTCTGACGTCTTCCCTCTTCCCTGGGAAATGAGTGAAAGTGAAAAGTCACTAATGAAAGACCCCTACATTGCAAACCTGAGTTCCTGAAAGAATAATAATACTCTTGACGGAAATAGGGAAGTTAGCTCAGCTTTGGATATGTTGAGTTTAAAATGCCTGTGGTGCATCCGGGTAAAGACAACCAGCAGGCAGTTGGAGATTCAGGATTAGGGCTCCAGAGAGTAATCTGTAGATGAGGGCATCATCTCTATTGATATGACAGTGGAACCCATGGAAGTAAATGAAATCACAGACAAAGAGCCCTGGGATACATCAGAGCATAGGGGGCATATGGATAATCCTGCAAAAGAAATTTAAGAAAAATTGGTCAGCATAGAAGAAAGAGAAGCACAGCTGGACAGTATCATAAAAATCCAAGGAGGAGAGAGTAATCAACAGTTTTTTTTAACATTGCAGAGACATCTTTTTCTATTAAATGAGATGTGTGTAAAGCACTTTTCAAAACCTTAAAATGTTCTATAAATGTCACTTATTAATTCCCTACCCTTTGCTCTACTAATAAGTACTTAGGGAATAGTAGGTGGAAAGGGGATTCGTGGAGGTGTCGAGTGGGGAGATTTTAGACGGGTAAATGACCAGAGTCCCTTTTCAGATCTATACTCTTTCCCCTTCCATCCCACAACTCTTTCCCTTCAGTTGGATCAGCTACTGTGGCGTTCCCCACCAGAAGGCTTCTTACAGTGGCGGCCAGTAGCCTTCTCACAGAAGCAGCCGACTTGGAAAACAGCCCTACGTTGTCGAGCGTCCTCTCCCGGTCCCACCTTGGCTACCCTACTTCCCCAATCAGCTATTGTCAGAGCCTTCTTCGGCCCATTGGTTAACTTCTGCACCTTTAACTTGACATTTGGAAACTCTACCGGTCCTGCCTATGAGGACCAGCGCTACCTCAGTTGGTGAGAGGCGGAATCTCAGGGATGGAAAGGGAATTCTCAGTTGGGTGGGTGGGTATGGGGGCTGCTGTAGGAACAAGAGATAAAACCAAAACTTTCTTCCTTCTTCCTCATCTCCTCAGGTCAGCTCTTATGGGCATAGGAATCCCCCCGATGGATTCCTTCTCACCTCTGGTCTTAGGAATCATGGTGGTGGTTCTGGGGCTCCCTTCACTTCTGCTGGTAGGAGGTGGCCTGAGCCTTCTGCTGCTGCGACATAGACGCTACTCAGAGTATGAACCCATCAACTGAGGTCCTGACCTCCCCCCACGTGCCTTTCTGGATTCTCCTCCCTAGACCACACTAGGGTGAAAACGAGGATACACCTTGGAATAAGGAAGAAAGGACATGCCTTCTCTTCCTGTTTCTGGGCCCTGGTCTTCATTTTAATGTCAATATTCCTAACTCCTTACCTTTTTTTTTTTTTAACAGAACCTTCAAACTTGTCTCTTCAGGTCTCCCCTGGGCAGAGGGACAGCAGGAGAACCAGTTAATGATGAAAGAGGGATGGGGCACCTAACTTGTAGCCTAATATTGACCTTCTTAAATCTCTTCCCCCCTATTCTTTTCTAGTATTTGGGTTGAGAGTGTTTGACTTATACCAGGATAAAAGCATTAAGAAACCTAACTCCTGATCTTTGGGTTCCTAGAACGGTGAAGATGAAATACATACTTATTTTTTCACCATGCTGTAGTATCTTGGTGTATGTTGAGGGAGAGGGATAGAGGTGGGTGAGGCTTTTTTGCCTCTCAGGTTCCCAGAAGCCATTAATTCTCATTGCTATTGGAGGTTCACCCACAGATGTGAGTACTGTGTATCATAGTTTCCTGATAGTTTGGACTGAGCAAATAGGCCTCTTTTTAAAAAATTTTATTTTTAATTGCCTTTTTTTGGATGGGCGAAGGCAGGGCAGTTGGGGTTAAGTGACTTGCCCAAGGTCACAGAGCTAGAAAGTGTTAAGTGTCTGAGGTCAAATTTGAACTCAGGTCCTCCTGACCTCAGGACCCATGCTCTATTCACTGTGCCACCTAGCTGCCCCACAAGTAGACTTCTTTAAAAAGGAAAGAACATGGGGCAACTAGTTGTCGAAGTGAATAAAGCATTGGCCCTGGAGTTCAAATCTGGCCTCGGACACTTAATGCTTACCTAGCCATATGACCTTGGGCAAGTCAATTAACCCCAATTGCCCTGCCCCCCCCCCCACCAAAAAAGCAAAAAAAAAAAAAAAAAAAAAGGAAGAGAAATAATATGGTGATCTACTTCATTCCAATTCCCCCTCTCCAACATCATTTTTTACAAATTGACCAATCTTAAAACACTTTACCCTCACCGTCGCACTCTCCTCCCCACACATACACACATCAGTACCTCAGCCTTATGCTGCCACATCTCACTTTGGGGACAGGGCTAACTTTACCACTCGAAGACAGATAAATGGGTCACTATTATTAGGAGGGGGAGGGTGGCAACCCAGCCAAAGCAGTGAAATTGGAACTGTTTGGACTTCATTTAGGATCTTGGGTTTAGGACTGGAACAGCCCTTAGAGATCATGGAGTCTAATGCTCTCATCTTACGAGTGAGGAGACTAAAAGGTTATGACGTGTTTCTTCCAGATAAGATGTAAAGGTCACTAAGGGGATATTTAAAGGAAGCCTTCTCAGGTCCTGATGAGAAAACTTGTATCAGCTTGGAGAGCCCCTCCTCTTGTTTGTTTAGGACAGCTAGGTAGGCACAGTGGATAGAACACTGGCATGGAATCAGGAACACTCATCTTCATGAGTTTAAATCTGGCTTCAGACACTTGCAGCGTGACCTTGGGTGAGTCACTTTACCCTGTTTGCCTCAGTTTCTCATCAGTAAAATGAGCAGGAGAAGGAATATCTCTGCCAAGAAAAACCCCCAAAAAGGGTTCATGAAGAGTTGGATACAGCTGAAACTAAACGACAACCTCCTCTGTTTCAAACTGATTTATTAAGTTATTTCACAGGTTTTATCTTTAAGCCAATTAAGACCTAATAAAGACAGGGATTTTGCTTTCCCATAACTATTCTCTCCTCTCTAGGAGGCAGGAATTCCTCCCACTAGTGCTACTGAAAAATCAAGGCAGTAATGGGCCTCAAGAGGCTTTAGGATGAAGTTGTCTAAGGCAGTGTAAGACCGCTGCTATCGGTGTGCCCTGCCCCCTCCTCCCACCACACCCTAATATCCAAGTCAAGGACCGTCAAGGTTCTAAAGCAACTAGTCCAAAGGTCACAGTAATCCAAAAGAGTTCTGGATCATCTTAGTTTTCAGGGGTTGGGAAAACGGGAGAACATCAAGAAGAAGTGAAGCAGGCATCACCCCCAGAGGTATGGCTTGTAGTCAGCAGCTCGAGCAGGGTCTGGATAGTCAAGTCGGCTGTCTGTGGCAGTGAACATACGCTCTGGTTCCACCAGGAACATGTAGTAAAGATTCCACACCAGCATTGAGAGCAGCGGCAGGAATGTCAGCCCATAGCCAAAGCCTCGGAAGGACCGGCCCACTGCAAAAGTCAGCCAGTACACCAGCCTGTGAGAGAAATCCAGAATTGGAAGGGGCTCAATTCTGCTTAAAGACCCTGAATGAGAACGAATCCGCTAACTTCTGAAGCAGCCTGTTTACCATTTGGATAGCTCTAAATGCTACAAGTTTTTTCATTATACAGGATGTCCCAAAAGAATTAAACTACTGACTTAAAATGAACCAAGACTTTTTGAGATGCCCTGCATAAAGCCTCAGTTTGCCTCTCTGCCTAGTTCTCACTGGAACCTGAAGAATAAAACAAGCCTAACCTTTCTTCTACATGACAGCCTTTCAGATATTTGAGGACGGCTATCACGTCTCCTTCTCTTTTATCTTCTCTTATCCAGGTTTAAACATCCCTTGTTCCTTAAATGGCCTGTTTTTCAGTTCTCTCACCATCTTAATCACCCTGCTCTAGACTCAATTCAGCTTGACATTATCCTTCCTAAGATGTGGCATCCAAAACTGAACATAATACTGCATGTGCCACCTAACCAGGGCAGAGTACAGCAGAGGGATCACATTCCTCATGCTGGGCACAAAGTTTGTATTGATGCAGCCCAAGAAGACATTATCTTTTGGCAGCTGGTACTGGGTCTTGCAGTCCACTAAAAAGTCCCTGGTCTTTTCTATGAGAGCTGTTGCCTAGTCACCCCATCCTGTAGCTGCATAGTTGATTTTTTTTTAATAATTCAAGTGTAGGATTATTTTATCTCTTTTAAATTTCACCTTGTAACATGTATTTGAAGCCCCTCAGGATCTTTTAGCCAACATGTTAATGAGACCTCCCAGTTTCAGCTCCTCCTAGGATTTAAGTATTTATGTCTTTAGCCAAGTCATTGTCTCTTGTTCCACATTTTTAGGAGGATAGATTACAGGAGCACTCTACTAGAAATATAGAGTCAGGGAAGAGATCAAGGTTTCAGAGTATGAACCAATCCCATCCCCATTCACTGTAAAGCAACTGTGGTAGGAGGTTAGGGTTAATGAAGGTATAAAAACTTTTTTTTAAAAGTAGGAGCTGAGGTGATATATTAGGAAGATTGGATAAATGAAAGGAGGAATCTATAAATTCTTCCCAATTGCTAGAAAAACTTAAAAGGATACAATTGATATAGATATATAAACATTTTCAAGCATGAAAGATGACATACTACGTTATTGTTGGTAGAGGTCCAATAGCAAAGACAATATATGTCAAACTAATATATAATGAAGTGGAACTGGCCAATATTGGAACACTATGAATTATCCAGGGATAAAAGCTGCACTAAGACTTCTGAGACACCCTGGATAACACAAATTAAGTAATACTGAAGGGATCTAGGAAGATGGTCAGGAAACAGCCAGGTGGTTCAGTGGATAGACCACTGGGTCTGGAGTCAGAAAGACCTGAGTTCAAATCCAGTCTCAGACACTTAATAGCTGTGTGACTCTGGCCAAATTACTTAATCTCTGTTTGCCTTAATTCACTGGAGAAGGAAATGGCAAACCGCTCCAGTATCTTTGCCAAGAAAACCCCATGGACAGTATGGTCCACAGGATCACAAAAAGCCAGACATGACTGAATAACAGGAAGATAGTTAATACATTGGATAGTTCAATGAAGGTTCAAAAAGAGCTTAATAGGCTGGAACTTAAAATCCAACAGGGACAAATGTAAAGTTCTGTATTTGGTTTAAAAAAAAAAGTCTATTACAAGTAGAAGATGGGGATTAGAGGAGACTTGGCTTAACATCAGCTCATGTGAAGAATACCTAGAGCTTTTACTCCACTATGAGGTCAATGTGAGTCACCAGTATGACAGGCAGCCAGAAAAGCTAGTGTGTTTTGAGGCTGCATTAATAGATTATGGGGTTCTTAAAAAGGGAGAGTTCTACCACACTCAGTGTATTGTATTTATTTTCAGACTTTTTTTTAATGGGGGACACTGAGAAACTAGGATATGTCAAAAGAAGGATGATGAAGGAATGACGTCTATAAATTATCTTACATGATCACTAGTTGAGTCTTTCCAATGGGGGTGTTTCTCCCAGAAAGAATACTTAGGAAAGACATAACTCTGTTCCGCATTTGTATACCTGAAGAGCTGCTATGTGAGAGAGGCAATAAATCTGTTTGCAATCACTCCAGAGATTGCTATAAGGAAGAATTTTCTAATGATTAAAATCATCCAGGTCTTCTCCTCCCCTTTGCTAACCTTTCTACAGAGTATACAATACTCAGTTCACCCCCAACTCACCGGGAGATGGCGAAGAGGCCAGTGAGTAAGGGGAGCAGTTTGAGGGTATCCTGGGGCAGGTAGGTGGCGAGTACAGCCAGGTTGAAGAAATACAGGATGAAGAGTTGGACAGACTGAGTCACGTATCGCCTGTGGATTTCAACTTCTCTCTGTTGTTCCCCAAAGGGACGGAGTGCAGAGAAGCACAGCAGGGAGAGACCATAGACCAGAAGCCCTGGGTTAAGAGACAATGGAGTTGTGATATGAAGGGGATGGGGAAGGAAGATGAGAAGTTGGGAAAAGTAATGGGAAAGGACCAAGGAGAAGCAGGAGAAAGAAAGATTAGGGTTGCTGGAGGAAGGAGGGTAAAGAAATGAGGTAATGAGCACTTGGGCACATGGGAAGAGCAAATGCATAGGAAGCTGGGGTGGGGTAGGCACTCAAAACATGGAAATGGGGGGGTGAGAAAGTATTAAATGGAGTAGTCCAAGGGCACTCAAACATGGATATGGGGCGGGGTAGGGGAATGAGAAAGTGTTAAATATCCAAGGACAATAAGGAAGAGGGAGGTTTAGGATGGTAAGAGGGATAGGCCTGATATGTATGGGGAAGGATAGTTGGAAATTAAAATCTCTATGGCCCTTTCAGAATTTTGATGAGCCCAGTTCCCATGCCTAGACTTCCCCACATCCCATGTCTAGACAATTGCCATCATCACCTCACCCCACCCCATCCCAAGACACACTGTTACCTTCTCTGTACCAGATTAAGCTTGTTCACCCTCCTTGGAGAACTACCCCTTAACAAAATGCCTATTCCCCTCCCACAAATACTCACCTAGAATTATAGGAAAGGTGGCAAAGACCCCACAGCGGAGTGTGTAGACAAGTCGAGAACTCATGGTGGGCAGTCGGGGGGCATCAAAAGGCAGGAAGGCATAAGCTCCGTATAACAGGCAGGGGAAGACGATAAGAGCAGCCCCAAAAGAGGCCACAGCCCTTAACCCCTCACGGCCACAGGCTCCACAACTCCCACAGCGGGCAGGGGGTACAACTGCCGCCTCTGCCCACTTCCGTTCAGGGGGGTCTAATCGGGGAGCCCGAGGCAACAGAAAGGCCTGGCACTCACCCTCCACCTTTTTGTCACTGCAGACAATGAGCTCTTCTTGGGGCCTCCTCTCAATACACTGTGGGTCAATTGGCACAAATGCTCGGGCTGCCTGCTCAGGCATCAGGTTAATGTCTTCCTCAACTGGTTCCTCTGATTTTAGGGGCAGCTCAGCTAAAATAAGCTCTTTATCGCATCCCTGCCAACCAGGGGAGTCTGGGAAAGGGGCACTGGGCTGGGGGCCAGTACCTAAGGATGTCCTCACCCAGGGCAAAGTAGTAGCTTCACTGCCAGCCTTCCCAGTCTCATTCTCACAAGGGGCAGTTTCTTCTTCATCTTCCCCCTCTGGTCTGAGTCCATTAGGGATGAGGGGCTGGGGAAAATTCTTCTCAAGGGTATCTTGCCCCTTTACCTCCAGCAGAGCCAGTGTCTCAGGTTCTGCCATGCTGGGGCAAGGAAGGGCCCAGATGCCTGGGTTCTGGGGTATAATACTGGACTGCCGTCACCCTAAGGAGGAGCAGAGGGAGAATTTGTTAAGTATTTTCTTTATTCATAGGGAGACAGAGCTTTAGTATAAGTACTGAGGAAGGAGGCTTGAGAAAATTAAGTTATTGCCTTTCTATGGTGTCCAGAGGTCTCCATACTCTCAAAACGATTTTGCCCATGTCATTAAGGAGGGCACCGTACAGAAATGGTCTATAAGCAATATCTCTGCTTCCCTGGAAATTTAACTCAGATCCTTCCTAGCTTGAAAATTCTATTTATCTATGATTCTAATCCCCTTCTCCCCTAGATTTTAGGAAGTGTTGTGGGTTGGAAAGAAAGTGTGAAAATTTCTCTGGGAAGGGGAAACTGAATTGGAGTCACATTCTGACATTAGCAGGAAAAGGTGAGTCAGGGAGACAGAACCCAGGCATCCCTGTTAATCCAAGCCTCTTCCCTCCTTCCCCCCGTTCAAAACACTGGTGTGGTCTTGGCCATGGCCATCAACATCTAAGAATGAATAGAGGACATAGTATCTTCAGCCCCTCCTTCTGCCTACCACTCCAATGGCCAGGACACCCCCCCCACTCCCACCCCCCATCGATCTTGTTCCTGCTAAGGATCTTTCTGGAGATTCAGATAGTCATACCCTCTCTTTCCCCATTGAAAACTGGAGGCTCCCAACTTACCAATCTCCTCCCCACAAGGTCCCCCCTGACAAACACACATATACCCTACCGTGATTAAGCTGGACACCTGAGACATGTACAGTACCCACAGAAAAATGCCCATGGTTAGAGCTTGGTGGGGTAGGTGGAAATTCAACCACCTTCCAAATTCCCATCTCACTGATAAAGTTTAAGGGTTCAATCTCTGTCCACCTGGGAAATCTATTTCCAATCACTGAACATTTCTTACCTCCCTTTCCTGTCTATTTCCCTCCTCCTCTCCTCTCCTTCCAAATCCTCACCTGGGCTAATTTGACTCAAGTTCTCCATGTCAACCTCCCCCTCACGCCCCAGACCCAGAGCGTCCCTTACTTTCCATCTAGAGAGATAGAAGGGAGATCCCAGGGCCCATCCGGGAAAAGAGCTGCTTCAGCTCCCCACTGGCTCTGCAGGTATTTCTTAGTGTCTCCCTCCCTTTACCTGCGGTTCCAAACCAGTCTGACCAGAGCAGGTGGGGCTGGGATTAAAGGGGAAGGCCCCACCCTCACTCTTCGGAATCCTCCGACAGAAAAAAAAAAAAAAAAAAGAGAGAGAGAGAGAAAGGGTCACTGTCCCAAAGGTGTAGGTGTGGCCACATTGGGCGTGTTAAGGAGTGGTCGATTACTAGTAGTGGAGGCTCGCTAGGAAAAGGCACGAGGGGGATGGGTTTGGGTCTATGTGACCAAATTGGTTTGGACTGGCTGATATTAATGTGGAATTTGTGGGTCCTGGACTATGAAATGGAAAAAACTGTTTCCATTTCAACACTTTCTAGCCTAGGGACTGGGCTAAATCTACAGGCAGGTTAAAGGTTGGACAGCAACCAAGACCTCTGGTAGGGGGCTGAGGGGAAGCCTCTTGCAGGAGACAAAAAAAATTACAGAGTGGAATAAAGGACCGCTGCCCTTTCCCGAAAGTCCTTAAAATTCTGGCGGGCTGGGCAGAGTTAGACGAAGCTAACCTGAGCTGGTCTGAGCAAGATGACCTGCGCCGAATCAGGGGAATTGCTCATAAGATAACCTCAGGCTGGAGGTCGTGAAACAGGAGGGAGGGAGGGGGAAATCAGTGGAATGAAATCTTTGGAAAAAGAGGAGAGTCTTCATCTCCTTGAACCAGATTTTAAAAGCAGAAGAATGGACTACGTGACCACAGGAGAAAAAGGTCAGAGGCAGCCCTCCAGCTAGAGACTAGACCAGCCCTACACTCTCTTTGCTTCCGCTCTCTGCATTGTCTTCTGTCCTTTTGTCAATAAAGTTTTTCGCGAAGCGTGAGAAGCTAGAAAAGTGGCCATGTTGCCCAGAGTTAGTATTGGCAGCTCCCAGACCACCGGAAGAGCTCAGATCTCGCGAGATCTGGTGACAGTGAAGCAGCTAGTGGGGTGGTGCTGTTCTCGCGAGACTTGGTGGCCGGAGGAGGAGCCGTCGCGGGCAGCCGCCTCACAGCGATGGCGGCCGAGCGGGGCCGGCGACGGTGGCGCCGGCGGCTACGGCCGGAGACTACGGCGGTGGCGGCGGGTGGCGGGGGCTTGTAACCGGGAGCCGCCCCCGGGCCCCGGGCACCATGAGCCAGGGCCCCCCCGCATCGGAGAGCAGTGAGCCTGATGCCAAGGTCCTGCATACTAAGCGGCTTTACCGGTGAGAGGGTCCGGGGCGGGAGAGGAGTCCCTGGAGGGGGAGGTAATAGGTGCGGAAAAAGGGGGGGTAAAAGGTGCGGAAAAAGGGGGGGGGGGTAAAAGGCAGGCGGGGGCGGGGCCACGTTGAAGAGATGTGATCATCTAGGGTGCGAGTGGAGAAGGGGAAAGGAGGGTAGAATTTTGGAGGGAGCTGGGAGGGGCGGGACTTTGGAGCTCTGGGTTAGGGTCTGAGAGTTGGAGTTGGGGTAGGAGGTGGGTTGGACACGTGGAGGAAATAAATCTGCGTTAGCCTCGGGGCTGGGACTGAATTTCCCGAAGGAGCTGGAGTTAGAAGATAAAAATAGGGCTTGAGGAATATTGGTGACAGTGAGATCCTTGGCATTCCTTTGGTGGGAAGGAAGGGGTGGGGGACGGCCTTAAACCAGCAAGAGAAAACTCAGGAAAAGGGAAGGGTGAGCTGGAGGGACCCCGTGGGGAGGAATTGTGCAAGTAGAACGCACAGGGTGGATCTGGGAACTGAAAAGCTGTCCTGTATTGGACATGGGCCTTAGGGAGGTATAAGAAGTGATTGATGGGCGTGCTGTAGGGGTAACTGGAGGCTCCTGGATCTTTTTTCTCTCAGCCTTGTGGCTGACTCTACATATTTTATTCCTAGTCTCTGATTTATAAAGTACCACACCTCATGGATCTTGACTTTACTACTTTGCTAGGAGCAGGATACTGTCCCCACTCAGTAAATGGTACTGGGGAGATGGGGAGGGGAGGTTGACCTGACCTTTCATCCCATAAGTGGGCTCACTCTGGGATCATGGCATATCCCATATTTAAGCTTTCTATTCCTGAACTATGGTTGTACTTTGCATTTGGCTCCTGCTTGAGGGCTCAAGACAGGAGAAAGCAACTCCTCATATCCTCAGGCTGCATCACAGCAGGGAAAGAGTCAAGGCTTATTGTGTCTTCTTCAGCAAGTGGGCATTGTGCCTGTTTCAGCTGTGCCAGCCAGAGGGCACGGGGAGATACAAGCTGCTCCAAAAATAGTCCAGTGATCAAATCCAGCAGCCTGAAGGCTCCCACCTTGAGCTGCCCCTCAACAGTCCCTGGATGCATAAAGAGCAGGCTGGGGGTGGCACATGTGTCTCTCGATGCTGCCTGGTATCACTGCTGCCTGTCACACAAAGCGTGGGCAGGGACTGGGCGAGATTTCTCTCTAATCTCCTGCACCTGGTAGTTGTTCTGACCCTCCTCTGAATCATCTCAGAATCTAGGCCCTTCTAAAAACCACCACTTTAAAGTGCTTAAACTGGTGCGTTGCACATGCATGTACAGATGTTGGAATTCTATCCATGCATGGCTTCAAGCATGAGATTTGAGGTATCCAATCACCTGTCATTATTATTTATATGTAGCAAAGGCATTTGGCAGAAGAGAACTGGGGGTAAGGTATCTTTTTGAAATCTGTAGCTAGAGAAAAGATTTCATGTATAAGTGTAGGACCTGTATTTTTGACCCTTAATGTCTTTAGAGGTAAAATAAGGAGCTTCCCCAAACTCTCTGTGAGTGAATGAGTAAGAGGGAGAGGGATATTGGAAGTCACAGGGGTGCCATGCTAAGGGATTCCTTTCTTTTCACACATACACACACACTGGTCCCCTCCTCACCACCACCCCCCAACTGTTAATCAACAGGCATTTTTGAAGTGCTTACCTTGTACCTGGCAATGTGCTATGCCCTGGGGATGCAAAGAAAAAAGACTGCTTTTGGGGATCTTAGATTTTAATGGGGGAACAATATAGGTAAATATATGGAAGATACATGCAAGGGAGATAGGAAGTGGTAATCTTAAAGAGGAAGGTACCAACAACTGGGGGGAACCAGAAAAGACTTCCTTCAAAAGGTTTGAACTGAATATTGATGGAAGCCTGAGATTCTGAGAGGCAGAAGTGAGAAAAGAAAGCATTCTAGACCTGGGGAACAGCCAGTACAAAGTCACAGAGATGGAGATGTAGCGTGTGTCAGGAACAGCAAATAGGCCAGTGTGGCTGGACCACGGAATGTGTGAAGAGGGTAACGTGTAAAAAAACTGAAAAGGTGAGAAGGGAGCAGAGAGTTTTAAATGTCTAAAAGGATTTTATATTTTATCGTAGAGGCAATAAGAAGTTACTGAAGTGGGGCGGCTAGGTGGCGCAGTGAATAGAGCACCGACCCTGGAGTCAGGAGTACCTGAGTTCAAATGCGGCCTCAGACACTTAACACAAAAAACTAGCCGTGTGACCTTGGGCAAGTCACTTAACCCCAACTGCCCTCCAAAAAGCAAAAAAAAAAAAAAAAATAAGTTACTGAAGTTTATTGAAATGTGGGGTGAAGTGATCAGATTGTCACTTTAGAAAGATCACTCTGGCAGCAGTGTGGAAAACGGGTTAAACTAAGGGGAGACTTGAGGGAGAGAAACCATTTGGAGGGTTATTGCAGTGATCAAGACAAGAGTTTTTCAGGGCCTAAACTTTAGTAGTGGCTGTGTGAGTGGAGAGGATGTAACCAGTATATGTGGCAAGAGAAATCACAAGATTTGGCAACTAACAGATTATGTGTAGAATATGAGGAATTGAGAATGATACCAATCTTGCATCTCTGGGTGATTGGTAGGGTGGTGGCTACCAAAACAGTAACGAGGAAGTTTGGAAAAGCAAGGGCTTTGGGAGCAACAACAGTGAGTTCAGTTTTGGATGTACTGAGTTTGAGATGCCATGAAATGGTACATCTATTTTGAAACCTCCAAGGGCCAGTAGGTGATAAAGAACTGGAATTCAAAAGAGAGAGACTGGGACTGGATATATAGATCTGAAAGTCATCTGCGTAGAAATGATAATTGAGTCCCCATGGGAATTGGTGAGATCATCAAGTGAGAGATTATAGAAAGAGAAAAAGGCCCTAAAAAGAACCCTGGGATGCACAAAGTAGGTGGGTGTTGTAACTTGGATGAAAATACAGCTAAGGGGAAGTGGTCACATAGCTAGGACAGCCTTATAAGAGCGTGTCAAGAAAACCCAGAGAGGGGATAGCATGTTAGAATAAAACATACTGAATTAGTAGTTGGAACTCTTTGGAGACAATGATTGATACAGGATGGGGTACCTAATACTGCTTCCAGAAGTCGGCCTGTCCCTTTCCTCTTGGATTGCCTGTTAAAAGGCCTTGATAATCATTTAGCCAGGTGTTGGCAGCTACCCTGCTGGCACCAGAATAGCTGTCTAGATGCCAGGCCACTGACAGGGAGGCAGAAGTGCCTGCCCCCACTCCAGGCAGCGGAGTAGAACTTGGTCTGCTTAGTAGTCTTAACAAGGTTGGTCTTTCTCCTCCAAAGGTCATAGGGGAACAGTAAAGACTACCTATGGCTCTTCCACAACCCAAAGACAAAGTAGTTGAGGTGAAAGCTGCTCTCCTTGTTAGTATAATGTCATTCCAGGGTCTTTTCCCTTTACCAATCCTAGAGTTGCTACTCTAATGCAAAGCAAGACACTAAGAATGGCTTTTCTTTGTGGCTAAGAGATAAGTTTGCAAAGAATAGGCTCCAAAGATTCTTCAAGTTTGAATGGTGCCTCCTTTAACCTTTTTCCTAATTCTAGTTCTTTTACCCATGCCACCCCACACTCATGGCTCAGGGTTTGTCTTGTCTTGTATTTCTCTGCAGGGCAGTGGTGGAGGCTGTGCATCGACTTGACCTCATCCTTTGCAACAAAACTGCTTACCAAGAAGTGTTCAAACCAGAGAACATTAGCCTAAGGAACAAGTAAGCTGGGGCAACTACCAAGCAATGGTTCCTGATTCTTCCTCCCCATTTACCCCGTTCTTATCCTTAGTAAGCCATGTCAAATTCAGAAGTATCCTGACAGCCTAATAAAAAAGACTGTTGTCTTCCTGCCCAATATCTTTAGTTTTTCTGAAGGGAGGAAAGAGGAAATAATAGCTCTCAGAGTTATCTTTCTTGCTTCATCTTCAGTCTCCATATCCCATAGATTGGACTTAGGAACCACATTTGAATCATGAGGAAGGATTGTCAATATTTCAGCCTTGAGGGAAGGAGAAAAAAAAGAAAAATCAGAGGAAAAAGAGCAAAATGTTAGGAAGATGTGTATTTTATTGAAATTCTTACAAGTCTTTTGGGACTTGAGGGTGTTTTTTTTTTTTGAAATAATGATACTCAGTATCATTTTAGATTTTGTCTCGTAAGTGTGAGCATAGTTATCTGTGTAGTAGGTGTGTTATCAAATGTCTCCTTGTAGCCAGTTCATCTCTTCAGATAACCTCAAAGTTTTCTTTCCCCAACCCTTGCCCTCTCCTAGGCTTCGTGAACTCTGTGTCAAGCTTATGTTCCTGCATCCAGTGGATTATGGGAGGAAAGCAGAGGAGCTACTGTGGAGGAAGGTGTACTATGAGGTTATCCAGCTTATCAAGACCAACAAAAAGGTAAGAGGAGAGGTAGAGCTGGGGGGAAGAAAGACAGTGAGGAGCAGCATCTAGGGAGAGGGAGAGCCAGTTGAGGGCCAAAGAGGGTGGGATAGAGGAAATGGAAAAGAGTGTTGGGAAGAAACCTGTTGGCATAGTTGGGGATCAAGAGGAAGTAGTATCACTCTGGATTTGGAGAGTTAGGGGAGGAAGGTAACCAGTGCTAGAAAACAGAACTGAGATGGAGGGTAGGAAGATAGATGTTCTGGTTGTGGTGAGGGTAAACTTCATCCTGGGCTTTAAAACTGTAGGCATATTCCCCCTATGTAAGAGACCAGGGTGGTGGGGGGCGGTGCCCTGAGCCCTTTGCTTAGCCGGCCCCTCCCCTTCCCTGATCCACCTGCCCCCCAGCACATCCACAGCCGGAGCACCTTGGAATGTGCCTACAGGACACACCTGGTTGCTGGTATTGGCTTCTACCAGCATCTCCTCCTCTACATCCAGTCCCACTACCAGCTTGAACTGCAGTGCTGCATTGACTGGACTCATGTCACCGACCCTCTAATAGGTCAGTGAGTCTCAAGGACTTCTCTTTCAGTGGGAGTTGGAATGTGGGCTAGGAGAGCATGTCACATACCCTTTACAAGAATTGTATCAGAACTTGAGGATGAATTTCTGTTGGTCTTTAAAGTGATAAGATTATGAGGTATCAAAACAAAAATACAGTGATATAAAAATCTTAAGGAATGGAAGGAACTCTCCATTAGTTTGGGATGGGTGGCGGCAACCTGACTTAGAAAAAAGGGGAAGAAAGGATGACTTTGGGTAGCTCTGGGTTGAACAAAATATATTAATCCTTTTTTTTGGCCAGAGCCTTTTTTTTTCCTTTTGGCTTTGGGAATTACCTTCCAGTGTTTCATTTAAGAAAACTTTTAGGCATTTTCCAAAGTACCACAAATCTCTGCTCCACCAACAGGTATGTTGACAACTATAACCCTCATCCCTTCCTAGTTTGGCTGTTTGCTCTCCAAAGAGCTAGGCCTTCTTTTCCCTGCTCACTTTGCCTACTTTCTTTAGTAAGAAAATATTGACAATCCAGATAGTTCATCAGCTTGTGAATATTTAATAGACCTATTCTTTGGAGCAGAAAACACTGAGAAGACTTATTGATAGCTTGCTTTTATATGATGTTCATTTCTGATTGTACACCTTCCGCTTTCCCATTCAGTAAGTCTTCTATGAACAAAGATTTTTTTTTTATAAAAGTAGTTCTCCAACTTAATCTTCAAAAAATTGATTTCCTGATATTGATTACTCCAGCTCAATTACGTTCTATTAAAATTTTCCCCCTGTCCTCTTTCTGTAGTGTAAGATATCTGGCTCCCTAAAACAGGAAGGCTCATGAACAAGGCAAGGGAGTTGGAGGGGGAAAGGATTACTTCTTCCCCAAAATCAATAGTTCTTTGAATTGAGGATCAAGGCAACTCAAGATGAAAGGGAAGGATTTGAGTACTTTTGTAACTCAAGGCATGGTTGTTGGTGTTACCCTCATCTCCTGGTCACTAGGACCTGTCAGTGGTCTCCTACCTGACCACATTTATCAGTTACCCATTAGCCAAGATCATTTTCCTCTAGCATGAGATAACTTGTTTTGTCTGGCTCCAAAACCTGCAGTAATTGTATTTGTATCTTGCCTCAAATATCAAGTCCTTAGTTTAAATTCCTAGGCCTTCTTCCATTAGGGTTCCCTCACTCTCATTCTTAGGTCCTCTCTTCCTCCCACTTTTCAAATAAATATTAACTTGTTTTTAGAATGTCTGGTTCAGCTAGGCAAACCTGCTCCCCATTTTTCCCCTCCCACTTCTAAAGCTTCACATAGGTTGATCCTTGCCCACATCTTCTTGCTCCATCCATCCCTGCCGTATTTCAGCCTATTCTCTTCCAAGACACTTTCTCAAAATTCTAGTTCATTCTAGTCTCCTAATACTGGTATCCAAAGCACTTCCAGGATTTTCTATGCTTGTCTCTTCCTATGCCCCCTTTCTACCCATTAGCTAGGAGAGTTCCCAGTGACAAATACTGCTTCCCTCTACCAGACCTCTTCCTCCTACCCATATTTTCTTCCCCCACCCTTAAGTGCCTACGAAAGGACTCTTACTTACAGGGCATGGTAAAGGTATGAATCGATATCAGTAGATAGATTCAAAGGCTTTTCTCCCTCAGGTTGTAAGAAGCCAGTGTCTGCCTCAGGGAAAGAGATGGACTGGGCTCAGATGGCTTGCCACCGATGTCTCGTGTATCTGGGAGATTTGTGTAAGAATCTGCATCTTTTTTTCTTTACATCTTTCTTTTTTTGGATATAGGGAACCGTCAGACCCTGGGTTGAGCTAAGCTGCTTATGTTTTTGCCTCTGTGCCTGGTGTATTGTGTGATGTAGGAGTTTAGCCTCTCATTCTGCTTGTTCCCCCTGTGCGCTAACTCCATTTTCCCACTACCTTTCAATAATGCAGAGAAGGTCAGTGAATGATGAGGAAGAAAAGAAGGTAGATTCGAACTCTCAGGATGTTTTTCCATGGTAGGTTAGAGAGAAAGTTCAATTTTATATCTATTGCTTTACCACTGATGTTTCTTGTCCCTGTAAGTTATTGTGTGGGAAGAAGGTACCCATTGTCTTCCTTCATGGAACCTCAGAGATACTAGCTCTGTATTAGAGAAGAAATGACACATTTCAGTAAGAGTTTCCTCACTGTAGGTCTAGAGTGTCCACTTGCGTCTCTACTGTCTTTAGGCCAGACAATAATTTATCAGATAGCCAAGACTGTTACCTATTTTATGAATTATCTGCTACAGATGTGTAATCCTTGGCTTGCTTCCCCCCCACCCAAGTGTTATATATGCTTAGAGAACATAAACTGTGTAATATGAACCTAAGCAAAGCATATTTAGGAAGATTAAATGCACTGCCTTTTCTCTCCCATCTTCCTCCCCACCGTCCTTACTCTCAGCCATATGATATATTCCAAAACCAAGTAGAAATTTGGGTGATTATCCCTTGCCTTAGGTTATCCTTGCTGCATTTCTCACCACTTCCCACTCCCAAATTGGTATAAATAATTAGGTCTTGGTCTCTCTCTTCCTCTCCCTCTCTCTTTCTCCCCCTCCCACATACTTTTTTTTTGGATACCCCAACAAAGGTGGGGGAGGGGTAGTGAGCAACTTATCAGAAGTAACACTGTATTGAGGCTGTTCCAGGGACCCAAAACATTGCCTGCTTTTTAACCCAGGTTTCTTTATCTCTTGCTGCACCTCCCCTGAGCGGGTACTGAGATGAGGACAAGTTTCCTTTCAAAGTGAGAAGCCAATGCTAACTTTTCAACTGTTTCAACATTTTCCCCTAGCCCGATATCAGAACGAATTAGCTGGTGTGGACACAGAGCAACTGGCTGAGAGATTCTATTACCAAGCCTTGTCAGTTGCTCCCCAGATAGGTAAGTGTCATCCTATTGGTTCTCCTGATCCAACATCTTAATTCTTGTGACAAAATTTCTAACCACTTTGCAGATTGAGCTCCATAGAGGAAGAGGTTGAAAAATAGATCAGGAAACTGTTCAAACTTTGTTTCACCTCTTCTTACCCTTGATCTCTATAATGTTATAACTTCAAATTCTACTGATGAAGTTTTCTTTTTGATATTTACTCTCCCTGCTCTTTTCCCTCCTTATGTTAATGGGAATTCAAGAGAGCAGGAGGAAGAGCCAGGGCTTCCATGATTGTAACTCTTTGAAGGAAGATTTTCTAGAAAAAGAGATACACTTGGCTTGTTGCCATTGAATGAGAAGGGACAAAACTCTTCTAATGGAAGGTATGGAAATTAACAGGAAAGGTGGCCCAGACAAGAAAAAGTAGTCTGGGGTGCTGAAAGAGATATAGGAGGTGGTCTTGTGGAGCTGTACCTCCCCTGGAGGAAGAAGGCCTGCTTATTCTTGGTGTAACAGGGAAGGATAGGAAGCAGAACAGAATGCTTTAGAGCACAGTGCAGAAAAAAACTCAACTTCCCCAGGGGTCTCACCAAGAGCAGGGAAATTGAAGTTGGACAGGAATGAAAGAAATAGAAGCTTTCCACTTAGCATTTGATTGTCTTTCTCCCACTTCATCTTCTGTTCTCAGTAGTTGCTTGGGGGTCTCATGTTTCTTGGACAAGACATTCTGGCTTTAGCCTGTCTGATTTCTTCCTTACCAGGTATGCCCTTCAATCAGCTGGGTACCCTGGCAGGCAGCAAGTATTACAATGTAGAAGCTATGTACTGCTACCTGAGGTGGTGAGTAACCTTCTCCTCCTGCAGCTCTGTGTGTGTCTGTGTGTCAGTAAGTAAACAGAATTAGTTCCTTGCTATATCAAGTTGGTAGGATTAAAATTCTGTTTGTTACATTGCCATATGGCAGTATATGATCTATACCTAAATGGAATTTCTGCCTTCTAGAAGTTTGCTTTCTGATTTCTAAGATTCATGAGCAGACCCATAAGATGAACGGAATCAAATAAAAATGACAGCATTAAACCAAAATATTAAAAAAAAATACTAAACTGTTGTGTTTAAGTAACATACAGGTTCAAAGCTAATGTGTTTTAGGAGTGGGAATAAGTAAATTCATAGATGGAGGAGAAAAGCTTTGGTCTTACTATTTTCAAGCAGGGGAGGAAGAGAAAGGTAAAGCATCTACTCTTGACAGATTCATCTAGGAAGATATTTTGAAGGAAGTAGATTTTTTTGGCTTGGCATTTTCTTTTTCTTCATGACACTTGTCTCCAGATCTAGAGTTGGCTGGACATGGAAAGTCAGGATGAGTGCAATTTGTAGTTATTAGTGATCATTCTTTCATGATATAGTTTCTTTTCCCAAAATCTTAAACAAGTGTCATTTACTTCGTTTTCTCCTCTGACGTGGTCAGGTTGTAGCCACAATGCCTTTCTCCTTCTCCCTTAGCATCCAGTCAGAAGTGTCTTTTGAGGGGGCTTATGGGAACCTCAAGCGGCTATATGACAAGGCAGCCAAAATGTACCACCAACTGAAGAAATGTGAGACGCGAAAACTGTCTCCCAGCAAGAAGCGGTGAGCGAAATGAAGGAGGGATTCTGTGGAGGTAAAACTATAGACACCGCTCTAGAGCCCACAGCAACAACTGTTTGTCTTTTCTCAATTCAGGTGTAAGGACATCAAGAGGCTGCTGGTGAGCTTCATGTATCTGCAGAGTCTTCTGCAGCCCAAGAGCAGGTATGTGCAAGAGTCTGTAAGCTTTGAAATTGGGCAAGAAGCTGTATTTCCCTTTCTCAATCCAGGGAGGCACCCTGACTGAGGAGAGCTAGAGGGGATGAGATGCTCTTGCCAAATTCTACCTCATTGTAGAAATCCCCTTCCCCAAGCCAGAAAAGTGAGAGGGTTTTCTTTCACTTTAAGATCCTTTACTCATAGGTAGGAAGTTCTTTCTTGGTGTCTTTCATTCTTAGAAGGAACACAGTAGAGTCTGTTCCCTTCTTACTTAGGTAAATCACTCTCTGGAAAGTAGTCCTCTATCCACTTACATGTGGATGGAGACATGAGACATGGCCCTGTCTCACACAGTCCTTTAGAGTGTAGGGTGCCATTACCTCTCAGCCTTCTTTTTGGATCCTGTTCACAGAGCTCTTTTCCCTCTTTCTTTGTCACCATTGACCTTTCACCTCTGTGTTCCCTGGCATCTATCTAGCACCCTGGACTTGGAGCTGACATCACTCTGCCAGTCAGTCCTGGAGGACTTCAACCTTTGTCTCTTCTATCTGCCCTCTTCACCCAACCTCAGTCTGGCTAGTGAAGATGAGGAGGAGTATGAGAATGGCTATTCTTTTCTCCCTGACCTTCTCATCTTCCGTATGGTCATCATTTGCCTCATGAGTGTTCACAGCTTGAAGAGAGCAGGTAACCATTTTATCAGATTTTCTTCCCATCTTAGGCCTCTAGTTGGATTCTAGGCTCCATAGAACCCCTCTTTGCAGCTTGTCCTCACATAGATATATAACCAGTAAGTACAATGCTTGCAACCCTTCTGCAGTCCCTGATGGAAGCTAAGGGAGGAGGTAAAAATCTTGCTCTCAGAGAGATTCCAGTTGGATGAGAGTAGGAGACAATATGCCCCCAGACCCAAGAATAAGGTTTAGGTTCCAGCCAGCCAGAATTCTTTCTATCCCCCCAAGGGAATGGAGTATAATCAGGCTAAGAAATCTTTCTTATAATCTAGGGTAGGGTTTGAGAAATGAGACAGGATTGGATAGAGTGAAAAGATGAAGAGACCTTGGTTTCTAGAAATAACCTGTTCAAGGCTTAGAGCAGGAGAGTATTTTAGTGGCCACAGAAAGTTAATAGAGGCTATACATGGAACAAAAAGTATAAGGTTGTTTTGGGGTCACAGGTTGGAGGGGACCACAGCATGCAGAGTAGGTAAAATAGGGTAGGAACTTGGGAGAGGGCTGGATGAGACTTTCTTTGAGCTGCTACATGTATGGGAATAGGAAAGCTAAGACCCTTGTCTCTCCCAAAGGATACTCTTATACTTCAACCCCTAAAGCCCTTCCCTCTTTCTCATTTTAGGATCAAAGCAGTACAGTGCTGCCATTGCCTTCACCCTGGCTTTCTTCTCCCATCTTATCAACCACGTCAATATCCGGCTACAGGCAGAGCTGGAAGAAGGAGAGAATCCTGTGCCAGCATTCCAGAGTGATGGGACAGGTGTGGGAATAGTGGAAAGAACTGAGGAAAGTCAACAGAGGAGGGAACATTATGTAAAGGGGCGGGTTAGAAGATATAGATAGATAGAGATATCTATCTCTATCTATCTATCTATCTATCTATCTATCTATCTATCTATCTATCTATCTATCTATGTGAAATTCAAATATAGGTTGGATTAGATGGCCTCCCATCCCTTCTCTCTCATTCTCTGAGTATGGGATGGGGAACTGAGGAAAAGATGCAGTTGGATGGAGGGAGAAGACCCTAAGCTTTATCCTGGTACCGAGTTCTCCTCAGACTTTCAGTCATATCACTTCTTCACACAGATGAGCCTGAACCCAAAGAACCACTGGAGAAGGAGGTGGAGCCAGAGCCAGAGCCTCCTCCCCCAGCACCAAGAGTGGGTGAGGCCAAGAAGAGTCGTAAGTTCTCCCGCCTGTCTTGCCTACGTCGGAGACGCCACCACCCACCCAAGGCTGGTGATGACAGTGACCTAAGTGAAGGTTTTGACTCAGACTCAAGCCATGACTCAGCCCGGGCCAGTGAAGGTTCAGACAGTGGCTCAGATAAGAGTGATGAAGGTGGAGGTACAGCTTTTGATGCGGAGACAGACTCAGAGATGAATAGCCAGGAGTCACGCTCAGACCTAGAGGACATGGAAGATGAGGAGGGAACACGGCCTATGGCCCCAGACCCTCCTCGGTCCAGGCCAGAAGCTTCTGACCCCTCCAATGGCCCATTGGGTCCTAATGAGGCCAGTATTGCCAGTAACCTGCAAGCCATGTCCACTCAGATGTTCCAAACCAAACGCTGCTTCCGATTAGCCCCCACCTTCAGTAACATCCTTCTACAGCCTTCTAATGAAACTCGGACCACTGCTGGTAATAGGGCCTGCATCAATGGGGACCTGGACAAACCTGAACCAGGTATTTTAAACTCTTGGGATTATTCAGCCCTCGTTACTATATCTGTATCGAATAGGACTTATTCAAGTGGGAGGTTCTGTTTTTTTCAGGGAGGTTGCACCAACCTTTAATGTTCCTCACTCTATCTTTCAGGAAGTCCTTAGTGCATTTTGAATTCTTTTTCTCCTTCTGTAGTAACAGCCTGTTCACTCATTGTACCCCCCCAGAGATCTGCTGGTTTCCTTGATCTTTCATTCTCTTTAGTTTTATACTCTCAACTCCCAGCTCCCAAACATTTTCTTACTCTTATTCTTCCATCACTCCTGCCCCTAAGTTTAGTGTTCTGTATCTTACATGTGGCAAGTATGGGGCCAGAGAAACTGACACATAGAGGGACACTTGAAACTTATTTGAATGTCAGCATCGTTGAAGGAGAGTTGGGTCCCGTCTGCCTCTCCTTCTAGCTCAGAGATTATAGGATCATACCTTTAGAGCTGGAAGGAACTATAGAGGTCCTGGTCTAACCCCATCATTTTGTTGATGAGGAAACTGAGGCTAAGTGACTTGAACCAAGGTCACCCAGGTAGGAAATGGCAAGATGAAGGTTCAAACCCAGGTCATCTGACTCCAAATGCAGAGTTTTTTATACCTCATATAATGCCTGAGGGAGCCTTAAATAGCCATAGCCAGCCAGGCACATTAGCCTGAACCTAAAAGAAACTAGATGGCAGGCTTAAGATACCAGACATCAAGTCTTTCATTTTAGCTCTTTGTCCCTCCTCCTCCACTGTAGCATCTGATGATGGATCTGAGTCAGAGGAGAGTGTATCCAGTGGACGCTCCTGTCACAATGAGAGGAGCATCCAGGAGAAACTTCGAATCTTGATGGCAGAAGGACTTCTTCCTGCTGTGAAAGTCTTCTTGGATTGGCTTCGGACCAACACCGACCTCATCATCATGTGTGCACAGGTCTGCCTCACTTCTTCACCCCTCTTCCCCCCAAAAAAGAAATCACCTGCCTATTAGCTCCACAACTTCTGCTGGGGGGGAGGACACAGTACTTGGGGACATTCCTTTGATGTGTCTACAAATGAATTGAGTGATGGAAATGAATCTGTGATGGAAGGCCCTGAGAGGTTGTCTCATATATGCTCCTGTTTCCTTATTTTATTTCTGTCATCATTGGATTTAAAAAAAAAATCCTTAAGACATTCTCACAACTTTGCTCAAAGATCAGCTTCTAGTTCTACCCACTTGATCTGTCAGAAAGTGTTTCTTAAGATATGACTTAAATTTCTCCTGCTACAAGTTCTGCCTATTTCCTAGCCAATTTCAAATCCAGTGATAGTCCTACAATTAAGAATTAGAATTGTAGGCACGAGCTTGGGGGTCTGTTGCATAAAGAGAATGAAATCAAGAAGACCCAAGTTCAAATCCTGCCTCAGACATCTTCTAATTTTGTTGACCCTGGGTGAGTTACTTACCTTGTCTCTGCCTCTATTTCCTTATCAATAAAATGTATATAACACCATCATATAGCACAGGGCTGTAGTGAGGGTCAAATGAAATGACAATGTCATTATTAGTCCTTTCTTCACAATATCCTTGTGAGGCACAGTGAAAGTACATTTGGTTAAAGATCAGTCAAGGGAAAAGGGTGTTGTTTCTAACAAGTGAGATTGCTAAGACTTAGGGAGGTGAAGTAATTTGATGCATGTTAGACATTTAGAATCAGAAGTAGGGATTGAACCCAAGTATCCTAATTCTAAGACAAGTATTTTTTCCATCCTACCATGTTGTCTGCACTATGATCTAGAATAGGTGACAAAATGTGTGTAGAGTATGTTGGGAAGTTGGAGAGTGGAACTGTCACAGAAGAAGAAAGGAAAGGAAGTGCTAAGTTTGGAGCTAGAAAACAAATTTAAGGCTCTTAGAGACAAGAAGGCAATTGAATGTTCTCAGGAGAAAGCAGGTATTTGTCTTTTTCAGATAGTAGAGTCCCATGCATTGTGAATCAGAGGAAGAAGCAAAGGAGTGGTGATTGATAATCCTTTCCCCAGGGTGCTACCACAGCTCTTTGGGGACCTGGGAACAGCAGTTAGGTCTGGTTCAGCCTGTTGATAATTTCCCAAGCCTTGTCAGAATGGATGACTACTGTACACTTTAGGTGATTCTTGTGGGGCACAAATGATACAGCCAGAAAGGGCCTAAAAATATTGCTACAAATTGTAGTCATAGGCAAGGCACTGAAGTTCCTGTATGGGGACAAGGATAGGATGTTTTCACAGCTGCTTATTGAAGGCAAGAAATACAGGAGAGAAAAATCAGTTTAGGATGTGAACACCTGGCCAAAAGGTGCTTCCTGAGAACGAGATTGGAATTGCTGGACCACAGCTTTAAAATAAAGGAATGACAGACTCCTCCTCCTGAAGAAAGTAGTGCACCCAACAAAGACCTGTAAGAATATATTTTCTGGATATCTTAGAAATCAAAAGAGCTCTAACCTAAAAAGGCCGGAAAAAGCAAGCTGCTTATATAGATCCACCAATCTAAATACCACAGAGAGAGGCTGCAAAGAAAGAAGACTAGCAGTTGAAATACTTAGAAGTTCACAGAATCTAAGAGAGGAACCAATAATAAACTCTGTGGTTTCAAATGGCTCAAGTTTAGGCAAAAAGCAAGAGGAACTATAGCTCTTAAGAATCTAAAATCTTACTTTGTAGACTAAGCACTGAGACTTGGTGGCATAAAACCTGTGACTGAAATAGATGTGGTTCTGAGTGTGTATAACATGCTTATGGAAAAGCATTGGATATTAAAAAGGCATGTGAGGAAATCTGAAGGACAGAGGTGAAGTATGGTAGAGAGCAATTGGATAAAGATTAATGGAAGCAGTTTTTGCCAGCACTTCTTAAACTATGGGTCACGAGAACAGTTTAAGAAATCCTGCCCTAGACCACTTGAACAGAAAGTGGAAATAGAAACATGGGCGATATCACAAACCTGAAGCAGGGTTCAGACCTCAATTTTGGTGGCTAAAAGGATGACTCCTAACTACAGAAAAAAGGTAGAGCTGTTTAATTCTCATTTTGCTTCATTTTTCCTCTGCTCTTGGGAATGGCAGAACAAAAGTGCCTAATAGGAAGTTAGTACCAAGATAAATAAGGAAATTGTACCTGACTCAGGTGAATTAGATGATGAGTGTGGTTGCTGAGTCACTATCAGTGTAATATGAAAGATTGGGGAAAATGGGAAAAGAACTTTGTGGGCTGGAAAAGGGCATGTATTGTCCAGATTTCTTTTGTTTGTTATAAAACAGTTTAAGAAAGAATAATATGTACAACCTATAAGCTTGTGAACTTACCTAAGTTTGTCTTTTTAAAAAAATGTTTATTCATTTTAAACTTAAACACAAAATGAGAAAGAAAAAAAGGACATTTCCATGTACATAGCAGAACATGGAGTGGATACAATATAGAACTCTAAATTTTCATTTCAGATTAAAAAAAACTATATAATAAATACTACATATTGTTTTCAATGCTGCTCAGCTTTTCTGTGCTTCCTTCTGAGTTTTCTTTTGTTCTCTACTATGCGCTTTTTTTTCCTTCCTCTCTCCTCACCCCACTTTAGAGAAGGGTATAATTAAACAAACATATATACATATACATGCATACACATATATGTAAGACCATACTATACGTATTCCTACTTGTTGGTTCCTTGTCTGGCGGTAGGTAGCATCTCTTGTAGGTCCAAGTCCTTCCGTGTTTTTCTAAAATCAACCAACTCCTCATTTCTCATAGCACAGTAATATTCCTTCACAGCCATATACCACAACTTGCTTAGCCATTCCTCAGTTGAAGAGTATCTATCATTTTAGCCAATGTCCTAGGTATAAGACAATATCTCAAAGTTGTTTTAATTTGCATTTCCCCAACTGATAATGATTTAGAACATTTTTTCATATGACTGTGTAGTTTGGATTTCTTCATCAAAAAACTGCCTGTCATTTTTTGATTACCTTAATTTCCTAGGGAAATTCTGAAATAGTTTATTCAAGAGATAGTGAACATCTAGAAAAGGAAGCAGTGATTCCAATGATTTCATCAAAAACAAGTCATGCTTAACTAACCTAACTTTCTCTTTGGACTGGATTATTAATTTAGTGTGTCAGAGGCATTTGACCAAATATTACATAGTCTTGGGGGAAAGGTGGCTAGACGTGGTTTGGCTAGGTAGACTTGGAACCTCTTGAATGGCTGTACTCAAAGAGTAGTCATTTATGGTTTGTCAGAAAAGGTCTCCAGTGGAATGCCCTAGAAATCTGTCCTTGACCTTGTACTGTTTCATGTTTTTGTCAGTAACTTGGATAAAGGCATAGATGGCATGCTTACCAGATTTGCAAATTACACAAAGTCAGGAGAAGAGAGCTAACTCAGTAGGTAAGAGATGATCCAAAATTATCTTGCCTGGCTAGAGCAGAACCTGTTAGATTACATTCAGTAGGCATAACTGCAAAGTCTTATGCTTAGGTTCAGATCAAATCACCTTAAGTAAGGAGTGAAGAGGTATGATTAGTCAGCATTTTGTCTGAAACAACTGAGGGTTTTAATGTATGCCAGCTCACTGTGAGTCAGCATTGTGATGTGTTAGCTATTTGCTAATTTGATCTTGGACTGCATTGAGAGGAATAACTTCAAGGAATAAGGAGATGATAGTCCTGCTTACTCAGTGCAGGTCAGAACACATCTGGATTTGTGTTCATTTCTATACACCACAGTTTTAAAAGGGCATTAATGCTCTGTTGCCTCAGTTTTCTCATCTGTAAAAATAGGGGTGATAATAATAGCACCTTCCTCCCACAGCAGTTGTGAGGCACAAATGAGATAATGTGTGTAAAGCACTTTCTGAATCTTTAGTGATATATGCTAGCTATGATTATTTTTACAAGCTTGAGCATATCTAGGATGATAAAAAAAAAGTCTTGAGTCATACCATATGAGGATCGATTGAAGGAGCTGAATACAATTAGCCTGGAGAAGAGATGAATCAAGACACATACTTGTTTTCAAGTATTTGAAGGCCTATCGTATGTAAGATAATCTAGATTTGTTTTCTGGTCCCAGAAGGCAGAACCAAAAGCAGCAGATAGAGGGTGTAAAGAACCAAATTAGGCTTCATGTCAGCTATCCAAAAGGAGTAGGCTTCTCCTTCACTTAAGGGCTTCAGATGGAGGTAGAAAGATCACTTATCCAGTGGAGATGCCTTTCAGGTATGGGTTGAACTAGATAGCCATCGAGATCTCTTCTAACTCTAGAATTCTGCGATTATATGATAATTACCAGGATTGTGTTATCATTTTGTACTTCTTATCACTCCCATGTATACTCTCCTTCATAGTAGAATACCTCTTTGCCGATGTAAGAGAGATTCTCTCCCTGTTTTCTGATGTGTCATCTCGTCTAATAACCTTGTCACTGACATTTATGAAGTTCGAATCACTGAGATTATTGGAAGAATGGGAAAGAATGGAGATATCTCTGAGAGACATTTCTGAGCAGTCTGCTGTTTTCCATAGACCAGGTGTGGAGTAGGCAGGGTACAAGCATTTATTAAATGCCTCCTATGGACGAGACGCTGCACTAAGTGCTTTACAAATACCTCATTTGAAACTCAACTCGAAGGTAGTTGCTATTATTATCCCCATTTTATGGTTGAGGAAACTGAGTCAGGCAGATGTTAAGTGACAGAATCACACAGCTAGTAAGTGTCTGAGGCTAGATTTGAACTCAGCTTTTCTGACTCCCAACACTAGATCCGCTATACCATTTAGCTGTTTCCAGGATAGTCGAGGTGTGGTTTTTTTGTTTTTCTGTTGTTCTTCAGTCATGTTCAACTCTTTGTGACTCCATTTAGGGTTTTCTTGGCAAAGATACTGGAGTGGTTTGCCATTTCTTCCCCAACTCAACTTCCCCAACATGTAAAACTCATGTTTTACAAATGAGGAAACTGAGGCAAGTAGGATTGAGTGACGAGCAGAGTCACACAACTAGTGTCTGAGGCCAAATTTGGACCCAGGAAAAGGAGTCTTACTTCCTAACTCCAGGCCCAGGTACTCTTATCTACTGCTCCACAAAGCTGCCCCTGGGGGTCAGAATTATTTTTTTGGAATGGAAAGACAACCCTTTTCTCTCTTTTTTTTTTCTGGTTCCTTCATTGTGAATCATCCCACATATGGAAATCAGTTTTTCCTGTGGCCTAATCTCCATCTCTTTTGTGTATGCATTCTACCTTCTGTGGTAATAGAAATCTCCCCGACATTAGTTGTTTTTTTTTCTTAGCCCCACTAAGCCTCTTTCCTTGCTCCTGTTCCTACAGAGCTCCCAAAGCCTATGGAATCGCCTCTCTGTGTTACTGAATCTTCTGCCAGCTGCTGGAGAACTCCAGGAGCCCAGTAAGTCACTGCCTTTTCCCTCCATACCCTATCTTAGCCCATCTGTTCTCCCTCCTTTTCTCTGATCACTCTTCAGCTACACTTTAGCCTAATCCCAAAGGTAAGAAGGTTAATGCACCCTTTATGGTATGTGGTCCCAGCCTCTCTGGTTTCCCATCCCTAAACCCTCCAGTGTGGAACAGGATCACTAACCTTTTCCAGTTTGGAGCCCCCAAGGGGAGGAGAAGAGACAATCGGGGGCTACAGAGAGCAGCTGACTGGAGAGAGTGGTGACTGGTGTCATCCTGATATCTGTGGGGATAGGGGGGCAGTTGTCTCTGCTACCTGGAAAGGAGCTGTCTGGGTTAACCCCCAAGTCTGAGAAAACTTGTCTCTTCAGTGGACCTGTCTTACTCCCTTTTCTCTTCCCATCTCTGCTTCATACTCGCCTCTTCCAAAGAACCTCTTTACATTGATTTTTTCCACTCATACTTCACGTCCTTTGTTTCTGCATTTCCTTCACATCAATGCTTGGGTTGGGAAAGTAGGAGTGATAGTAACACAAGAATTGACCCTCTAGATCATTCCCTGCCTTCCAAGGATAGGTGCACTAATGTGTTTCTCTTTCCCCAGGCCTGGTCTTGTGTCCTGAGGTACAGGATCTCCTTCTGGGCTGTGAACGACCTGACCTTCCCACTTCTCTACTGCTTCCAGAAGACACAGCTCTCCGCAACCTACCCCCACTCCGAGCTGCCCATAAACGCTTCAATTTTGAACTTGATCGACCATTGCTCAGTCCCATGGAGGAGGTGAGGGTATCCCTAGTTCCCCATTTGTTTATCATATACACCTCAAATCACAGGACTTTGAAGGTTTGGGAATTTCTTTTACCTATCCCTTTGCTTCTGGGTAGAACCACCCCATCCTAGGTAGAGCCGGCTCTCCCAGCTTATATTTTCATTCTCGGTCTTCCACCCCCAAATAGGTGAGCATATTATAGCGAAAATAAAAAGTATGGAGCCTTGGATTCAACATTGGAGCCCTACTGGGTGTCTCTTCTGTTCTGCTTTCAGTAAACCCCACTCTTGGGCTACTTTTGTTATCTTCTTGTTGAAAAAATACTGTTCCTTGTACTCTGCATTTTAGGTACAAATCTGCCAGAAATAATTTGTAGTAATTTATTGTTCTAAATTCAAGCATGAACTTGAGCTGTACTGACAGTCTCCTATCCCCTGGGATATTTTTCTAACACTAGATATTTTGAAAGTTACATAGGAACCTTTTTTTTTTCTAACATCCCATTTTTAAAAAAATTTTGAGTTCCAAAGTATCTCCCTCCCTTCTGTGGGAATCTTAATAATAACGTGGGGAAATGTAACTGATAAAATGCTAGTTAACATTCTGTTCTAGCTATCAGACTACTCCAGCAGTCTTAAGAGAAAAGCCACTCATCTCTCATTGACCCTTCCCTTAAGGGGTCTTCCTTTAGCTAATCTCTAGTGAAGTAATCCAGGGGCCTTCCTCCTTCTAATCAATAGTAATCAAGAGATTAACATCTCTAGAAGTGGAGGTGGGGACTGTCATTAAGTAGGATATAATTAATCCCTTTGGGGAATGGGGAAAGCAGTGATCATAACTAAACCCAAGATATTTCTTCTAAATTTGGTTACTAACTTTAATCCATTTTCTTGAGCTTCAGCTTTCATTCTTTAATTTTTAAACATTTGCCTAAAAGAAGTTAAGCCTGAGAGAAAGAATTTTAGTGGAACACATTGTTTCTTGAGAAGTTTAAGATAGTTTCTTTCCTTCAGATAGTTCAGGAAAAGAACTTTAGACTAGAAAAAATTTATTTCTTAATATTTTTAATATTCTTCCACACTGGTCTTTCCTCAGAATCTTTGGGGTTCCCACTTGTACACACCTGGAAGCAGAAAGAGAGAATTCTCTGAAAGGGATGAAAGTGATTAGAGTTTGCTGAGATGGAGAGGGGACATTTGACTGAGTCTGCTTCCCCTCCCCCCTCCATTACCCTTCCTTTAATATCTCTTCTATCTCTCCTCTTCCTAATATCCATCCAGTCTGTTGTGCGAATCTGTTGCATCCGTAGCTTTGGCCACTTCATTACCCATCTGCAAGGCAGTATCCTGCAGTTTAACTCTGAGGTTGGCATCTTTATCAGCATTGCTCAGGCTGAGCAAGAGAATCTGTTGCAGCAGGCCCAGGCCCAGTTCAGAATGGTAAGTATTGATCCTTCTCCCTAACCCCTACCCTTAAGGATCTTCAGGTCCTTCTCAGCACTTCCACTTAAGGCTTATATACAAGGGGAGACTGTTTAGCTGGCAAAGGTATAGCTGTCAGTATGGGGGAGAGATGGGAAGTTATCAGAGTAAGGTCAGAAAGGTATATGACATGGTCATTTGGGGGCAGTGGATATGGAAAACAGTTTTAGGAAGGCTTCTTAGAGCAGGGATTCTGGGCATGATCTGGCAGGGAGAAGAGGAGGGAGAACTCCTTTAGCCAAGAGGCATTGGAGGGCATCAAAGACAACCCATGTAACTGTCATCCCATCCACAGCAGCTCTTCAGCTTGCATGCCTCTCTTCCTCTAAGGGTACCAGGGAAGTAAGAAACCAGTTTCTGTCACCACTTTCCACCACTGCCTTCATACACAGTTGTTTCCTGTTCCCTTGAATGTTTCTCTGTAGTGACCTGGCACCGTCTTCCCTTCCTCACCCTAACAGGAAGGAGATCCTTGACTTCAGAGGAGGGTATTTGTGTGTGCGCGAGTGTGTGTGTGTGTGTGTGTGTGTGTGTGTGTGTGTATGTATATATATATTGATAGGATGTCATACAGTCTCATCTGTTTCTCCTGTGTATGTTTCTTGCATCCAGCATTTTTCTTTCCATTCCCGCTACAACCATTCTAGTTTGGGCCCTTATCACATTTTTATAAGAATATTTTTTCATTGTTTATTATTAACTTAATCATCAAAACAAACAAAAAAGTTTAAGTAATGGTTTTAAGTAACTTACACAAAACCATTAACTCCAAACTAAAGTTTTCTGAAAGACAAACTTTTGTCTGTATAATATAGATAGATAATATCTTCTGGACTATTCAAGTCATTTCCTTTTCCCCCTCCCACCCCTTTCTTCATTGCAGTCTGCCCTGATGGAAAGTTGTTAGATTACTCTTCAAGCATTGCTTTAATCACATCACTCTCCTATTCAAAAACTTCCTCACAGGATCCAGTCTACTCTTGCCTGATATTCAGGGTCACTCTTTGGCTCTTAGTTGCTTTGCCAGGTCCCATTGTGCTGTTTGGTGAGACCAGCCAGAATAGGCCACTCAGTTTCATTTAATACACTTTATATATTCCTGCCCTCTTCAGCTGAGTTGATAATATTTTCCAAGTCGCACTTTTTAAAGCCTTCTCTCAACACTTCAATCTAGCATAATACCTTCCTTCTTTATTTATCTTAATACCTATGCTATGCTTATAATCCTTACCAAATGCTGCCTTGTTTAATTAGTTAAATTTTTATGTTTATACATTCTCTTCCTAACTAGATTGTAAGTTTTTTAAGGGCAGAGACCAATTTTTTTAGCCTTTGTAGTAGTTGATCAGTGATTGTTGACTGATTGATATGGTGGTTTAGATTCCAGGAATGGACTTTCTTGTACTTCTCTTTCCCAGCAGAGACAGTTAAAAGATATTTGACTGCAAGGCTGATGTTTATCTTAGATCCCAGGGATGTCTCCTGATTTTGTTCCTAAGGAAGATTTCCCAAATCTAATCCTTACTTTTCTCTAGCTAGTCTCTTCTTTTCTCTCATAAACAGGCACAGGAAGAGGCTCGTCGGAATCGACTGATGAGAGACATGGCTCAACTTCGGCTTCAGGTGGGAAAATATCAGTCTTACCCTTCTCATTTCTCCCATTAGAGTAGTTCTCATACAGAAGTCCCCTGTGCCATCTTAACTTCTATTCCTTTATTTGCCATCCCTTCATATGTTTCACTGGGTTTCTTTACTTTGTCCTCACCTTCCTACTTCTTGTTCTGCCTTTTCCTCTTTTTTTTTTCTTCTCTCCATCCTGTTCCTGAAAATCATGCCAACCTCAAACAGCCTGGAGAATGCTCTAATAGTTGACTTCTACCTTTCCTACTGAAGTGCTTGGTCCTTGAATAGAGGTAGGAGGGCACGTAGCTCACTGCCTTTTGCCCTTCTCTCCCCAGCTTGAGGTCTCCCAGCTGGAGGGCAGCTTGCAGCAGCCCAAGGCACAGTCAGCGATGTCCCCATACCTCGTCCCTGACACTCAGGCTCTCTGCCAGCACCTCCCCATCATCCGCCAGCTGGCCAGCAGTGGCAGGTTCATTGTCATCATCCCTAGAACAGGTAAGGATTTGGGAGTTGGAAGGACAGGACTACATCATCATAATATCAGCAGTGCCATCCTGAACCAATTCTGTTGTCCAGTTAGCCTAGGATTGTGTCTCTAACAGGGGCTCAAAGGTATATGTTATGGGACTTCATACATCTTAGCTCAGTAGGCCTCCTAACCAGTGCTTGTACCTCAGTCTTTCCCTTTCCTATCCATCCTCCACCAGCCACCAAATTAACATTCTTTTTTTAAAAAAATTTACTTTTGCTCCTTTTGGAGGGGGAAAGGCAGGGCATTTGGGGTTAAGTGACTTGCTCAAGGTCACACGGCTAGTACATGTTAAGCATCTGAAGCTGGATTTGAACTCAGGTCCTCCTGACTCCAGGAACAGCACTCTATTCACTGTGCTACCTAGCCACCCCAAATTAACATTCTTAAAATGCAAATCTGGTCATTCCCCTGCTTTTGGGTAAAATAAAAATTCTTCAGTCTGGTATAGAAGCCCACTTTCTTTCCAGAATTACTTCATGTTACCTGCCCTTCTCTGTTCCCCACAAATGACATGACATCTCCCGCTGATGTACCTGCACAAATGGTCTTCTGTCTTTGGAGTCATTCATTCCTTCCAGTAAACTTCTCTTAGGTGGCCACTGTGTTCCCTTCTCTGCTAAATTCTGGGAATACGAAGAATGGCAAAGGCAGTCCCTGTTCTCTAGGTGCTTACACTCCAGTAGAGGATCTAGCATGTGATCAGCTACGTACAAACAAGCTAAACAGACAGGATAAATTGGACTAAAGGGTTTGGGATAGGCTTCATATAGAAGGTGGGATTTTAGCTAGATCTTGAAGAGGAGGCCAGGGAAGCCAGGAGACAGATATGAGGAAGAGCATTCCATGCATGCAGTGAGGGTAGTGAAAATGCCCCAGCTGGGATAAGGGAGTGTTTTGTCAAGGAACGGCAAGGAGACCAGTGTCATTGGATCAAAGAATTTTTGGGTGTGGGGAGAGTGGTATAAGAAGACTAGACTCTGAGTGCCATACAGAAATTTATATTTGATCCTGGGGTTGATAGGGAACTACAGTTGGAGTAGGAGGAAGATGTGGCCATACCTGTGCTTTAGGAAGATCTCTTTGACAGCTGAGTGGAGGAGGATGAGTTGGAGCGGGGGGGGGAGATTTGAGGCAGGCAGACCCACCAGCAGGCGATTGTGAGGTGATGAAGGCCTGCACTAGATGGGTGGCAGTGTCAGAGGAGAGAATGGGGTCTAAAGAGAGATAAGAATCAACAGACTTGGCAGCAGGTTAGCTATGGGAAGAAATGACAAGTGACGGAGTGAGGAGTCAAGAATTACAACTAGTTCTTTAACTTAACCGCTAGTGTCCTCACCAGTAATAGGGAATTGTTTAGAGACAGGAGGGCAGCATGAGGAGTTCAGTTTTGGACATGTTGAGTTTAAGATATCCACAGAGCATCCACATTGGGATGTCTGATAGGGAATGGAGATGAAGACTAGAGGTCAGCAGGGAGGCTAGGTCTGGAGAAGCAGATTGGAGAATCGTTAGAATAGAGAAGATCGCTGAATCCATGGAAATTAATGAGATCACCGAGTGAAATAGCATAGAGGGAGAAGAGGGCCCAGGACGGAATCCTGAGGGACATCTACTCTTAGAGGCTGGTTTTTCAATTCAGTAAATATTTATTAAATGCCTGCTATGTGCTAGATACTGTACTAAGTGTTGGGGATACAAAAAGGCAAAAGACAGACCCTGCTCTCAAGGGATTTACAGTCTAATGGGAGATAACATGCCAACAAATAAGTATAAAGGAAGCTATATAACAGGGTAAGTAGGGAATAATTAAAAAGGGGAAAACACTAGAATTCAGGGGGTTAGAAAAGCCTTCCTATAGAAAGTGGGATTGTAGTTAAAGGAAGCTGAAAGGGGAGGGGGAGGGAGGGAGTATCATGGGAGGTTGGAGGAGGAATGAAGAGTTTTGGAAGAACCAGTGTATTAAATGGGGTAGTGACGGTTTGGGAAGTGGGGACAGGTTGCCTAGTCACAGTGAGGACCCAGTAATAATTGTGTAAATTTGTAGTGGCCCTAATCAGAAGGGTTGCATGATTTTTTTTCCACCTTCATTCAGCAGTATATTTGTAGATGAGAAGGCAGTGGAAGATGGGACTGATCCAAGATCCTGAGACTTGAAGGGTGCAACCAGTGACATAAGAGGGACTGAAGAGAAAAGGACAGTGTAGATTTGAACTGATATGCTAAGGGGTCAGATGTGGAGAAGAAGAGTATAGCTAATTCAGGGAGGGGAAGGTAGCCTAGGAGGCAACTAAGGAGGTGAGGGATTGGAGGTCATGATGTGGATGGACAACACTGGGTCTGGGATTGGAAGGCACCTCATCGGGTTCTTAACTTTCTTCAAAGATTTGCCCAGGCACTTCCTCCTACAGATTTTTTTCTGATCCTCCTGAAATTACCGAGTTCACAGCGTGTTCAGTGTCCGCTCAGAGAAAGAAAGGAACTGTTGGGGTTTTGTCTTCATATTCCCAACCCCTAGCACCATGCTTTATTTATATGTAACAAGTGCTTAAAAAATGTTTGTGGAATCAGAAACTGACTTTTCCTGATGTACTACTTGCTGGTTAGGGACCTATCACCAAAATGGTCCAGTTGCCATTAATCACCTGTTGTGACCCTGCTATCCATGGATTTATCTGAGCCCTTAAATTTCTGCCTGCTCATCCTCCCTCCCTTTAGTAGATTTAATTACATCATTTCAATATTTCCTACCCCCTCCTCCCACAGTTTTTATCCTTGGATCATGGGAGAACAAAATTTGGGATTTCACTTCCCTCCCTCTACAATTGGAAGGCACAGAAGAAAACCATTTGATGGTTCCTGCCTCCTCAAAGAGTAGCTACTAGTCTCTAGTAGCTTTGGTGACTGAAAAAACCTTTCTGTTGTCTGGCCATTGATGCAACAATTTGCCACCTTCTTTTGTAGACTCAAAAATTACCCTCCCTCAAAACCTTCTTTTCCTCTTCCCTGTAGCTTATGTTAAGTCAGCTTCAGAGAAGCATAGGTTTGAAATCTGCCATTTACCAGTAGGTCTTCAGGGGACATTTAATCAGAGTTTTATTGAGTTCCTACTGTATTTAAAATGTTGTGCTAGGCAAATTCATTCACTTTCCTCATTTGTAAAATAATAATAATAATATAAAATAATAATTCCTACTAACCAACGTTGTTATAAGGTTAAAATGAGGTATTTCTAAAGCACTTTAAAAACCATAAGATACTGTATAAATGGTAACTGTTGTTTTTCCCTCTTTGGGGAATTAGTGATTGATGGCTTAGACTTGCTGAAGAAGGAACATCCAGGAGCTCGGGATGGGATCCGATACCTAGAAGCTGAATTTAAAAAAGGAAACAGGTAAGAACTGGTGCGAGCATGGGTGGGGCTTTGATGGGGCAAGGCCAAGGGTTGAGGGAGCATCCCAGGTGTCCATTCTGTCCCCCCCTTCTCCCTCCCATCATCTGTACTTCCACTCTTTTGGTCTGTTTAGGTATGAGTTGGACTAGATCAGTGCTTCTTAAACTGTGGGTCATGATCTGAAGGGGTCTCCAGTAGAAAAAAGTTTAAGAAACCCTGAACTAGATGTCTAGTCTTTGAGGTCCCTCCCAACTCAGATACTTGTCCAAAAGGAGAAGCAGCTTCAAACTGGGAGAGCCAGGGCTAGGCCTAATTAGTATTAGTAGCCAGGGCTACTAATTCTGTTAGGTTCCCTTCAAAGGTAGAGGGAGAGCCTTCCTACAAAACTGCCTGTCATTCATACTGTGGTCTAGAAGGTGATTTAACATCCCCGCTTTTCACTCCTCTTCAGGGAAGTGGTATGTTGCCATCTGTTGTCATAGGTGCCCATGTGTTGAATGGTCAACCTCTCAAAACCTTCATCTGTGTCAGTACTTTGTAGAGTATGCGCTCCATAACAGGCACTGTCCCCAACAGACCAGGACTTTGTGACTGTTCTCAGTCTGGGAAGGCTTGATGGGGGGCTGGCACAGAGAAAAGAAAAAGAATTCCCCCTACTCCACCCATCCTTGCTCAAGAAACATCTAGCTGAGCTGGCTCTCTCCTCTCTACACCACCCCACCCTGTCAGGAAACAGCACAAAGCTGGCTTGTTTAGGCCTTGTCTTCAGAAGCTTTGACTTCAAAAGCATCTATTGCTTTTCTCCTCCTGGCTCTGGGCGTCTCCAGCGCCTCCCCAGGGAGGAACCAAAGCGGTGATGTTATCGAGAGGAAAAGTGAGCTGGGCTCAGCTCAGCAGGAAAGCAGCCTCAGGTGGCCCTTGCAGACTCAATGCTCTGAGCACCGGACTCCTTCCTCCTCCCCCACCGAAAACTGACTCCCCAAGATTCATAATGACCCCCTTTGTTCTGTTACACCCTCCCACAACACACACCCAGTTTCTAGAACCAAACATCCTTCTCCTGTCTCCTTTACAGGTACATTCGCTGCCAGAAAGAATGGGGGAAGAGTTTTGAGCGGCATAAACTGAAGCGGCAGGATATAGATGCATGGTAAAGTTATAGACTTGACATCTACAGGGCCTGAAATAGGAGGAAGGATGTTTTCAGAAGTACCACCTACCCATCCCTCCTGGGATTGTAGCATAGAGTACCAAGAGATAGAAAATAATTTTTGGAGGTATCAGCCGGGAGTGAAAACAATTCATTCCTCCTTCTATATCTGGAGAATGGCTCCCAATCTGGGTCCTAAAGATACCTCCTAACTTTTAAGATATCATCATAGCTTCCCCCAGATCCATATTTCAGATTTTGTACCTCTAATAATCCTTCCATGTGACCTCCAGCTCTTTCTTTTAGTTGTCAGCCTTGTTACTCTGATGCTATGGAATCACTCAGTGTTGTCTTCTCTTTTTCCCCTAAAGTATTTCTTTGGGATGTAGCTCTTAGGATACCATCATAACTTGTCCCCTCATACCCATTTCTCATTCCTCTCTAAGTTATATTGGTTTTTAGAGAAAAGCCCAGCTTGTTGGCTGACAGGTTATCTGTCCATCCCAGGACTCTCTATAAGATCCTAGACAGTTGCAAACAACTGACTCTGGCCCAGGGAATTGGAGAAGATGACCCAAGTGGTATGGTGACCATCGTCACTGGTCTTCAGATGAATGATCCCAGTACTTTCTCCAGCTCCATGCAGGTAAGCAGGTTGACAGAGCTTGAGACTAGACTGTTCAACAGAAGATCACCAAAGTCAGTTTCCCTTCTTGTTTTCCTAGGAGGAGATTTCTCCACTCTTAAGTCAGGTCTTTTAGTAGATAATGACAATGAGAGAATAGAGAGAAATAAAATCTGGAGCTAAAAAAAGTCCTAGAGAGGCCAGTGACCAGCCCACAGTTAATGAGAGGCTGAGTCAGGATTTCTCCCATGTGCTGTTGGTGCACGTCCTGCCACAGGCACTTCCAGAGTCCTGTTTCTTCCCCTCAGTCTGTGGAATGTTAATCGCACTGAGCTGACAGAGTTGTTGTGAGGATCTAATGAGATCGTATTTGTGAAGTGCTTTATAAGCCTTAAAACACTTTGTAAATGCCAGCTGTTATTATTTCAGCTACACTGTAAAGGTCTGGGATTATCTATCTAAATAGTTGGCTTTCTGAGGCATCCATTACCCCATTTCCCACCTGTCTCTGGCCCCCTATACTGCCCAAACACATAAAAGGAGAGTTACAGCTTTTTGCCCGTGACACCTGTCCCCCACCTCTCCTCTTCTCCCCTTGCAGGCAGCAATACAAGCAGCCACCCACGCCAGTGTTGAGATCAAGAATGTGCTGGACTTCTACAAACAGTGGAAGGAGATTGGCTGAGACTTCCCCCATGCCCCATACTGGGGTTGACTCCAATCTCTCCTCCCTTCCCCTGCAGCCGGGGCCGCCAACAGCAGCCATTCCCCCAGTATACAAAGAAAAACACACACACACACACACACATACACACACACACACACATACATACATACACACACATACATACATACATACAAACACACACACACACGCACGCACGGTCCCTACCCCGGTCGTGCAGAGAGGCAGCAGGGAGGGCAAAGGAGGGGGCTAAGAGGATGGGGTCCCCTCCCCCAGCCTAACCTGTGTCCGAAAAGAAGGGAAAGAAACCTTGGAGCAGGAGAGTGCCTCCGGTTCCTCCTGTCCTTCCCGTTTTATTTTGCTCCGATCGGGAAGGTCTTGGCACCCTCACTTACCCCAGCCCCCATTGTCACCCTGACGGGGGAAGCTACAGGCAAAGGGGATTGTATTTCATTTGATTCAAAAGCAGGAGCCATTTGAGGAGTATTTCCTGGACCTTTTGCAAGGAGGGGACATCAGAGAGCCCCTCTCCTTTCATACCCAAGATCCAGGGCTGTGGGGGGAGGAGAGGATGACTCAGCCCCCATCCCCAACCCCCCAGAGGTGGTGAGTTGGTTTGAGGTGGGTGTCTGGGGGGTTGTCCCCAGACCCCTGCCCTCCTTCTAGTACCTATTCCCCTTCCCTCCATTACCCAAGTCGGGGTGGGGGAGCAGAACAGCTCAGGAGCAAAAGAGGCCTACAGAGAAGGCAGAAATGGAGCCTGGCTCCTTTAGGCAGGATATGCAAGACTTTGGCCTCTGTTCCAGGATTACTGCTCTTATTCCACTCCTGCCTGCTTTGTGTTCCACCGGAACCTGGGCTCCCACTTCTGCTTTTTGGCTCTCCTTATAGCTGCTGGGGCAGGAAACTGGATGCATCTCTAGGAGTCGTGGGCTACCGTGTCTTACCCTCAACCTGATCAGGGTTTCCTGTTCCAACTTCAGCCATCTTGCTGTAACCTTCTGGCTGCTGTGTTGTGACAGAGCTGGGAGCCTGGAGGAAGAGTAGTGACCCCCCTGACACCAGAGAGTGTGGGAAGGGGCAACTGCTACCAGGATCAGAGTCAGGCCTTCCCAGCTGAGGACTGCAGGGAGAGTTACCTGCACATGTGACAAAATTAGGGGAAGGAGGGACCCAGAAATGTCCAGTTTCTAGAGGCTGGTTGGATGGGGATGTAGAAAGCCCAGAGTGGCTCCCCAGCTATCCCTGTGTCTTCAGGCCTGACCAACATGGAACTTGCTGGGGAAGGAAGTCAAGGTTTAGGATGTCTTGACTGAGCATCAGTGACTCATCTCTCAACCAGCAGGGTAGTTTTAGGGGTGTTGAGATCAAGATTGGGGTAGTAGGAGCAAAGATCATGGTAAATGCTCAGGGCATTGAGGGCAGATCACGGCAGCAAGAGCACACTGGGTCACACGGCCCAGTACACCTTCCTCCCCCTTTATTTTCCTCAGGACCCTTTGGCACATGGTAGTGCCCTTTCCTTCTCACTCCCCCTCCCCCAACTAAGTCTTCTTGGGGGCCTGGGGAGGGTCAGGTGGGCACTCAAAGTAAGAGGGGCTGAAAACAGAAAGAAAAGTTAAGTTGGATGACTGAAGGGAGAGGAAGAATTCATTGCTTCTCCTGCCCCCAACAGATCACAACACCAACTTCCCTGACAAGGTTCCCAGAGGAGAGGCACACCTACCCAGCACCTCTGAGGAGCCAGATCTGGGAGAATGGGGGCAGGAGTGGGGTGTTCTCTAACCCCACAGCAAAGACTGTAAGACTGAAACATCATTTAATAAAGTCCTCCTAACCCTGTCCCCTGCCTTTTGGAAATTCCTTTCCACGTGGAGTTCCCGGAAGAAAGGAGAATGAGATGGGGTGGAAGTTCTGATCTTCTCTGTGGTTGTCCTCACCCCATATTCCAGAGGGCAAATCCAAAGAAGTCCTTTGTGCTCTGTCATCTTCAAGCAGTAACATTGGGGTCCAATATCACCATGCAGTAGAAAAAAGCTAAAATGCACATTTTGTATCTCCTGTCCCTTGTGTCAGGGCAGAAAGGTTTGGAAAGAAATGTACTTTTACCAGCACCTTGTCCTGAACATTTTCTGTGGCACAGGCCTCTTTCCCGGGATAGGGAATGGGCAGAAGATAGAGGGACGAGACGTGGGTCCTATCTTCCAGACATCACTCCTCTTGTGAAGCAGGATGGGTTTGACTAGAAGCATGTTGAAGAAAGGGTCTCATTGGAGAGGATAGTCAAAATAGGAAGTGTCATAAAAGGAGGGGGCTCATACCTGAAAGGTGCAAATGGTTCAAAGGTAAAAGTAAACACCCTCTGGTTTATGCATATCAGAAACCCTCACTCCATTCTAGCCTGGGGAGCTTTTTGCCTCCTTAGGGGTTAGTGAAAGGCAAGTTGAATGGAATTCTAGGCAAGATAAGGTAAGAAAGCATTATAATTTGCTCTAAGGGTTATCACCTCCATTCCTCTGTCTCTGTACAGGATCATAGGATTTAAAGCTGGAGGGGACCTTAGAGACCATCTAGACCCTTATTTTACAGATGAGGAATCAGGCCCAGAGAGGATGGAGCCCTCCCTACCCCCAGCTCAACCAGACAGGGTAAGGGGGTATCTGAGAGCCTGTTCCAGGTGGGAGAAGCTGATACCCAATTTTAGTATTTCAGAGATAGAAGGAAGATTAAAGATCTAGTCCAGTCTCCTTTTACAGCTGAGGAACCAGACAGTGGGCAGCTTGGGACCACATAGCAAATGGCAGGGCCAGAATCTAATTTCTCTAGAATCTAGAGAACCTAGGTTCTTTCACTTCCATTAGGGAGTTTTCAGACTGGTTTTCAGGCCTCTCCAGGAGTGGAATAGTTAGGGCTATGGGACGGGAAAGGGGCCCCTGATTCCCCTCATACTGTCATACAGAGTGACAACAGGGACTAAGAAGATCAGGGGTCCATCAATAGACAAAGGAGAGTGACCGGAGGAGGCATAGGGAAATGAGGAAGAGAGCTGGACTCTTTAGGAAATTGGATGCCTGTGTCCAGCCAGGGGCCTCAGGAACCTGGGGGTCAGGAGATAGGGTGGGTAGCAGAGGTTCATAGAAATAGGTGATGGTGTGTTGAAGGGAGCTAGTGGAGACAGTATTTCAGAATTACAAAATGACATAAAGGACTGCCAGGTAGGTGTTCCTTTCTCGTGCTGGGACTCTTCAAGCAAAGTCTGGATGACCAGTTGGATATGTCATAGAACAGGTTCTACTACCCAGCCGGGCCTCAGAGGGCCCTTCCACATCAGGGACTGTGTCCTTGTTCCTTCAGTCACCTCACACACAGTCTCATTCATGAGCAATGTTGCTGTGTAATAGTTCTGTGCTGGGTGCTATGAAATACAAGAATGGTTAGGAAGTGCTTCCTATCATCTAACCTCAAGCCTTTCTACTTCAGCAACAGGATTGTAGAAAAAACTTCTGCATTCCTTTGCTGAAGCCTAGGTAAATTTGGAAATGGACCCGAGATGGGAGAGACTAAATCATCATGAAACATCACAAAATCAGTCTGTTTCCCCTCTTTGGGATGAAAGTAGTCTATAAAGTCTCTCCTGACTAGGAAGGACCCAGATTTAGTCTGGTGACTCCTGCTTCTGTCCTGGGCATATATGCCTATCCCTGAATGCACACATGCACACCCTCTCTTTGGCAGAATGGAGAGGGAAGAAGGGCTGGCTATGGCGCCTGTGGGCATAGGGCCCAGGCTATGTGTAGAGCCAGGCGGTAGTGATCTGCCTGCTAATGGGGATGCACAGATTGACAGCCCTGGGGGACTAAGGGTCCCCCACTGTCAGAGCCCTCCAATTGGCTGTATTACCACCTCCTTTCTGCCTCCCTCAACTCCTAGTTCCATAACACCATGTCCCACCAAAGCAGGACAAGGCAGGAATTGTTCCCCCTTTGTCTCTCTTCCCATTCTACCCCCACCCCCACCCCTAAGATCCTGCCTCCTAGCCCAGACCTCTGGTACCAGCAGGGAGATTTGCCAGCTTTGCCCAGCCTCTAGGGTCTAAGAAAAGGAAGCCAGGCTATGGATTGAGGTTTCCCTGACCACAGCCTCAGTGGGGATCCTACTATCCTGGTGGAACAGGACATCCCAGATCAGGCCCTTTACATCAGACATACCATCTTCTGGGTAAGAAATGGCTTCTACTTTCATGAGATAGGGACTTTGGGCATTGATGTGATAGAATGAGCCATTCCTCCATCTCCAGGGTGCCTCTTGCTCCTCCCTGCCCCCCTTTCTGGGGATCCCGAAGCTCAGAGTTAGGAGGCAGGGGTCCCCTGACTCTGGTCATGCCCCTCTGACTCTAAACCTCCTTCTTCCCCAGCCCCTTACTCACCTCCAACACACCCACACCCACACCGTCTCCCAGTCCTCCCAGGACCCAGTAATCTCCCTGGAGATGGTATATAAGTCTCTCCCAGCTGTCCTCTCCGTGGTGATGGTATGTCCTACGCCCACCCCAATCTGCTCAGATGTCTAAGCACTGCTAGCAACTTCCACTTATGGGACAGAGTGATTTTTATGACTAAGAACTCTCTGCCTGTAGGATTTAGGGATGTGGAGGGGAAGAATGAAGACCTAGGCAGTCTATACCCTTCACTCATTTGAATCCAAGTTCTTCCCTGAGGGCTGTGCCTGGCTCCCCAGTCCTAACCCTTCCCCTCCCTACTCACACTCCCCATTATATTCCATAGCTTGGCTGGGTGGACAGACTCTTAGATCCTATCTCCATCTCCCCTCTCTGCCCCTCGGGCATCTCAGTGATGTACTATGTGATAGAATCCTAAAGGGACTCTGGAAGTCCATTAGAGTTAGAGGATTGGAGAGAGGTATAAGGGGATTGGGCGCCTGACTCCCCTGGGATTCTCCTGGAGGAACTAAGAAGCATGAGTGGGAATAACATCGGCAATGAGAGAAGGGGAATGAGGATGGGTAGTGGGAGACAGGAGACAGAAAGACCAAGAGAAGCAAACAGACGGTGTCACACAGGGAAGGGAGACAAGGAGTTAAAAGGGTGACAGACAGTACCAATGGAGACGGACAGGGAGGGCTGAACCCCCACGCCATGAGGATGGAGGGGAGTTGGCAAACAAAATAGAACTGGAAAGTTTTATGTCCTGGGACTGGGCTAGGGCTGGGCTGGGCTGGGCTGGACTGGGCTGGGCTAGACTTGGGGTGGGGGGAGTGACATCTCTCCTCCCCTGGGGGCGGTTCCTGTCCAGTCTGGCCCTGCCCCTCCACTTGTGCCAAGGAATGTGCCTGAGAAAGGAGGCTAAAGCAGTGGGTAGGGGAGCCTGGGACAGAGCTGGGCCCAGACAGGGGCCACGGAGCCTGGAGGGACAACTTCACAGGTCTGGGGGAGCCTAGAGGGAAAGGGGAGGGTAAAAGATTCAGAAGAGATTGGGACCCAGTACTCAGGCCCCTCCCCTTCCCAAAGAAGACCCAGACATCCAGCATCCCAGGGTCCTCCCCATCCTAGAGAGGACCTAAACATTTTGCACCCCCACCTCCCCAGAACTCTCACTCAAGTAACTGGGTCTAACCCATTCCCCATCACAGCTTGGACTTAGTTGTTATTCCTTCCAAGATTCCTCCCCATTCCAGAGAGGACCCAAGTGTCCTGCCCCTGGGTTCCTAGCTCCAGGCCTACTTTCTGACTTGTAGGTTTCTCTTTTCCCCTGTGAGATATTCACCTGGGCTCACCCTGGGCACACTGCCTGTTGAGTGTCTTCTCACTTGGGTGAGGCAGCATAAGGGAGGGCTTAACAAGACCAGAATGCCTGGGTCCCATGCCTGAAACAGACTTGGTGGGGAGAGGGGAGACAACCAAGCAACCAGCCCCTTGCCTAGGTCCCCTGAGGCTGCTCAGTCCCTCTCAATGGGGTACTTGTCCAGAATAGACAAAGGAGGATTGAATAAAGTGGTCACAGTGGAATGGGCACAGCCCAGGGCCAAGTAGATGAGATAGTCACCTCATCCTGAGACCAGGCACATAGGGAAGGTGACTGGGGTCGAAGAACCAAGCCTCTGGGTCTTTTCTAGGAAAGGGGGGTTGCAGAGGGCAGGGAGCCTAGGTTTCCTCTGGTTGAGGGAAAAGAAATAAGAAAGTTTATCTGGGAAAGGAAGGTAGTGGGAAGAGGTCAAGGGTCCAGACATTTGAGTCCTCTCTGTGAAAGAGATGGAGGGGTTTGGGAACTACAATCCGGGACAAAGAGGCTATATTTAGGGTAGGGGATAGGAGGTGGGGAGGTGGAAGACACCGTGTTATGTCAGACAATTGTTAGGTGGGGGGTAGGTTGGGCTCCTTCCCAAACTGAAAGGAAGTTAAGCCTGCCTTGCAACAGCCCTACAGGAAACCAGGGCGGGAAAGGGGCCCCTGATTCCCCTCAGCACACCTCTCCCCGAATACACATAACCATAAATCCCTGTTCCAGGCAAAGCGTCTCCCCAGCCCCTGGTTTTGCCTCTCGGAAGACTCTGGGGGAGAGGGAAGCCACTTTGGCAGTCTGGGTCCCTGGTGCCCACCTGACTCCAGCTCAGAGCATGGATAACAAATGGCAGGGGGTTGGTTGGGAGCAGAGCCAGGCTGGCTGTTACGGGTGAGGATGGTTTTTGTTTTTTGTTTTCCTTTTTCCATGTCTCTAGCACGCCAGGGTCCATTGACTGTAGCTGAGGCAGGGAGGGGGGGGCAGCCCCTCTCCTGGGGGTGCCCCCCCACTGAGCCACCATGCTGAGCATCAAGTTACCGCAGCTGCTTCGAGTTCATCAGGTCCCTCGGGTAAGAGAGAGGTCCCCTCCGATCCATCCCCCTCCACTTTCACAGCCTGTCTCTCTTCTCTGCCTCATCCTGTCAAGCTAAAATGGGGTGAGAATTGTCTCTCCAGAGAGAACTTTACTTCTCCATTCTTTCATCTTCCTCTCCCCGATTCTTGGCAAGTCCCTCAGGCAGCCAATCCCTCCATCATCTTATCAGGGTGTCAGCCCTTCCTGATGTGATCCTTGGAAAGGTGACAGTGGCAATTTTATGGGTTCACATTGATATAGCCATGTGAGGTGGAAAAAGTACTGTCCTTCCAGCCCTGTAAAATATATAGCATACCCCATTTTATCTGCCAACAAACCAAAGCTCAGAAACTTTAAGTGATTTATCTGAGCTAGAGGGTATTAAGTAAGGATTTATTAAGTGCCTACTCTGGGCAAGGCACTGTTGACCAGAAGAAGAAAGGGTAGGGACTGTCCCGGCCCATGACCCGCTCATATTCTAATGGGGCAGATGACAAAAATAAAGAGGGCACAAACTCTGGTGGGAAGGACTAGAATGAAGAGGGATTCAGTTGAGCTTCCTGGAGGTGGAAGGGGAATTCTAGCTGGGACTTGAAGGAAGCCACAAAAGGGAAGGAGGCAGAGCATTCTCCTCATGGGGACCAGTATCAGTTGGGTCTTCTTGTTTTGAACAGGGCTTCCTGGGGGCAGCTAGGTGGTGCAGTGAATAGAGCACCAATCCTGGAGTCGGGAGGACCTGAGTTCAAATTTGACTTCAAACACTTAACACTAGCTGTGTGACCTTGGGCAAGTCACATAACCTCAGTTGCCGTGCCTTCCCCCCTCCAAAAACAAACAAATAAAAAGAACAGGGCTTCCTTCATTCCACTGTATCAATCTTAGTCATAATAGTAATAGCTGTCATTTAACAGTGATAGTATTTTATTTGTATAGGAGAGGTAGCCTGGGATGGCCACAAAACTAGGAAAAACCTGAATTTAAGCGTTCTCTTCTGCCGCATACTGATGGCGTGGCCCTGGACAAGTTACCTGAGCTCTCAGTGTTCTGTCAAATGCTAATAGAAAATAGATGGGAGCAATTGAGCAGTAAGGATTCCTGCAAGTCACACATTGGCTTAGAAAACCATGTTAACATTATCTGTGTTTTATTGCATTTTTATTTTGTTAACTATTTCAATGATGGGGCGGGGGGAGAGGGGGAAAGGGCGACACTAGGCAACTTTCCAAAACTAAGTAATTCTAAATTATAAAGAAGGTGCAGACTTTTATTGATAGAGGGAATTTCCTCACCTGGACTTGCTTCATACTAATGAAATCCCAAATCAGGTCTCTATTCCTGTCTCATTTGAATAGCACCAGGCTCCAGGCTCTGGGCTCTTGACTTCTTCCCTAGGTCTTCTGGGAAGATGGGATCCTCTCTGGTTATCGCCGCCCCACCAGCTCCGCCCTGGACTGTGTGCTCAGCTCCTTCCAGATGACAAATGAAACTGTCAACATCTGGACCCACTTCCTGCCTACCTGGTGACAAGGAGGGGGCATGGGGTGGGGTGGGGTGGAGGGGAAAGCAAGAGGAGAAGAAAAAGAGGAGGAGGAGTGAAGAGAGATGGGCAGCAGGGTATGGAAGGCAGGTCCCTGGATGGGATTTAAAGGGTCAGTGGGTGTGTGGTCTCTGAAAGAGACTCAAGGCTAGTAGATCTAAAAATCATATTTCAAAGCACTTTCCTCCTAGCATTTGTGGGAGGCAGACCAGCAATGGAGATACCATGGTCTCCTTTTAATAGATGGGGAAATTGAGCCTCAGAGAGAGGTTAAGTAGTTTACAAGGATGTTGAACTGGGACCATAGAAGAACCCTATCTCCTTTTACAGCTTAGGAAATGGGGGGGGGGGGGGAGGGGCTGGAGGTCAGCTAGGTGTCACAATGAAGAAAGCTCAAAATCTACCTCAGACCCTTAACACTTACAAGCTGTGTGACCTTGGGCAAGTCACTTAAATCCAATTGCCTTGCCCTCTCCCCTCCAAAAAAGACCAAAAAAAAGTACTCAGGAAATGGAAAAGCAAAAGAAGTTAAATAATTTGCCCATTAACACAGCTAGGAAGTAGTTGGATTTGAACCTAGGACAATTGACTCTTAAAATTTAATGGTCTTACCCAGCACTATTTGGTAGCAAAGACTCCAGCCCCCAGACCCAATCACAGGATGCACAGAGGTTATAGACTTTGGGTTTAGAAGTCAAAGGCTCAGGTCTGTGGAACACTGTGACAGTGGAGTCTGAGGCATTCTTAGGGTCACGTGATTACAGATTTAGAGCTCAAAGGGACCTCAGAGATCATCTCATCCATTTTACAGAAAAGGAAACTGAGGCCCAGAAGGTGACACAGGGACTAAGCAATTAGCTCGGGTATTGAAGCCACCCAGTGTTCCCCTGTGTCGTGCCACCTCCCTCCCAGACTGTCTCCCCTTGAGGAGATGCAGGGTCCAAGTGTATCTTCTCAGGGTGGGCTGCAGCCTTGAGTGTGGTGCAGTGATAGGAGGCCTGGATCCTGATCCTGGCTCTGTCTTCAACAAGTGTTTGGACCTCAGTTTTCCAAGCTATAAAATGGGATTTCTACTTGCTGCTCCAAGGTTCCCTCCAGCTCTAAAACCTAGGATCCTATGACCTCTAAAACTAGGGGGAAAGATATCTTAAGCTTACTTCTGGCTCTGTGCTTTGTATTCCCTGGTTCTAGGTATTTCCTGTGGCGGCTCCTAGCCCTGGCTGAGGGTCCTGGCTTCTGGTCAGAGCCATACCACTGGCCGCTGCTCGTGTATCTGCTGCTCATCTGCCTGTATCCGTTCACATCCTGCTGCGCTCACACCTTCAGCTCCATGTCACCTCGAGCACGCCACATCTGTTACTTCCTGGACTATGGTGCACTCAGCCTCTACAGCCTCGGTGAGCCCAGGGACCTCCCACCCTGACACTGAGCTTTTCTCTGTGGGACTCTGGCATGAGGCCTCCCCCCTGCTTGTCATAGGCTCCCTAGAATTTCAGGGGCCAGCTCTCTATATACCTGCTTGTTTTGTGTTGTGTGTTTGTTTGTTTTTTTTTACCACGAACCGAGACTTTATGCCATTTGCCTCTTCCCCAAGCCAATACCCAGGGGCCCTGGCATCCCCATTGGGCGCCCCAGGGGACACCAGCAACAGGAATTACAGGCCACCCCTATGTTCCCCCAGGCTGTGCACTCACCTATGGAGCCTATGCTATGCCTTCCTCCTGGCTCAGCAGCCCCCTGCACCAGCTGTTCGTGCCCACAGCCACAGTCAACTCTCTCCTCTGCACCTGCCTTTCCTGTTACTCGAGGTACCTGCCACCTCAGACGCAGTTGCGTTCACTGAATCGACCTCCTGTCCCATCATGCCCCAAGTCCTTCCACTCAGCACAGAGAACAAGGCTTCAGGCCTCCTTTTGTGTGGGGCTTGGAGGGTGACTCTGACCTTCCCCTCCTCAGGTTTCTAGAACTGGAGAACCCGCGGCTCAGTAAGGTCTTACGCACAGTGGCCTTTGCCTATCCGTTCTTCTTTGACAACCTCCCACTTTTTTATCGGGTAAAGGTGGGGGATAGTCCCAAACCCAGCCCCTGGTATCACAGCCTCAGCTCCTCACCCCACTGCTCCAGAGTCCTTTCCCTTCTTCCCCTGGGCCCAGTCCTGAGAAACAGGCATCCCAGCTTCCTCCCTGTGACCCAGACTCCTAATTCCCAGTTCCAGCCTTGACCTAGAACTCCTAGCTCTAGACCTAGGACCCAGGCATCCCAAGTCCAGCCAGGGGATCCCTATCTCAGCCCCCCAGGCCCAGAACAACCTAGGGGTCCATGAAGTCATGAGCCCCACATCCTAGACACTCTCACCCAATGTGTCCCTTCCCCTCCTACACCTCCCCAGCTCCTGCTCTGTTCCAGTGGGGGCTTCAGCTGTGGGCAGGAAGCTCTGAGTGCCAACCACAGCTACCACCTGCTCTGTGCCTTGCTCACTGGTTTCCTCTTTGCCTCCCACCTCCCTGAACGTCTGGCACCTGGCCGCTTCGACTATATTGGTGAGGGCGAGGCCTATCCTGGGAGTGTGGGGGAGACAACTCCTGGGTTTCTTAAAAGGCAAAATAGGAGGAAATGTGGCTTAGGAGAGATAAAGGATACAACAGAGCAACCTCCCAAAGTAGCCTATGGTCTGAAGGTTTGTTTATAATTTGGCTGTTTGGAAAACATTTTTTCCACTAAAAACAATGTTATAAATACAGAAGCCCATGATGTAGATAACTAGATAACCAGTGCTCATATTTATAAAGTCCTTTACAAAGCAGCTTCCTGACAACATCCCCATGGAACAAGTGACGCTGATTACTAAGGAAACAGACTCAAAGAAATGACTTGCCCAAGGTCACACAACTAGTGTCAGTAAGGATTCAAACCTACTTCATCTTAGTCCAGATTCAGTATTCTATTTTTCTTTCTTTCTTTCTTTTATTCCTTTTCTCCCTCCCTCCTTTTCTTTTTTCTCTTTTTCTCTTTCTTTTTCTTCCTTTCTATTCTTTCCTTCCCCCAATACTTTCTTCTCCCTATATCATGATACTTCCCAGTTGTAATGACTTGAATCATGGGGCCAAGAAACTGGAAACCGTGCCCTGTCTGCCCTCCCAGGGAGAAAGAAGAAGAGTGTTTCTTCCGTATTTGTCCCCCAGACAAAATTTTAAGAGTCAGAAAGTCTGATATCTTTCCATCTCCCTTTTTGTGTCCCTCCCTCCAGCAACTCCTTATCTTAGGCCCCTCACTTGACCAGTTCACCCCCCAAAATACTCCCAAATGTCACCATCACACGGTGGCTGGGAGGGCAGTGCTTTCTTTGTAAACCTTGCAGCACTATAGAAATGTGAGTTATTTTACTTCAAGCTTTTAGTGGGTCCATGATCCAGGCATTCCCTCCACTTGTGCAGATTGCAGCCTGTCCATACTTTGCCATCATTTGGAGTTCTTGTCCATGTCCCTCAGAGGACATCAGTTAGTTAAATAAACATGTATTAAGTGCCTATATGTGCCAGCCACTGGGAATACAAGGAAAGGCACCCCCTGCCCTCAAGGAGCTCATAGTCTAAAGGGAGAATTACTATGTAAATGAGCATGTACAAACCATGTCTAGACAAGACAAATAAAAAAGATTCAACAGAGGGCAAGCATTAGAATCAGAAGGGATTAGGAACTGCTTCCTTCTTCCTGGTAAAAGGTAGATTTTAGTTGGGACTTGAAAACAGAAGGCAGAGAAGAAGAAAGTATTCCAGGCATGGAAGACAGGCCATGATGTCCTGAGTTGGGAGAGGGAGCATCTAGCTCAAAAACAGGAGGCCAGTGTCACTAGAGCCAAGAGCAGGTGGGGCATGGTAAGTGGTGAGGATGGGATATAAAGCAGATTATGGAAAAGGCAGATTACAAAGAACTTTGAACACCAAACAATATTTTATTTTTGATCCTGGATCTGATAGGGAGCCACTGGAGTTTATTGGGGAGGTGAGTGACATGGTAGCACTTTTAAGATCTCTTTGGCAGCTGAACGGAGGATGGATTGGAGTGGGGAGAGACCTGAGGCAGGCTGACTCACTAGTGCAGTGGCCCAGGTGTGAGGCGATGAGTCGGCAGTGTCAGAGGAGAGAAGGGGCCAGTATGAGAGATGTTGCAGAGGTGAAATAATGGGCTGTGGAAGCAGATTGGATATGGGTTGGGGAAGAGGTGAGAGAGGATAGCAGTGGGGGCTGGTGCCCCCAGAGCAATAAGGCAGTTTGGAAGGCAGGAAGGAAAGGTAACAAATTCCATTTTGGATATGTTGAATTTAAGATTTCTATGAGACATCCAGTCGGAGGTGACTAATGGGTGGTTGGAGATGAAGACTGGAAGTTAGCCAAGAGGTTAAGGATGTTTAAGTAGATTTTAGAGTCATTGGCATAAAGATGATAATTGAATTTGCGAGAGCTGATAAGATCACTAAATGAAATTGTATAGGACAGAGCCCTGTGGGATGCCCCATTAGTGTTTGTGACATAGATGAAGATTCAGCTATGGAGACTAAGAAGAAGTAGTCAGATAGGTAGGAGAAGAGCCAGGAGAAGGCAGAGTCATTAAAACCTAGAGAGAAGAGAGTTTCTATAAGAGGGGTGATTGATAGTATCAGAGACTGCAGAGAAGTCAAGAAAGACAAGGTTTGAGAAAAGGCCATGAGATTTGGCAATTAAGAGATCATTGGGGGGCGGCAAGGTGACAAAGTGAGTAGAGCACTGGCCCTGGAGTCAGGAGGACCTGAGTTCAAATGCAGCCTCAGACGCTTGACACAAAGACTAGCCGTGTGACCTTGGGCAAGTCACTGAACCCCAGTTGCCTTCCCAAAAAAAGCAAAAAAAAAAAAAAAAGAGAGAGTGATCATTAGTAACTTTGGAGAGGGAAGTTTTGGCTGAATGATGAAGTTGGAAGCCAGTCTATTGGGGGTTCAGAAGTAAATGAGAGGGTCCATTCAACCAGTTGGAGGGCTCTCTCTAAATCTTTTAAAATTCCGTGGATATCAGTGGAGCACATGGACTGTGCATCTGTTATCTCTTCCTGTCACTAACTGACCAGCCCACATCTTCATCCATTCATATATGTCCTTGATAAAATATATCACCCTTCAAGATTACCTCTTCTTTCACATAATTAAAGCTGCATTTCTTCAGTATCCCAGTAATAGCAGTAACTCCCATCTATGTGGCCCTTTAAAGCTTATAAAGCAGTTTCTCTACCACCCAGAATTAAGTAGTATCCCCTTTACACACCCAAAGAAGAGGCTCGTTAATCCCAACAAGCTTGGAATTAGCTAGGCAGTGTCACAAAGTGTAATGATGATGTAAACCATGAAGGGAAAGGTATTTGGGTGTTTGAGCACCACCATACTGGCAAGACTGTCCCTGGGGACAGTTCCTGTTCCTGAAGCTGTTCCTCTTTTTCTCAGGAAGCAGAAACCCACAATCCTCTAATAGTTAGGAGTTTTATTTTATTTTTTAAAATCCGCTCCCCCCCCAACCTCTCCCACTGTAGAAGCAGCCAGGGGCTAAGCAGATGCATGCATACATCATGTGTATAGGTTGGAGACTGCCTGTAAGTTCATAAAGTATCATTGCTGGAAGATGTAGCACTGCAAAGGGGCCTTAGAACTCACCTAGTCTAAACCCTCATCTTGTAGAAAGAAAAACTGAGGCTGAGAGACACTAATCATGGACATCCACAGGAGAAAGGAACATTAAGGAAAGAAACTGGGAGGGAGAGGACCAGACATGTGCATGGACCCCTAATGCTCTCACCTTCTCCCGCAGGCCACAGTCACCAGCTGTTCCACATCTGTGCAGTGGTAGGCACTCACTTCCAACTGGAGGCAGTGCTAGCTGATATGGGGGCACGGCAGGACTGGCTGGCAGTCCATAGTCCTCCCTCATCTTTGGAGGCCACTGTGGCCACCATGGGCCTTGCTGTGACTGGGAACCTGTTCATCATTGCCATCTTCACAGCATCTCTGCTTCATGCTCCCCAAGCCTGCCCCCTACTGCAAGAGAACCAGCCTGAATCAGTGGGCAGGGCCAAGGGGGAATGAGAAGAGGAGGAGCCCCAGAAGGCTACTTCTCCCCAGAGACCACACCATCTAACTCCCCGGGTGCTGGCTCAATATGTTACCACCCTTCTCCCCTATAGTTTTTTCATCTCTAAGAGAGAAATAGACCAGGGATCTAGGTATCCAGGTCCCCAGGCCCTGACTCAGCCCTGGGAGGCTGAGGGCAGAACATCCTGAGCTTGTAAGAAAGAGAGGTTATGAAAGAAGAAAAGTAGAAGAGGAAATGGGGATTGGGAGAGGGCGGAGTGACTGGAATGAAAGGGCAGGGGAAGAGAGGGAGCAGGAGACTTCTTGTTTTGGGTTGAGGTAGGTGCTAAGGGTGAGAGATGGGACAGGCTAGTGGAGGAAGGCCAGGGGATCTCTCAGGTCCCCAAAGTATGTCCAGGCTCAGGGGGATGGAAAGGATCTTTGAAGGGTTCAAATTGAATTTGCTTCTGAGGTGTATAGAAGAGATCCTGGCATCTAAGGACCACAGATTGGGCCAGAGTAAGCTGTTATGGATATTAGAAGTTCTAATAGGGGCCACACCTATTAGGTTATTATCTGGGCCTAGGTTAGAACGATACAGGGAAAGTGTTACAGACACAACAGAACATCATTAGGTGTCAAATATTAAGATGTCTTACTTGGATCCCTATTGAGGATCATGCAGAGAATCTGGGTCAGTCTTTGGGGAAACAGCTCTCTTTAGGGACTCTTGGAGACCCCGTGCTCAATGATCTCTTCCTGAGGAAACTAACACCATTAATTTAGATTTCACTAAAGGGACCATGCTTTCACCCCAACCTTTGGGACCAAACTCAAGAGGGGAGAAGGACAGGAAACAGCTGCCTCACCTGGCCTTCTGGCACGCTGAAATTACCAGAATATCATCATCTCCAAGCCAAGATAAGAAGTGAAATGAATAAAGGAACTCATTGATTCCTGGGAGAAACTGGATTGAAACAGTTACAGCCTCTTGGTGTGTATATCTGCTTTACTAGCAACTACTTGCCAATAAAGATCTCTCCCTTGATGCAGCCTGTGGTGGTCTGTGAAGCTGAGAAGCTCCCTTCATAGCCCCATGGACAGGGCACACCTTTGCAAGTCTGAGTATATGACCAGACTTGTGGTCTGCTTGGCTATGGGAAGCATTCTAAAGAGGGAGGCGGTGTGGAACAAAGAACCACACAAAAAGGGACCAAAGTCAAAGGGGCAGGCCTAGAGGCAGACCTTAGGAAGCCTTTTCTTGGGCTGGAGGGTGTGGGAGACTTGGACTGGCTAGAAGGCTCCTCCCTCACTTGGGGGTAGAGGATGGGACAAGTCCAGGTTTGCCCAGAGACAGAGGCATAGCTCAGAAAGCTCTGCATTCTCTGTAGCCCAAATACACACAAATACACACACACACACACACACACACACACACGGAACCACGGAACAGAGACAATGACAGACCAGCTGATTCTTCTTTCCCTTGTGTTTATTTCTGAAAAAGTCAGAAGGTAGGAACTTTGGAGCAGGCCACATACTGGGTTTACAGATGGGGGAGCCCCTGGGAACAGCTGTGTAGCTTGAGGCCAAGGAAGTAGGCCGGGTGTTTCCAAATAAAAGCTGGAACCAGGACATCCAGGCAGCACAGGGAACACATTTGAGGGAGGGAGTGGGCATCCTGGGGTCTAGGCTGTCCCATAGAATCGCCGGTACGCCTCACTGAAGCCAATGTGGTCAGCTAGCTCATCACAGTCAGGATTAAGCTCACATACCTCCCGTTTCTGCTCCAAGGGGTCAAGGTAAGGAGCAGGAAGCCTAGGGGAGGGGACTACATTAGTCTGTTCTTCCCCCTGCCCTGTAACAGAGCAAGCTTACCCAACCTTGAGAGTTGTATGAAGGTCTAATCTCCACCCCATCCCCTTCAGGGCTTGCTCGAGTTCAAAGATGGGCAAATAAAATGGGGAAGGGGCTTCTCTAGAACCTCTCCTTGTTTTGGGCATTTCATGGCAAATGGGTCACCCAACACAGAGGGAAGAATGAACGGATTTTTGAGTACCATCTCCATAGACAGCAGTATTGGAAGGTACTTATGTTGCCACAAGAACCGCATGGGCTCTAAGAGGTCTCCCCTGACCTTCCCTGGTCCCTAGACGTTAAGCCTGAGCACAGCTGCCCTTCTTCCCTCCGCTGCCAAACACTCACCCTTGCCAGTTGTACAGGTAGCGCTTGGGTCTCCTCACCAGCTCACTGCTCTCACGCTTGGAGGCAAAGGCTGAGGAGCAGGAGAGAGATCAGTGGTTGGCCATCCCTACCGTACTAGCCCAGAGGAAGGGAACCAGTATCTGCAGCAGACTCCCTCCCCTCAAACCGGTCAAGTAGAAGGCTGGGGGGCGGGGTGGAGCTTTGCCAGCAGAGTTAACAGTGAGCAGAGGGCAGGAGGCTGGACAGCAGCAGGAGTTAGGTGGGGGCCTTGAAGGAGACAGAGATAAGGGGCACATGGGAGACAGAGGTGCTCAGGAACATATGTCATCACGAAGCAAGTGTGCAAATGAAACAACACATAATGAAAATTATCCCCCCACTGAAGTGCCCAATACGTACCTGTTCTTTTGCCAGAGTCTCGGGGGCTGGCTTGAGCATCTGAAAGAGAGTGAGGAATCTGCCTGAGCATTTTTCTTATATGATCCCTTTCATTCTTTCACTTGGGTTGTTCCTTTTTTTCACACACAACAGAGAGAAAGCTGGGATTGCATTAGGAGACATGAGGTGAGCTAAAAAATGGAATAAACATTTTCTCCTTGGAAATCTTGAGGAAAAGGTGAGTGGATGACAATGGGAGGGAGAGGAGGGTGACCCAAGGGACTATCTAAACTCTCTATTTGTCTCACCCTGCCCTCCAATCCCTAGGTGATGCTGGTGGCAAAAGAAAGTATCCAAGACAGATTGTTGGGTTAAGCCTCCCCGCTGGGAGGAACTGAAGAACAGGTGATTGGGGGTGAGGCACAGGTCCTGGAGGTGAGGACCCCTGCTCCTTCCACAAAGGCCCATTACCTCTCTCAGGTCCACACTCACCTTGCTTGCAGACACAAAGGGTGGCCAGGGTCAGCAAGGAGAAAAGTAGGACTATCTTCATGATGCAGCTATGTTCAGCAGGCGGTCAAGTTCAGTTCCGTCCACACTGGTCCTGTCTCTATTTACATCCTTTTCCAGGGCATCATTTATACCCTCTAAGCTTCCTGGTCCCTGAGGGGAGGGGCATACCTCTGGCTGACCACAGTTGGGTGGGCCTGAGGTAAACCTTGCCAGCTCTATTTGAAGGCTATCCCGCTTACGATTGACAGGCCCAAACCTCAAAGGATGTGGTTTGGGAGACATCGACAAGTGTTCAAGGGATAGGAGGAGGAAGACATGGAGATGTCAATGGGTACAGCTGTGCTCTCAGCCACAAGGACCCCTTTTTTCCACTGTGCCCATTCTGAGCTGTTCATGCTGTAGCCCAGCAATTTTATAGGCAGAGACTAGTGCTGAAATATAGGTAAGATGAGGAAGGAGCTAGGGAACCAAGCAACAGGAGTCCCCAAACATCCCCTCTCTTCTCCAGTGCCCCCCCTTGGCCATACTCTGAGCATTTTCCCTTCCTCCTTCTAGTACATTTTCTTATTCCTGCCCCTTCTCCTTCAAGTCCTCTTCCCTTTCCCTAAGTGTAGTGGAAGCTTCAATGCGCAAAATGGGGAGCCAAGGGAGGAAGAAGGGAATTCAGGATGATGGGTTTTAAATAGATCAATGAGCAGAGATCAGCTCTGTTTCCGCTCCTAGCCTATGATTTCCACGAATCTGATCCTAGTGGCTCAGGCTCTATGAGCAGATGCCAAACCCTAGAGAAAACACACCAGGCAATGTCCTTGATTACCCGGGTCCTATGACCCCTTTGTTTGCCAAAAGTCAGGGTATGATTCATAAGAAAATAAGAGTTTGACTGACTCTTGAGCGGAAGCTTGAGCTGGACTCCCTGGGGCTCAGGAGATGAAGGGTTGGGTGAAGGACTTGGAGGGAATAATAGAGTATTAAGGTTTGGATGAGGTAGAGGGTAGGACACTATATCAGGTTCCAAGCTTCTGGAAAAGGGCTCTAAAAATGAGACTTCTGAGTACCATCTCCATAGACAGCAGTATTGGAGGGTACTTATGTTGCCACAAGAGGAGAGGGGGGGTATACATCAGGAAGGACTTTCTGGTTTTGGAGGGTCACAGGAGACACCGGAGTACAGAGAGAATCTCTTTTCTTGGAGGCCCCTATCTATGCTGGATGGAAGTGATGGAGGCAGGAGGATGGATAATCTCAGGTAATCTGGGAAGCTATGATTCCCATCCTGCTCCTTACCACTGGGATCTATGCAGTGCTCTTCCTTCACTCCCTCACAGAATCTTGGAGTTGGAAGGGATCAGCAATGCCCAAACAAGAATCAATGTCCTCTGGGACACACTTGACAAGTGGTCTTCTAGTCTTTGCTCAAAGACCTCTGGTGAGGACGAAACCTCAACTTTCTAAAATAGTCCATGCCATTTTAAGATTGCTTTAATGCTTAGCAAGTTTTTCTTTACATTTAACCTAAATCTGCCTCTCTAAAACTTCTACCCATTACTCCTCGTTCTAGTTTCTGACTTCTGGAGTCAAATGAAACAAATTAATCCTTCTACATGATAGTTTCTTTGAGGTAAGACACCCCCAGTTCCTTCAACAACTCCTATGGCATGATCTCAACCTTATTAATATTCTTTTTGTGTGTGTGTGCTTTTTTTTTTTTTGGAGGGCAGTTGGGGTTGACTTGCCCAAGGTCACATGGCTAGTTTTTGTGTTGTGTCTGAGGTCAGATTTGAACTCAGGTCCTCCTGACTCCAGGGCCAGCGCTCTATTCACCGCACTACCTAGCCACCCCTCTTATTAATATTCTTCCTAAAATGTGGTATCTAGAACTATACCAGATATACTAAATGTCTTCCTCTTAAGATGGATCCTCAAAGGGAACTGAAAGCAAAGTCTCAAAAACATTCTGTACCAAAATTCCTTCTTTTCCCTCCTGATATAGGCCTAGTTTGAAGGGCAGAGAGAGGCCACATGGGTCCCCTCTGTCTGGACTGTGACCTAATCAACCCTAGAGGGAGGTAGGATAGACAGTCTGGCTGACTTCCAAGTAAACAAATACATTTTCCCCTTAGTCTGCTGAACTGTAACGGACTAGGACCAAAAGAGTAGGTAAGAAACTGGCAACTTATGGAGTTTAACTCCACTCCAATCCTAATTTTCCCAGGAACTATGAGAAATGAAATCATCATTTCTCTGGCTTATTCTGTGGAAGTCTTTCCTGCTCAGCTTTCTTTCTAATTCAGCCTTCTTTCTATACCTGTCTCATCCCCTACTAAACTGTAAGCTACTTAGAGGGGCTGTGTTGCTTTTTATGTGTAGGATATATTTAATAAATATGTAAATGAATCTATTCTTCTGCCTCCTTGATATCCTATTGCTTCTTACTCTGACCTTATTTTGGGGAGTGACAGTGAGTAGGGATTAAAATAAGGGAGAAAGACACCTTTTAGAGGGTATCAATTTATTTTTATCTGCATGCACAAGACTATAACAAGATATGTAAGTTATACAGATTTATTCTCAATCAGCCCAGACATAAAACAAGAAAAATGGGGTAAGGGTAAAGGTTAAATTACAAGATTATATGTCTATAGTCATTTAGATATAGTTGGGGGTTGGGGAAATCCCAGATGTTCTAGTATCAGGGTTAGAGTTAAGATCCATCTTATCTCTCAGACCTGATGGCTCTAGATTCTACAGACTGGGAAAACTGATTGGGGTCAAACTGTCCTACTTGCAAAAGGAACCCAAGGTCCTGGATCCAAATGCTCCATGTTAGCCTGGGGACCAGCATAGGGATAGCAAATCAGAGACAGCTGAGGCCAACAAGGGCAAACATCTTGGGAGTGGAGAGATGAGAGTGTAGCATAGGAAGTTTATTTACAGATGTGGGGAGAACATGACAGGGCATCAACTTGGCCAGCAAGGCAGCAATCAGTGGAGATTGGTAACAGATTCCATGATTAGAGGATTTGAGAACTTTGTGGCTGGGGCAGTCTGGACTGAGAAGGATGTGAGGAGGGGAGGAACTGTGCTGGGCTCAGTGAAGAAAGAGATATTAAAATCCAAACCAAGATAAGAATAAACAAGATGAGTGAAAACCTGTTGCCCATCTTACTCCAAAGTAGTAAGAAACAGAAGGAAATTACAAGTGAAGTTGGGGAGCAGGATGAACAGCACCAGAGAAGCCCAAAACACATGAAGAGGCAGTCTTAACAGCACTCTTGGTTTCTGGCTTATCCCTTCACTACTCTTGGGTCAGTGGGCAGTTTATGTCTTCTTAGCTGGCTTCCCCTCCCAAAGTAGCCTAGAGTTTCAGCCCCTGTAAATTCTACCTCCATGGGAATTTCACTAAATTTAATTTGTCCAGATGATGTGGGTCCCTCCAAAGCCAGAGACAAGGAGTCTTGAGAATATTAGAAGGGTGGAGTCCAGTTGACTGGCGTTCTCACTCTGGATCCTCCAACACTGTTACCAGCTCTCTCTGTTTTTTGCTAAGAGCCTGGGTATGGATAAAGAGAAAAACAATATAAGAGTGACAGAAAAAATAAAATCTTTTCCCTTTATGTGCTTCTACTCTGGACTTGGATTTATACTAGATGGTAAAGGTATGATCTTTTGCTCCATTTTCACTGAAGGCTCAATATGAAAAAAATCATGATAGATGGCTATGACCATTTATTGTAAAACGTACTTAAGTAACAAATCCCTTCTACAACAGTTCTGAGGAGGCCTATTCCACTTTTGGACAGTGTTAATACTGATGAAGTTTTTCCTTAGGTTAAGATGAGATGTGTTTCCCTGTAATCTCTCGACATTGTTTCTCTTTCTGCCCTAGCAAGAACAAGCCTCTTTTAAAGAACAGCCCTTTAAATGTTTTAAAACAGGGATCATGTCCCCATTAAGTCTTCTCTTCTCTAAGAGAAGCATTCTTTTGGAGAACTGGTTTGGTCACCATATCTTAGTCCCTTTCCTCAAGACCCAGAATAGCTTTGTTGTTGTTCAGTCACATCTGATTCTTCCTGACTCCATGGACCATAACACACCAGGCCCTTCTACCCTCCACTATCTCTCCAAGCCTGCCCAAGGTCATTTTAATCATCTCAATGATATTATCTAGCCAACTCATCATCTGCTATCCCTGTTTTCTGCCTTCAGTCTTTCCCAACATCTGCATCTTTTCCAGTGATTACTGTCTTCTCATTATGTGGAATTTAAGCTTCAGCTTCAGTATTTGATCTTCTAGTGAATAGTTTCAATTAATTTCTTTAAGTATTAACTGATTTGACCTCCTTGATGTCTAAGAGACTCTCAAAAGTCTTCTCCAGCACCACAATTCAAAAGAATGGACTCTGCAGCACTCAGCTTTACTTATAGTCCAACTCTCATAGCCTTCCTGGTCTAAGACACCAAGACTCTACTGGAAATGCCACAGCTTTGACTACATGGACCTTTGTTGGCCAGGCAATGGCTTTGTTTTTTAGTATACTGGCCAATCTTGCCGGAGCTGTCCTTGCAAGGAGCAAGCATCATTTAATTTCATGACTGCAGCCTCAATCTGCAGTGATCTTGAGTCCAAAAATAAAAAATCTGATGCTGCTTCCATTTCTTCTTCTTCTATTTGTCAGGAAGTGATGGGACCAGTTGCCAAGATCCTAGTTTTTTTTTTTTATGTTAAGCTTCAATCCAGCTTTTATACTCTTCTCTTTCAAAGAGGCTTCTTAATTCTTCTTCACTTTCTGCCATAAGAGTGGTATCATCTACATATCTGAGATTGTTGCTATTTCTCCCAACAACCTTAATTCCAGCTTTTGGTTCATCTAGCCTGGCATTTTGTATGATGTACTCTGCATATAAGGTAAATAAATAAAGTGACAATATACAGCCTTACTGCACTCCTTTTCCAATCTTAAACCAATCAATTGTTCCACGTTCAGGTTCTAACTACTGCTTCTTGACTCACATACAGGGACCTCAGAGCATATTTAGTCCAAACCAGATCTGAGAAAGAATCCCTTCTATCATCTATCCAACAAGTATTCATTCCAGCCTTTGCTTGAAGACCTTCAGTGAATGGAAACCCATCACCTCCAGAGGTAGCTCATTCTACTTTTGGACAGCTCTGTACAGAGGTATTGTCACATATCAAGCCTGTATTTGCCTCTTTGTAACTTCTACCCACTGCTCCTAGTTCTATCCTCTTGGATCACACAGAAAAAATCTACATAACCCTCTTGCAGATGACAATGTTTCAAATACCTGAAGACAACTATTAAGTTCCTCCTAAGTGAGTTTTTCTCCAGGCTAAACATCCCTACCTTCTTCAACTGATGCTTATGACATAATCCTAGATCCCCTCACCATCCAGGCTGCTTTCCTCTGACATGGCATCTTAGCAATGCTTCCCCAGAATGTGGTGTCCATAAACACAACACACTCTGACAACGGTGGATTAAAGAGGGATCATCACTTTTCCAGTCTAAGACACTATAACTCTTAGCAAAGCATTAGTAACTGATTACTTCGTAATTGCATTAGTACTGTTGCTTTTTTTTAATGGACAATAGAGACTCTATTCTTGGGTTCAGTGTGCTCCCGTCAGAGTAGACTCTACCCAGTCTAAGCAAATCACCAGAATTTTCAAAAAACCATTTAATTTTACCATGCTAAGGAAACAGGAAAACATACATTAAAATCATACTCTTTTGGGGGGGTGTCAATTCTAAATTAATTTTTTTTCAATCAGCAAAAATCTGCCTTCTTCCCGTTATACCTCTCCCTATAAAAAAGCAAGAAAAACAAAACATCTTCCACTCTGTGGCATTATACTTAGTTTTGTTGGGTATATTGTTCTTGGTTGGGTATGTTGTTCTTGGTTATTACCTTGTATTCTTTGCCTACTGGAACACCATATTCTGAGTTCTTTGTTTCTTTATGGTTGTGACTTCTTAATCTTGTGTGACCCTTGTGACTTCTTGGTATTTGAATTCTTTCTTTTTGACGGCCAGCAGTATTTTTTCTTTGACCTGGGTTTCTTTCAGGAGGTGACCAGCGGATTCTTTAATTTGTATTTTGCCCTTTGTTCTAAGATATCTGGGCAGTTTTCTTTTCAGATACCTTGAAATGTGATGTCTAAGACTTAAGAACTCTGACTGATGCAACAACCAACCTGAGGACGACCACGATTCCAGAGGATTGATATAGCATACTAATAACCCTGACAGTGACGTGATAAAACATAGATTTTGGGATGTGGTCAATGAGGGAATGTGTTTTGCTTGAAAATGCATATTTGTTAAAAAGAATTTTACTTTATTCTTTTCTATTTTTTTATTTTATTTTATTTTTTATTTATTTTTTTGCCTTTTTTTTTTTTGGAGGGCAGTTGGGGTTAAGTGACTTGCCCAAGGTCACACGGCTAGTTTTTGTGTGTGTGTGTGTTAAGTGTCTGAGGCCAGATTTGAACTCAGGTACTCCTGACTTCAGGGCTGGTGCTCTGTTCACTGCGCCACCTAGCCGCCTCTACTTTATTCTTTTCAATGAGAAAAAACGTTCATTAGTTGAAAATATTTAAGAAAAAGACTTTTCTCATACAACCTTATAAGCCAAATGTGAGGAAATGTGACCCACCTGTCAACACCCTACTTTATAGTGGTTTCCATGAATGTCTGTATGTGTTTCAGGCGTGTATAGGGCAGAGTATTTGATGGGTCTTAATTTTTTTCTTATCAATCTGTTTTTAAGATCAGTTGTTTTTGCTAAAAGACACCTTATTATTTTTCTATTTTTTCAGTCTCTTGACTCTGTTTTAATACTTGATGTCTCATAGAGTCATTAGTTTCTCTTTAGTCCATTCTAACTTTTAGGGAGTCAGTTTTGTTCAGGCAAGGTTTTATACCTTTTGTGCCAAGCTGTTAATTCCCCCATTAATTCTTTCTTCCAAGGTTCTCTTTTCTCTTCCAATCTTTCCTCTAGTGCTTTCATTTCATATAAGAAAATAGTTTAACTCTGTTTTAAAAAAAACCTTTTTCATCTCTCCCAGGAATCCTAGTTGAACATATGCCCAAGGTGTGCTTTTCTCTGAGATTTTACCATAGATGTTTTAAGAATCATTCTTTTCTTCTAGATTTGTGTCTTGTGTACGCCCATCACCATAACAGCTTTTTTTGATAGGATTTGTTTTAGTTTGCTCATTCTTCCAGCTACTTCCTTAAGATTTTGTTAGGTCCAGGTTCTATACTTCTGAAGGGAATATCTGGGCTGCTTCTACTACTGCTTTCTAGGAATAACAAGTGCTATGGGACTACAGGATCTCAGGGACAGCTCAAGTTATGGATTGGCAAGCTTTCAGGGCTTTCAAAGTGGTCTAAATGAGAGCAACATCTGATCATTGTCTCCCCTTTTCTGAGCTCTGCAAGTTTCTTACCTGGGGTTTGAGTATGAGTAACAGATCTCTGGGCTTACCCTGGTGGAGTTTCAGTAGCCTTCTGCTGGACTCAGCTGCTATAAACCACTTGGAAAACTCTGCTGGTTTGGAGTGACTAAAGTGCAGACTCCTTTTTGGTCTGGGATTCCTGCAGTGATTACTCTGCTGCAGGCTTCAGACTGAACTGAAGGCTAGAACTGAGACCCTGGTCAGTTCTTGGGGTCAGAGACAAACAGCAGCTGCTTGCTTTTGATCTCACTCCTCTCTTGGAACATGGCCTAGAGCTCAAAGCTCCTTTTTACCCTGGAATGTCACCCCTCGGGGCAGGTCCCCTCTTCAGCCCACCCTAAATCTGTAACTTGGAATAAGGTAGTGGCAGAAGTGCCCATCAGCACCTGTTCTGTACTGTGTACAAACTGAAGTCCCCATGTGCTGGATCTGTAGCCTGTTCTTTCCCTCATATAGCCTCTCCCTGTGCTAGTGTGCTCCTGACCAGACCCCATCCCCAACATCCACAAACCTCTCTCTCTGTCTATGCTGACCTAGGCTGGAAAAATGACTTTGTGATTTTTTTCATAGATTTCCTGATCAGAAGTCAGTTTGGTGGACTTTCTAGATCTATTTATAAGGGTTTTTGGTATTTTTTTTTCTTTTTGGGGGAAAGGGGGGAGCCTGTTACTCTGCTCTTAGAATCTACATTCAATAATATCATTCTTAATACCTCATAAACCAATAGAAAACAATTTCCCTCAACAGACTAGTGAGGAAAATGAAGAAATAAATCTCTGCCCATCCCCTAAGGAGGGGTGGGTAGGTAGTGTACTTTCTGTTCCAAAGACACAGGAGGGAAAGCCGCTAGGACAGTCTTACTAGAGGCTACAAGTCTCCTGACCCCTGCCTCCAGAGGGATTAGAAAGAAGAATGACTTAAGTTGCTGCTAGTGCAGCATTGTGAGCAGCTGCTTGTCTCCTCAGCTGCCACAGCCAATCAAAACCAGCTCCACCTCTGGAGTTGCCTCTGCTTTAAACTTCTCTATCTTCAATTACCAACCAAAGGCTTTCTTTCTCCCATCTGGATAAGTGTCCCTGTGCTGCTTCTCTCTGCTTCAGGTAACAAAGTTTTAACTCCAGATCTTCCAAAGCATATGCCAAGGGGATGTTGTTAATACTTAATAAAGGGCTTTTTAAAATATGAGGGCTATTTATCACCTTCTTTGATCTAACCTTTTCACTTATCTCAAGGCTCTACCAAAGTGACATTCAAAATTGTGCCTTAAAGAATCCGACTGTCTCAGAGCTGGAAGAAAACTCAGAGGCCCTTGAGCCCAAACCATTCCTGAAAAAGAAGCCTTCTACAACACACCTGATCTGAGAGCTCACTATGTGCTGAGCACTCCAGCCCACCCCACTTTGGGACACTTTTAGGTGTTAGGGAGTTTTTCCTTAACCTCAAGCATAAATGCCCTTCTACATTCTCAGTTCTGCCCTCTGGAACTGGCAGGACAAGCACAGTCCCTCTTTCAGATGACAAACCTTCAGATCCTTGAAGACAGCTGCCGTATTTGCCTGTGCCCTTAAATCTTTTCTTCTCCAGCCCCATTCTCTTCTCATCCCCAACTCCTTCAACTAATCCTCATCCACTGAGCAGCTAAGATAGCCCAGACACAACCATTATCATGAGCTTCCAGTCATTTATTGCCCTCAGGGGAACTGCTGCCTTACTTATCCTCAGTGGCCAATGCTCTCTAAAGCTCTCTTAACTCTCCAGATCTCAACTGAATTCTCACCTGCCCAAGAGTAGATCCCTACTTTCCTTCTTCATGTTCACTCAAACCCATCCCCATCCCTCCCAGATCCCAGCCCAGGCATGCATTCCTCTTCCACTTCACCATTTGGAATTTGCTACATCAGTAACAAACATTTTTTTCATTTTACACCTCTTCAGTTTGTGCTCCTAGCCTCTAGTCTTATACCATATAATACGGCAACAAGGACACTCTGGCATTGGTTGCATCCTCTCATACCCTGCCCCCAACAGACAGATTCTCAAAGAGCTGGACTATTTCTTGTTCCCTGTTGTCACTTCCAAATTTTCCCTCTGACACCGTAACTCAGCAGCTTCTATGCCTTTAAGATTCATTCTATCCAAATATATCATCACACAAATTGGATCCTGAGGGTAGTCACCTCCTGGTCCCTAGATCATTTTCCCTATTTTCTCACAGAGTTCATACATAGCTTCCAGTCTTTCCCTCTACTTCAATTCCTGTTCTTATGCTCGGAGTTTTCAATATACACGTTGGTGTTACTTCCTCACTCTCAACTCCCGTTCTCTATTCTTCCATTTCACATCTATATCACACACAAGATTAATTAATCTCACTTTCACCCACAAATTATTATTCCATTTCCAAGACCAAGAATTCTAAAATTCCCTTAAGCAACAATATACCATTATATCATTCTGCTTTTCCCTATGCTTCAGTCTTATTAATGACATCCTTGATTTTAACTATGACCAACAGCTGCTCCGTCTCTGAGGGCCCCCCAGGACATCACTCCTGTTCCAGCTTCCTTTTTTTTCCTTTCATAATCTTTATTTAATCAGTATATTACACTGCTTTCTACTAGTGAATCCCTCATTCCCTTGTCTTATTGCTCCTGTCACCTTACAAATTCCTTCCCTAGGTTATTCTCATCTGCCTTATCCGTTCACATATGGTTAAATGATGCTAAAAGAAGTCGCACAGCCATGCAGACTGGGCCCACTACAAATTTATGTTATCTAATCTCAATGCAGTGAGGCAAGCCTTTTACTCCTACCTAATTGATTTTCTTAAAAAAAAAAGTTGTTCAAAGTTTATTAATTTCTGTTAAATATAAAGTAAACAAAGTTACTGAGACTTCTAGAAAGCACAAAAGTGACAAATAGTTTTAAAAGTGTGGGTTCTTCTCTTTATTTTTGGAATTTTGCTTTTATTTTTCTTTTTTTAAGAAAACAAACACACATCAGAGCTTCTTCTAAACTTAAGCAGCCTGTTTAATCAAAGGTGGGAGAAGGAAGGGGGAAATGGTCTCTGAGCATAGCTTACACCAGGAGCAGAGTGGGTGTTTTTGCTTGCAGACAAAATTCTCAGCTGGTTTTCCTGGGCTTGCTGACTTCAGGCACAGGTGCTGCAAGCAACCTGGGAATCTCCGAAGTGTTCTGGATATTCCAGTGCAGTTGTCATGAATAGACCACTTCCCAAAGAAGTATGGCTCTAATTTTGGCAGACAAGGATGGTAGGGGTCACTTCTCTGGAGCATGAAGCATTCCTACAGGAGGTATTGCTAGAAGTGACACCCAAACTCCTCCAGCAGTGGGCATGGGTTGCTCTATATGAAGATCAGGACTGCTTTGCTTCTAATGAAGATAAAAACAGGCTCCCCAGCATTCCGCCAGACACTGGGTGGGCTTCAGCCAATGGTCATGGAGAACTGGGTTCTAGGAGATGAGGTGCTGGGCCACAGAGCTCATTTAAGTACAAGAGAACATAGTGAGATACTCCATAGCAGTAGAAAATGCAAGAATTCTTTGGAGTTCTCACTGACTTTCTGTTGAACTCCTGACAGCAGTTCTTCAAAGCTTTTCTCTCAGCCCTCTCATACTCTTCCTTCCGACACCTATCTCCTGAGGATTTTGCCTCATACAGTCTAAGAAGAGAGGTGCCACATTCTCTACATCTCAAAATCCCTTGACGTTCTCCATTCTTTTTCCCTTTACTCCAGTGTCTGATGAAGAGGTGCTCCTTCTCCTTGCCAAGGTTATTCTCATTACATGTACCTATGATCCTATTTCCTCCCATTTCTTTTGTCGATTTTACCCTAAATCATTCCCCTCTCCCTCTCTAATCTTTGTTCTTGTTCTTCTTCTTCTTCTTCTCCTCCTCCTCCTCTCCCTCTCCGTCTCCCCTACCCCCCTCTCTCTGTCCCTTGACTGGAAGTCCTTCCCTACTGCCTACAAACATGTCTAGGTTTTCCCTAACATTAAAAAACCCTTCCTTGGCCGTACCATCCCTTTGAGCTATTATCCTTTATCTCTCCTCACATTCATAGCCAAACTCCCAGAAAAGCTGCCTATGTTCCTTCCTGCTCCTTCCTCTTCTCTCACTTATTTTTCAACTCTCTGAAATACAGCTTCTAACTTCATTCAACAGAAATTGCTGTCTCCAAAGTTACTAATCAAAGACTTAAGAATTCTGACCAGTGCAATGATTCCACCCCATCCTCCTGGACATTCTCTCTTTTTTGAGTGTCCAAGACACAGTTCTCTTTTGACTCTTCCCCTCCATCTAACTGTAGTCCCAAAGTTTCCTTTGCTGAAGTATTATTCATATCCTACCTTCTAAATGTGGATGTACCCCAAGGTTTTGTCTTGGGTTCTTTTCTCTATATATTCCCTTTTTTGATGAATTCATCAATTCCCATTGGTTTAACCATCATCTCTTGTAGATGACTCCCAAATCTACATATCTAACTCTAATCTCTCTCCTCAGCTGTAGACCCGTATCACCAACTGCCTATGACATCCTGACCTAAATGTCTAATAGGTATCTCAAATTCAACATGTCCAAAACCACTCATTATTCTTTCCCCCAAGCCCACCTCTCTACCAAATTTCCATGTTCCTTCTACTCACTGCCCAGCACATCTCAGGTGTTTGATAAAAGCTTACCATCTGACTGACATAACATGGCCCTTCAACATTCTGGCTTCCCTTCCCTGAATGCTCTCTAGTTTATCAAGATCCTCCCTAAAAAGTAGGGTCTGGAGACGAATGCAAAGCTGCAGAGGTGACCTGACCCAAACAGAACACTGAGAACACAACCGACTCCCAAGGCAGCCCAAGGAAGCTTTGTTGACTGACACATCACATTCTAGACTCATGTCAAACCTGAAGTCCATTTATTTTCCAAGACTGTTTTCAGACAACTTGTCATTCAGCCTTGCCTTGACCACCTCGTATTTTTGGAGTATTTTTCTTTGGAGGGGTAAGGGCAGGGTAATTGGGGTTATATGACTTGCCCAAGGTCACACGGCTAGTAAGTGTTAAGTGTCTGAGGCTGGATTGGAACTCAGGTTCTTCTATCTCCAGGGCTGGTGCTCTATTCGCTGCACTACCTGGCCACCCCTGGAGTTGGTTTTTTGAAAGATCTCTCCCTCACTCCTTTCCATGAAGGGTCTTGAGCCCTGAATCTTGTCTATGATTGGTTAGATGATATTCTTATATTTCTGCCCCCACCTCAGAAATAGGCAACATACTTCATCCCTATTATAGGAGCCCCACATTCTTTTTTTCTGAGGCTGGAGACACACACGTGCACTGTGTTCTGGTTTTCAACTCTTCATCATGCCTCCCATGTAAATGTTCTTGAAATAAGATAAGCTTCATCAAAATGCCAAATGACTAATGGGGACAGGGAAGGGAGAGGCACTAGCGATGAATCCTATGCTGGCATTCTTGATATATAATTAGCCATAATACAATTGTTTTCCTTGTTGCCTACAATGAAGTTTCTAATTTGGTGGCAAAGTAGATAAAGACTGCTAGAAAACTTGAGTTCAAAACCTGGTCTCAGACACTTACTAGCTGTATGACCCTAGATAAGTCATTTAACCTCAGTTTCCTCAACTGTAAAATGGAGATAATAACAATACATACCTTATAGGGTTATTTTGAGGATCAGATGAGATAACTTATGTAAAGCACCATATCAATGAGTTGTTACCATCATCATCATCCTCATCATCCTCACCCTCAGAATGTCATCAGTTTGGGAACTCCACCGGCCACCGCCAGCACACAGGAGAAGGGAGGACACTTGCCTGCCATGCTTGCTTCTGGGCCTGCATTTGTTGCTGCAGCTCTAGCACCTGCTTCCGCCCTTCGAGGACCATTTCAGCCAGCCTGACATTCTCCTTCTCCTGCTCCTGAACCAATCGCTCCAGTGATGACTGCTGCTGTAGTAAGTAGGGCATCAGCGTGCTGCGTACATCATCCTCAGGAATCCCACTGGGGCGCCTAGGCAGGAAATTCAGATGCAGCAACATAAACAAAGGGGGGTAAAGAAACCTGGGGTGGAAGTGGAGGAGAAAAAGAAGAGGGTATTGTCTTTTCCTAACAGCTAATGTCATTTCCTATGTCTAAGCCTAACTCAACTAGGGCTTTGAGGCTTCTTCTATTGCCTTCTACTATCTGTCATTTTTAATAACCCCACAGAAGAAGATGCCACCTGGGCAGACCTGCCTAGTGGGCCCTGGCTTGTACTGTCTTAACCAGAAATTCCTTCTTTTGCCTCTATTAAATCTACCTTCATATTCTTCCCAACTCTAACCCTCCCCTACCTCATTTTAGGACTGATCAGGTTTTTCCATTCTTCCACTCCAAACTTCATCATATTGCCACTCCCCTCCCCAGGGTTCCCTCCCTGTTTCTTCACCCTCCACTGGTCTTTGGAGTTCTGGATGGCTGCATAATATACCCTTGTCTATCATTCTCCAAGGCACATCCTGTCTCTCTCATCAAACTTGGAGCTCTTGAGAGCTAGAACCATATTTCCTCCTCCTTCTAGATCTCCCCTGTGGGTTGCCTATTGACTCAGTAAACCACATATTAACATTATCTATGTTTTATTGTATTTTTATTTGTTTTGTTAAATATTTCCCAAATCTCTGCTCTAGTCTATTTTTGAACTTTGTAAAAACTTTCATTAGCTGCTGCTCTGTGGATGAGAACCTCAGATTCAAAGCTTCCCTTTCTTCTGCAATCTTTGTAACTAGAAGTTCCATTAGATCCTCATTCAATAGTCCTTCTCCATTAGACACAATCAACTCCTCTTAACCTTAAACCTAATCCTAGCCCTAAGATCACCTGAAAAACAAGATTTTAATGTATATATGACAGTTCTGATGTGACCCCACAAGTCTAATGGAGATAGATCAGGTGAATGTAGTGGCTAAGCAAGAAGAACCCCCTTTACCAAACCACTGGTCTGAAAAAGTGTCATCCAGAAAATTGAAAATCAAAAAAAGTTATTAAACAATATTCACAAAACTAAATTGGTGTAAAAGAAATTTAAATCAGCTTTCAGGTGATTTTTTGGTAAGTTTGTAGCTTTTATACTTCTTAAGTTAATAAAATTTAACTTCATTAAGACTTTTGGTATACCCTGTATGGTAAAAAACTTAAATGTTTGTTGTTTTGGGTTTTTTTGCTTTTTGGAGGGGGGGAAGGTAGGGCAGTTGGAGCCAAGTGATTTGCCCAAGGTCACATGGTTAGTTTTTGTGTCAAGTGTCTGAGGCCGGAATTGAACTCAGGTCCTCTTGACTCCAGTGCCAGTGCTCTATTCACTGTGCCACCTACTTGCCCCCAAAATATTTAAATTTTAAGGTAAATATTTGTTCACCACTCTTATTCTATGGTCTCTCTTCTTTCTATGCCAGTATGTTTCTCACAGAGCAGGGACCATGGCAATATAACATCTGTCAAGCACTATATATAACAGTTTTATAATGATGATTAATTATAATGATAAAGTTCACTTTATCACCCTTTCCTTTGAGTTGCAGCTATTTGGAAGAAAATTCAAACATTCCCTTCCTCTTCCGTGCCATCAAGTCTCACCATGCTGGCTCCTTTCGGTCCTTAGCCTCCTCCACAATCTTATCAAGGGAATTCAAAACAGCTTCTAGGTTCCCTTCTTCCTTAATTGTGGAAATTTCTTCCTGAGAGTAAAGGAGAAAAGAGGCAACACGATATAGAAAAGAGGCAGAACAATATGGAAGAAGTACACAAAAATTTCCACCGGCATGATACTGCCTATTAGACCAAGTCTACAAATTATTGACATTTAAGGCCCTCTATCTAATCAATCTTATTACTTCCTATTTAGCAACACATTCTTTTCACTATTGTCAGGATACTTTTTTTCCCCACATTCTAGGAAGGACATTGATAAATTTCAGCATATCCAGAAGAGGGTGATCAAGACACTAAAGGGACAACAGATCACACCATATGAGGATCATTTGAAAGAAGTAGGAATATTTAGGTTGGAGAAGATTTAGTGTGAACAAGATAACTATCTTCAAGAACTGAAGGTCTCTGGTACAGAAGAAAGATGATACTATTTTGCTTGTTCCCAGAAGATAGGACTAGGAATAATAGATAAGGAATACAGGAAAACAGACAGCAGAGAAAAACCACAGTAAGAAGTGGAGGGGCAGCTAAGTAGCACAGTGAATAAAGTACCGGCCCTGGAGTCAGAAGTACCTGAGTTCAAATCCGACCACAGACTCTTAACACTTACTAGCCACGTGACCTTGAGCAAGTCACTTAACCCCAACTGCTCTGCCTTTGCCCCTCCAAAAAGAAAAAAAAAAAAAGTGGAGCTGTCCAAGGCAGACAAGTTGTCCCTGGGATGCCAGAAGGTAACTCCTATTCAAGTACAAGTTATACTGGACTGGGACCTTCCAATTCTGACACATTGTGATTCCTCCTCTTCCTCCATTTAACATGCCCTCCTTTTCCCTGTCTCCTGATTCAAATCTTTTTTGTTGTCATTCAGTTGTTTCAGTCACATCTGACACTTCTTGACCCCATTTGGGCTTTTCTTGGTAAAGACCATTAGAGATGGGTTAACTAAAACAAACAGGGTTAAGTGACTTGCCCAGGGTCACACAGCTAGTAAGTGTCTGAGGCTGCATTTGAACTCAGATCCTCCTGACCCCAGATCTGGCACTCTATCACCTAACTACCCCAACTCTATCCTACTCTTCAAAACTCCAACACAAAGCTTTCACTAATTCTAGTCTGTGGATTTTATCTTTAAATACAGTCCATATCATACATTTTGTTATTTAAACATTCTTTCCTGTCTTAATTTTCCTTCATCTACTTAATTGAAGCATAAGTTACTTTAGGAAATATATCATGTCATTTGCTTTTGTATTCCCCATAATACTTAATAGTTAACCCAGGGTTGGAAACATAGTAAGAGCTCCATAAATACCCATTCAACTGAATTAAATGTCATTAAGTATCAATGCTTCCAACCTCCTAGCAATTCATGTTTGGAATTTTTCCCATTTTTCCCATACCCACGAGAGTATGTTCTGGCCCATTTGCCATCCCTCCAGCTCACCAAGCCCTGAAGACAGAGACCATCAGCTTTCATTTCTTTTGTGCCTGTTCTCTGCACCAACCACCAGGGGTATATCAGGGCCAGGCATACCGCGGTCATCAGTTACCAATGATATCTTTTGACCAGCTGAGAAGGAGACTGGATATCACTACAGAGAACTGTTCATAAGATAACAGGGCTTAGAGGCCCTAAGATAAGCCATTAAAGGTCATCTCATATAAGCTTCTCATTTTATAGATGAGAAGGTTAAAGCCCAAAGAGGTAAGAGGACTTTCCCAAAGTCACAGAGGTTACTGTGACACCACCCAGCCTCAGACACCTAACTTCCTCATCTTCATCCAACCAAAATGTACAGTTATCTACTATACGTAAAGCACTATGCTTAGAGACCAAAAAGATAAAGTTCCAAACTTCAAGGGACTTGAAATTTTGTGGTAAGATCAGAAAACAAGGGGAATTTGCTGGATCTCTTATCTACTTACCCGGATGGATGTCTGCAACTGAGTTATAAACTGGTCATAAATTAGTCGTGTCATTTCAGGCTGGAGTTTGTAGAAGCGCTTGTAACACTTGGCAAATCGCTCGTAACTGGACAAAGGGATGAGAAAACAGAGTTAAATCACTATTACAAGGCACTTGCCCAACTGCTGATTTGATTATTTCCCCTGCAAAGATGAACAACTCTCCATCATTACTCATCTCTGAGCTGAGGATTCTGGGCAGATGATTCAGGCCCTCACATTTCCTGCTCCCTGCTTTATGCTCATTTTGCTGGGAAAGGTAGGGAAATGTAAACCAATCCATGCTGCAGCTCTGAGCAAATGCTAGGATGGAAACTGAGATTGAAGGCAATTATTTTCTGTTCATTTCAATTATCTGTGGCTTTTTTTTTTTTCCAGAGGAGGGAAGGCAGGACAATTGGGGTTAAGTGACTTGCCCAAGGTCACATGGCTAGCTTTGTGTTAAGTGTCTGGGGCCAGATTTGAACTCAGGTCCTCTTGACTCCAGGGCCAATGCTCTACTCACTGTGCCATCTAGCCGCCCCATCTGTGGCTTTCTTACCCCTTCCTCATTCCCCCCCGCCCAAAACGAAGTATATTTCTAGCTCTCTTTTCCCTCCAGCACAAGGAATTAATTAAATGAGTTATCTTTGCTGCTCTCTCCCCCTTTGTGTTCTCTTTTCCTACTTCACAGATTACTACAAAATAGTACATTTTCATACCACCCCACCTTGATGAGCCCCAACAAACATTCAAATTTAGTCAGAAAAAGCACCTTGGGGCTGAGAGTGGGGCAAGGGGCCCACATGCAACTCTGGACTACAAGTGGCACAGTACTGCCCCAAAAGAACCCATGCCTCCACAGGGAACAAAGGAGTGACTCTCTGTACTATAATTGTCTTCTAATAAATGCCTAAATGTCAAACTTCCTCACAAACAAACCAATGTTTATGAGATCCACTGAAAGCTAGAACATTCCCTACTTTACAATCCGATGTTGAGACAGGGTGCATGGGTCCATCCTAGATAAAGGGCACAATAGCACAGCACTGGGGATAACACTGCTATGTAGTTCTTACTCTGTTCCCGCTCTATTGTCTCAAATAATCACTAATCCCGTATCTCAAATCTACAGGGAGGTATAAAAAGAGAAAATGACAAGATCAGCCATCCTCCATGAAATCCACTGGAATGAGTGGGAATTATGGCACCTAGTTTAAATCCTGTCACTCCTACTGCCTGGCTGCTGTGTGACCTTAAACAAGTCACTTTCTTTGGATGTCAGTTGCTGGATCTATAAAATAAAGGGCTGGGAAAAGATGATCTCTAAGATTGCATCTAAGCACTATCTAAGATTAGATCTATACTGCTTCCCCTGAGGGGCTTGCTCATTGCTTAAAATAAAAAAAGAACAATATACAGGATATGGGTCACAAAACTCCCACTTTCTGGCTAGAGAAGTAGTATCCTGTTGACCCAAGCAAAGGCCCAAACAACCAATACAACCAAATTGCTGTTTGCATCTGGTCCCGCTAGAAACAAAGTCTGTGGCTGCAGAGGACTGGAGAGGAGATGAGGATACCTCATCCTGGGTAATTGTGGGCTGACAGCTGGTTTAAGCTTTTGGAGATGGGTTAATTTCTCATCCTCCTGGTTCCTTCTCAGGACTAGTAAGCAGAGAGCTTGAGTTTCAGACTTTCTTCTCAGTCCTGTATCCCTAAAGGTAGCTGGTGTGTGTGTGTGCGTGCGCGCGTGTGCACACTTTATCTAAATGTGCATTTATAAACACACATGTATATGTGTGTATATATACATATGTGTATATACACATATACACATGAACACACATACATGCCTGTGTAAAGAATGTGACAGAAAATGCCAAACCATCTTCATGTCTCCCCAACCTTGAGAGTTCAGATTGTCTATACTGCCACGGACAAATGAATTTCAATCAGGGAGACACACAAATTGTGAAAACAAATGTGAATGGATATGAAACACAAGCAGTTGCTTTTGCAAACTGGCAACAGAGAATGGGAAAAAATGTGAAGTTCCGTTTTGGATTCCTTAAACAGGCAGGGAGAGGGAAATACATTTTGGGAAATCTCCCTAGGTTCCTTCTTTCCCTCAAGAATATTCTATCTACTGGAGTGTAAATTCCTTATGGTAAGAACTGTCTTAAACCTCTTTGCTGTATCCAGTGTCCAACACAGCACTAGGCATGTGAGTAGATTACAGGGGGGGGACTATGATTGACATAGGGGCCAAAAGTGAGTTACTAAATGAATTTGAATGGCTTGGCCTCAGGGCATGGAAAGAGGCTTGATGTGAAAAGCTTACTCTGTCATTCTTCTGCCCAGTCATCCCTTTGAACCAGCAGGACACCAGACACCTCTGTAAAAGGTGAGGCTTTAGGCTTTCCCTAATGGTGAACCCAAGTGCAATCTCTGCCAAGGCTCCTGACTGAGGTTCTGCCTCTCTTCCCCTACCTTTACAAGGGGCCTGGAATCTTACTGATCCTGTGCTAGGAAGAAATCAGACTAAGCACTGTGTAAACTGAACGGCATAAAGCAAAGCTTGACCTAGTCCTTAAAAAATAAGTTGGTGTTTTTTTAAACCACATTTACTGAGTTTAAAAAACTAAGGCAAAAAACAATTTTGCGGCTAAAGTTTTTTTTGTTTTTTTATTTAATGCATCTAATTTACTGTTAAACAAAGGGTTGCCTTTTTTCTTTTTAGAAACTTTAAAAAACTTAAAATGTTTTGTTTTTAAAATCAATGTCAATTATTTTTAGGACCTTTATGCAAGCTTTTCTTTGTATTTCAGCAGCTCTTCTGTGCCAATATGCAGACAAAATGGTTTTGATCTAGATACATTCTTTTCCACAAAGATTTGTGCTGATGATATAGGGGCTAAAGTATTGTCTGCCCTGTACTGTTAACTAATAAGCTCCTTGGCTTCTTCCTCCTTCCCTTTTCTACCAAGCAGGCCCAGCAGGGGGCAGAAAGGGACTGAGACAAGAGTAAAGCTCCAGAGTCCATTTTGCTCCTCATGAACAGCTCTAGTCAAAAAGGCTAAAGAAAAAGGGGTGAAAGAGCATTTCATTTGGGAGTCAGGAGAGTCAGGCTGCAGTGCTGGCCCTGTAAATAACTATCCGTGTGACTGTGGGAAAATTCAGTAACTGCAGCATCCCAACCTCAACTCTAAGATAGATCTAAACAAGATCCCCGACTAGGGAGAGGAAAAAGCGAATGAGCAATTTATCCAGTATTTACTACGTGCCCCATTACACATATTATCAAAATATCACTATTGCAAAAATTGACCAACAGTCCTGGGAAATAGATATTATTTTTAGCCCCATTCTACAGGTGAGGGAAATGAAAGCAGACTTGTTCAGTGTCACACAGCAAAGAAGTATCTGAGGCAGGATTTGAATTCAGGTCTTCCTGACTCCAAGGCCGAGAGCTCTATCTGCTGCACCACCTGGTTGCCTATAACATCCTTGGGAAGTGATCATTTAACCTTTTGCCAGAATACTTCTAGCAAGAGGAAATGTACTACTTCCTTGGGGAGACCATTCTGCTTTTTGATAGCTCCTAGAACCTAGATCAATCCTCAGTTCGTCTCTCTGATAGCACTGACTTCACAGGGTTATTCTAAGGAGCCAATGAGATAATATATAATATATGCAAGATGCTTTGTAAATGATATATAAATATTGACTATAATTATCATTGTTCCACCTACCCACTCCTGGTTCTACCCTCTAGGGTTAAAGAAAATAAGCTTAATTTATCTTTCACACAACAAGTACTTAAATACTTACTGAATTTTGTACAAAGCACTACAAAAATCGAACAGTCCCTGTCCTCGAGGAAGTGACATTCTAAAGAGCAGGTGCAAGGTGCACATTAATAAACATAATTTCAGGAGGGAGAGGTTCCAGAAAACCAGAAAGGTTTTGAATAGGAGATGGTCCATCAGCTAAGCCCTGAAGGAAACAAGGTAGTCTAGAAGGTAGAAGAAATGAAATTATCTTTCATCCTTTTTTTTTTTTTTTAAGTCTTTTTTACTAGAGCTGTTTGTAAAGAAGCAAAACGGACTCTGGAGATGGAAGCAGGGGAAGGCCTAGAATGAAGCCCAAGGTGTGGAAGGTATAGGAGTAGGCCCGTTTGGCTAGAACATAGACTGGACGAAGGAGAAATGATGGCCCAGGGAGCTCTGAAGATTTCTGAGTAAGGGGATTCAATAATAAGACCTATTTTTAAGGAATGTTAATCTGACAGGTCTCTGGAGAATGGATTAGAGGAGGGAGACTGGAAAAAGGCAACCAATTAGAAGAATACTACAATAATGTTAGTAAGGGATAAGGAACAGAACTAAGGTAAAGTCCATGTGGGAGGAGAGAAAAGGACAGGTGGAAGAGATGTAAGAATCAAAAAGCCTGAGCAAGTAATTGAATGAGGGGCTTGAAGGAGAGTCAAAGTGAAGGATAACTGAGTTTGCAAAGGTAACGCTGGCCAGGTTAGTTCAGGTTAGGAGATTTGGAGATTAATTTGGGGGAAAATATATAATTAGTACTGTTTGGAAATGGCAAGTTTTAGATGCCTATGTGATCTCCTAATGGAAATATCTAGTAGGAGAGTGATGAAAGCTGGATATATAAATTTGGGACTTACACAGAGCAAGTAGTCAAATCTTTGGGGGCTAATGACATCAGAGAGTGTAACAGGACCCAGGACAGAGTCTTGAGGGACACCCATGCTTAATAGGCTAGAGATGGATGATGACCCAGCAAAAGAGATGAAGAATAGTCAGACAGATAAGAGGGAAATGAAGACAGTGTGACAAAAAGCCAAGGGAGGGAAGAATTTCCAGGAGTGGGTGGTTAACAGTGCTGAGAGTTAAAGATATGTAGAAAAGAATGAGGATTCAGAAAGATGACTGGATTTAACATTTTCAAGATCTCTTATAACTTTGAAAACGGCAGTTTTAGTAGTCTTAGTTTGAGAAAAGTAGTTTCATTTGTTTTATTTTCCAGCTAAGGTTGGAAGCCAGAAAGCAGGAAAGGTTAGTGTCTAGAAAACTAGTGAGGAGATAGTTATTATTGCCCCACATGTGGAGTAAATTCAGTTCTACATTTTAGGGAAGGGCACAGATATGCTAGATAATGTCCACAGAAGAACAACCAGAAAGGTGAAATGCCTCAAATTCATGCCATAAGAAGTTTGAAATAACTGTAGATGTTTAGTTTGAAGAAGAGGCTCTTGTCAAATAGATGAGAGATTAGGCTTGTTTTCTGTTTGACCCCAAGGGGAAGAACTAGAAACAAAATGAGGATGTAATAAAGGGGCAAATCTAGCTGGGGTTCCAGGGAAGTATTTCCTAAACAATCAGAGCTATCTAAAAGTGAAGGAGACTGCCCCAGCTTTGAGGAAATCAGTTCTGTCTCACTGGAGTCTTCCAAGGCTGACTGACCCGAGTGGAGAGATGTAGTAGAGGAGATTCTTCTTCAAGTTTGGGTTGAAAGAGATACCTCTTGAGGTCCCTTTTAAGAGTCTATGACTAGGGGCAGCTAGATGACTAGTGAACAGAGCACCGCTCCTGGAGTCAGGAGGACCTGAGTTCAAATATGGCCTCAGACACTTGACACTAGCTGCGTGACCTTGGGCAAATCACTTAACCCCAATTGCCCTGCCTTCTCCCACAAAACAAAACCAAAAAAAGAATTTATGACTCCATGCTGAGGAGTAAGAAGATGGAGATAATGAGTGTCTACAATCCCTTCTAGGAGTCCTGGCAGTCAGGAGAAGAGAGTCAGGATGATAGCTTAAGGGGATAGGAGAGTGAAACGGAGGGATTTACGTTTTGTTTTGTTTTTTAAAAGATTTTTAGGTGTGGGGCTGTTTTTGGGTGATAGGGGAGTGAGAAGGCAAGGAAAGTTTTTTCACTATACTTTCTTAGCCAGTGACTTCATCAACTCCAAGGCTTCAAATATTCAAATATGCAAATGATTTCCATATCTATCTATATAACCCAACTTTATTTCTCTCCAGTCTTGCAACATGAATTATTTAGCAAAATTTCAAACTAAACTTATTATCTCCACTCCTGACCGCCTAAGCTTTCCCATCACCACTGAGACTTCAGTGACATCAACTCCTCACTTTCCCTCACCCCACATATCCTTTCATTTGCCAAAGCTTGCAGTTCCTACCTTCACAACATTGTGCATCCCTCCCCTCCTCTCCATTTATGTCAGCTGCTCTGGTTCAGGCCTTCATGGCTCAAGTATTTTTTCAGTAGCCTCCTAATTGGTCTCCTTGCCATCTTTCACAGAGCTACCAAAGTGATTTTCCTAAACATAGTTCTGTTTATGTTATGTTACCCTTCCTTCAACCAACTTCTGAGACTTCCTGTTAACTAAAATGAAGTAGATGCCTCTGGCATTTAAAACTCTTCATATTCTATCTCCAACTTAGCTTCCCTGCCTCATTAGACATTACTACTCCCTTTCATGCTAGCCATGGTCCAGTCATACTGACCTACTTGCTTTTCCTCACTTTCCTCACCCAACACCATGCCTCTGCAATGACTGTCCACAATGAATGAAATGTTCTATCATGACCTCTGCCCTTAGGATCTGTTTTCCTTCAAGATTTAGCTCAAATGCTGCCTTCTGTAGAGGCCTTTCCTGGTAAGGTTATCATATATTTACTAGCTGTGACCTTGGGCAAGTTATTTAACCCTGTTTGCCTCAGTTTCCTCATCTGTAAAAGGAGTTGGAGAAGGAAATGGCAAACACTCTAGTATCTCTGCCAAGAAAACCCCAAATGGGGTCAGAAAGTCAGAAAGGATTGAACAGCAAAAATCTTGCATTTGCCTACGTGGATATCTCCCCCACTAGAATGTAATCTCCCTGGGGGCAGGAGCTAATTATTCCTTTCCTTTATAGCCTCAGCTCTCAGCACAGTGCCTAGCAGAGAGCAAGCATTTAATAAATGCCCGAGTGAAGAGCAAAGTAAAGCGAATCACGGGAGCAGGTAAGCTGCCGGAAAAAAAAGACAGGAATAGGGATAAAAAGCTCAAGGAGACTGTAAACAGAAGCTTCTTTGAGTAGGGCTGTTTCATGTTTGCCTCTGTATCCCCAGCACTTAAACACAATATGCTGCACACAGTACGTGCTGGTGTCTAAGTTGAACTGAACCGATGGTGGCACTGATTCTGGGGTAGGACTGCTGAAGGTTGGGAATAACCTTTGCACCCCTACTGCCTTGCACGTTTTTGGGGTCTGACCCTGTCAGAGTGGAAAGCTCCGAGTGCAAAAACTGCTCATCGCTTACCGTCAAGCGCTCCGCCATTTGTCAGCTGGAGAACCCAACCCTACCCTACCCGTCCCGCCCCGCCCCGCAGGTAGCGTCCGAGGTGATTCCAGAACTGCAGAGTCTGGGGCAGGAGCGCCCTCTGCTGCAGGGGGCAGGCACCTAAACAGTTGGTGTGGGGTTCCTCCCCCATTCCATAACAGTCTTCAGGACACCTTAGGCAATTTGGACCCATTGCCCCCTACAGGTAAAGAAAGCTTGAAACACGCCAACGAGGCAACCACGTGACAGTTCTGGCTGCTAAAATGTCGCGAGATCTGCATTTTACTGCTTCACTCCCCGTATGGGCCACAATGATTCGAGCACTCGCGAGACTTCAGAACGCACCACTTCTTACCTCCCGGCAGACACTAGCTTCTGAAGGAAAGTGTCCACGACGGTATCCAAAAGCTTCACCTTCGAGATGTGGGCGGTAGACGACCCTTCCGCCAGAGATAACTCCTCGCTTCCCACCGCCTCGCCGCTGCTGCTGTCGACGTTACTCCCGCTAGCGTTCGCCATGTTAAAGTGGAACCGCCAAAATACAACTTCACCACCTGCCCCGCCCACCAAGAAACCCAATTGGTTGATTCCACCACCTCCTCCCCACGACCGGAGGCGACGGAACGCCCACCAGCGGCCTAGGTGCGCAGTAGCGGGGCAAGCCGGCGGAAAGAGCCTGCAAATTTGAATTCCGTTTGGGGCGCTCCACTCACAGCCCCGGAAAACAAGCAAGACCCAAGGGCTTAAACAATAAAAATTTTTAATCATACGACAAAGACTTATTACAGTGCAACAGTGAAACCTGTTTGAATAGTCACATTATATGTCACTCAGTTTTAAATGGTCAAAGAGCAGTCTGAGTGTTTCTGCGTCTACAGAGCCCCTCACAACAGGGCCACACGGTGCCCCGATTCCTTCCCCCGAGAGCTTTCGCTCTGACAGATCGACTCAACACAAAAACACTCCAGGTTTCCCCAATTCGTTTGCTTTTTTTTTCTCTCGGATTAAATATTCCTATCCTGGAGGGAACAAGCCAATAGTCCTCTCTCTTTCCCCTACCACTGCTGGACTCGGGGTCTGGGTCAATACTCAAACTCTAAACTACGAATAAATGTTTGTGAGGGTCTCGGTCCCTTCCAGACATTTTCTAATCCCTTAAAAGTCAGGAACAGCAGTGTTGGTAAAGGCGAGGTTAAGGATACCTGGAAATAGCAGGACACAAGGGTGTTATAGGGAAGAAAAGTAGAGGTGTGTAAGGGCAGTGCAGAATGAATGGGGTGGGGGCTGCGATCACCTCTTCATTCATTCCCACGGCATGTTTACTCAGCCCAGATGGAGGGTGCCTGAAATGAAAGCCTGTCAGGACAGCAGCCTGGAAGCAAGAGAAACCAGAGTTTTACAGTGATGGTAAAGAGGAGTCAATTCTATTTCCATTACATGGGTCACTCCAAGCCTGACTTGTGTTTCAGAATATGGGGGTACTTTAGAGATGGCGAAAAGGACAAGAGACTAAATTCCTCCCCAAAGTAGAGAAGAGGGGTGGATGAGAGAGACTGACATCAAGAAGACAGATTTAAAGACACAAATAGGGCTATGGAAACCAGAGGTGAAGCAGAGAATTAAGTTCAATATAAATTGATATTGTCTCCAGGGTACATGGGTGAGTGGTGGGGGGGTAGAGAGGACAAGAAATATCAAGTTTGTTATGAAGCTAGCACCTTTCAGTGGAAAGGCACCCTAGCCTTTCCTGGTTGGGGAGAAGCAAGAGGTCCTACACAAGGCACCTATGCCAGGAACCAACTCAACAGCCCCACTGGAAAATCAGCAAGGCTGAATCTAATTCTGATTCACTCTGTGAATTACAATGGGAGATGAAGTGGTTCAATTTCACAGGATTTTGAAGGGCTTCAACAGGAAATCTTGGCAGTATCATGCTGGCAAAATGGTGATGGCTGTGAATGAAGACAGAAGAAAGCTGCACCTTCTCCCTTTTGAGAATCCCTTCCTGGACTGGGTTCACAGGGTTGCTCCCCACCACCATCACCATACTTCTAGGTATAGTGCCTGAGTTCTAATATCACAGGGTGAGAGAAGATAGCAGCTCAATACCTTATAAAGATTCTTATCTTTCAGCTGAGGTGCTCAATGGGGGCTGGATGGCATCTGCTGTCACTAATAGAAGAAATTTATCCATGGCTGGAGATGTCCAGAGCTACAGATGACCTGTCATAACATGCTTTCCCCTTCTCTGTTTCAGCAAGCTTCCTCTTGTTTTCAAACCCTCTACATGGCTCAGTCTAACTTTGCAGGGTGCTACTTTGGGCCTGCTCTTCCCTGTCAGTATCAGTTATGTAGGCATCATGCCTATTACAGAAAATATTTGGAAGGCTGGGATGGAGAACCAGTAGCCTGTCCAAGGTGCTGCCTAAATCCTATTGGGGACTGGACTAGGGGAAGATGAAGAGCATAAGGAACCAGGGGTGAGGTAAAAGCTACATATTCAAACTACTATGGCAGACATGGGGTCTAGCTGCAGGAATAGTGTTCTAGCAAGGCTTAAGACAACAGACTGATTGACAAATTTTTAACAATAAAAAAACCCCAGACCAACATTAAGCCACAGAGAATTTCTTCCCATTCCCTCACCCCAAACTATCAACTTCTCCAGAGATAGAGGGAAGAATTTTCCAGACAACTAGAGGTTCTCTGCTGCTCCCTCCTTGGTGAGATGAGCAGTCCCCAAATGGTAGGAGAAAAGATGTTACAATTTTCTTGGCGGCTCCATCCTAAAAGAATTAAGGAAAAGCTGGCTTAAAAAGGGGGCCAGGGTAAGAGGTGACCATGGTCCCTTGAAGGCTGAGAAAGCAATCAAAGGTGAAAGAAGAATGAAAAGCAATCTATATACAGCCTAAGGATGATGATGGAGGGAAGCTGAAAAAGGTTCCTTAACTATTCCCTTTTAAAAAAGGGACTGGCTAAGGATTAGAAAAGGAAGCCTGGATGAGGGGGCTCAGTTTGACCAGAGAATTAAAAAAACAGGGTGAGCTGGAGATCCAAGCTCAAAACCTATTCAGTTAGAGCAGTTTGGTGTCCTCTTTCCAGGCAGCCAGCCCAGCTGAGGACTGTGTGCATGACCAAGAGACGGTGTTGTCCCCTTTTTCTCTGTCTCTCTCTTCAAGGCATGGCAGGCTCCTCTCCCCACCACCCATTACCAATGTCTGGAGTCCACTAGTTCTGGCCGAAGGCTGAACTTCTTGAGACTCTCATAGCCTATCACTACAACCATGGTGGAGGGTGTGGCTGCAATGATCCTGGCAGAGAGACCTTTCATCAAGCCCCAGGGCCCCTCCTCAGCCAACAGCTGCTTGAAGGTCAAGATGATTGAGTTCTTGCCCTCCACCTATAAAAAACACAGGAAAAATCAGTAAATGAATAATAAAATATAAATAGTTCTTTCAAATATATGGAGGGCTTTATAAAAATTATCTCATTTGATTCTCTCAACAGCCTTGTATGATACATAGAACAGGTATGAACCCAGGTCTTTTCACTCCAAGTCTAGAATTCTATCCACTCTGCTGTATCAGTGAAACTATACTGTTAATTTACTTTTAATGACCCCCTTACCTCTATAATAGCACTAGTATTGAGAGTTCTGGCTAAATGGATCCTCCTTTTTACTTCTGTCCTGAATAGGAGAAAGGTACATTTTACTCTCCTTGAAGGACTCTAAAAAGACTTCTCCTTAGTCCCAAACCAGAACTTCCCAACTCCTCTCTACCCAACCCTAACTTTCTTAACCCATGGTATAATGGGAAAGAGTATGCAGATATTTAGTCAAGTCTCATTTCTGACACTTGATGGTTATTGGACCATGGGATAGTCACTTAACCATTCCTTTTCATTGCCATATAAAAAATGGAGATAAATGCTTCAACTTCCTACCTCATGAGGTTTCAGAGCAGAAAATGCTTTGCAAACCTTAAACTGCTATGTAAATGAGTCAATATTAACCCTGTTCCACACCTCTTCAGAGAAGACTTTTCTATAACTTGTTCTGATTCTGCTTCCTTCAACTTTTCCCAAAAATCTTTCAGCTTAATCATCTGACAAGTTTTTATATCTGACCTACTTTCCCTATCAAACTGGAGCCTCCTTTTTGCAGAGCAGTTGAGGTTAAGTGACTTGCTCAAGGTCACACGGCTAGTGTTAAGTGTCTGAGGCCGGATTTGAACTCAGGTCCTCCTGACTCCAGGACCAGTGCTCTATTCACTGCGCCACCTAGGTGGGGACTCCTTAAAGGCAGAAGCCTCTACTTTCTGGACCAACTCTCAGCATTAGGGGCAAGATCCACATCCCCAGAGGAGCTCCAATGGACTGTGAGGCAGACTGACTGAATCCAAAGAAGTGGGATTAAAGATTGAATGTCAGCCTTTTGGGAGATCCCTAATAGAGCACCCCAGAGATCTATGTTTCACCTTGTGCTAGGTAACATTTTTATCAATGACTTGGATACAGGCATGGTATGCTCCTCAAATTTGAAGATGACACACAGCTAGGAGGGACAGCTAACATGTTAGATGACAGAATCAGGATTTTAAAAGGCCTTGACAGGTTAGAATGATGTTTGAATGTAATAAGATGAAGTTTAATAGGTATCAATGTAAGTCTTATACTTGAATTTGAAAAATTAACTTCAAAAGTAGATTAAGGAAATGTAACTCAGAGAGCGGTTTATTTGCCAAAGACCTGTAGATTTCATTGGAACAAAGTTTTGAGAACCTGTATCATAACATAGTATTCAGAAAAACTATTGTGACTTTAGTCTGCATCAAAAGACTCCCTAGTCACTGAGACTCAGGATATAATAGTCCTTCTGTCCTTTATCATACTTAAGCCACATCAGTATTTTTGTGTTCAATTCTAGGCACCACATTTTAGAGAGAACATCAATCAGCTGGAGAGCAACCTTAGAAGGGAAATGAAGATAATGAAGGGCCTTGAGATAAGACCAAGTGAAGAAATGAAGAAGTAGAAATGTTTAGCCTGAAGAAGAGATTTAGGAAGGTCAAGAAGGTTTTCATGTACTTGAAAAACTACCAGGTGGAACAGAGATTATACTTCTGACTGGCCCCAGAGGACAAAACTAGAAATATCAAAACTACAAAACCGATTTAAGTTTCACCTAAGAAAAATTTATTAATAATCAAAACTATCCTAATGTAGAATGGGCTGTGAATGTGAAGTACCACAAGATAGGATCTGGCTAGAATGAAAGAATCAGGATGAAACAGTATAGAGAGATGGGCCAGAATAAAGACATGAAAGCAGAATGGGATTTAGAGATGTATGGCCTGGGAGGTCATGCTCAAGACAGGGTTCAACAGTGATAATGAGACTTCTTACCTGTACCCTGGCTCGAACAATGTCCATCGGGTTGGTAATGACAGACGCAGTGGCTGCAGCCAGGGGCCCAGAAATGGCCTGGAAGATTATGTGGGGGCAGTCCTTAGGACAGATGTGGGAGAGCTGCTCTGAAGTAGGGAGAAAAGCAAATATGTATAAGACCTTCAAGTAACTTTTCTTTGCTCCTTGCCTGAAGATGACTATCCTCCACTGTTGACCATCTTTTACCCCACCACCCCCACCTTCTCCTTGTCTTCTTCTATCCCACCCTTTCCAAATGTCATTTCAATCACATCACCTAATTTGAATAGAAGAGATCCCCTCTGGGAAGGATTCTATAACTTTGCTTACCCATTCTCATGATAGATGGGGAGTTCTTCCTGATATATCACCCCTTATTGGGATACCTTCCATTTCCAAATTAAATAGGAAAATCATTGCTAAGTGACCTTCCTTCTCAAAGCTCAGGCCAATGGAAGTTTACTCTTCAAAAGCACGAGGAAAGGAGATGGTGCCACTTATTCTGTACAGGTATTCCTAGATCATTAGGAAAGCCTTCTTGTAGTCTAGCCTCAAGCTCCCCACATGCTCCCACTGTAACAGCAACCACCTCCTTTTAGTACCATATCCTCCATGGAGGTAAAAGAAATAAGGCCTCATCACCTACAGGGAATTAAATTTTCTTCAATGTTTTCTTCTGAGTTACCATAATTTCTATTATTTATAGAGAAGGTACCTTCTGCTGCCTCTCATCTCCCTCTTCCAGTTCTGGTGGTTTATTCTTATACTACTTAAGAATGAAAGGGGTAATCAGGACATTATAAATGAATCACAACTGATATGGCAAAATTCTTACAAGTCGATTCCCTGGTTTCTAGTTCCCTTCCCCCCCAAAGCATATACATGAACCAAAACTCTGGCTGGACAGTAGGCCAGCAAGAGCAAACTTTTTTGTCAATACTATCTCCTGTCTGAATGTCCTATTTCTTTCAAAATGGCAGAGGCCAGAGATTATGCAACTGACAAAGAATATCAAGCTTGGTGATACTAGCCAAAATGTGCTTGTCTGAACTGGCCCCTGAACCTGCAAGCTACAGCATGAACCAGATCCAGTTTCTCACTCTGGTAGAGAGTAGAGAAAGGAAAGAGGAAACCATAGAAAGAAAGCAGTAGAAGGTGGCAAAGATCTTGCTACCATCCCCTCTCACTTGTTCAATAAGATGTTTATTAGGTACCTGCTATGTGCCAGGCACTGAAGAGGATACAAAAATAAGAGTACTTGTGTTCAAGGAGCATACAGTATTCCTTAAAATGAAGTAATCATCCCAAAATGATACTTTCTATGAGGGGTATGAATGAAGTGCTATTCAGAAGATAGAGAGAAATAATCCTAGTCGGGGAAGGAGGAAACAGGAAAGGCTTCATAGAGAAGACAACATTTGAAATTGGACCCTGATGTAAGATTCTGACAAGCAGAGATGAGGAAGAAGGGAATTTTTAGGTAGAGGGTACTGTACAAATGCACTGAGGTGGGAAAGCACAGAAAACAGCTTAGTTTGGCTAGAGTGTGGGGTTGTGTGAAGGGGAGTGGCTAAGCAATAAGGTACAACTGAAGTCTCTTGATTCATGAACAGACACGATCCTTCTTTTTAAGGAGCCTAATGTGGCAGCAGTATGCAAGCTGGATTTAAGGGAGATTAGAAGATGAGGTTGAAAACAGGATGGTTGGGACCCTGGCAACAGGATGGTTGGGACAAGTATATGAAATACTGCAGAGGTAGTACTGATAAATCTTGACAATTGAAGATGAAGGAGGGAGAGGACCAAACCAAAAATGTCTCTTGAGAATTCAAGCCTGGATGACAGATGTCATTCTATGTATGGTGGTCCCATACATAGAAATAGCTTAGTTGACTACTTCAATTCTGGACCTGCTGAGTTTAAGATACAGGGCATAAGATAGAGAGGTCCACACTGAAGATATAGATTTGGAGGTAATTTGATGTGAGATTTGTCAACCAGATGGAAATGGTTACGTGAAACAATTCTGGGATTTTGCTGTGGCTGAGATAATCCAGAGGATGAGTGCAAAGAACTGTTGTTATGCCGAGCTTAGGGCACAGCTTGCTTGCTAGGCCTTAGCTCCATTAAACAGGGTGTCTCTTAACACCTTAAGAGATTAAATCAAATCACCAAGAAATAGAGTATAAACAGAAAAGGGATGAGGACAGAATTCTGAAGAGCATTCACAAACAGAAGGTGGGAAGAAACCAACAAGAGACAAAAGTAACAACTGGAAAACTGGGAGGAAAAACCAGGACAGAGCATGATTATGAAAGCCAAAGGAAAAATAATTTTAATAAAGACAACGAATATAGATCTCTCCTAGAATTGAAAAAGTTGGCAGAAAAATTAAAAAGCATCCTATTAAACGTCCTATGTAATGTAGGAATCCCATGTACACATTGTTTGTCCTATCACCAGAAATTTGGTAGTGAAAGTAAAAAAAAGAAGGAAAAAGAAAAGATGATAACTCAAGAGAGTAGTAATATGGGCAGCTAGGTGGCACAGTGAACAGAGCACCAGCCTTGGAGTCAGGAGGACTGGAGTTCAAATCCAGCCTCAGACACTTAACACTTACTAGCTGTGTGACCTTGGACAAGTCACTTAACCCCAACTGCCCCGCTTTCTCTCTCCCCCACCTCCCCTTAAAAAAAGATTTAAAAAAAAAGGAGAGTAGCAGTACTATAACTTTTCTTTTTAGGACGAATGGGTGGGTCAATGTCAAATGCAACAGACAGGACAAAGAAGAGAAGTGAGAAAAGGTAACTGAATCTAATGATAAGAATGTCATTGGTGAGTTCTGAGAGAATAGTTTCAGTGGGGGGGAGAAGCAGAAGCTTAATTTGAAGGGAGCATCTGAAGAGATGAGACAAACAATTGATAGAACAAGATAAAAGAGGATGAATTAGATAAGAGGGCACAATAAAGGGTCATAGGCTCTAAAGGGACACTTTGTAGTCTGGAAGGTCACATTCCACCTCAAATCTATCAACAGGAGCGATGCTGAAGAAATACACCCACCCTAAGAAGGCACCATAGTATAGTAAAGAGTCCTGTACTTGGAATCAAAGAACCTGAGTTCAAATTCAGGCTCTGCCACTTACTACTTGTATGAAATACGCAAGATAAAATCTCTCTAGGCTTCTGTTTCTTTCTCTGTAAAAAAAAAAGTGGGGTTTATAATCTACCCCCAGTATTCTTTCCATGGTCAGTTCACACTTTTCCCCCATTCTAACACCCCATTCCATCAGCTAATCCTGATTCTATTACATAATGCCATTGGCAACCACAACCATTATTCAGCATTTATACTTTTCATTGACTACCCACTTCACCTTTACCTACCTGCATAAAAGTGGTAGAAGGGCCACCATAAAGCACTGTTGGGTATGTAAGTGAGTAGAGAAGCCACATAACCTCGGTAGAAGCCCCGTATCCCATCAGTTCGAAGGATCTGCTGAATGATATACTTGGTTTGGCCAAAGGCCACTATGCCCCGGTCCTCTGTACCCCGACACACCTGGAATCGGCCCATGGTCTCGCCCTTGCGCTGCATCATCAGGTGCTGGGAGACCACATCAATGGGCACTGTTATGCTCTGGGCCACCAGTGAGGCTGAGCTACCAGCTACTAGAGACTTCACAGTGTTGCTCTGGCTGTACTTCGACACAAACCTTCGGGTGAGCTCATAGGTGGTAACATAGCACTGACCAGAGACCAAGGTGAGTGTGTTGACCAAGAAGCCCCGATAGAGGCCTAACACTCCATCTGTCCGCAGAATCTTGACAAAGGCATCAAAGGTTCCTTGATAGAGGCTCTTGCCCTTCTGTATCTGGAGCCGTGTGCGGATGAGGGCGAAAGGGTAGACACTGATTCGGATCATCATTGTCATCGCCAAACCAAAGACATAGAACTTCTTCTTGTCCAGATGTTCCCACTCAATGATTGGGATGTTGCGTTTATCCTCCATTGTGCTTGAATGCCTAGGCAGTGCAGGGAGTGGGGTGGAATGAGATGAAGGGAAGAGGTCAGGACTCCTCTGCCCAATGTCTCTACAATTTGAGTTCTGAAGTTATATCCCCAGGCATCCTAGCTAATGTTTCACCTAGGAATCCCAATCAAGCACCAATCTACCCCAACTTCAGTCTGACAAACTCCTTCCAATCTCAGGCTCACCCCTAGCTATTTCCATCCTCTAAGCTTTTACAAAAACTCCTACCACAGAAATGCCTAATATCTCATGTTTGCCCAGCCCTGCCCCTCCCAAATAATTTAAACACTCTTGTCCTTTAAGAAGCTCTCCAATAATTTTTTTTTTTACCAGGCTTTACTTCTAAGTCTGCTCACCATCTCCTAGATGTTAAGTTCTATATGGATTGATAATTTGCCCTGTTTCTGCCTCCATTCTGGTATTATATCCCTGGTCAGGGATCTTCCCAGCAGGGTCCAAAATGAAGCAGACTGGCCACCTGCCAGTGGGGGAGGTTTCTAGGGACTGACATCCCTAAAGATGTCCAATGGAAAGTCCCTGAGTAAGATGGGAAACTAGAGACCTAAAGCCATTGCTCCTCCCATTGTGGTCATCTCCCAATAGCTAAATGGTATACCTGGCATGATGATCTTTCTCTTAGTTTCTTTTTTCTTTATGGCTATAATATCTGTTGTCACCATTCGGCCAGCCCACTACTACTCAGTCCTTCCTCTCTGGTAATTTAAATCTCTCTACTTTTTAGTCCTGTGCTAGTCTTTCTGATTCTTATATCCTCCTTTCTTCCTCTTCTTCCTTTTGATCCATCTTACCATTCACTGATTTTAGAAACTTTCTCCTGCTAAACAGAGAGCTGGGGATGGGTAATCCTAGTAGTAAGGTATGGAGTCCTCTCTCTCTCAACAAAGCTAGGCCAAAGGTGTGAGTATTCCTTTCATTATTACATTCTAAGGAAAGAAGAAAAGAGCAACTATTTGGGAAGGTTAGCTAGGTTTCCTTAGCTTTGTCAGTTAAGACTCTTGCCCTTAAGTCCCCAGTCCTGAAAACCCATTATATGCTGATCCCTGTTCTAGGTACTTGGAGGAAAACCTAGAAATAAAAGAAGATAAGGTCTTCTCAGAACAGAGAGCTCCCAGTTGGATAAGGTAAAGAAGACATAACTCTAGGACACAAACACAAAGAACAATGCAAATCAAGCTATACATACTGTGCTCTATACCCCAAAGTTAAAGTAAATGCACCTTATATAATTTCAAAAAAGAAATTATTAAGTACAGCACTAATTCATTTTATAATGAATTTCCTCACCTCTCACTTTCTTCTTAACTCTATACTTTGGCTTCTAATCTCATCATTCAAATAAAACTCTCTATGAAGTAACCAATGATCTCTAATTGCCAAATCCAATGGCCTTTTTTGCAATTTTCATCCTTTATGACCTCTCTCTGTAGCCTCTGACTATTGATCACCTATTGTTGACCTAGATACTCCCTTTTCTCTAGGTTTCCCCAACGCTATTCTCTCTTGGTTCTCTTCTGACCTCAGACAGAATCTTCTTAGTTTCCTTTGGTGGAGCTGTTCATCCAGGTCAGGCCCACCAAATGTGTATATGGTCCTTTTCTCATTCTATATATTATTTCACTTAATCTCATCAGCCTTCAAGAATTCAATAAGCATATTCTATGCAAATAATTCTCAAATCAACTTTTTTGGACTTAACCTTCTCTGCTGACCTTCAGCTGAGCATCTCCAGCTGCCTATCAGACATTTCCAACTAGCTGTCCTATAGATATTTTAAACTCAACATGTCCAAAATTGAACTCTCCCCTTCCTTTCAAAGTTCCTTATTATTGTTGAGAGTACCTGTGTCCTGACATTCCCCCAGGCTCATTACCTGGGTGTCATTCTTGATCCTTCACTATCTTGCACCCCCTATAACGCACTCCATTATAACGGCTTATCAATTTCACCTTTGTAACATCTCATCTCTCAAATGTGCCCCCCTTCTCTCTTCTGACACTGCCACCACCCTAGTACAGGCTCTCATCTCCTCACACCTGGACTACTGAAACAACATGCTGGTGGGTGCCTGCCACTGGGCTTTCCCCTCTCTGGTCTGTCCTCCATTTAGCAACTAAAGTTATTTTCCTAAAGCACAGGTCTGCTCATGTCACCCAACTACTCAATAAACTCTAGTGGCTCCCCATCACTTCTAGGATCAAATATAAAATTATATTTAGCATTCAAAGTCCTTCAGAACCAACTCTACCCTGACTCCTCACTGCCCCCCCCCATTTTCCAGTCTTCTAGCATCTTACATACTTCCCACATACTCTTCAATCCAACAGCAATGGCCTCCTAATTGTTCCTAGAACAAGACATTCCATCTCTGGCCTCTGGGCATTTTCTCTGGCAATTCTCTATGCCTAGAATTCTCTCCCATTTTGTCTCCAGCTCCTGGCTTCTTTAGCTTTCTAACCAGCTTTGCTGAAACACAACTTTCATTAAGCAAAAGATACTTATAGAGGGGCAGCTAGATGGTGTGGTGAATAGAGCACCAGCCCTGGAGTCAGGAGGACCTGAGTGCAAATCCAGCCTCAGACACGTAACACTTACTAGCTGTGTGACCTTGGGCAAGTCACTCAACCCTAATTGCCCTGCCTTTCCCCCTCCAAAAAAAAGAGACTTATAGAGTAAACTGAGTACATGAGGATTGAGAGTTCAGCCTATAATTTAAAGTAAATGAATGCTCAGGGTTATTATTCAAGGTTACCCTAGAGAAGGCTTCCTTGGAGGAAGGGGACATAAGAGTTTGAAAGAAGGAGAGGAGCATGGATTGAGAAAAAATACCTTTTCCATTCCTGTCTAAGTGGAGAATAGCCTATACGTAAGTTTGGCAGTAAAAAAATACGAAAAGAAAAAAAATAGACGGGCTTAGCTATAATTGGCAAGTCACCAGAACTGAGACTGATGAGACAGGGAGGACTTTGAGATCAAAGAGTATTTAACTACTTGAAGATGCTAATATTGAGACAGCAATAATAAGACAGGGATCAGGAAGGGTGAAGGGCACTTCTCTCTTTCCCTATTTCTGCAGAGGATATTCATGCATGAGTGTCTCCTTCTGAGAGTGAAGAGAAGGGGGGCATTGCCATTTCTTGTTTCTGGACACATATACATTTCCAATCTTGGGAGTTAGGATTTTTGTTCTGGGGAGTGGGGGTTTCCACAATAATTCACACAATGCTAAGTCTGTTCCTCCTAAGAACAGGAGGCACAGTTGTGGAAATGTGGCCTTCAGGCCTCCAAGTTTGAAAGGCCCTGATGACTAGTTAGATGTTCAGGAACTTCTTCAGTTTGTCTAAGAAAAATCAATCTCTTTCTCTGCTTTTCCAACCTGTTTTCTGAGCAGTGAATGTGCTGTTCTCCTAGGACAAATACAACACGGTTTTTGGAAGACAAGGTCCTGTTATACTCATACAAACCGAATGATGCACTGAGAAGGGCAGGAACACAGAGTTAAAGAAGATATGGAGAATCTGGCTGAGGGTGGGATCAGTTCAAGAGTTTAATTTTAGAAGGGAAAATAAAATCTTTATGACAAATCACAGATCACCAAGCTATCTTCCTTTATTAGCCCTTCTTAATGTTCCTATACTTCCTAGTCTTTTACTGTCACTTTTTTCCTCTTTAGCTCTCACCTGTTCTTGTCTACTTTAAATTCTCTGAAAGAGATGGGAGCCCTGAGGCTGCGGATTCACACCATTTCTAACAGGACAGGCAGATAGAAAATATTCCTCCAAAAGGACAACACTTTTGGAGGAAGGCTAGGAAGAGAAGCGAGGACACACAGAGTCCCCCCAGTTCCTTCAGAAAGTCATTACTTCTAATCACACGTCCTTGAATTCTCTCCTCCTGCAGTCTATCCCCACACTTGCTGCTACAATGCTGCTCCCAATACTTTTCCTCTATGAAAACCCCCATCAGAGAGCCATTCTCCTTCAACTTTATCTTCCAAATTCAACCAGCCCAGTTACTTTGTTTCTTTCCTGGTCCTTTAGTTGTGTGTATGGCCTAATACCTTCCAATTTCTTCACATTGTGGAGAAACACAAAGGAGGTATCTGAAATGGAAAGCCCAATGTAAGCAAGGTTCTGGCCCTGATGTATACTCTAGGCCTGTGGCAAAGTCAAACCACCAGACAGACAATTTAGCTGAGGGGTGCAAAATGTCCTAGGTACAAACACCAGTTCTATTCCTCACATCAGGTAACCAATAGGTTGACAGAGATCTAGGTCCAGGTATAGTGTAGGCCACTTCCTAATCTCTACCAAACAAAGTCTACCAAAAGGATCTGCCTGATTCCATCCTGATTTCATGAGGACTGGCCCTATGGGAGCCCACCTTTGCCCAGGTCTACAACTTCAGTCCTTTTGATATCACTATCTCCCAGGCCGAGTCCTCATACTGCCTTACCTCAAGTCACAATTTGTCTGTGCTAGTCTCCCCTAGAGACTTGAAACTGGGGAGACTGGATTGGGGGGACGCGAATTCCTCCCACCCACCTCTACTAGACCAACAAAGTCAGACCTGGGCACACAAGGACTGATTCTACGGTGATTTCGTTTACTCTTAGAGATGGCTCCTGGGTCTTTGTTAGACCTTATATAACCACCTTATGTAAGCCCTTCTATGATAAACCATCCGTGCAGACTCCCCTCTTCGGACATTACTTACATCTACGTGAGCCATGTAGCTCTTTCGTGCCCCATCCCCATCCCACTCCCCAAAACAAACGCCAAGTGATTCCCCAAACTCCACCGTCCCCCACCCCATAACGACCCGAAAGCTGAGCCCCTGCCCAGCC
>CM053593.1:132684542-132760769 GCA_028646575.1 Pseudocheirus occidentalis
TGAAAGCGCACCCCAGGACTACCACTCAAGACCACGATCCAGATCCAGGCCGCTCAATGCAAGAGCCCTTGGCCCTGATCAATCGCCTCAGCCCCCCTGCTATCTGCAGGCCGAGGGCTCTGAAGCAGCCAGTGGAGGCTGCTGCTGCTCTCAGCCGCTACAGCCGCCTCCCGCTGCTTCCTTGCCCTGGGAGCAGTTTAGCCAGACTGCTCTTCCCCAAATTTAGCAAAATCCACTGATCTTTCTCTTAGCCTTTTTTTCTTCTGGCCTGATAAATGTGGTAACTGTGCCTCCAGTGCAGCCGTTCTGCTCTCCTATAGATGTGTTCCCCGCCCGATGCCCCAGGGCCTGACCCGGTGGGGTTTCGGCTGCAGCTCCCAGACTGCTGCGAAGAGCCCCACCTGTTGAGCTGCCTGTAGCACAGATGTGCTTTCTGTCTTTTGGAGAGTTTTGGAGCTTGTTTGTGTGGGAGCTGCGGTGCTTTGCTGCTTCTATGCCGCCATCTTGGCTCCACCCCCCCCATTCAAATAATTCTAAGAATAACTGTGATTGAGTATGTGTGTGTGTGTGTCTGTGCATTCGTGTGCAGGCACGCACACACTCGCATGCACCTGCATGCACTTCTGCAGTTGAACTGTATTAAATAAATCAAGAGAATGTTGTGAATTGGTTTCCATATCACTATAATCTCCTTTGGAACCTAGCATGACCTTGGTGGGTCAGAGTAGAAGAGGAGCCCTTGGAAAGGATGATGTTAAATGAAGATTCTGGGGAAATCACAGAAAATTGGTGGAGAAAAGTTCCGGAATGAGTTGAATCATGTAAGAGCTAGAGTATAGTAAGTGAAAGGGTTAGCCACAGGAAGAACTGTTCCTCTGAGACAGATGCGGAGAGAAAGGTGGCTAACAGGAAAGAAACTTTGGGGATGGGGGTGACACTGCTCTCTCCTGGTGTCCTTCTGCTTGTCTGACTTTTCCTCAGTCTCCTTTGCTGGGAGGTTATGTCCACTAACCTTGGATGTCTTCCAGATCTGTCTTGGGCCCTCTTTTCTTCTCCCTCTATACTGATTTACTTAGGGATAGGGATAGCATTAGTTTCCAATTATTCAATTATTTCTACAGATTATTCTCAGACTTATTTATTTATCTAGTCCTAACTTCTCTCCTGACCTCTAGTCTTGCATCTCCTACTCTACCTATTAGAGATCTCAAATTAAATACTACTTAGAAATCTTTTTTTTTTTTGCTTTTTGGAGGGCAGTTGGGGTTAAGTGACTTGCCCAAGGACTGTGCCACCTAGCCGCCCCCCCTTAGAAATCTTAAACTCTTTATGTTTGATACTGCACTCATCATCTTTCTCCTTAAAACCCTATCCTCTTCCAAAATTCCAACTTCTTGTCAAGGACATCCTTGGTCACCCAGGCTTGTAACTTAGGTGTCATATTTGACTGCTCACTCTTCCCTTTCTAGAGTCAATCTGTTGACAAGTCCTGTGATTTTTACCTCTACAACATCTTTCACAATACCTCTCCGTATCTCTGACGCATCCTCTACCCTGGTGCAGGTTCTTATCACCTTACACCTGAACTATTGAAATAGGCTTCGTAGGGATGGCTAGGAGGCAGTGAATAGAACATCAGTCCTGGAGTCAGGAGGACCTGAGTTCACATCCAGCCTCAGACACTTAACACTTACCAGCTGTGTGACCTTGGGCAAGTCACTTAACCCCAATTGCTCTGCCTTCCATCCTCCAAAAATAAAGAGTGGTGAATGAAATAGCCTTCTCTTTGGTCATTCTCCCTGCCTCAATTCTCTTCCCATTTGAGAGTTCATCTTCCACTCACTTATAAAGTGATACTTCTCTACTTCAGGTTTGACCATTCCACCCACCCATCCCTTTCAATCAATAGCCACTCCAGTGGCTCCCTATTACCTCCAGGATCTAATTAAAAATCCCGTTTGTCTTTTAAAGCTCTTACTTACCTGCCTCCTACCTTTCTGGTCTTTCTGCCTTTCTCCTTCTACTCTATGATCTAGTGACACTGAACTTCCATGCTGTTCCCCTCCTACATGATACTCCTTTCCCCTTTTCTGTACATTTTTACTGACTGTCCCCCATTCCTGGAATTCTCTTCCTTGACATATCTGCTTTCTGTGGCTTCCTTCAAGATCTGGCTAAAATCCCACCTTCTGCAAGAAGCCTTTCCCAGTCCCCTTGAATGCTAATGCTGTGACCTTCAGATTCTAATTTACCCTTTATATCTTATTGGAAAAGATTTTTCTGCATGTTGTCTTCCCCCATTAGAATGTGAGCACCTGGGGAGGTTAGGTGGTGCAGTGAATAAAGCACCAGCCCTGGAGTGAGGAGGACCCGAGTTCAAATCCAGCCTCAGACACTTGACACACTAGCTGTGTGACCTTGGGCAAGCCACTTAACCCCATTTGCCCTGCCCTCTCTCCTCCAAAAAGCAAAAAAAAAAAGAATGTGAGCTCCTGGAGAGCAAGAAATGTTTGCCTACCTTTATATCTCCAGTGTTTAGCATAGTGCCTGGCACATAGTATGGTCTTAATGAATGCTTGTGGACTTAAAGACATCAGTAATTCATGGTTTCAGTCATTTGTTTCCATGAATCAGACCACCACAGGGGACTTACTGTGGAGTGAAAAAGTGATGAATACAAGGAATGCCAGGCAGCTGAAGCTAGATAGCATGAATGTGTAACAAATTAGTTCCTTGCTTCTCTGGCCACAGTGGTAGCCTAGAAAGCAGATGATGGTGGTAACCTCAGGCTGAGGATTGTCGAAGGGAAAAGTGGAGAGATTGAAGCAATCGACAGGACTAGAAAAGGAATATTGAAATGACCAACCATGGGGTTCAAAATGAGAACCAGAATAGTATGAAACTTGCCAGCTCTCACACCCTACCTGGACTCTCTGTCCCAACATCCCCACTGTGCCTTCAAGAAGAAAGTAGCCACTTTTAAGTGTTGTCTTTTTAATAAAAAATAAACTGTGGCAAGGCATACACTTTTCCAAAGACAAAAACAGGGGGAAGAGTAGAGGAGGGACGATGCATCTTTATGGAGACTGGTAAGGTGGGGAAGGGCAGAGGCAAAGTTGAAAGAGGCCACAGTTGGCCATATTTGTGCAAGGCTCAGATTACCCCGCTCCCCATAATTCTATGGAGGGGGGGAGGGGAATTAGAAATTGTTCCCCATTGCATCGGGAGAGGCAAAACCTTGGGAAAGAACATCCAAGGCTCATTCATGAGGACGCTGGAATGAGGAGGGACATGACTTCCTGCAGATCCTGGTCAGACCAAAGGAGGACCACAGTGCTGGTCTGAGTCCCAGCACAAGTTATGATTCAGTTTCCAGCCAGAGTCAGTTACTGTGTTGCTTGGGAATATTATTGTAAGAGGATTTCCTAGTGTGGACTGTTTCTGGGGGGTCTCTTGGAATGGTTTGTGACTGCCAAACTGGTTCCACGCTCAGGGTAGTCTCCTGACAAGAGAGGCTCCACCCTAATGTTATTGGTTAGGGGAAGGTACCGAGGGCTGGTGTGTCCTTACAAGATGGGTCATGTCCCAGGGATGGTTTTAAGCTGCTGAGTGTGCTCCTCATTATTTCTGTAGAGTGGCTCAGAGTGGCAGAGGGAGGACAAGCTCCTCTTGGTAAGAAGAAGGTGGCTTTCTCTGGCCATTCCTTCCCATTTGTTTTGTAGGGTTACCCCAACAATTTACTATGGTAGGGTCCGGTGATCTCTACCAAGGATAATTCTTCATCATACCATAGCATCCATTGCAGTCTTTCATAATCTCATGTGTGTTGCTGTAGGGTCTATGCCACTTCAGCCCCCAGCTGGTTGTTGTCAGCATCCACGCCCCCTCCGTTCAGAGTCCTAGTGTCCTTGGGAGGCTGGAGAGGGGGCTCTTTACTCAATGGAGCCTTTTCCCCTGGAGGCAGGGTACCACAGCCCTGGACTTTCCTCTGTGCTTGGAGTGCTCGAAGTGGAGAAGAGATAAGGCTAATTAGGGCCCCCGAGAGCACCAAAGCCAAGAGAACAGTGACAATGATGAAATGGGACCAGTATGACCTAGGAGTGGTCAGGGGGGTAGGTCCCCCAACAGTCAAAGGGGTTTGTACCCGTTCTCTGGGAATCCCTGCCAATTCCGGATCCAGGGGCAAGGGGTCCTCCTGGCTTTGTATCCAGTAGGAGACAACAGGATGGGTAAAGCCGCTCTCAGTTGCCCAGCACTGGTAGAGACCTCTGATTTCTTCCCGAAGTAGGAGTATGAGGGAACCATTGTAGACTGCTGAGGAAGAAGTCTGAATGGGGGTTGCTCTGTGAGTCCAGTGGTAGGTAGCTAGGGTGGAGGTTTGGGGACAGGGGAGTTCCAAGATGGAGTGAAGGGGAGCCAGAACTTCTTTAACTATGTGAAGAGAGAAGGGGAAAGATGAAAGTAGAGAAAGTAAGGAGATGAAAAGGGAGACTTTAACTCATATCACCCTCTGACATTTGGAACAGGGATTACCCTGGGTTCCCTTATTTTTTTTTTCTTACATCAATTCCTGGGACAATGGGGAAGCAGAACAGGACTGACAAATTAGAGGGAGCACTTGAAATTTGTCAAATAGGGAGGAACAGGGTTTTAGACAGTTCCCTACCCTTAACTCCAAATGCAACTATAGCCTCAACCTCTGTTCTACTTCAAAATCTTCCCCTTTACCCAAACTTGACCTCCAATTTTATTCTTGGGTTAAATATCTTTTACTCTCCCCTTCTACAGTGCGCTGCTTCTGTTTCCTGCCAACCTGTTTAATTCCCACCTCCAGATGCCTGAGTCCCCAAAATAAATAGGTAAATTGGACAGGTAGAATTTTAGTGTACAAAATTCCTGGCAGGGGAAAGGAAGGATTATCCCTCAACCTCTATACCACCACCCCAACACCACACCCTCTTTTCTTCCTCCTGGTCCCACTCCATACTCACTGAGTTGGGGTGGGCTCTGGGGTCGGTGATGACTTCTGCCCATGGGCCCACTGACACATGCCCAGGCTGGGTTCCCTAGATCTATGTCCTGTTTCAAGGAAGTTCTAGAGAGATAAAAAAGGCAGAGATGACAAATTGTTCGAGATTAGATTCAGGAGAAGGAAGGGTGGAGGCCAGAAACTGGTAAAGGGGCAGGTGGGGCTCGAGAAAGCATCTTATTAGGGAAGAGTAGGGTGGGTCAAAGATCTTAAAACTGCCTTGGGCAATGGAGTCAGATGCCTGGGAGAGAGAAGGCCTCCTTACTTCCAAGAGTAGAAACATAGTAAAGATGGGTGCCTCAAAACAACAATGAGGGGAAGGAAAAAGAGAAGAGTATTTAAATCATTATGATGGGTCAGAGCAGGCTGGGAGACAAGCCAGAATTTGAATTTATGTATTGTAATTAGGATATACTTCAAACAAGAGATCCCCTCAAAACAGTTATACAGGGGCACAATGTAAGAAAGTCAGAGCATCATTTCCATCTAACATCCCTAGAGCAAGAGGGGAGTGCAGGGCAACAACACTTACAAGTCTGTGGAGGTGTTGAAAAAGACACGGCAGGCTCTTTCAACAGTGTCCCAGGCACAGTGGGGGTCCCTGGCAAGGACACAGTCTATACAGCTCCCATAGACACTGCAGTTGGCTCGGGGGATGCTCAGAAGTCCCCCAGAGTAGCCCACAAATAGTGCTCCCTGGGTGAAGGATGCATAGAAAGATGTGTCATCCCAAGCACAGAAATCCCAAGCCCAACCAAGTATCCCTTTCCCCAAGAGAGACCCACGCTATTATAAGCAATCCCCTCAATGGCCAGCAAAGTTTCCTCCATCTCCTTCCCCACTTAAGGCAGGACTGGGATCCCTTCCCACCTGGGCAGGTGCCAGTAGTAGGTTTCGGATGGGCTCAGGTTCCTGGAACAGCTGGATCTCTTCCACCAGATGCGTATCACTGTCCTGAACTACCACAGCCTTGTGGAGGGAACCTGCGTCTGTTAAGAGATACAGAAAAACTGGGGCACTTGGAGAAGGGATTCTGGCTTTTCTGTTTCCCTCTCCTTTACTCTCTGCTTTCTTTTCATGTAAGATAATCCCTCCTCCTTTCCTCGGCTTCCCCCTTTCCAGCTATCCAGAAAGTTGGTGGTTTTCCTCTTTCTGAAGTCTAACTTGTATCCACCTCTAAGATTCTACAAGATTGTTTTCTAAGAATCCTCCTTCAGAATCCCCAGTGCCAACGTGCCTTCTCTCCTCTTCTCTGGGCCCTAGCTGCCCATCCCTTCTTTCTTGGTTTGCCCAGAACTCAAAGGCATCATGGCATCATAGAAGGAGCTTTGTGCTTAAAGTCCAGAGACCGGAGTTTGAATTTTACCTCTGACATTTTCCCATTATTTTCTTGTCATTAAGTCATTTTTTAGTTGTATCCAACTATTCGTGACCACATTTTGAGGTTTTCTTGGTAAAAATCCTGGAGTGGTTTGCCATTTCTTTCTCCAGTTCATTTTACAGATGAGGAAACTGAGACAAAGAGACTTGCCCAAGGTCACAGAGCTAGTGACAATCTGAACCCAGGAAGATTCTAATTCAGAGCCCACTGCTTTATTCACGGCGCCACCTAGCTGGGACTTTGAGCGAGTCACTTTCCTTTTCTAAGCCTCAGTTTTTCCATCTGTAAAATACAGGTAATCATATTTATGCTGCTTATCTCGTTGGACTGTAAGAAAAACACCGCATGAGCCTCGAGATGCTCTCGCGGTGGATCTCTAGAAGACACCTGCAGCTTTCCTCATCAAACCTCCCTTTTGTCCAGCCGCGGACATTGTTATTCAGGTTTCTCTGAGGGGGATCTCTGAGCACTTACTGGTACCCAAGTACATGACCAAGAAGCCTTTCCCGTCGACATCCCTGGCCATCTCCACAGCCAGCTTGGTGTACTCCACATCCAGTTTCACCAACAGGGGCTTCCCTACAACCTTCTCATCCATCAGGAAATGTTCTTTCACAAAGGTCAAGGCTTTGTCAGAGGAGGGACCCACAGAGCACTGAAGCCAAACAGAAGCAAGGTCACAGATGCTTGTTCAAATCTACCACTTACTACCCCCCACCCCTACTGTCCTCTCTTGGGTTCCTCTTTCCATGTTGCCTTCAGCCCCACTTGGAAGAAGATAATATCATAACAATAAATGTATGTAAGGTGCTTTGTGAATCTCAGCAGCTTGGGTGGGACAAGGGGTAAGAATGTTTGACTTCATCAGGTAGGCATGAGTTCAAATCCTGCCTCAGATATTTGCTGTGTGACCCTGGGCAAATCATTCACCCTCTGGCTTAGTCTCCTCATCTATAAAATGAGCATAGTAATAGTACCTACCTCCCAGGGTTGTTGTGAGGATCAAATGAAGTAATATTTGTAAAGCATTTTGAAACCTTAAAGTATTATATAAATGCTAGTCATTTTATTATTGTTGTTGTTGAAATCTTAAAGTATTGTAGATATCAGCTTTCCCCCCTACTAGTGGGATAACTCCTCACTGAGGGGCTGGGACCTGAGACCTTGGTGTCCTGGAGATCAACATAGCCTGACTCACTTGGGAGCACTTTCCAAGGCAGGACCTTTCTCCCCTTTACCCTCTCCCCTCACCCGGCCTCCTGACTCAAGTCTTCCTCTTGTCCTTGCCTTTGGAGCTGCCAACAGACAGACACACACACACATGCACACACATGCACACACACACACGCATGCGCACACACACACACAGAGTAAGGATTGGCAGGCCAAATTCTGGGTGTGCACAGAGAGGCAGGGGTTGGCCCATACTTATCAGGCCTGGAAGGTGGAGTTTGGCAGGTGTGTAGTGTTTAAAGGTGCCACTCACACTGCCAGGCCGAGGGTTGCTCACAGGGCCGCTGTATGTATTCCATCGGGAGCTTTCTTTGTTCATCTCTTTGTATTTCCCCTCGAAGACCTTCTCAATGTCTGAGAGAGAGAACTCGCAGACCGCTGAACTTCTGGTCTCTCCAACCTGCCTGAAGACACACACAGGGACTGGAATGAACCTCTGGCAGACTGCCTTTTCTTCTGCTGGAAGGGTGGTGCTCAGCACTTAGAGATCCCCTCAGAGATGCTGGCCACCCAGCCCGAAGCAAGAACTTTGCCCAGCAAGTGATCTGAGGTGTCATTATCCTTAATGAGGATTAATTGGGGCTCAGGCCCTGGGGCAGGTGGCGGGCACAGATGGGTGGAGGTATTTCTCACACCTGCTCTACTTGCTTGCTCCGTTGAGCTGCTGAATGGGAGGAGTAGTGAGACTGGCAGAGTCACAGCACCCAAGTCTTAGAAAAGTCTCAGGAGCAGAAAGGAGCAGAAATTAGATTTTTCTACTCCTTTGAACCAGATCATAGATCTCTCTCAGACCAGATCTTACAGTTAACCAAGTTTCTAGATACTTTCTGCACAGGACTGTTGGAACACCCAGTAGCTCTCTCTATAAAATTAAAAAACTTTAAAAACTTAAATAATTTGAGTTCCTGACCCCTCATTTACCAGATCTCCCCGACACCAGAACCGTTCAGATGTCAGAGAATTCTCAGTTGCCAGACTTCCCCCCTTTCTACCCTTGAGCTCCTGCGTCTCTCACTCACCACTGGGATGTGAAGATTGCATAGACTCTGGAAGAGGCAGGGGGGTCGGCAGGCATCAGGACTGCGTGGCGGATCACATTGAAAGGCAGCTGCCCAGGCTGGGCACAAAGCAGCTGAGCTTTCAGGAATGTTGTCCACTTCTTCTGCAGTAGCTTCTCCCCGCCCACATCATTCTGGGGAGCAGAGCCAGACATTAGGACCCCTTTCAAGTCGGCCTGACCCATCACGGCCCCTCCATTTTTAGCTCCTCCATCCTATCCCAAAGGTCCCCTCTGACCTTACAGACTCGTGCTACTCGGGAGATGGTGAGTTTCTCGAAGAAGTCAAACTCTTTGGCTGTTTCCCCAAAGAAGAAGTAAACGACCTGGGCAGAGGGGATGGAGGCTACAAAGGAGGCATCCGCTTCAGGGGGGAAGAGGAGATGGGGTTAGGGTCTGGGAGCCCAGCAGCCTACGTTCCTCCCCACAGTGAAAGCCCAGTGATTCTGAGGACCCCAGAAGCTAAGTTGCCTGAATATCCGGTTCCCCTGCCTAGTCTAGGTCCTAGGATAATGCGGTTACGTCCCAGACAGTTTGGGACCTGCTCTGAGGTTCGAGGCCCCCAGGACCACGTGACTCAGGAATCCTTACGCTGGAGCCATCGGAGGAAAGCGTCTGTCTTCAGCACAGGCTGAGTTCCCAGGGTTCTCATCAGGATGGGCTCATTGCCCAGGAAGTTGTTCATGGTGCCAGTGTAGAGCATCCCATCTGAGGTGACAGCAGGAAGAAGCAGAGTGATTGAGCTTTGCCTGGGCTCTTCTAGCCTGGAAACCAGCCCCTTGTCTTCCTCTGGGCTCCTTGACGGCTCCTCTGCCCTCCTCCCTTCTCCCCCTCCTTCCTTCGGCTTGGGAGTAGAAGGCCTGGGCTCATGCTGGGCTTTGGGAAGGTCATTTTGTGTTTCTGAACTCATTTTCCTTTTCTGTAAAATGAAGAATCTGAACTAGATGATCTCTAAGAGTTCTACCGGCTCTAAAACCCTAATATTATATCTGACATTTATATAGTTTTGTAAAGAGCTTTACATAATACCATCTAATTTAATCTTCACAACAACCCTATGAGATACATGCTGCAGATGTTGTTAGCCTCACTTTGTCGATGTGGAAATTCAAGCTCAGAGAGGTTAATCCCCTTGCCCATGGTCACACAGCTTACTAAAAACTGGAGGGGCTGTTAAGTGGCTCGGTGGATGGAATGCTGGCCCTGGAGTCAGGAGGACCTGAGTTTAAATCCAGCCTCAGACACTTACTAGCTATGTGACTCTGGGCAAGTCACTTAACCTTGATTGCTTCAACAACAACAAAAAAGAATTGGAGGTAGGATTTGAATTCAGACTTTACTAGCTCCAGCTCTATCTACTAAACCACACTGTTGCTTCCTATGAACCTATGATTCTCCTCCAATCCAACTTGACCACTTACTATATCACTCTACTGCTCAAAAGCCTTCAATAGTTTTCCAGTTACTAACAAATGAGACCAGATGTGATCTAGACCAGTCATATCTTTCCAACCTTATTTCCCACCACCTTAATCTGTTTGACTTTCCTTCCCTGAAACTTTGCTTGTTTCTCCTTCTTTGTCTCACTGGTTTCTTACCATTTCTCTTTTTATCCTCCTCCCACCCAAATTTTCTCCAAATTCCCTCTGGGATCTTCTCTTGCCGCCTCCTTTTTAAGAGTCAGAGGCTGAGATATGAGGACACATAAGACAGGTCTTCTGGCTTCCCTTCTTTTTGTGGCTATCCTTCTAAACCTGCAAACTGGAGACCCCCTTAGGATGAAGATCCTAGGAAAAAACTAGATATGGAAGAGGGGAACTTGACACTTACCCACCAAAACTGCTGTGTGCTTGTGGGCAGGGTCAAAAGGGCTCTGCCCTTTGCCATCCAGGATCTTCTCTTCTGTGATAGGGACCAGGGAAAAGTCCTGCAGCTCCTGGGTTGGGGGGGGGGGGTGAGGGGAGAATGGAAAAAAAAGGCTGGAGACCAGGAGTCTCAGGTCTGGGAGACAAATTGCATGGGGAGAAAGGGTGGCTAAATCTTAGGGGCCCTAGCATCCGGATTTGAGAGTCTGGTATGCCAGGTTCCATGTTTGGGGAGGTGATTATCCAGAGGGTGAGGAAAGATTTTTGGTTGGGTTTTTAGTTTTGTTTGTTTTTTTGTGCAAAGAGAGGAGTAGGCCATTTACCCAATAAGAGCCCTTTGAGGGTTAAGGATGCCAAAGTACTGTGTCTGGGAGGGAATATTTTTCAAGGGATTTGGAAAAGGGGTTGTGGCTGGGTAAGATGGGAAAGTCAGGAGGCCTGAGGACTCACTATGTAGGTACAGGCTGGGCTGAAGGCAAAGGTTCCACAGGCGTACAGCTGAGAGGCATTGACAGCCACTAGGACTCTGATGAAGTTGAAACATTCAGTCTGAAGGACAAGGGGAGGCAATATTTTCCTGATGTTATCCTCCTGAATACCTGAGTCCCTCCAAGAACAGGGCCCAAGGATGACCCAGTGTAGAGCACTGGGAAGAGAAAGGTAGGGGCTGGGGGGCACTGGAGGATGGGGTTAGAAACTGAGGAAGAGGGGCAACCGGGTGGTGAAGTGAACCAGCCCTGGAGGCAGAAGGACCTGAGGTCAATCTGACCTCAGAAACTGGCTAGCCTTGGGACTCTGGGCAAATTACTTAACTCCCATTGTTTCCCCCAAAAGAAAAGGAAGTTGAAAAAGAAGGGGAAGAACTAGGAGAACAGGAGAGAAAGAAAAGACCAAGGAGATACAGAGGAGATCAGCAGGGACTGGAGAAGACATTGAGAAAGACAGACGAACAATTGTGGGGAAGGATAAAAGATAGGGAAACACAAAGAGGAGGAGGAGGAGGCAATGCTCATCTGACTTATTGCTTCCCCAAATTTTGACAGTGTTGACTGTCCCCCTCATTGGATCCTCTTTCTTCCCTTGGCTTCTCTGACACTGTTTTCTCCTGATTTTCCAATCCTCCTTCCACAGTCTGGCTCCCATTTTGCCTTTTAAGACTTATTTCATATTACTTTCCTTTCATAAATGCTGTATTTGCCAAGCTGGCATAGTTGTAGTTCTCTGAACTCAGCATTCCTCCTCCAACTCCTTGTGTCTTGGCACAAAAAAAAATTCCATTCCTGGAATACATTCTCTCCTCACCTCCAAACCCTGGCTTCCCCCTGGGTTCTGTTCAGGGGTTACCATCTACATGAAGCTGTTTCTCATCTTTCCAATTGTTAGTGCGCTCTCTCACTCTCTCCCCTCTAAGCAGCTTATTTGTCTGTATTCGTGTCGTATGCCCCCCATAAAATGTAAGCTTCTTAAAGACAAGCACTGTCTTAAGCTCCTAGCATGATGCCATGCATAAATATCTTTGTTGAACTGGATTGGAGACTATCAGTGGGCATCTTTACACTACTGTAACATCCAAACTGGCATGCAATTGATGTCCCAGCCTGGGGATAAGCAAAGACCAAGCTCAACAAACATTTCTTAAATAGGTCTCTGGCCCAAAGGCTCCAGGTTTCATCTTCTAGACCTCTACCCCCTCACTTCCTCTTACCTCATTGCTCTTTTTCTTAAAAACACAATCTCTTTTTTTCTTGGGACTGGCTTCCCAGGGAATCTGGAGAGAAAGAAGGAAGGGGAGTCTGGACACAGGTTCGTTAGATCATTGGACCCTAACTGCTCCCTTACCACCACCACACCAACACCTTCCCTTCATAGCTCTGCCCATCAGGTGAAGATAATTTGTAAAAAATGTGCATCAGTGAACACTGCTATTACAATTTAATTAGCATGCCTATTAGCAATACTAATGTAAATTATTGACCCTCTTAATATTCTTCTCAGTATTAATAGTTAAAATAGTTCTCCACATACTTCTACTGTAAGTGCTGTCATAAGTGATCATGAATGTTTACAAGATTTAGAGTTAAAAGGGACTTTTGTAGTCTGATTTCACCATATTTCAGGAAGAGGAGTAGAGCTGCCCCGGGTCACACAAAGCAGCAAAGTAGAAGAGCTGGGCTTCAGACCATATGGGCTAGCTCTCTATCTACTGTTCTTTCTACCGGGCCATGGTGCTCCTGAATACAGTGGTTATAATTAGTATATCAATAGGTGAAATTGATGTTCTTTTTTTACCAAAATTTTAACATAATTATAATTATTCTAACATTCATTATCCTAGGTGATTACATGTTCATTCTAATTGTTTCATTAATTAGTTACATTATGCATGAACATTAGATAATTAGTTACAAGTGAAAACCCCATCCAGCCCACCCAGGAGCCATCCGCCAGTGTTCCCTTCCATCAGTCCCCTTGCCTCTCAGTCTGGCACTCACCATACTCTGAAGGCCTGGGATGCCTGGTTTGCCAATGTTCAAGGCCAGGATGGAGTCCCGAGCCCCGACATACAGAGTGGCCCCATCCTCACTTAGAAGCAGCTCATCAAAATCCTGAAGACCCTCCTTGCTAAAGAGGTTGACTGAACGATGCCTATCAGCTGAAAGAGGGTAAGGGTGAAGAGAGGAGAGGTCAGAGCTTGGTGGGGTAGTTGGAGAGCCAGGAAAGGGGAGGAGCCAGCTAGGAAGCAGCAGAGGAGTCCGAGAATGGGGAACAGGGAGGGAATTGGCAGAACATGCCATCACCGCCCAGACTCTGGCAGCAGTATCCCCCTCCTCCTGCCCCATCCTGCTGGCAGCCATGACTGCTTTGTGTGAAGAACCAGCTGTGTTGGAGTGCTGGGCATCCAGAAGGCAGAGTAATGACAGCTCTGGGGCTGGGGAGCACAGAGCTTTAAAGAGGGGAACAGGAGAGGAGGGGCAGGCACGTGGAAAACAGACAAAAGGAGACATAGAATGTTAGAGGTAGAAGGGACCCTTACAGATCAAATTCATCAAAGCCAATGCCTTTGTTTGAGAAATGAGATTCAGAGAAAGGAAGGGACTAGTCCAGGGTCATGGAGGTCATTAGTTGCAGAGCCTGAACTAGAACCCAGGTCAACCAGCTCCTTCCATACTAGGTCTTGTTCCATAGTACATTTGGCATTAAAAAAGAAAGAAAAGAAAGAAAGAAAGAAAGAGATCAAGCGAAAGGTGTGTATCAAGGTGGTGGGGGTTGGAGATGGGTACAACAATGTCCCAAACCAAAGGGGAAGCTAGGAGGAAGGAAGTGGTGTCAAGAGATATTCTCACATCATTGTGCACAGTAATAGCTATGTGGTCATGATGATCAACTCTGAAAGACTTGGCTACTCTGATCAAGACAATGATCCAAGACGTCTAAAGGACTCATGATGAAAAAAATGTGATCCACCTTCAGAGAGAGAACTGATGAACTCTGAGTGCAAATTAGACTATGATTTTTCACTTGCTTAAAAAAAAATATGGCTAATATGGAAATGTTTTGCATGATTTCACATGTATAGTTGATATAGTTGCTTGCCTTCTCAGTAGGTGGACTAGGTATGGGAAGAGATTTTGGAACTTAAAATTTAAAAAGAAAAGAATATTAAAAATAAATAATACATTAAAATATTAAAAGAAAAAGAGATGGTCTCACAGATAGATATGAAGATAAACAGATAACTATAGGATCAGCATAGACAGACCAACAAATGCAGAAATAACCCCAGACAGGATCATAAACAGGCAGACACACAGATGAGAACAGAAACACGTGTAGGTGGCTGCCTACATGGTGTGATATTTGAGCAGCACCATGTAGCTTCCCCTCCCAAAGACATCTCCCCCAACATCTTAGCCTGCCAGGAGCCTCCCTCCCTTCCCACCTGGCTCAAGCTACCCACTGTTCCTTAGCCTCTGTTTTAAACAATCAAAACAGAAGTACTGTCTCCAGAAGGCCCCTGTAAAAATGCCTCTCTTTCTTGAGAAAGGAGATTAGTGTGTGTGTGGGGTGTGGGGTGTGTGTGAGTGTGTGGGGGTGTGTGTATGTGTAAGGGATAGGAGGGCTTCCTCCAACACTCTATTAGTGCAAATGAGTAATCCTGAAAGTTCAAAAGCATAAGCTCCAGATGAAATGCTGGAGAGTGAACAAATCAAAATCAAGAGAACAATACACTATTACCCCTATTACAAAAGGAAATAGCTTTAAACAGCAGCAAAACTCAGATAATAATGAGAATAACTAACATTCACTTTTAAGTTTTGCAGAATGATTTATATAGTAGTATCTCATTTGGTCCTCAGAACAACTCTATGAGGTAGATACTACTTCCATGTTGCAGATGAGGAAACTGGAGCTGGAGGAAGTGAAGTGGAGTGCCCAGGGTAATAAGGTTAATAAGGTCCTGAGGTCGCTAAGGGGAGTAGTGGGGTAGAACTTGGAACTTGGGACCAAGAAGATCTGTTTAAATCTTGCCTGAGACAATGCCCAGTGCCAGAAACACTGGGCATCTTTGGTAGTATCTTATAAAAACACCCACCTATTCTCTCTGTTCACAAGCAGAAAACTGCTAAAGAGTAATGTTTTAAGTACTATCAGTCACAGTGCTCCGTCCATGATATTTTGTTGAACTGTTTTCAAAAGTTGTATAGGGTGGGGGATTCCACGGCAGAGACAGAAGGTAGAGATAGACAGACAGATACATAGATAGCATTTATTATATTCCAGGTACTGTGTTAAGTTCTGAAGAAGCAAATAAAGCAGACATTGGGGGTTTGTATGGTATATTAAGATAAAATATAGTAACAAACCAATTTCAACGGGAAGTTATGGGCAACATGGGGGCAGGATGAAGGCTATATGTAGTGGGTGGTCAGGGGATAGCCTAGTGCATGGAGGATATATCAGGAGGCACAAGAAGGTTCCCAAGGGGATTCCCCCAAAGCAGGGAAGTAGAGCAAAAGTGGCGAGGAAGATGGAGGCAACTTTGACACACTCCAGAACTTGGTCTGGGACTACCAACCCAGGAAAGCACACATTTACGGACTCAGAGACGCAGACCCAGAGAGATACACTGACAGAGACAATCTAGAGAAGGAAAATCTTGGAGGGGGAAGGGGGAGAATGTGATCTCATGGTCTCTGAAGAGCTATCCCATAGAAGAGAGATTAGACTCTGCTTGGGCCCACACCACAGACACAGAAAAAATGCAGTGGAAACTGAAGATTTACACTCAGTGTAAGGAAAATCTTGCCAACAATTAGAACTCTCTCAAAGCATAATGGGCTCCCTCAGGGTGGAGTTGAGTTCCCCTTCCCTGGGAGTCTTTAAAGGCTAAATGAGCACTTTTTTGAGGGGTTGGGGGTGAAATCAATGTGAAACATTCCTCCAAATACAACAAAGATAATATACCTATCATTTTCAGTTCTATTTGCTATCTCTCATTAACAGATAACTTAAAAACAAATTGGTTTGGTAAGAATTTAAATTTAGCTTTTAAAAATATATTAAGTAAACCAAATTCTCCCAAGTTACCCAAGGGGGTACCTAATTGAAAAGGAAATAATGTTATCCTAAATTCACAATTCACATTCAGTAAATACTGTCTCTCCAAGGCTTAGTGCAGTTGCCACCTCCTACGAGGGGCCTTTATGCATTCCAAGTAGGTTTTGTGTATATTTTGTATTTATTTATCTGTGTATGGAGTTATTTAGAATGGCAGTTCTTGAGGGGAGTTTTTTTCTTTTTTTGGTCTGTATAACCCAGAACCTAGCATAATGCCTTGCATATATAGTTGGTGTTCAACAAATGGTTGCCAGACTGAACTGGATTGACTTTCACCTACAGTATATGAACACTATTAGGCACAAAGGAAAATAGTTTAAAGAAGACAAGACCCTTGAATTTACCGGCTTTGTAGGTTAATTGGGGATATGACATATACCAAATACCAAACATGTCGGACAAGCACTTGTAACATACACTGCAAAAGGAATCTTGTTCACGAATAGGTTAGTCTAGATCGATGGATCAGTCAGTCAATCTGAGATTGTGTGATTCTGAGTCAGGCAGAAATACAGTTACTCAGACACACATAGACATTAATCCTCACCCAGGTAGACAAAGATTTAGACAGGTTCACTCAGTCGACAGACATTGTATACAAGGGACTGTGGAAAATATACTATGCCCTCAAATCACTCAAACCTTCATAGGCCACATAGACTGAAATGACAAAAACACACCAAACCCCAGAGTGAGATGCCTAGATAAGATCATCTCGGCCCTCCTGCTAACCACTTCCCTAAATCTTTTTAACTTTTTAAAAAATCGGTTTGTTTGTTTACTTTTAGTTTACAAAATTCAGTTCCACAGTCTCTTGAGTTTCAAAATTTCCCTCCTCCCTTTTCCCCCCCATGGCAGCATGCAATCAAGTATAGCATCTGCAAATACTTTCATGTTGGACATTAGTCTGGTTGTATAGAAGGGTTGTAACTGATGGAATGAACAACGGGAAAGAGGAAACAAAATCAAACATGGAAAAGAAAGAGAGCCTGTAGTTTGCTTCAGTCTGCATTTAAACTCTGTTCTTTCTAGATCTTTCTCTGAATGTAGACATCTCCTTCCATCCTGAGTCTTTTAGAGCCTAACTCTTGACTCAGTAGCTGAAGAAGCCCCAATTCTTGTGTCCCCTTTATTTCTTCAGGCTCAGCCTCAGCCCAGGCCCTAACTTTGACTCCAAAGGAGAAGGATAAGCAGTTCCAGATGCCTTGGGGAGAAATCCCAACCTAACCTTTTACTGACAACAGGAAGTGCATCCCTCATGAGTTGCAGATAAGACTCTTGGCAGCCAGGGGCCTCCGGGCAGTGGGCAGGGTGGCCAGAATCCTGCTCTGTGGCTTGTATGTGTAGCTGTGACCAATGTGCCAGGTCTCCTCTGTTTTCTGTACCCTGGTATAATCATATGATCATACGCCTAGAATTGGAAGGGACCTTGGAAGTCAACTGGTCTGACCTCTTTGGAAAGAAACAAAGGCTGACAGGTTAAGTGACTTGCCTAGCTCATACAAGTAGTAAATGACAGGTGAAATTTGCCCCCAAGTCTTTTGATTACAAATTGAGCACTCATAGCCTTAAATATGAATATGTGCCACAGAATAGGTAGGATCTGCTGCTGGTTTACCCACTAGTGATCTCTTAATTTCCAGATCTAATGGCCTTTCCTCAGTCTTTCTTCTCCTCGGTGTCTCTCCAGCCTTTGACATTGCTGATCACTCCCTCCTCCTCGATTCTTTCTAGGTTTTAGGGGTACTACTCTCTTCTGATTCTCCTCCTACCTGTCTGACTACTCTCTTAGTCTCTTTTACTGAATCCTCCTCCAGACCATGTCCTCTAACTGTCCTCAGGCTTCTGTCCTGAGTCCTCTTCTCTTTTTCCTCTATATAATTTTACTTGGTGATCTCATCAACTCTGGTGGATTTAATTGCCATCTCCATGCTGACATTTCTCATATCTACTTATCTTGCCCTAACCTTTCTCCTGACCTCCAATCTCACATCTCCAGATGGATACCGGTCATCTTGAACTGGACACCTAGTGGACATCTTACACTCAATATGTCCAAAATTTAACTTATTATCTTCTCCCCTAACCCTTCTTTGTTAGGCAGCAACCAGGTGGAGGTGGGAAGACTCTCTTCTTGAATTCACATCTTGTCTTTGACACTTACTAACCATGTGACCCTGGGCAAGTCACTTTACCTGGTGTGTTTCTATTTTCTCATCTGTAAAATGATCTGGAGAAGGAAATGGAAAACCACTGCAGTATCTGCCTAGAAAACCCCAAATATGGTCATGAAAAATCAGACTGAAATGAGGGAACAATAACAACAAACCCTCCTTATCTCCTACTTTCCATGTTATTGTCTAGGCAGGGCAACGTCATCTTCCCAATCCCTGAAGGTTTACAACCTTGGTGTCCTTCAATTCCTCATTATCTCTCACCTACCACATCTAATCTATTATTGAAGTCTGTCAATTTTAACTTTGTAACATCTCTCCAATATGTCCCCTTCTCTCTCTGTCACTGCCATCACCCTGATGCCATCAATCCTCATCCCTTCACCCCTGGACCACTGGAACTGCCTATTGATGGGTCTGTCTGCCACAAGGCTCTCCTCACTCCAGTCCATTTTCTACACAGCTGTCTGTTTAATCTTCAGGTCCCACCACATTACTCCACTATTCAACAAAATCCAGTGACTCTCTGTCCCTTCCAGGATCAAGTACATAATTAAAGTCCTTCATAATCTAGCCTCCTCCCACCTTTCCAACCTTCTTAAACTTTACTTCCTGTCATATACTCTTGGATCTAGTGATACTGGCCTCCTGACTGTTCTTCAATAAGACCCTCCATCTCCCAAATCAGGATATTTTCACTACCTGTCCTCCACTCCTAGAATGCTCTCTCTTTATCTCAGCCTCCTGGCTTTCTTTAAGTCCCAAGTAAAATCTCATCTGGGCACTGGACCCTGCCTCAGGCCTCTTAATTATAATACCTTCCCTCTGTTAATTATTTTACATTTATCCTGTGTATAGCTTGTTTATACATACAGTATATATATATATATGTATGTATGTATGTGTGTGTATATATATGTATATATATATATGTTTGGGGTTGTTTTTTTTTTGCTTGTTGCCTTCCCCATTAGATTGTAAGCTTCTTGAGGGCAGGGATTCTGTTACTTATTTTTGTATCCCTAGCACTTAGTAGAGTGCCTGACACATAGCAGAGGCTTAAAAAATGTTTTTTGTTGTGTACCAGCAGATTCTCAAGGATTTCTTTGGTATACTTTTGAGGTAGGGAGTAAAGGGAAACCTGTGACCTTGGGAAACTGAGACAGGGGCACAGGCTACCTCCTTCACTTACACTCACTCCTCTCACGTCTCCTTCTCTAACTCTAAATCCTCTTCCAAATGACTTTTCACTATCCATGCCTCTCCCCTCCTGCCCCAATGGGTCTTTATTCTCTGACCATTTCCTACAATGTTGCTCTGTCTCAGTCTCTATAGACATATTTATTTTCCTTTTTTATATAACTCTTTGTGTATATGTATTCTTCTCTCTTATCTCCTCCCTGTCTTTGCACCTCTCCCATCTTTTTTCTGTCCTTCTTATCACTATTACTCACAGGGTTTATCACTCTGATCTCTTACCCATTTCTTTTTTCTGTTACTCTACTGTTTTTCTCTCAACTGTTTCCTTTCTGTTTCTGTCACCACTGCACAGTGACCAAATCTTACCTCTGTCTTCATGACATTTCTGCCCTCCCCCCATGGCCACCACCCTAGTTCCGGCCCTCATCTCCTCTTGCCTGGACTATTGTGGTAGCCTCCAAACTGGCCTCCCTGCCTTAGGTCGTTCTGTACTTTTCCATCCTCCTCATAACTGTTGAAGTGATTTTCATAAAGTGCAGATCTGACTGTATCACCTCCCTTTTCAATAAACTCCGATAGCTTCTTATAACCTCTAGAATGAAGTCCAAATACCTCTGTTTGTCACTTAAGGCTCTATATGACCTGGCCCTAACCTACCTTTCCAGTCTCATTATATAGTCCTCTCCTTCAGTGAGCATTGGCAATTCAGTGTGTGTGTGTGTGTGTGTGTGTGTGTGTGTGTGTGTGTGTGTGTGTGCGCGTGCACGTGCACGTGCACATATACAACATATATGTACATATAAGTGCGTTTATGCATATACAGGTTGTCTGTCTAGATTGTGAGTCCCTTGAGGACAGAGACTATTTTACTTTTATCTTGTTATCTCTGGTACCTAGCCTATTTTCTGGCACATTTAATATTGCTTGTTGATAAAATGGATCTTTACTACCTCTTTTCTCCCATCTCATTCTCTCTCCCATCTCCCTTTCTCTCTCCTATCTCTCTGTCTCTGACCCCTCTGTAATTTTTCTGTGTGTGTCTCTCTCTTTCTTTATCTTACTTCCATGTCTCTCTCCCCAGCTCTTTCTGTCTCTGTCACCCTTGTCAAGATATTAGGAGACATTCTGTTTTCCAGAGCTAAGACCCAGCAAGCATGTTATCTCCTGAGCTTGGCATAACAATAATCCTTTATGTTCACCCCCTGGATGACGTCATCCTCAGGCAAAATCACACAATTATTGTATTACTTTGACCAACACCAGGTATTCTTTGAGCTTGGACAAGCACCAGACAAACTTGGATAAGTAGCCATGTTCCAGTCATGAAGCATTGCTATAAATCAAACTTATCACATTGTGGCTGTTACTCCTCATTGTTAGGGCTACAGCTCACTGTGCAGTCATTGGTATAAGTACTGAGATCTCCCCACACTGCCTCGGGTCCCCCCACTAGGGGCAGGAGCCCCAGCACTTGTGTCCTTGCTTGCAAGATATTTCCCTCACTTTGAAATTAAACTTCTGTTTGATTCCTGACTCTCCCCTCTCAAGCCTGCCCTGTATAGCTCCCGCCATCCACAGGTTAGAAGCTGGTTCTATCTGATTGACACCCTCATGTCTCTGTTTCTCCTCCATTTCCCTGTCTCTCCCATCTCTGTGTTTCTTTCTCCCATGTCTCTCTAGCTTCTTCCTACTCCTTTCCCATTTCTCTCCTTCCTATCTCTGTCCCTCTCCCTCCTTCCTTTCCTTTGAGACTTTCTTCACCTCCCTCTCCCTCTCTGCCCTTTTCTCAGCTGCTGTCCCATTTCTCTGTCCCTGTCCATTTTCAGGACCTTTTGTACCTTTTCCCCCCATCTGCCTGCTCCTTTGCCCTTCTTGCTCCCACTTTTTCCTTTAACTCAAACTTGCTTTTTCTCCCTCTCTATCCACTCTCTCTTCTTCTTTCTCTGCCTCTGTGTCTCCCCCTGCCCAGCCCTTAAGGACCTTCTCACCTGCAGCATATTTGACCCTGGGCACTGGACCCTGCCCCAGACCTCCAGGGAACAGCAGCAGCAGCATCATGGGGGGGAACAGGAGAAGGAAGGAGATCCTGGAGTTCAGGCAGGGGGCTGAGTGGACCATGGTGACCCTCAGTGTCACTTGGAGGTTCTGCAGAAAGACAGAGGAAGACACATATTTTAGCTGAGTAACCCTTCCCCATATCCCTTCCTCCCCACCCCTTTCACTCCACTCCCCATCTTCCCTCCCCCAACTCAAAGAGGCACAGCCCAGGGAGGAAGAAGTGGGTGAATGCTAAGCTGGGGATGGGGGAGTGGTATGGAAAGATTTAGGGTAGAGGAAACTGCTATCCCTCACTAAAATTTAGGTGGGTCCCCAGCTCTGCCCTTTGCGGCAAATGAAGTAGAAGAGCCCCTGCTCTCATCTCCTCTGGGTCTCCTCTGCTACCCTTGATGCCCCTCAACTTCCATATTCAAGCTTTGTCCCTGCAAAAGTCTAATCTCTAGCCCTCCTGTTGAAGGGGACCAAGACACCTTCCCTCTTCATCTTTTTTTCAGGACTTCTGGAGTCAGACATCGAGTCAGTGAGCCAGTGAGAAGGCACACATCCATTCAGGTCATAGATGGCTCAGGCTTTCCTTCTCCATCCTTCCTACCTCCCTCTTTCTAATCATCCTTCCACATCTTTTTCCTTTAGCCTCCCACCAAAACACACATGACCCGTGGGCACAGCTCTGCCTTTGCCTGATCCAGGTTGGGCTCCTCAGTTTCTCTCTTCCCTTTTTCCCAACCCCTTTCAAGTTAAATTGAATTGCCCTACCTGATTGTGCTTTGATGATTCTCTGATACTGAGTACAAGCTAAATACAAATCAGTGTCTTTTTTGCCTCCCTCCCCTACTCAGGCTCAGGATATGGGTCTGTCACATCGCTTATATTCACTGAATATAGATAGACTGAGTGGTGTGACAGACCCACATCTCTCTTCCTTCTGCTCTTTCTCTCTAGTCTTTATTTCCCTCTTCAGGTCACCCCATGTTTCTGTATCTCCTTTCTCTGTGTCTCTCAGCCTCTAGATGTTTCTGTGGTTCTCTATATTTCTCTGTCTTCATATTATCCTTCACCCTACCAACTTCTCGCTTGTCCCCTTCCCTACCTGAGTCCTTCCCACCCCACCCTACCCCACCCCCCAGCACTTTCCACTCTCACCCTTAAGATGCAGTGCTGAGCTGACCCCCAACAAGAACTCAGATGTCCTGGCTCCAGCCGGGAAGATTATCCAATAACAGGTGAAATCAGAAGAGCAAAGGGGAGGGTTGGGGGTGGGGGTGCTGTCAATGCCCTAATGGGGCAGTGGGGGGGGGAGGCTCAATCTGGCCAAATCAAGAGGGCAGCAATCCAGGTGCCCATGGTGCCCAGGAAAATGCCAATTTCAAAGCAGGGAGTCCTGGGGTGGGTGAGTCAAACAAACCAGAATTTCCGCCTCTCAAGTTGCTACAGATGCCAATCTGTACCCGGAAGTTGGGGGATTGGGAGGAGAAAGAGGTAAGCTCCCCCTTCTTCCCAAGGGACCCGCCCCTTCTTCTCTATCCAGAGCCATCCAGAAAATCAAAGTCAAACACCAGAAGGTAAAAAAACAAACAAACAACCACTCTAGGGTCCTATCAGCCACCCCCCCACCCCCCCACCCCCGCTTTTATACAATGCAGTTACTCTCCTTCCCTGCCTCCCTAGATCTTCTCTTACTCAAGATCTCCCAGGAAGGAAAAACAACACACCGTCTGATTTTCTCAAATTCGTCTGACTACAATCTGGGGGCTTCCCCTCTTCCGCATTCCAGGAAGGCCCTCCTGAAGTCTGATTTTCAGTCCACCTTTGTATAATCCCAGCCCTAACCTTAAAAAATGAAATACGATAATCAATAGTAAGAGTACAGAGGATCCTGTTTAGGGCTCTTCTTGGTAGTTCCCTCCTGATATCTAACCTCAGTCTGTCATGCTGCAACATAAACCCCTCTCATTTGCTGCCTCCCCTCCACCTCCCCACCCACCTCCCAGATGTCTTTTCTTCATTGCCTCTTCCATGAACTTGAAGTCTGTGACAGGATCCTATCCCACCCACCCTCCTCAGTCAATTTTTCTAGGGGCTCCAATTTCCTGGATCCTCTTCCTTCTGCTCATTCCTGCCTCCAAGGAAAAACTCATAAAAGCTAAGTTAACAAGGCATCCCTCGATCAGGGGCCTAGCAGCCCATAAATTAAGCTTCCTGTTCACCAGGAGTAGGTCATCTCCAGCCTCTACCATCTCTGGGGGAGGAGATGATGCCATGACTGCCAGTTAAGGGTGCTTACAGATCCTATGACCCACCTCATTCCAGGTGCTAAGGGGACAAGATTCCTGGGTCCTGGTTGCAGCCTCCTAGGAATGGGAGGCATGGGGGTCAGGGCTTATTATACCCATCCTCCTGCCTCTGTGCCCCATAAGTCATGGTGCTCTGGTAGAAGGAGCCCTGGAGGGGCAGTCAGAAGATTTGTATTCAATCAATCAACCTATCAATCAATCAAAAGCCATTTATTAGGTGCCTATTATGTGCCAAGTACCATGCTAGACCCTGGCAATGCAACGACAAGAAAATGGTCCCTGATCCCAAGGAGCTTATTTTATTAGAGAAGACAATATACAAAATAAACATATATAGCATAAATATGAAACAAGTACCAAGTAGTTAGATACAAGGTAGTATGAAAGGGAAAACGCTGGCAGTTGGGGAATAAGGAAAGATAGTGTGCTTGAAGGAAATAAGGAATTCTAAGGGATGGTTAGCACCAAGTAGAGACTGGAGATAGAGCTCTAGGTGGGAGGTACAGAGGAAAGGCCAGTGTGTCTGACAGGACCATAGAATTCAGGAATGGGAGATTATATATGCATACACACACATACACGCATGCATGTGTTGTAGGTATGGTTATATAATGTGTTCTAGATACATCTCTATGTATTGCTACACATATGTATATTGTTATACACATATCTTACACACTTATCTATGTGTGTGAAGAGAGAGAGAGAGGTTAGAAAGATACGTTAGGGCTAGGGGAGGGGAGGGGCACCTTTGTTCTGTGAAGTTTGGATTCAGTCAAAGGACCAAAGGGAAGACCTAGAGAGCCATATGTAGCCCTCAGGTTCCCTACTCCTAGGCTAGGGTATGAGGAGGGGGAAGGGAGGGAAGGAACAAGAATTTGTTAATTGCTTCAAAAATATTTTCTCTTTTGGTAATATTGATCTCAATTTTACTTTGAAAGCCAAACAGAAAAGTTTATTATATTTTATTTATTTAATATTATTTTATTTTTATTTATTTATATTATTTAATTTATACATTATTTTATATTTATATATGATGTATGATATAATATATAAATATTACATATTTTATAATATTTTATATTTATATTTATTTATGTATTATATAGAAACTATCGGAAGCCACTGGAGTTTATTGGAGTGTCATGCCTGGTCATATTCCTGAAGCAAATTATTCCATCTGCCCACTCTAGGCATTTTCACTGGCTTTCTCCCATACTCGGAATGCTCTCCCTCCTTACTTCTGAACTCCTGGCTTCCTTCAAGTTCTAACTCAAATCCCATTTACCACGGGAAGCCTTTCCCAATGCATCTTCATTTTATTGCCTTCCCACTACCTATTACTTCTGATTTATCTTGTGTATAACTTGTTTGTACAAAGTTGTTTGCATGTTGTCTCCCCATTAGACCATGAGCTCCTACATTTTTCTTTTCTTTTCATCTCCAGAGCTTAGTACAGCACCTAGCAAATAGTAGGTGCTTACTTAATGCTTTTTAAATCATGATTGACATCTACACTTAAGCGAAGTTCTTTTGGTAGCTGTGTGGAGGCTGTATTGGAGTGGGAAGACTTGAGGGAGAGAGACCAATTCTAGTCTCAGTTCTGTTACTACTAGTTGAGGGATCTTGAGAAAATTAGTCATTTCCCCTGTGTAGATCTCAGTCTTTTCATCTTTAAAATAGGTGGGTTGATAACTGAAGAACCTCTTAGCAGGGGTTATCTAAACCTTCCTCCTGTCAGGAGAATCATCTGTATCTCCTTTTTGGATTATTGTTTGCTTGTGTTTTTCTTTTTTTTCTGTAGCATCTACCCCTCTTGTTCTGTGCCGTCTATAAATTGGAAAAAATCAGTCCTTCCCAGCTCATAAAGAAACTGCATCCAAAGCCTATTTCCTCTCCCTGTCTTATCCTTTTGTTCTTGGAGTCTCCAAATCTAAGCCTTCCTCTGTATCCTCCTATACATCTGAGGGGCTGTGGCAGGGCCCAAAGGTAGTCCTTCTTTCCATCAATTATTGTCCAGAGTAGTGACAATAATAATAGTTAGCATTTATAGAGTACTTTTAAGGTTTGCAAAGCACTGTATGTATGCTATCTCATTGGAGGTTATAATTTTCAATAAGACATCCCATCTCCCCAGTTCCCAGATGCCAGGCTCCCTTTATCCCCTTCCATCTATGGGATTGAAGGAAACTGGGTAACTTCCAATACCCAGCCCATTCCAACCTCTACCACATCCCAGTTCTGATGTAGGTGTCAGCCCTTTCCCCCTAATCCTGTCTGAAGAGATACTCATGCATCTGGGTCAGCTGGGAGGAGTTCTGATAAGGAAGGGAAAGGACAGGTGGAGTTGGAGCTTCTACTCTACCCTCAGCAGAACTTCAGGTCCCCTGAGATGAATTCCTCAGGACCTAGAAAGGTGAGGGGCCTGAAGATGAGTTGAATTAACTACAGATGTTTAAACTGGAAGGAATATGATAATTGTTTTCAAATATTGGAAGGGCTAGCTAGTGGAAGATAGATTGAACTTATCTGTTTGTTTTCAGAGCGTAGCACTAGGAACAATAAGCAGGCATTGCAGAAAGGGAGATTTAGGTCTGATATAAGGAAAACTCTCCGACAATTAGAGCCTTCAAAGGTGAAGTGGGAGGTAGTGGGTTTCGCTGACCTTTACTCCAAGAGATCTTCAAGTAAAGGTTGGTGTGTGTGTGTGTGTGTGTGTTTGTGTGTTTGTGTGTGTGTATCTTTCTGTCTGTCTGTGTCTGTTGAGAATTCCTGTTAAGGTTACAATAGAGGACCTTTGAGGTTTCTTCCAACTATAGAATTCTGTCATTTGGGGTCCTCAGGCCCAGTCCAGTGGAAGGAGAAAAGGAAGAACTATTGTGGAGGGTAAAAGCTAGGAAGGTAGTCTAGCCTCCATTTTTTCCTCACCTCAGGCATCTTAATCCCTGCTACCCCAATAGGTTCCTCCCCCCCTTTCCAACTCCCATATACACAGATATGTGTATCTTTCATGAAACCCATGTTGGAGGTTCACCCTAAGGACAGGTGGGCAGAAGGGTGTGGTGAAGGAAATTCCCATCCCTTCTGAAGCTGGAGACTTGTTTCCCTTCCTCTGTCTTGCTGTAGGAGGAACAGAAACCTCAGAAGAGAAAGGCCATTATCACTGTCCTCCCAGAACCTTCACAGTAAGCTGCTCCCTCCCTAAACCCAGTCCTACAGGGATGGAAAGCACCTTTCTTCCTCCCTATCCCTCACAATCTAGTCCCTCCTAAAATCTATCTTCCATAGTGTGAATATGTTCCTCCTCCAAGACTGAGCCTTCAGAATAACATCAAGGGGACAGTGCAACCCAGATGCAGGGGACTAACCACAATGACCTCCAAAAAAGCCCTGGGTAACTCTAAAATAGAAAGCCTTAGAACAGCTTGGGTTCTCCACTCAGGGCTCCTCCTCCTTAGCTCCCAGACCACATCAAACATTAACCCCTTCCTGTCTTCGTTTTATGGCCTTCAAATGGAGACCAAGGTGGGAGTAGAGAAGGGAGGGAAAACCCAGGTATCCCTAGCTTCCCTGTGTTAATCACCACCACCCACATGCTCTGTCTGAAACCTAAATCTTGGTGTAGATAACTTCCTGAACTCTACTACAAGCAAGGTGGGAGGGTATCTTCTCTTTCAAGGGGGGAAAAAGCAGTGAATGAGCTGGTCTGCTCATGGGGAAAAATGGAAAAATTCATGCTGGTTCTTGTTCTACCTGTCCACCCCTAGTTTCCTTTCCTTCTGAACTGGGAAGGGGATGCCTTCCATTCTGGGGTAATCCAGGAAGTCCCAAAGGATCTCTTCTCTATAGGATGCGTCTCTTTTCCTGGCTTTGATTTTCTATGTGGTTTAAATAACCTCATACTCCTTCCTCATTCTTCCATGTCCTCGTAGTTCCTGGCCCTCCTCTCCAGATGTCCCCTAGCCCCTAATGTTCTCAGCCCCTCCCTTCTTCCATAGGGTCTGTTATCTTCTTTCTCTCCCATCCAGTGTGTCCTAACCCCTTACCTCTCTCTTCCTAATAATCTTTCCAACCTTATTCACTCTCTCCCGCCCCCCTAATCCTTTCTAGTCCACTGACATGGAGAGAGCTGGGGTCTCCACACAATAGCCTGCCCCCGCCCCTCAGTCTATCTCTTCCTCAGACAGGAAGCAGTGCCAGACAATAACATGGACCCCACCCTCTCAGTGTACCATCTGTCTCCTTACTCTCCCCCCACGACACTTACCTGGAGCTTGGGAATTCCGGGTCTCCCTCCCCCTTGTAATCGGGATGTTCCCATCTCCCTCTGTCTCAGTTCTTGCCACACCCCCGCCCCTCACAGCATCCTCATCTCCGCCCCTCTGGTCCTCATATCACCATGGCAACCGCATCTCCTTTGGGGGGGGTGGGGCCATAATCTCCCCCATCTCTCTCCTCCTACCCTCCCCACCTTCTGCAGCAGGAAAGCAGATGTGGGGGAAAGATGTATGGGCAACCCCCAGCCATCTAATCCCCTGCCATCCCCCTCCACCTCTCCACAGATCAAGGTGCAAATGTGCTCCAGATGTGGCAAGCAAATCTAACTATGGCCAATACTTGTGCAGACCTTTCCTTCATCACTCCCTCTCCTACACACCATGCCCAAGGGACTGTTTGAGAGATGGGACACCTGGGTTCCCGCCCGGTCCCAGGCAAATAAGGATGGTAATAGTCTATACAAATAAGTGTGCATATCAGTGGGAAAATGAGCTGATATACAGTCACATTCTGGTCCAAAAACCAAATAAGCTTTTTTCTCTTTTGCCTGCTTTTGATGGAAAAGGGAACCCAGGATATTAAGCCCCAGCTCTCTGACTTGGTTACGCAGGAAGTTTCTTCTCCTGACCTCTTCCATACCACTCTCTTGGATGACTCACTAATGACACCCAAATAAGAAGGGAGTGAGTCTGGCATTGGAATAAGCACAGAAGGTAGATATCAGAAAGCCATTCCCAAAGTTTTGATTGGACTCTCTTCTCTAAAGAGTTTAATCTGGCCAGGTAAGAAATAGGAGGAGTCAGTGGGTTCAGAGGCAAAGGCTGCCACCCTGCCTTGCCAGTATCAGGTTGGAGGATCTAGGGATCTGGGCTTATTTGATCTAGTGACTCCCCCATCCCAACTCAATTTCCCAGGTATTTCTCCCCCCCTTTTTTTTTTTTAAGGAACCATCAGGCTAGAGCTTGGTAAAGTGAAAACTGAACTAATCTTATACTCAGGAGACGTAAATTTGAATCTTAATTTTGAAGCTTCCTAGCGGTGTGACCACAAGCAAATCATAACATCATAAAACTACAACTGGAAGAGACTCTGGAGGTTGGATGCAAGGTCCAACCATCTCGTTTTGCAAATGAGGAGTGATTTGCCTAAGGTTACAAAGATATTAAGCATCAGAGGCAGGATTTGAATCCAGGTCCTCAGGTTCCAGAACCCATGCTCTTTCCACTATTGCACTTAAACTTTTTTAGGCTGTTTCCTCACTCTTAGGATGGAAATAATAATCCCTATAATGCTTGCCTCCAGAATTAATATGAGGGAAATGCTTTGTAAAACACTACAAAGCTCTGTAGAGGGGATGCTAGGTGGCACAATGGATAGAGCACTGGTCCTGGAAGTCAAGAGGACCTGCATTCAAATTTGGCCTAAGACACTTACTGTATGATCCTGGGTGAGTCACTTAACCCTAGTTGCCTCCAGGGCAGATTGGGGCATTGTAGGAAAATGTTGAGTTCAAAGTGCTTGCAGCTTTGAGGAGCTAGGACTTTTCCTGGAATTAGCCATATTTCCAGGAGGAAATAAAATAATAAGGGTGAAGTGTTTGGTGTGTAAAATCAGATTTGGAGGGGGTTTCAGAGGTTACATGAAAGATGCCAAGTTCCCCTTTAGAGTGACAGTCAGTCTGGGGTAGAGTTAGGGGATGAGTAATTTCCTGCTGAGCAAGACAGAAAGCGGAAGATCAGTTGGACCCACATCCCCTGCCTATCCCTTCCTGTCACTCTGATCCAGCTTGCCCCATTCAGCATTTTAGGGTCTCCTGTTTGGATGAGAGCCTGGAGATGCTTCCAGTTCTGCCCTCTTTCCAGAATTTAGGACTGGGAAATGTCCAAAGGCAATAGTAACAGTAACTGGAAGGAATGAAGACTGGATTTAGATGGAAGGCAGTTAGACTTCAGAACAGATTTCCCCTTCAGAAATTCTGCCTCCGACTGACAGAGATGAGCTATCCCCATTTCATCAACTATAAAATGGGAGAATTGAGCTCGATGGGTCTTAAGCTCCCTCCTAAGTCTCCATCTGTGATCCTCTCTTTCCAACCTCATTGAACATGCCTTCCTTTGCTATAGCCTGAAATTGGGCCAAACCAGCCTTCTCTCTCTTCCTCACTCTTCCTCTCTTTTCCTCACTCAGCCATTCCAGTTCCCATCAGTGTGCCTTTGCCCTCGCTCTTCCCTCTATCTGCCCTTTACTCCCTCCTGGCTTCAGCCTCCGAGTCTCTTTAGGACTGGCACCATATTTAGGCTCAGGCACCATCTCCCACATGAAGTGTTTTCTGATCTTCCCAATATCTAGTCTCCTCCCTCCCAAACCACCTTAAATTTAATAGTTTCATGGATTTGGATCGATGCTTTATTTATCTTCACATTTCCTGTCTCCCCTAATAGACTTTAAGTTGCTTGCTAGCAGAGATTGTTTCATTCTTTGTACTTGTATCTCCAGTACAGTGCCTGGCAATAGCAGATACTTAATGAATCCTTGTTAATTGATTGATCCCGTTTTATCCAGTCGATTTCCTATGACCCAGTTCCTTCTGCTATTCAAGAAAGAAGCTAAGTTACCATGATAAGGAAGCGAGGACTTTGACCTTGGGCAGAGAAGCAAGAAAGGAGTTGGTTGGGGTGAGCTGGACACGTGGGGCCTTCCTTCCTGGGCCCATGGGAGAGAAGCCCTTTCTTTGATCTAAACTCCATCTCTCTTGATAAACCAATTTCATCGATATTAGTTTGCTTCTCTCTCCCAGGGGAGAAGCTAGTATGCCTGGAGATTAGAACTGAGACTCCAGGAAATCCAGGAAACAGAGATCTGGGTGGTAGTAAGTGAAGACCAGAGAAAAGCAGCAAAGATGGGGAATCCAAGCATCCATCCTCCCTGTGTCTCTCAGGAGCTCAATAAGTTATCTATCTTGTACCTAGATGTCGGAAAACTTCCCACTCCTGGAGCAATACTCTCTGAAGAATTCAGAAATACTGGGAACCTAGGTAGGGACCCTCTAGGAACTTGAATTAGAATTAGAGAAGAAATCCAGGCACCACATGTCCCATCCCCCAGCTCCAGAGACTCAGAGTCCCTTCCTTCCCCCTAACCCCAGATCTTACCCCTGGCCCAGCAGTAGAGACCCCAACCCAGGCGTCCAGGCTCCCAGAAGTGTCTGCATCAGGCAGGGGGCGGGGCAGGGAGGGCATGGTAGGGGGAGGTCCTCTGGTGCCAGCCCCCTCTGGTGCCCCAGTTCCCAGGCGGCTCTTAAAGGAGCCAGGTTGGATTAGCTGGGGGCAGCTTAAGGGGGTTGGTATGTGTGGAAGAGTGAATGGTGGGGCTGCTAGGGCCTTACATCCACTCCACTTCCTTGAGTGCTCTAGATTAACACTATTCAGTCACTGCTGGGTCATGGAAAACCCAGGCATCCTGTCTTCCCAGACCCTTGGTTTCTGCTCTTCCTGAGCCTGTACTCCCCTGAGGGACTTGACTGTCCAAACCTCCCAGTTCCCCTTGATCCCAGGCTACCACTCCCCACAGGGGTCCAGTCACCCAACTCCCCTTCCCCCAAGCATTAGTGCCACCTCATTTCCTGACTGGGGCTGCCAGCTGGCACTGCCTGGCACAGAGCATGGGCACCCAGCCCCTGAGACAGGGCCCAGGGAGCATAAAGGGAGGGAGGGGGAAGGGAGCTACATCCTCAGATTCTATAGGACAGACCTGACACGTTTAGGGAGCTGGGGAGAGAAGGAAGCTGGGCACTGAGATGCTTGGGGCAGAGATTCTCCTGTCCCTTTCTCATTTGCCTTCTTAAGCCTTTCTTGTTTCTGTCGGTGGAATAATTATGGAAAATTAGGGCTCTGAGGTGAATGACAGGGACTCAGGCAGCCTGATCTCCACCCTCCCCTTTCTGGAGCTCTAGCCTTTGGTAGGAAAAAGGAAAGTAAGCCCATCGACCTAGTCCTTTGTCTACATAGGGGTGGGGCATCAGGAGGAGATGAGAGCTTTGAGGGAGGAATTGTAGACCTAGGTTTTAGCCCAGGCTTTGTTGTTAACGGACTCTGACCTCACTGGGCTTCAATTTCCTCATCTATAAAATTATATAATATGTATATTTGTATACATAATGTCTCTGTGTACATATACAAGCATATGTCTTTGTATATTCATATATATTTATGTTTGTGTATGTATAAACATATATATCCAGACCTATGATTTGATTTAACTGGTACAGGGTACTCCTTGTGAGCAAACTTCCTCTACCAATACATATCAGATATCAGTATTTTCTCTACAACACGGAGTTCCTGGGACACACAGAGAGGTTAAGGCCTCATCCAGGGTCCCAGCTAGTCCCAAAGGCTGACTTGAATCAATGTCTTTCTGTCTCTGAAGCAGACTATCCACTCTAGCATGGGGCCTGGTAGAATTTATATAGCACTTTATAAAAGCCATAACTCACATTTTTCTGATACCTTAAGGTTTCAAAGTGATTTGCTAGCCTCAGTCCTGAGAGGTAGATCTGGTAAGTATTTATTTATCCCCATTTCACAGGTGAAGAAGCTGAAAAGTTCAGAGAGGTTGCCCGTGATTGAGGTGGGATTTAGATAGATTCCAGCTCCTGGCTCAGCTGAGTTTTAATGACACCATATTGCCTCTCTTAGATCAGGCTAATGATCTCTGAGGTTACTTCCAGCTTTGAGATTCTGTGGTTCTTTGTGAAGTTGGAGAGCCAGAGAGAAAGTGACCAAGAGAGAAACTGAGGCAGCACAGGGGTGCCTCCCTGTGCCAGGGGAATGGGTGGATGGCACCCTCGGATGAGAAGGACAAAGAGGACAGGCAAGCAGGGGGCAAAGCTGTTGATACATATTTGCTGACCTTCTGGACAATAAGGCTGAGATGTCAGCCGTCTTCTAATAGAAAGAGCAGATTTGGAGTCATGAGGGACTTTGGACCTGTCATTTTTGCCTTTTCCCCTCCATTTCCTCATCTGTAAATTGGGGATGATAATAATAGTTCAGTTCCAGGTTTTCAACAACACTTTACAAGCACTGTCTCATTTGCTCATCATAACAACCTTGCAAGGTGGTTATTGTCTTCATTTCACCCCAGAGGAAGATGAACCTCAGAAGGGAAATGACTTTACCAGGGCCACAGTGATTTGGCCATAACAATGACTTGACCAGAGTACTAGGGGAGCCCTGGACAACTCTCAAAGACTTGAAGATGCAGGACAATTTCCAGTAGGCATGGATAGAAGAGGCTTGCTTGTTGGAAGTTCCCCACAGGAATAAACCTCATAGTTCTGGACCAAACTGATATTCCTAAAATGCAGCCCTGACTCTAGGATCTCAGATTTAGAGGTGGGAAGGAATATTAGACATCATCAAGCCCAGACCCATTAGGCCCAGAGAGGTCAGACAACTTGGCCAAAGTCATATAAGTAGTAAAGTGGAAGAGCTGGGATTTGAGCCAAGGTTCTCTTATCCCTAATCCAGCACACTTTTCATGCTGCCACACTTTCTCCAGTGTCTCCCATGTCACCCACCCTTTGCTCAGTAATCTTACCTAGTTCCCTGTTACTCCAATACCTAATGCCACCTGGTGTTTAAAGCCCTCTACAATCTTGCTCCTATCTATCTTTCTGGTCTCATTTCTTATTACTCTTGTTTTTATTTTTGGAAGGCTGGGTAGTTGGGGCTAAGTCACTTGCCCAAGGTCACACAGCTAGCATGTGTTAAGTATCTGAGGCTGGATTTGAACTCAGGTCCTTCTGACTCCAGGGCTGGTGCTATTCATTGCACCACCTAGCCACCCAGGGAAGCTCAGTTTCTTGAAGGCCTGGATTGGCTTAGTTAGTGTCTCCATATACTCAGTGCCTCACCTATGAGGGCTTTAAAAATGTTTCTTGACTTGAAATATAAGAGGCAGGATTTGAACGCTCTCTCCTGACTTCAGATCCACCAGTCCTTCTGCTCCTCACACCACACCATGGTGCTGTCTTTGCACCGGTTTTAAATATCCTTTGCCTCTGGGATTTAGGAAATCATCCCGAAGGGGATGGGGAGCAGTGGGGAATGGGGGAGAAGGGGGGATGGGGAAGCAGGGAAAGGGGGCATGGGGGAGCAGGGGCTGCCTTTTCCCAGTCAGAGGAAGGCCTCCTTTTAGGCTCCCTTCTGGTGTTGCCCACTCAGCATCCGGGTTTGCAGGTGCTCACACTTGTGTTTCCAAAGACTCTCAACCCTTCTTACCAGCCTCCTTTATATTGCTACTAATTATTGTTATTAATAACTCACATTTCTATAGCTCTTTCGGCCTCACAAAGAACTTTCTTCACAGCATCCCATGAGGTAAGTGGTTTAAGCAGCATTAGACCCTATTGTACAGAGAATAGCAGTTGGGGAAAGGCAGAGTTGGGGGGAGGGGAAGAGACAGAGACAGAAAGAGAGAAAAAGAGGAGAAAAGGAGGGGCAGCCGGGGGGCAGGGAGAAACAAAGAGAGAGGCACACAGAGAGGGAGGGAGGGAGGGAGGCAGAGAGACACAGAGATAGGGAGGGAGGGGGAGAAAAAGAGCGAGGCAGGGAAGGAAGAGAGAAAGACAGACAGACAGACAGAGAGGTCAGCCCTGGAGTCAGAACATGTGGTTCAAGTCCTGCCTCTGACATGTGCTGGTTGTAGGATGTTGAGCATCTTTCTTAGGAGCCCCAGACAACTCTCAAAGAATTAAGTGGCAGAACAGTTTCCCATAGGCATGGATAGAGGTTTGTTTGCTGGAAATTCCTATAGGGATTGATATCACAGGTCTGGACCAGACAAGGATAGAAATAGGACCTCTCATTTCATTAGCATAGGGAATTCCTATATGAGAAAACTTCCTCCATCCATACAGGCTGGAACTTTTTCTGGTCATAAAAAATGAGAGTACTGGGTGGCTAGGTGGCACAGTGAATAGAGCACCAGTCCTAGTGTCAGGAGTTCAAATCCGGCCTCAGACACTTAACACTTACTAGCTGTGTGACCTTGGACAAGTCACTTAACCCCAATTGCCCTGCCCTTTCCCCTGCAAAAAAGCAAAGGAAAAAAAAAAAAGAAAAAAATGAGAGCACTCAGAAATTAATTAATTAGATTAACTTCTCCAGAGGTTGCCTAGGTAGGATGTACCTGGGCCAGAATAGGAACCCAGGTCTGTTGACTGTGAGGTTGGTTTTATAACCATTATGTCACTCTGCCTCTCCTAAGACCAAATGATAAAAATGGACACTTTGAAGATGTGTGTGTGTGTGTGTGTGCTTATGCTCACGTGCATATAAAATTTCATTGGATGAAGAAATTGGATTTAGAGACAGTGTGGCAGAGAGCAGGTCAGATTGGAGTTCTGCAACTTATTGTGACCTTGGACATATCAATTCACCTGAGGCTCAGTTTCCTCACCTGTCAAGGGGGGGGGGGGAAGTGGATGAGATGACCTCTAAGGACCTTCCCAGCTCTGAGTCTGGTAAGGGGGAAGAAAGAGAGAGGAGAGAGTGCAAAGCCACTCTGCTTCTAGCTTAGGTAGGGAACTAAAGGTATTTGAACATTAAGCTCATTTAGAGAAGGAATTCTTAGCCTGGGGTCTCTGAATTTTTAAAAAATGTATTTTGAAAACTATTTCAATATAATTGATTTCCTTCATAATGTCCTTTATTTTGTTTTATGCATTTTTTTTTCTTTTTGGAGGAGGGAAGACAGGGCAATTGGAGTTAAGTGACTTGCCCAAGGTCACATAGCTTGTGTGTCAAATGTCTGAGGTCAGATTTGAACTCAGGTCCTCCTGACTCCATGGCTAGTGCTCTATTCACTGTGCCACTAGCTGCCCCTGTTTTATGCATTTAAAAACATTATGGAGAGGGAGAGAAGAGATGCTTTACCAGATTGCCATTCAAGTCTGTGACACAAAAATGTTAACATCTGATTTAGTAATTGTGGGTCTTCCCAAATGGGCTTGGTGTGCTTGGGCAGTAACCCACTAGGCTTCCTTTCCCTCACATCCCTCAGACCCAGGGCTGGTAGCTTTTTTACTCTACTTAGCCTTCTAGTACCAGGATCTAGGTTGGAGTATTCAGGGTCAAGGGCTGACCTTGTGTGACTACCAGTCTGTAGAGCAGAGTCTCCAAACTTCTTCACCAGGCTACACCTCATGGAGGCATAAGTGCAGTGAAAGCGTTTTGGTTGTGAGTGCACTGTGTGACTAGGAGTGGGACATTAAAGTGAGCACAATGATGTAGCATCTCAGGAAGGGGACAGCCACACTTGGTAAAAGGTGTGAGCATCGATGGTGACATGTGTGGTTCTCTACAACAAATTATTTCCAGGATGTGAACCTACCTCTTGAGGCCCCATCCCAACAAAGGACACTGCACACACAGGGACAGAAAAGTCTAGTGTATTGATTTGTTGGGGTTGGGGGGAAAAGGGGAAATAGGGTAGGAGAAAGCAGATGGGTTGGGGGGGTTGAGGGCAAGGGGCTCCTTAGTGTTTGCCAAAAAACCACCTGAAAAATGTACTCCTCCACCTCACCCCACCCCCACATACTCCTTTTTCTCTTTGAGGGCTAGGATCCAGGTAGGTTATCTTCCCAACTCCAACCCTATTCTCTTCCTCTCCCTTCATCAACCTTCAGTGACATAATGGAGCCCACCAATCCTAAAAGCAGGTGGAGAGCAGAGACTCAAACTCAGCACCTCCCCTCCATTCCCCAATCCCCTCATTCCCATCCCTTGTCTAAATAAAATGCAGGTAAAGGCACTGTAACTGGGGGCTAAGCAGAAGGCAGGAGGCAGGAGTGTCCCCTGAGGGAACAGAGAAGCCTCGGCAAGGGGAATGGTCCAAGTGCGCTTTCTCCCAGCATGCTGGCCACCCCGGGCAGAGCAAGGAAAAAACCCTTGTTCCTCATAGGACAGAAAGCGGCTGGGCAGATGACTTTTCCCACCTGCGGATCAGGCACCATTCAAGAGGGTTCCTGGTTATATGAGGGGAGAAGGATAATGAACACAGAAGCAACCAGCATCAGAAAGTAAAAACTAGTCTCCCTAAAAGCACCTCTCCCCCCTTGGCCCCTGCAGGAAACCCTCTTTGGCTTAAAATGTGGGGTTTAGGGTTTAGAGGAAGGGGAAAGAAAGGGAAAGGGGGACAGACCACTATCTGGAAAGAGGGCACTTTTTTCTTTTTGTTTTTCTTTTCTTTTCTTTTTTTTTTTTTGCGCTTGTGTTTTTCTTTCAGTATAAAACCACTGTAGAAAATAACTTCTTTTAGAAAAAAAACACAAAACACAGGAACAGGGAGCAGAGAGGAGAACAAAAACCATAGAAGGGTTAGGGGTTTTGTTTTTTTGTTTCGTTTTGGGTTTTTTTGGCTTCAGACTCTCCCTCCAGGAATGGAGGAGGGGGAGATAATTGGCATGAAGTGGGGAGGGGGCAGTCAGGGCTGCTGGGCATTCTCCCCACACCAGGTTCCAGGTTACATGATGCTGCAGTTCTGGGGAGTCTAGGAGAGAAAAGAAGGGGAGAGGTAAATATATTCCTAGGTACCTTCTCTCTCTACCCCACCCCCCAAATTGGAACAGGTTAACTCTTACCCACCCACCTCCTCTTTGGGGGGGGGGAGGGGGGGAACAGGGCCCTTATCCTCTGGACATGGAAGCCCTACTGAACCCAAACTACATAAGAGCTTCCATAAGGCCTCTCTCCCAGATAACCAGGAGTATGAGGGGTGGGAAAGGGAGGGAAAAAGAGGGGAAGGAGTTGACTTACCTGGGTTCTAGGGCGTGAGTTCCCTAGGAGGTAGGATCGGGTAACCAGGCTGTCCCCAAAGCCACTGCCCCCAGTGCCTCCAACACTTCGGTAGCTTCGAGTAACAGTGACACTGGAGGCTGAGGAGGCAGAGGAGACAGAGCCACCAGCCCCGGCCCCGGCACCACTCCCGGACTTGTCAGCCGGCTGCCCACAGGTCCCACACAACACGGTGCGAGAACGAAGGTTGTACTCGGCTGGGTCCCCCGAGCCGCTGCAGTGGGCACCCTGGGGAGGGAGACAAGACTCAGGCGGGATGGGGCGAGTCTGGGATGGAGAGCAACAGGCCCAAAGTTCCTAGGCTTCCAACTGTGAGGCTAAAAAGAGTAAGGGCCTCTGCTCCCTAAAAGACTAGGGAGGCCAATAGAGGCAGAGCATGAGAACGTAAGGCAAACCAGGTAGGCAAGAAGACTGCCTTCAGAATGTAACGAGTCCTCATATTAGGGAGAAACCAGAGGATAAGAGTCTGGCTTTGCCTTAGCTACTCTGAATTGCTAAAGGGATGAGAGACCAGGGAGGAATATGTATACAGAAGGACAGAGTTAAGGGCTCCCTATTGCCCTTATCTGCAGTTCCTCATAGCCCTACATGAGGAAAATCCAGATCTCACCCCCTGCCTTGCTTCCCCTCCTCTTGGAACACTCCATGACCCCAAGATGTCCTCCCCTCCCTCCCTCTCTAGGACACTCAGACACTTGAGTCCCAGGTTTGAGGTATAAGGGAGGAGGAGAAGAAAGGCCAGGGCAGCTGTGTGAGGTTATAAAAAAAACTTTTTAATGAGACTGTACTTGGCATGGAAAGGCCCAAGGAAAGGGTTGGCAAGGAGTAAGAGCACCCCTGTGGGTTGGACAGGGTGCCTAGGCTGAGGGCCACCTGTCCACTTGGCTCAGCGGCGGCTGCCACTCACGTGGTGGTGATGGAGCAGGACTTCTCCATCGTCATCCTCATCATCATCATTGACAGTCACTGTGCGTACCAGCTTACGCATGGCCACCTCCTGGTAAAGACAGACGGAAAAGAGATGGGGTTAAGGAAAGGGAGGGGGGAGTCCATCCCATGTGATTAAATACCAGGCTCACTTTTCTCTACCCTTTGCCCTCCAAATAATCCTTCCTGCTGTTCAGAGTTTGGAATATCATCTTACCTTAGGTACCTCAATCACCCTTTGATCCCCCCTCCCAATCTACTCTCATCCTGTCTAAGGACCCTTCTTTATTTCATTTTCATTCTGTATACATTTATTAATCACCTACTGTATATCAGTAACTACATATAACTGTATTACATATATGTAATATATGTATACTACATATAAGTAATGGGGCAGCTAGGTGGTGAAGTGGATAGAGAGCCAGTTCTGGAGTCAGGAAGATTCATCTTCCTGGGTTCAAATCTGGTCTCAAATACTTCCTAGCTGTATGACCCTGGGCAAGTCACTTAACCCTGATTGCCTCAGTCTCCTTATCTATTAAATGAGCTGGAGAAGCAGATGGCACTCCAGTATCTTTGCCAAGAAAACCCCAAATAGGATCAGGAAGAGTTGAGCATGACTGAATAACAACAAAATATAAGTAAACCACTGAAAGTACACATATGAAAAATTATATAACCCCTGCTCTTTCAAGGAACAAGGAGGTCTATACAAAATATATGTAAGTATGCTAGAAAGTAAACTGTACTGGGACAAAGGAGAAATCTAGACAAAGTGTTCTAATAACAACTCAGGAAATTAGATTTCTCTATTTTATCTCTTTTCCAAAATTGGGTGAATTCTACTGCCCCTACCCAATAATCCTTTCTGCAGTCTGCTTCCACCCCTCCTACAGCAGTGAGACTTCACCTCCCAATGCCTCATAATTCTAGTGCGTTCCCTCTGTTCATTGTTTCCTGTTGAGCCTGTCCAGATCTCCTTTGTACCTTGTTATCAGCCGGTCATTTCCCCCAATTAAATTGTGAACTTTTAGGTTCAAGGGCAGGGACTGTCTTTTGTTTTTCTTTGGATCTCTCCACATAATAGGCACTTAATAAATGTTCAATTACTAAGTTCCCGACCCTCTGAGAGATAATCCTCTAAATGAAAACACAACAGAAAAATTATAAGGGTGAAGAAAGGAGAAGGAACACATACAGTGCCTTAGAGAAAATTGGCCACCAGGGGGCGATCTTGTACAACAAAAAAGACACAGACAAGGACAGAGATGTGTGTTGAGAGGGACAGAGGGGTGTATTTGTGTGAGGGGGTATGTATGTGTGTGAGAGAAAGAGAAGGAGGAGAGTGTGTCTGTGTATGAAAGAGAGAGAGTGTGTGTGTATGTGTGTGTATGTGCACCTCACCTCTCCAGTGGCACTGATGAGTGCTGTGCGAAGGCTGTTTCCACAACCCCAAGAGCTCTGAGCCTTCCACACCATGTCAGTGGGAGGGCTATGGGTGGCTCCTGCCCCTGAGGCCCAGATCTGAAAAATTAAAGGGGACAAAGTTCACAGATGATTCTCCCATACACCGAACCAGTGCCCCGACCCCTCTCCAGGATTACCAAAAGAAACCCACCCAAGTATATAGGAAACCCCACTCACCGTCACCACCTGCCCAGCCTTGAGGGTGAATTTAGGGGGAAAGCGGTAACTCAGCAGGGGCTCATCTCCATTCTGGCGCTTGATCTGCCAGTTGCCCATGGATTGGTCCTGGAAGAAAGGAAGAGGTAGGGGTAGGGAGAAAAAGAGTCAGAGGAGGAAAGCAAAGTAAACCAGAGGAGAACGGAGAAGGGAAGCCAGCCCCATCTACTGATTCCCTACTCCCATTCCCCCTCTTAAGCCTAGCCTTGACTCTAAAACGTCTGACCTTAAATTCCTCCTGGTATCTCCAGGAGTCCTTTGAAGGCTATCCCTTTGTTTATACATAGCAGCACCCTATCTCTAGGGCCCTGAACTACAGGCTGGCAGCTGGGCTCTCCGGGTTGTAGGGACCTTGGGAAAGCCCACACAAGGTGTCCAAGCTCCTCCCCACCCCCTCTGCCCAGGTCCTGCCTCCTTTGTTCCCCACAGACCTCATTGGACTTGTTACGCAGCCGCACGAACTTGCCCTCCTCATCCACCTCTTCCACGGCCACCCGCCCGCTGGTGCGAGCATGCTGCGAGAAGCTGCTTCGGCTCTCGCTGGTCTCCAGCTTTCGCTTCTTAGTGGCGCTTCCCCCACTCTGGGTGTGGGATGAGTGAGACGAGGTCCGGCCCCTGCTTCGCTGGGACGTGGGGCTGGGGGACAGCCTCAGCCTGGCATAGGGGGAGGCAGACGGGCACATGAGGCCAGGGCTCAGGCTGGGAATCTTGGCTCTGTGCCAGCCAGCCCATCCTTACCCTCACCTCTCAGTCCTCCCCAGCTGCCTGGCCCTGGCTTTCCTCTTCCTAGCCTTACCTCTCTTCCTCTCCTTCCAGGAGTTTGCGGTAGGCATGGATTTCCATGTCCAGGGCCAGTTTGATATCCAGCAGCTCCTGGTACTCATCCAGCTGCTGCTGCATCCTTGCCCGCATCTCTGCCATCTCCCGCTCCTTCTCAGCCAGCAGCCGCCGGCTCGTATCCCGCTCCCGGGCCAAAGCATCCTCCAGGTCCCGCAGCTTTGCTTCCTTAGCTGACAGCTATTTGAGGAAAAGAGATCCTTGAGGATCTAATGAGCTCTCAATAGGGATCTGAGATCCCAGTGATGAAATCCATAGATACCAGGGACTAATTACATTCCCCTTTGTGGTAAAGGGTCAGTCTTTAGGATCTCCAGGAATTCTGGCTAAGGCTGACTGACTTCAATACCACTTCCCCTGCAAAGCCAGGGATTATTTCACAAGGTCTAACAATTTCTATTACATTCCACAAACCTTGAAGGAACTAAATAATTCAGGTAGAAAATGAAATGATCCTTGGTGCTCTCATAAAAACCTGAAAACCTGCTCACTTGCAGCTAAAAAATCCGTGGTCTCCATTCAGAAGCCCCAGTTCCATTCACAGAACCTGCATTTAGAGTTGTTCCCTTGCACCAGCTACCCTGGTATAACTGCCTCCTGCCTCCTGCTTGGAGGTTTCTGAAGAATTTCTCTCCTTCCTCCCCTTTGCCCTGACAGCTCCAGGGGGCAATCTCTCCTCCCACCCATGGGCCCTCCATCACTTCCAGCCTCTCAATCACCATTCCTGCTACTGGGTAATACCTGCTTCTGGAGCTGGCTGAGCTGGGCAGAAAGGCTATCAATGCGGATTCGTGACTGCTGCAGCTCTTCATGGGCAGCCCCCACCATGTTGCTGTTCCTCTCGGCAGACTGCCTAGCATTGTCCAGCTGGTGGAGGAGGGATGGAGAGAAGGTAAGGAAAGCAGTTAAGTTAGTGCTACAGAGGCATGGTGAAATGAAGATGCAAGAAAGCTGTTGTCAGGGTGGAGAGAAGACATTGACCAATCCAGCCCTCTCTTCCCATGCTTAGAAGACAGGAGAAAAGGCTTTCCAGAGTGGGAAGCCCACAAGAGCCCAAGGGAAGGAGGGGGATTGAGCACCTTGGCGGAATAGGTCTTCTCCAGCTCCTTCTTATATTGTTCCACTTGTTCCTCATGTTGAGCCCGAAGGTCCTGTAGGGCATCAGCTAGCTTGTTCTCAAACTCCCGCTGCTTGCCACTGTCAATCTCCACTAAGCGAGTCTCATGACGACGTTTGGTTTCACGAAGCTCCTGGAGAGTGGAGGAGAGCCAGGGGGCAGGATCAGAGTAAGCCCAGCCAGGCAAACAACCACAGGAGCCCAGGTATCAGGCACCCTTCTCACACCTCAGCAGTGGCCCCACTCCAGGCATTCCACCTCCCCACTCTCAACCCCTGCCAGCAAGCAAGGTTTCCTGGCAAACCCAGCAGTCAGGTTCGCAGCCTGTGCCTTCTAAACAAGCCCTGGGCTTAGCTAATTGGAAGTCTCCATGAGCCGGACAACCCTTGTTCCCCTGCATCCCTGGAGTTCTGGATCCCCACCTCGCTATAGATGTTCTTCTGGAAGTCTAGCTCCTCCTTCAGGGTCTGCAGCCTGTTCTCAGCATCCACCCTCCTCAGCATCTCATCCTGAAGTTGCTTCTTGGCCTCACTCAGAGCTGCCTCTAGCTGTGGAGAGGGAGAAAGAAGAAGGAAAGTGGGGTCTTAGAAGGGATTTTAGAGATCACTAGAACAAAGGTTCTTACTCTTTTGCATCCTGGACCTCTTTAGCAGTCTAATGAAGCCTAGAGGCCCCTTATCACAATGTTTTTATATGTACAAAATAGAGAATTCAAAAGAAACTTAAAGAAAATTAAGAACCCCTAATCTAAAATCAATCAATCAATAAACAAGTAAGTACTTATTATGTTTTGAACACTGGGATATAAGTATAAAGAATGAAACAATCCCTACTCAAAAGGAGTTTATAATGTATTGGGGGAGATAAGCATGCAAAAATACAAAATACGTACAAAGTAGTTAAATACAAAGGAGTTTGGGAGGAAGGGCCCCAGGATTTAGGGAGGGAAACAGTGTTAAGGTAAGGAAACTGGACCTGAGGAGGCCAGTTAGCAAAGCCAGGCTTGAAAGCCTGGTCTCCCATACTCCCAGGCTAGTACGTTTTCCACTGGACCACAAGACCTGCCTATCTCTTTCTCCTGCAAAATGGGATGTAACTACATGTCTACCCAAGGTCACCTAACTAGTATATAGCAAGGCCAGGAGTAGAAGGCAGAAAGAGATGAGGGAACTCCTTTTTGGACTTTAGACTCTGCTCCCTCCATCCTCTTGGTTTGAGAAAAATTTTAAAACAAATTTTTTTCAATTAATAGCCTATTTTTCCCCACTTTCCATTTTTCCTATTAGAGGAAAAGAAAAAAAATGCAACAAACATGAATAGTGAAGCAAAACAAATTTCCAAACTGGCCATATTTTTTAAAAAAGTCTCCGTCTGTACCCTGAGTCTATGACCTCTGTCAGAAGATGTTTACCATCTCCTTCCTTTAAGCACATACCACTTCTAACCTCAGTGGAGGAGATTCTTATTCTAGTGTTTAATAAGAGTTGGAAATGCGTCTGACACTAGTTAGGGCTACACTGGGACAATAATCTGTTGTCAGTCAAGTCTCTGCTTCAGAAAGGAACTGTGTGTCACAAGGGCAAGAGAATGCTGAGTCAGAAGGCAGTGCCCCAGCTCTGCCATTAACTAGCTGAGATGGGCCTGGGTTGCTTGCTGAACTTTTCTGGGCCAATTTCCCTAGCTTGTAACATGAGGATAAGAGGAGATAATAGATTGGAAAGTAAAGCACATTATATAAATGCAAGGTGTTATTAGGCCAATTACTCTGTGTGTCCCTTGCACACCATATAATTAATATTAAATAAATATTCAACTCCAATTATGGCTTTTGTGTGCTTCTTAGTAACACTCAATTCCTATACAGTGGGAACATGGAGGTCAAAGTAAGAAGAGTTTAGGGTCAGGCATGGGCAGAACAAGTCTATTCCATAAGTAAACCAAAATGAATTTCAGATTTTTTACTTCAGTTTTACTCAAGTAATTAATGAGAGCTAGATGTGTCCAGAGAAGTGTATTATTAGAAGACATTATTCCCTGACCTTAAAGGACTTTAGAATTTAGCCAAGACAAGACACACTTGGACACATTCACATCTTTTCTTCCCCTTCATGACATGATGACTTAAAGGTAATTATTCTTGTGTGTATCTCAGATTGGGAACTTCCTGAGGGCATTAGGTATAAAGTAAGCTTTCTTGAGTTGGAGAAAGGAGAAAGAATGGGGGGAGGGGATTGGAAGGAGGAGGAAGTATGTTTTGTAGCCACTTGTAGAGCCTACAGAGGTGATAGTCTTACCTTGGCTACCTGGCCCCGAAGTTCATGCACCTCACCATCTAGAGTACGCTTCTCACTTAAGGCTGTGCTCAAAGCTGCCTCCTTGGAGTTAAGCAGGGCCTCTAGATCCTTGAGCCGGGCCTGAGCTGCCAGGAGATCTCCTTCCTTCTTGGCATTGCTGGATAGAAAACAGAAGAGAAGGTAAAAGAAGGCACTGGAGAGACCAAGGAAATGATGATTGTTGGAGATGCCTGGATCTTATGTGGAGCCAGCAGAAGCCCACGTCCTGACAAAGTAGGGAGAAACAGAGTGCCCTGAACTATCTCAGCTCAGCCACTTATATATTAGCTGTGTTGATAGTAGACAAGTAAGCTAACTTCTCTGGCCCTCAAGTTCCTCATTTTTTAAAATGAAGGATTAGAGTTGATGCCCTCAAAGATCCCTTTCAGTTCTGTCAATAATTAATATTCTGGGATATCACATCTGTCCCCCTTTAAGTCAGTTCTAGACCTCTTGTCTTTCCACTTGACACCAGCAGAGGGTACCATTGGCTGCACCATTAATTGGTTCCTACCTATAACAAAGAGTTAGGATGCTGCCAGGCTCCTTCCCCTCCCTCCCCTCCAACCCAAACTCTAGGGCCCAGCCAAGATCACTCAGGTCCCATGAAACATTCCACCTCTCCCATGACTCAGGGGTCAGGAACGTGCCTGGGGGTTGTAGGGAGAGCCTAGGTCCCATGATTTGAACTGATTCCCCTCTCCTTCCATTCTTCCTCTAAGAAACAGGGGTACCTTTGTTCCCCACTCTCCCACACAGGGCCTTGACTTTCTCTTCCTTAGGCCCAACCCACCTCCTTTTAAACCAGCCCTTCCTCCTTCCATCCCTCCCTCCCTCCCTCAATTCAACCACCCACATCGGAACCCAGCCACCATGGCTCTCAAGTTATTTCCATGTCTGTTTCCAAGAGGCCAAGAGCTGTGGTGGCCACAGCTGTCAAGTCTGGGATTCCCTCCTCCCCTGCCCCCTTCTCCTCAATGTAAATGAAAGAACCAAAGGGAGAGTCTGCCTCTCCTAGAACTTTTGGGAAAGGGAAATATCACTGGATTCAACACCCCAGTGAGACCTCAGAAAACAAAGCCAGAGGGTTCTCCCCTTCTCTGTTCTAGGCAGTGAAAGATGGCTAGTTTCTCTCCATTCTTCCTTTTCCCCTTTTCTTGGGGGGTGGGGAGGTTCCATCAGATCCCTGGGAGAACTCTACCCACCCTTCTTGCAAATGAGGAACCTCAGTATCTGGCTCCAGATGTTGGCTCTGAGGCAACTGGGTACATGTGGGTGCTGGCCCTCAGCTTCCTTTGAAATTGTTTAGAATCCAACCTAAAGCAAATCTAGGGATAGCACAGATAACACATCAGCTACCCCACCTTGGGGACTCTAGCTATTTCAGACAGATGGAGAAGTGGGTAGAAGGGCTCTTTTTTTCTTATTTAAAAAAAAAAACAAACTCTTGGAATCCAGAATGAGATCCAATGTATACTAGAGGAGGCAAGAAGAGGGAAGAAAGAGGTCCTATTGTTGTGTAGAGTGGGTTTGAAGTCACAGAATTCTAGAATTTCAGCGGGATAGGACCTTAGAGACCATGCAGTCCAACCCTGTCATTTTTCAGATGAGTAAACTGAGTCCCCGAGAAGGATTAAGTGAGTTGTCTAGGGTCACATAGTCGAGTCTGAGATGGGATTTATGATCTCAGGTCTTGCTGACTCCAAATCTCATGTGATATATTTGCTTCTATCACATTTGAATCATGGCTTAACTTAGGACCTGTGTGACCTTGGAGAAGGAAAGGAAACCTTCCTGGACTTTCTTTTCCTGATCTGTAAAATGAAGACGTTAGACTGAATCATCTTTCGAGCTCCTCTTAGCTCGGAATACTAACATCCTGTCTACACTAAGGCACCCTTAGGATGTAGAAGGAAAGGGTTAATAAAGAAATAAATAAAGAAATAAAGAGCACTCCCTTCCCCCAGTACTATCTGCAACTCTCAAGCACAAGACCACAGCAGTAGATACCCGGAGGAAAAAAACCCCAACAAAAACATACTCTCTATCCTGGAGTGGAGAGAAGAGTCAGTCACACTTTCATTAATGCTTCTAGTATGAAAGCCCTAACAATCACTTAAATTCATAACATAGTACGACAGATGGAGGTTAGACTTTAGGGAAGGGCATGAGATTAGAACAGTCATATTTCTTCTCTCACCACCCTGAGAATGATAAGGATAAGAAGTCGCTCTACCCTAACTAGATCTGATTGGCCCAGCGAGAGGGACAAGATGACCCTGGCAAGGAGGGGGTTGTCTTTTTTGCATTTTCTCTATCTGGGTCTAGGTTGCTTCTCCCTCACGCTGCTCTCTATGCACATCCCAACCCAGGACAAGGTGCTTCATACAATACTCATTCTATCTACAGAAAGAACTGATTTCTCCCTTCCTCATCTCAGCCAGAAAAGCTAAAAATAAAATCAAAATCCAGCTCTGGTTTTGGCCGCCGTCCCGTCCAGACCCTGGCTGGGAGTACAGCTCCAACTTTCCATGACTTCAGAACTTTTCCAAAGTTGAAGCAGCTGGAGTAGAGAAGGAGGAGGAAAAGAAAAGGGGAAAACCAGCCATACAGTGATAGAGCAGAGAATCCTTGTCTAACCCCAAAGCTACAGGGACTTGCCTTTTCCATGGGCCCTTAGGCCCAGAAGCACATAATAGATGAAATGCCTCAGATCCAGTAGGTTGGATTTTAGGTTAACCTGCAGGAAGGATTTCCTGAGACAGGACCTAGTAAAAGCATGGCAAACAGGGAGAAAGGGAGCCATCTCTCCTCCTACACAGGTAAGGGTAATCTGAGAAAGTTCTACTACCCTGGGCAGAGCAGGGGAGGGGAACAGGGTGATCTCAGTGGGTGGGGCTCCCTCAGATTCCTGATGAGTCAGTCTCATCCTAAAAGGGTTTAGGATCCTAGACTTATAGAATTTTAGAGCTAGAGATCACCTAGTGATTCTTATCACCATTTAACAGATGAGGAGACTGAGATTCAGTGAGGTAATTTGTCTAGGTCATTTCTCCTCTACTTCTGCCAGTTTTCTTGAATACTTTCAAAATAGACAAGTTCTTAACACTAAAGGAAGGCTAGGGTAGAGAATTCTCACCAATGGGCTAGGTGGGAAGTCTTTCCTTAAGTCCAATTACAATCTCTTTCACTGTTGCTCCTAAATCATGATACTCCTGAGGAAAATGAATGAGGTATTTCTCTTTCCTTCTTGGTTGGAGGAGACCTTAGTTATAGTTTAAGAGAGAAAGAGATTAGGGTATGGTAAGGAAGACTGACAGATCAGAAGACTCAGTAAGTCACGCCCTTCAGACTAAGGGAAGCCTAGCTGAGGAAGAAAGCTGAGGCTTCTGTGGTTTCCTCAGCCAGGCTAAAGGGGTTCCCATCCTTTGGGAGAAAGCCACCCTGCTGCCCATTGCCACATGACTCAGAGCCTGGGGAATCCACAGCCAGTAACCATGAGATGGCATCTAAGCAGCATGGACCTCCCCTCCCTTTAGTCTTGTCAGCCCACTGCCTTGATCTCACCATCTCAAGAGAACCTGATTTCCCAAGTTCCCTCTTTTCTAGGACCCAGAATCAGATCTTGAAACTTAATCCATCTCACTAGAGGTTATACCTTAGGAACCTGAAGGGAATTCTCTTTGTCCTTTCCTTGTGAACATGTTGCAGGGGAGGGTCCTTAAAAGATAGCTCGTAACTGAAGGCCTGTGGGGATTATCAGAAACCCAAATCATTGGCCAAGGAGACAGGTCTGAGATCACTGTGCCTCTGTTTTCCCCATCTGTAAAACTAGGGAGAGTGAGCTGTTCTAGTTCTAAATTGTATTATCTAATGCTTGTGCTTATGCTCAAGATGGCCATTTGGGTATCAGGATGTGGGCAAGAATCCAGCAGGGACAGCCAACAGGGGTTTGGTAGGCACATATCCACCTCTTTTATTTATGCCTGGGCAAGAGTACTGGAAATGGTGGGAGCCAGGGGTTCCTCAGGTGACTCATCTTCATTCAGACAATACCCAGGCAAGGGAAATCCTCTAGTGCCCACAGGGGAGCCCCTGGATCTGCTCATGTCCTGTGTCAGACCCCCACACCCCTACTTCAGAGAAAGGACCTCTACCTAGCTCCCCTTTGTCCTATCAGTCCAGATCTCGGAGCATAGATAGGGGAATCCCTCACTAAATCTTGACAAATCCAATTCCAAGGGAAGAGATGAGGGAAGGGGGGGTGGGCAAGAAGAAAAGGCAGGACTTAGCAGAAACCCCATAAGCTGGTAATGAGTGGGTGGGTGGGGAGGAAGAAATTGGGTGACCCAGAGATTTTTGAGTAAGGGGTAAAAAGAAGGGAGGGTTAAGCTGGGGTGGAGTGGGGGCTGAATGTAGAATCTGCCTGCGGAAAGAATCCTGGGCACTGAGGCCTGAGGCCTAAAGCAGGGCTGCCAGAGAGGGAAAAGGAGGAGACGCGGGGGCTGCAGCTATGCTGAGAGGAGGGACTGGAGCCAGAGAAGGCTGATGGGCCGGGCCAGGCCCAGGGCCAGCCTCTGACCCGCCCGCTGAGTCACCCAGACCCAGCCTGGCTCCTACAGCCACATATGGAAACAAGGGCCAGGGCTTGGTGGGGGGAGGGAGCTATTGAAGCCTTGCTGGCTGGGAATGTTTGGTGGGGCCTGGGCTGGGGAGGGAGAGGCCCCCATTTCCTCTACTAGGTTGGGGTGGGGCCAGGAAGAAGGGAGGGAGGAGAGGAGGAGTAAGGTTCCCTGGGCTGAGACTAACAAAGAGGGAGAAGCAGGGACAGACGGACAGAGGGAAGAAGGGAGGGAGGAGCTAAAGAAAGGGCTGGCGATGAGGCATAGACCAGCTATGCAGGGGAGACACGGATACATACACACACACACACACACACACACACACACACACACACACACACACACACACACACGTTCCTAAACTAGACAGCAGGACATTTCTTAAAGACAGGGTGGGGACAGCACTGTGCCTGTCCATCCCTCCCCCTACCATGCCCACACAGGCACACTCCCAGGCCTACCTCTCCCTTCAGAACTTTGGCCCATGTGGTTCCTTCTTGCTGCAGTACGTGCCTTCCACCCTTCTTCTGGCGTTCCTTCTATACCTAGTACATATGGCCTTCCTCCATGAAGCCTTCCCTCAGACCATCCGGAACAACCATCAGGAATTGCATCTATTAGATGGTAAACTACTTGAGCTCAGGGACTGTCTTGTCTCTTTTTGCATCCCCTATACTTAGCACAGGGCCTGGCACACAGTAGGCACTTAATAAATATCTATTGATTACTGATTAGTTTAAGTTACACAAAGTACCTCAATCACAGCCTCCCTGATTTTTCCCCTCAAAAGAGAGTGAGACTGGAGGTCAGGAGACCTGGGTTTGAATTCCTGCTCTGGCACTTGGCAGGTGTCTGACCACTGCCCAGTCTCTTTTCCTCTGTGGGCCTGCTTCCTTATCTGTAAAATTGGATGATGAGATCTTCAACACTTACTTCACAAGGCTGTTGTTAGGAAATTATTCTGTAAACCTGAAGTACTGTATTAACATGGCATTACATCTTCTTTGTCATAACTGTTTGGTTCCCTACCCACCCACTCAACTAGATGGTAAAGCTTATTTAGAACAAGGGTGACATATTAGCTTTGCTTCTAGCATTCTCTTGATTTATCAGTCTAGGGACTATTAAGATTGTTATAACTTTCCAGATTAAGTCAGGCTTCATCAAGGAGCAGGTGGTCATTACTCTCTTTTCTAGATATTCACTAATCTACACTTTAATAATACATTGTAGAATCTTGCCAAGCACCAAGGTCAAGTTCATTGGCTTATAGTTCACAGACTTGACTCTCTTGCCCCCTCCTTATTTTTTTGAAATTGGAAAAGTGTTTGACATTTTCCAATCCTGTATACACACACACACACACACACACACACACACACACACACACACACACACACACACACACACCCCAAACATAAGCAAACAAAAATCCACCTTCTCCCAACCCTACACACAAAAGGGTCACAGAGTATCATACTTGGAAGAGAACCTAATGTTTCTCCAGTGGAAACACCTCATTTTTACACAATGGGAAACTGAGGTCAAGAGAGGTTAAGCACCTTATCAAATACTTGATTAACACACACACACACACACACACACACACACACACACTCCATGGATGAGAGAGACAGACAGAAATAGCAAGAGACTCATAAGGAGAGACAAGTGTCACACAGAAAGACAACAGTAGGAGACAAACACAGGGAGAGATGGGGGGGGGAGGAGAGAATGATAGAACCAGACACATCAGAGAAAGACAGAGATTAAGCAAGACACACATACATACCCCTCACCATGTACTATGCGAAACAAAAAAGTAAGTTTTAGGGTTTATGGATTCTCTGCTCCTCAAAACAAACCACCACCTGATTTCCTGAGTGGTATGTGGCTCTGAAACCACTTTCAGGTGGGCAGGATGTGGAATCCAGGGACACCTGGGTCCTCTGCTCTCCTCATCTGTCACCTTCCCTGTGCATTCCCTCACTCTAGATACCCAGGACCCTTCCTTGAGTGGAGAAAAAGCTTCTGGAAAAAGGGGAGGATTCGTAGGTAGGCAGGCCTAGGGGCTCCAGGGTCCTAGAGGCAATATGCCACAGTGGAAAGTGGACAGGACTTGTCAACAGACAGGAATTTGAGTCCCTCTTTGACCAGTTACTACTTATGAGATGGTAGACAAATCATTTTACCCCTTCTGGGACTTAGTTTCATCATCGGATTAGGGGTTTCCACCAGGGACCCCTCAAGTCCCTTCTGGATCCGACATTCCATATCTCTGTGATTCTATACTATCTTCACCTTTCCCCTAGCAAAAAGAAGTGCCCATGGTGCAAGGTCATAAAGGGCTCTGCACTTTCGCTTATCCTGCATATATATGCACAGTGTCCCACACCACCCAAAACACACTGCCTATGCCACCTCCTAATTCCAAACATATGGAACATAGGTACAGAACATACCCCAGGCACCCCCAAGAGACTTCCACAAGCATGTACTAGGTGTGGCAATCCCTCTCCACACCTCACTTGGTATGATACCCGCCAACACGCCCAAGGCGTGAGGCCCCTCACATCTCCATCCAGAGCCACCAGGCTCCCAGCTGTTCTCCTGCTGCCCCCTCCCTGAAGCTAGCCAGGACTAGATGCCAGGGAGGGAAGATGGGTTTTGTGTGTTGGGGGGAGGGGACAAAAGACGACTATTTACATGTTCAGACACAACTGGAGAACAGAAGAGCTAGGAGTTGGCAGGAGGCCATGGGGCTGAGTCACAGCTGCTGGGTGTATCAACGTGGCATTGTACAGAGGTTATGGGCCAAAATGCCAAGGCCCTTCATTAAGAAGCAAATGGCAGGGGTTTCTGTGAATCCCCAGTCCTCCTAACTCAATCTCTAGTTAAAGGAATTTCTTCTCTTCATTCTTTACTTCCTTTTCTTCCTTAACTCAGACCTTTTATACTCCTCTCTATCTCAGCCTAAAGTCATCTCTATCTATTAAGGCAAAAGGAAGCAAGGGGTAGAGAAAGCACTAATAGCAGATTAGTAGTATGATGGGAGGGAAAAATCACTGAGAAGGCAGTAAAGGGCAATGATAGGGTGAAGGAGGCAGCTGTCCAAGGTGTTGAGGCTGAGGATAATCCCCTCTCCCCAAACTTCAACCTCGGCATCCCCTCTTTAACTATTACTGACCTTCAGTCTTCTGGGTCATGGCTAATAACCCTATTAACTAGTAAGAGTACAGGAACCCAACCCTGGAGTTATGAAAGGAAGGAAGGGGAAAATCTGGGAGTTCTAGTCCCACTGCATTCTAGCCCCTGGTTTCCTGGGTAAACAGTGTTCCCTCCAATCTAAGAAGAGTGGAAGGGGCAGGGTACCCCCATAGCCTAGGAGCTGAAGACTCCAGAATAGTGAACATCTAAGCCATATCCTCTGCTAATCCCCTTAGCTAGTCTAGAAGACACCCAGGTGTCCTATCCTCCCCCCACCATAAGACAACATGAGTGAGAAGAGAAATAGTTGTCCCTTGCCTCAATTCTCTGTCTGTCCTCTCTCTCTCTCTCTCTCTCTCTCTCTCTCTCTCTCTCTCTCTCTCTCTCTCCCCTCATGACTACTTCATAGAAGCATGAGGCCAGAGGATTCCCCAGAGACCTTTATATCCATCCTGCCAATTCTTCTAATTCTCCAAGTGCCACCTCCCATGGCTGTTTTCCTGAGTTTTGACACAACTCTTTCTCACTCCACCAAAAAGACCAAGTCTTGATATTTCATCGCAAGAAAGCTCAGGAAACTAACTTCTACCACTCACAGGAAAGCTAGAGTTTGTCCTTAAAAAAAAGTACTTATTTCCTCAGCCTTCTCTTCCCCAAATGTTATAATCCCATGATCTTGACTTCTCTCTCTTTTTCCTACCTCCCACCATGACTCAGCGCTCCCACCCCTGGGATGCCAGCCAGAATTATGCCTGGCTCCAAGAGAAGAGATTCTAGCTTCCTCTCCCAGTCAAACAGAGGGAGGCACCCCCACTCCCTTTATGTTCCCTCCTCCCCAAGGGAATAATAAAGTGCCCAAACTATCTCATACCCTAGCCTGAGGAAAAAGAAGTCAGAAGTCAACACACAGAACAGAAGGAAGGAAGGAAGGAATACTGGCCATGGAAAAATGTCACCCCCATCTCTCTGCAGGGTGACCCCAATCCCAATCTATGGATACTGGAAAGTTCTTCCTGTTGTCTACCCTATACAATCTTGCATCTGCTCTATTAACACTTCTTTTTTCTTATCCTAAGTAGAAAAAGGATGAAGAAAGACATCAGAATGCCAACTGATGCAGCAACTGTGAAGCTTCAGAGCACTGGCAGCAAGCATACTTCCCTCCTTTCAGCAGATAAGTGATGGACTATAGGTGTGGAAGAGGGTGTTCCTTGTCAAATAGGGCAAATGGGTTGGTTTGTTTTACTGTACTATATTTCTTTCTTGCCAGAGTCCTCAGGGGATATGAGGAGATACAGGGAAGAGACAGGTGTTTTTTAAAAGCACCAGTAGTATCAATAAAATGTTTAATTTTTAAAAGACCAACTGCTCTTTCTTATTAGCAATTAAATATCACATGAGCCAATGGTGTGAAATTACTGACAAGGTAATTAGCCAGTTCTAATCAGTGTTCTTTTAAAACCAATGATATTGTTAATGCTTTAACAACACATTGTATAGAAAAGTGTTTCTAAGAAATACTTCGTAAATGCCCTTGGTTTTTATATCATATTTAATATAAATATCTTCATATTTAATAATTTATATAATACATAATTATATATTATATTATATAACTTGGTGTTTAATAGGGTTATTTCTCCATTTTAGGATCAGTTAATAATAGTGCTTTTTTGGACCATGGACTAGGACCTAAAGTTTAAAGTGATTTGAGATCTCCACAAAGCATTTGAGGGAGAGATTCAGTATTTAACCACTTAGTAGAAATATCAGTAACTTTCTGTAGTCCATAGGACAATGGGAAGAAACCAGACAGAAAGTTGGTCTTTCCTCTGGGGAGGAGTAAGAAAGAATAAAAGAAACAATTGTGGTAGGTTGAAAGAGCACTAGGACTTCAGAGTCAGTAAACTTTGACAAACTATTTGACCTTGGGTAAAACATTTTCCCTCTTTGGGGCTCAGTTTCCTCATCTGTAAAATGAGATGGTTAAACGATCTCTAAGGTCCCTTCCAGTTCTAACATTCTAGCAGGGGACAAGGGCTTCTGTGAGATGAGGGTATCTGAACCAGAAGCTAGCTTCTCTCTCCAGTTGTCCCAGACAGCTGTGCCTAGCTTTGACTCTGACACTGAGGTTTATTGAAATTGAGAATAAGGGTGGGGTGAAGGAATGCTCAGATACATTGCATATTGAGGTCAGGGTCCTTACCCTACTAGGGCTTAGGGAAGAAATATTCTGACTGATTAAGAGAAATTTGAGCAATAGAAATAGACAAAAAAAAAAAGTTTTCTTGTGATTCTCTTGAAATTTAAATCCTTTGTAGGCTCTTAGCTGAGGGTACTAGGAGGCCAGTACCCAGGATATGTCTTGACCAATCCACTTCCCTCCCCTGCCTTCTCTAATCCTTATATTGGAAGCAGGGATTAAGGAACCCTAAAGGGCTCACTCACACCCCCACAATTTGAAGGGGAAACATAATAAGCTTTTGTTGCTGTCAAAGGGCATTGCCTCCTCCAAAGACAGACAGCCCAAGAAAGATAGACCTAAAGACAGAGAGGTAGAGAAATATGACTTCCAAGTCAGAATTCAGGACTGGTTTCTGGCTAAAGGCAAAACTGGCTACAAAGAATTTGTCTATACTTCTGACATGTATGCACATAGCCCAGTCAACCAAACCAACCTTGTGTCTTCACTAATTCCTACCATGTAGCTCGGCACAAACCTTTGTTATCACTCTGAGAAGCAGTGAGAAGCATAGAAGAAAGAATGAATTATGGACCTGGAGAACAAGAGACCCAAATTCAAACATCTCTAACACTTTTTAGCATGATGATTCTAAGCAAGTCAATTTACCTCCCTGGGCCTCAATTTTCTCATCTGTGAAATGGGAATCCTACTTACATTACACAATATTGTAGTAAAATGAAGGGCAAGTCTTGGGAGTCAGGAAGATATAGATTTAAGTCATACCATTGACACATACTGTCACTGTGTGACCATGAGCAAGTCATTTAACTTCAAAGAGCTCTAACACTACAAGTTAACACTACAGTGAGCCATCTGTACTGGTGAAGGGGGCGTCCACAACTCAAGCTAATAAATAACCAGTCTGACTACCCCCCCCATCCTCTCTTTATAAACACATCCACCCCCACACACACACACACACACAAAATACATATATACTACCCACCTCAAAGGCTGTTTTGATAAGAGAACTTGGTAAAACTCAAAGTGCTATAAAAATATGAATGACTATTAAGTGTGGGTGGGGTATGGGTTGTACCACTTCTGGAGTTAATAGGGCAGAAGTAGGAGCACAGAGATAGGAAAAAGTCTGTCTGGGTTGAAAGGAAAAATTCTGACCCACAGCATAGTTCCAGTCCATGAGACTTCTAGCCCCTCAACCTAAAGCTTTCTTATAACAACATCCAAGACAAAGATGACACAGTATGGTATAAAAAGGGATTGGCGTGAGAGTTGGGAGACCTGGGCTCTATTTTTGGTTGATTCCACATTGGCTATGTGATGTTGGGCAAGTCCCTTGAGATACTGGACTGCCTCGAGAGGCACAACTTCTGCGTAAAAGGAGGTGACTCCCACTGTACTGTCCCTTGGTCATACTACATTTGGAGTATTATGCTCTGTTCCAGGAGTCATAGTTTAGGAAGGACATTCGAAAACCTGGACAGAGTCAGTTGTAGCACAACGGAGGCCCCTATCAAGTATAGATTGAACTAGATGGCTAGGAAGTCTCTCTCAACTCAAAATTCTGTGATTGTATGAGTCATAGGAGGGCAATGAGGACGCTGAAGGGCCTTTATCAGTTGAAGGAACTGGGGACATTTAGGCTGGAGAAGAGAAAATTCAGGAATAGTTTGGTGTTTTTTTTTGTTTTTTTTTTTTTGCTTTTTTTGGAGGGCAGTTGGGTTTAAGTCACTTGCCCAAAGTCACACAGTTAGTTTTTGTGTCAAGTGTCTGAGGCTGGATTTGAACTCAGGTCCTTCTGACTTCAAGGCCGGTGCTCTATTCACTGCTCCACCCAGCCGCCCCTCAGGAATAGATTGGATAACTGTCATCAAGTATGCCATTTGTAACAAAGATTAAACTTGCTTAGCTTGCTTCTATAGGGCAGAAATTGCAAAGAAATTGTAAATAATGCTGATGATGATAACCAGCTTTTATATAATTTTTTATTTTTAAAGGTTTTCAAAGTGCTTTACATATGTTGTCTTATCTGATTCTCATCACAACTTTATGAGGTAGATGTTATTATTATCCCCATTTTACAGATGGTTGTAAAAAAAACTGATGTAGGGAAAAACTTAACAATTGGAATGGGATGACTGGGGAGGTTGCAAGACCTCCTTCATTAGTGGTTTTTAAATGGAGGCCGGATGATCCCTCGTAGGATGTGTTATAGTGGGAATTCTTTTTTGGGTACGGGTTGGACTAGATGGCTTTTGAGGTCCCTCTAAACTCTAAAATTCTGTGATTCTGAGAAATCAACTCTGGACCTCAGTCTGCTCATTCGTCAGATTAGAGGGTTGGACTCTATGTTCTCTAAGGCACTTTCTAACTTTTAGAATCACAAAATGTTTAGAATCTTCTTAATGCCAGAGCCTCAGCCTCCTAGTCTGTATAGGAGCTGGAAGGGTCGAGCAATCCAGGAAATCATTGAGCACGAGGGCTATGTCTGGAGGGAAGCAACTATTCCGCTTTTAGTAGTCCAGGGTCTCCCCCTGCTGATTCAGACTTCCTCTTCCCCAGGGACCTTAATGGGGAAAGGAACCCTAATGGGGAAAGGAATGAAGGGGCTGATTTTCTACATCAAAGCTGTCTGGATTTTAGCTCTGTCCTTCTCCTAGCTCATCAATTCATAACTTTTTAAGTCCTCTCTAGCTTGACTTTGACAAGACCACTTCAGAACCACTTCCCTTCATTAGAACTCTAGATTTGGGAATTCCTCCAAGAGGAACAAGGGAGGAAGGCATTCCCCTCTACTTCCTATCGCTTTCTCTCAAAATAAGGGCTAGGGGAAGAGGAAGAAGAAGGTTCCAAAAGGGGTCGTTTCTCCGATCAAAAAGCTTTGTGGCATATTGGAAAGAATAAAGGACACAGACTCGCAAGAACCAAGTTTGAGTTTGGTCTCAGACATGAAGTCTACAAAAACTTGGGCAGCTATAGGTCTGACTGTGTCACTCACCTGCTCAAGAAACTTCAATGGCTTTCCCAGTTTCTTCTAAGATATAATACAAACTCTTTCACTTGTTATTCGAAGCCCTTCATAATCTTGTTCCCATCTTCCTGAACTGCTGTTACATTATTTATTCTTTGACCCCTCTATGTTCAGACCAGATCAACCCTCTTGTTCTACACAAAATTCCATCTCCCCTCTCTACACTTCTGCACAATCTGTCCTCCATGCCTGTAATGTCTCTCCTCATCCTTTTCCTCTTGGAATCCTTAAGTCACTCCATAGCTCAGCTCAATTACCACCTCCTGTCCCTATTCCCTTCCCCCAATTATTAGTATGCTCCCTCCACTCTGAAATTACTTTGTATTTACTATGAATATATATCTTATTGACTTATCTCTGTATGTAGAATGTATGCTACTTGAAGGCAAGGATTCCTTCCTTTTTGTTGCTGTATTCTCCATCACCAGGCATGGTGATATAGGAGCTTAATTAAACAGAACTATCTTGAGCCTTAGATTCCCTGTATGTTAGATGGGATTAACAATACTTGTACTTCTATCTTGTAACACTGTCAGAAAAGCATGTTATAAATCTCAAATGCTTAGGAATGTAAGTAATTGTTATAGGGACCACTCTTGCCAAAGAATGGGAAATCTAGGCTCTTGATTCTTAGTCCCCAGACACCAAGATCCCAAAATCCATCAATCTATACCCTTTCCCTTTCTTTGAGGTATCTGTTAGCCACCCTCTCCGGGCGGGCCACCGCTGCGGCCGCTGCGCCGCCGCCGCCGCCGCCGCCGCCGCCACCACCACCGCCGCCACCACCACCACCACCACAGGATGGGGACATAATAAGGCAGCAACTGTGAGTCACCAATACAGCTGTCTACCATCCCCTTTGCTCCCCCCTAACATTTGCCTAAGCTACTGATCCTGACTATCCAAGATGGGGAGCTCCTCTTACTTTATGTGTACTTTCTGTAGACTCAGAGGGTGAATTCTACTTGACTGTGGAAAAAAGGAAGGGTCTGAGAGTCACAGATGCTTTAGGCAGGGGCTTTGGCTTTGCACACTTAACAATATGAAGAGTTCCTTAGACTTTGGGGTCTAGAATCTAGTAAAGGGAAGGTGTCACTGAGAGCATGGGTTGGGAAGGACTGGCTCCTCCTGTGGCTACCCCTAAGCCTGGCCCTGAACTCTTATTAAACATTAAACCAACAATTGTGTGTGTGTGTGTGTGTGTGTGTGTGTGTGTCTACAGAAGAAGCCTCAGCTCTCTACCTTTTGTTACTATTCCTTACTCTGAGCCAAATGCTTCCTTTTAGTCCAAACATCTGCCCTGCACTATAAAACATACGTATGTACAAATAGGGAGGATGAGAAGAATGCTGTCCCCAGTCCTCTACCACCCTGCGGTATACAGAAGGGGACAAAAAAGATCTGAAAGCACCCTTTATCCCAGACACCCCAATCCAGAGCCTTCAACTTCCTTTTGAAATTTACTCTCATCCCTACTGCCCCAGGGCACCCAGCCTTCTCCGGAAGCCCAGCCCCACCCCAAGCCAGGATCTGTGGGGGAGAATAGAGGCAGCTGGCTAAATATAACACATACATAGTGTACACCCCAGTATCTCCCTCCACCTCCCACCTCCCCACACTCACTGCCGTCCCAGAACCCACAAAGGGACAGCTGCAAAACAGGGAGGAGAGTTAGACAACAGTTTCAAAATTAAGAAAAAATGACCACCCTGGGGAGACGGATCTATTCACCCCACTGTTCTTCTTGAAGAAAATAGAAGCCAAAATTTTCCCTTCCACAGGTAACTAAAAGCAGGACTAACTGAAGACTATTAATTAGTTCTTATGTACTTCTTGACTCCTTTGCCTTGAGAGATCATACTCAGAGAATGAATGAGATACCTCAACTGACCTTCCTCCTGTCCTGACCCTCCTTCCCACTCCCTAACTAATCGGATCAAATAGAAAAAAAAAAATGGTTAAATTATTTAAGCAAGGCCATGAGGAGAGTTAGTTGTTTTGTTTTGCTTTTTCACACTTAACTAACTTGGGTTCTTCCTGGGCCAGTTACAGAATAAGACTGAAGGAGGGAAAAGGGTAGGATGAAATCTCACAGAGAAAGGTGGTAGGTGGGAAGGCACAAGAAATATTCTCAGAATTCTTTGGAGAGAAACAGATTTTAAAAAAAAAACCACAAATTTAGAGAAAAATGACTAGGGAAAGTGTGAGGAAGGACAGGATTCCAAATCCAGATTCACTAAGGGATCTCTAAACACATTTACTGGTCTCACTAGAAATTCAGATACGAGCATTACATAAAAGAAAGAAATGCCTTAGGACTTGTGGTAAGAACACCCATCCTCCCCAAAACCATTTTTTTAAAGTGGGGTGGGGTGGGGTGGAGGAGAGTAGGAGGGGCCATGGGAGAGGCTGCAGATTAAAAACGGTTGATTTTCAAAAGAGAATCTCCAAGTATTTTAATAAGGCAAAGACCAAACGTCAGAGAGGAAAGGGATGAACCAGATGACATAGTTGTACAAATCTGACCGCAGAAAATGAAAGTGACCAGCCAACGAAGAAAGAATGACAGGGGTCTCTAAAGAAGGCAAGAAAGATAGACTCCCACCAACGCAAGATTGAAAAAAAAAAAAACCGATCATTGAGATCAGAGAGTACTAGGTTCGGAGGCTAAATATCTTCCCAATTTTCCTTTGCGGTAGGACACAGGGGCAGCATAGTCCACACTGGAATCTCTAGCCATGCCCCTTTCTCTTTTTATTCCCATGCCTGAGAGGCCAAGGACTGTGGAAACTCTGGGGGCAAAAACTTTTTTGTTGCTTAGCCATTGTAAAAAAAAAAAAAAAATCAGGAAAAGACCCAGGCAATTGTGGGGGGAGGGGGAGGAGGACACATTATTACAAAAAGGGAGGCTCGAAGAGTCTTTCCAAGAAGGGTAAGAGTGCCCGTGATCACCATTGGCTGGAGGAGGGAAGTTTCCATGCCCCCATGTAGGGGGGAAAGGGGAATCAATAGCCTTCCAAATCTCCCCTCCACCCCCACAAAAGCACTGCCAGGTATTGTGCCAGGCTGGAAGCCTATGCTAGGCTAGTATACCACGTGCATGAAGACAGCCTAGGCAAGGTAGGCGTGGTGCCAATTCATGCACGGGTAATACTTGACAGGACCCTTTCAACCACCCCAACACCTCTAGGACTTCCTGACTGGCCAATGCCAGCTCCAGTTGGTCATTGCCCAATCTTCTCCTTGAGGCTTCAGGAGCCTGGCAACGTCCCATTTGGACTGGGCCAGTGCTCCTCAGGCAGGAACCCAAGCACCCTGACATGAGGTTATTGGTAGCATTCTCCAACTTGCTTCCCACACCACTTCCAAATGCACCCATTCTCCAGTTCCCCTACTCAGAGGCCCTTCTGTCCTGACATGTAATTGCCATTTGACTCAGTCTAACCGCCCAGGGGGTTAAGGACTCCGGAACAGGCAAAATTGTTCCTTCCTCCACTCTTACCTGAGAGTATCCCAGAGGGAAGGCCGGAAGCCTTCTCTCTCCCCCCCACTCCCCCGGCTATGTCACCTGCCGTTTCCTAGCTCTAGGGAGCTGCGGACCCCACCCTCCCAACAAATTCCCCTTCCCTGGGCCGTATGGAGGTCCTCCGAACTGGGGCCCACTCACCGGGCTTTGAGCTCCTTAAACTCCTCCCGCACTTTGCTCAGCTCCAGCTGCAGGCGGGCGCGCTCCTTGGCTACCGAGTCCAGGGTCTTGCGGGCGTCCCCAAGCTCGGCCTCGTAGGCGGCCTTGATGCCGGACACCTCCCGGCTCACCACCTCCTCAGACTCGGTGATCCGAAGGCGCAGGCCCGCGTTCTCCGTCTCCAGCGAACGGACGCGATCGATGTAGACAGCCAGACGGTCGTTCAGCTCCTGCAAGTCCTCCTTCTCCTGCAGCCGCGTGATCCGAGTCGGGGACAGCGGGGTGGAGCCCGCCGGTGCCCCGCTCCGGGTGGCACGCCGCTGCGACGGGGTATCCATGGCAGGCAGGGTGGCAGCGCCCTGGGGGCAGGGGGTCCCTGAAGATTAAGGACCTGAAGCCCGGGAAGGGAAGAAGGTTTGCAGAAGTCGGGCAGCTGAGCCTCCTCTCGGAGACAGGTGCCCAGTAGGGTTCTGGAGCTCGGATGGGCGACCTCTCGGAGTTCTGATCTTAGCCCTTCTTGGGTAAGTAGGCCGCCCAGTGTAGACGCGGCGCTCTTGGACACTCAGAGTCTGAGTCACCGGGCTTTGGAGCTGAGACTCAAATAAGCCTGGGAAGAGGGGAGGGGCCACATTCTTAAAGGGACAGCAGCATGCCCACCGAATTCTTGAGGTGGGCAGTAGGGCCTTAGGATGAAATGGAATGGGGGTGTCCAGGCCCTGCACGGCGTCTTCCCCCATACGCTCTTGTGTACATTGTAACTTTGATTGATATCTGGGTCTTGTCTGCCTGCCCAGGACTTTCCTGTCTTCCAAGAGGCTAAGAACAGAGTAGTGAAAATGTGGAAGTGAGCAAAGGGTGGGTCAGGAGTATTTGGAAGTGGGGCAGGGGCCAAAGAGTGGAGCTGGGGGAAGGCATAGTTTAAGGGGTCCCAGGTAGGTGGGGGGGGCTAGGCTGGTACCCAAGAAGTGACTCACTCCACTTCTCCCCATGGGTTCCCTTTCCTTTCCCTACCATAGTAACCAATGAGTCACCCTCCCTTTTCCCCCTCCTGCCCACATCTGGACAGCCCATTCAGCAACTAAGATTTGAGCAAGCCAGGTGTGGGGGAAGGGATGCCTACATTCAGTTGAGGGGCTCAGGAAGCTCTAGATATCTCAGACATCCAAATCACCTACCCACCTTAAGGTTCTGAATTTTTCTGACCTTTATTCCTCCCTCCCACTTCCCTCGACAACCCAATCCCAAGTTGGAGAACAAGACCCAAGGGCCCTGGAAACCATCCTGGCTTTCTCCCCAAGGTTCATAAACTAGAACCAAGATTGTCAGATGTTGGGCCCAGAAGATGGGAGGAAGAACACACCTAGGTCCCTTCCCCCCTCTTCAGCCCCTCTCCCTTCTTTAACTGTAGGATTTATTTTTAACTAGTAATTCAAAACAGACGCCCAGAGCCATGCGTCACGTTGCCAGGACACCAGGGTCCCAGATTCCTGTGGTTCTTGGAGGGGCCTGGAGGAGGGGAGTCAGGCATTGGGCTAAGAGGACAGATGCCTCTCATCAGAAAAGGGGCAATGGGTTGGAGCTGGGGGATGTAGAGGGAAGGGAAGCCTGGACTGTTGAATCCCTGGCCCTGACCCTAATTTTCTAGAAACCGAAGGTGAGGCCCAGGTTCCCCCACTTGATAAATCCTGAGTTGTAGATGGCTCTGGAGCCCACTGGTGAACTCCCTCAGGCTCTCACAAAACCTAGGCTTGGAAATTCCTAATCCTGTCTGGCTCAGCTGTGGCAGACTTCTGCTCTTACTCGCTATCCGGGTGTCTAGTTCCATTCTAGTCCTCATATACCCTGGGTAGTGTCCCTACCTTTATCTAACCTTATCCTCTATATCCTTCAGGACCAGGTATCAAGACCCAGATCATATATATTCTTATATTTTCTCCCAATTCCCTTTTCTCCTACTAATTCTCTAAATGGAGAGCAACGGAAATTGAATTACATGGCTCTTTTCCAGCTTCACAATCTCTAATAGTTAGAAGAAGATGGCTGGGTTCTCAAGCTTGGGTTCTGGACCCAGGTATCAGAGGTGGCCAAAGGGAAGGAGAGGGACTGAGGAACAAACAGGACTTTGGGCTGTCCAAGTTGACATCAAGAAGAATGAGAAGAGACTGGGACTTGGGATACCTGGGTCCCAACACTAGTGAGACAGAGCAGGGTGGAGAGGGTGGTTGCCTGACTGGGAGGCATAACATTTGGGTTCCATCATTTGGATCCCATTGGCTCCCCCTATCCCTAAGACTAAAGGACCCATGAGTCTGGCTCCCCATTCTAGCAGTTCTCTCCCCTCCTAGGGTGTGGCACTTTACTACCACCAACATCAGCTTCCCCGACAAAACAAAAGCTCTGCTCTCCCTCTTCTGTTCCCCAAACCAGGAGCGGGGGTGTGAGGGGAGGGGAGAGAGCCAGAGAAACGTGAGGGACAGGGCTCGTGCTGTTCTTGACTGCCTCAGCCCCCCTCTCCTTTGGCATCTTGCCCCCCACCTCCCACCCCCCCTGCCCCACCCAGTCAGCCTGGCTTCCCTTCTGGGCTGGGGAAGAAAAACCACATTTAACTCTTCCCAACCTGGAGTCTCCCCCTCTGTAGGAAGAAAGAGGCAGGAGGCATCAATTGAAAGAATTTAGCATCCCAAGTCCTTCTCTGGGTCCAGTGTAGAGTTTTTGACTCCCCTACTTCCAAAGGATGAACCTCCTGATCCCATAAACCTTCAAAATCTCAACTTCAAAGCCTTATTCTAGATATTACATCTGAAGCCCCAAACTCAAAGCTCTTATGCAGACCAGAGGATCTCATTCACCATTTCTCTTTTTCTACCCCTCCCCAGGACCAAATAGTCCTGAGGATGGTGTCACAGACTGGGTCCTTGGAAATCAGCATAGTGAATGGATTCAGAAACTATTAAGTAGTCAAAAATAGACCAAAATTAGAATAATGGATTTGTGGTGGGTAGGGAAATTTGGCTTGATATAATGGGGGGAAAAGCTTTTTACTGAAAGTCAAGAGACCTGGGTTCTAGTTCTAGTTTGTCTGGGGCAAGTGACTTCATCATTCTGAGCCTCAGTTTCCCTATATGTAAAATGAATGCTAAAATCTTATGATTCTTATGGGAGTGCTGGAGCCACCAAGAAAGGTGCCAGGGGGTGAACAGCTATCAACAAAGCTGCCAAGTTGGAAAAATTGGGTCTGGTTGGAGAGTTCTTTGAGCTAAGCCCAAGTCAAGAAAATTGGTGTTCATGCCCCTACTCTGCCTCTTTCTTCATGACCCTGTACTGGTCACTAAATTTTCTGGAACCTCAATTTTCTTGTCACATAGGGAGATTCCTGAACTCAAGAAGTATTCATTGCCTATTTACAATGTCCAGAGCCAAGAAAGCAGAAATTTCTGACCATTCTCAGGCTGCTAGGCTATACACACATGGAGCAAGTTTAGAGAGCAGTTACCGAGCAACTTACAAACCCAAACAAACCAGGAAGAAGATAGTAGTTAGGATGGGGTGCGGTTAGTCTAGGCAGGCTTCTCGGTGGAGGTGGGTGCAGAGGCTTGAAGGAGGTGCTCAGTAACAATTGGTTAAATGAAAAAGTGCTGGCCGTGGATTGGTGGAGGTGGGAGGGGAAAGAAGGGAAGGGAATGTTTTGTGCAAAGGCTCAAAAAAGTGGAATAAGAACTCATTTGTTGGGCTAGGACCAGACAGAAGCCTGGCCTGGCTGGAGTGAAGGGACTCTTTTGGGGAATAAGGTAAAGCTGGAGAGGGGAGGGATGGGGAGCTAAGTGGTACAAGAGCCTTGAAGGCTGAGTTGAGGGGTTCAGATTGGTTATAGAGATCCACGAGATTCCTAAGGGAGGGTGGGAATGAAATAAAAATAGTGTGTGAGGAAGGTTACTGTGCTAGCTTGGGTGGGGAGGGTGTAGGATGAAGGTGAGAAAGCCAATAGAGAGTCAATTACAGTAATCTAGGTGTGGGATGATAAGAGCCTAGATAGGGCTATTGGCTGAAAAAGAAGAAGTGTGGGATCCAAGAGAAAATTAGGAAGGAAGACCTAACCTTCAGCAGGAAGAAGAGCTGACTTTAATGACTGACTGACTGACTGACTGCATGTATGTAAGGGAGTCGAGAGAAAGGAGTCAGGAAGAAACTTATACCTTCAAGCTTCAGAAACTAGAAGAATGAGGGAGGAACAGACTGTGCCACTGTGGGGAGAGAGGGAATAGTTGCCTACTTTAGGGAAGGTGTAGAAAGTGAGTTCTGGTTTTGTGTGCTGGATTTTGAAGGGGCCCAACTGGAGAGACATGTGAATCTAAGATTGGGGAGTCAGCTACAATGGGTCATACGAGGGGGAACAAGATCCCTGAGAGAGGGAGAAGGGAGGGAAAAGATCAGAATGCCAAGACCTGAGCTTTGAGAGCCAGGCCTCCTCTCCCTACCCCAAAGGGTAACTCTGTGGGGATACAGCAACAAAGGCCCCAAGGAAACGTTTGGAAACAAACCCCCCAAATGAGCTAACAGCTGCAAACATCTCCACCTCTTGGCTTCTCTGAGGCCCTAACTAAAATCTCACCTTTTACAGGCAGCCTTTTCCAATCCCTCTTAATTCTAGTGCCTACCTTCTGTTGATTACCTCCAATTTACCCTCTCTATAGCTTGTTTGCCCATAATTATTTGCCTTTCCTCAACTTGCTTCAGTTTCCTCATCTGTCAAATGAGCTGGAGAAGGAAATGGCAAACCACTCCAGTATTTTTGCCAAGAAAACCCCAAAGGAGGCCTTAAAGAATTGGACACTACTGAAAATGACTAAACAGCTCCCTCCATTAGATTGTGAACTCCTTGAGGGTAGACACTGTCTTTGGCCTTCCTTTGTATCCCCAGAGCTGAGCACAGTGCCTGAAACAGAGTAAGAGTTTAATGTTTATTGATTGAATGAATCAGAATCTCAAAGTTAGAAAAGACTATAGAGGCTACTCAACCTGCCTAGTTATCTGAACAGGAATTTCTCTGCTGTATGTCTTATAAATGGTCACCCAGCCTCTGCACAGGGACCTCCAATAACATGGAGTTTACTATTTCACTAGGCAGCCCATTCCAGAATACTGTCATTACTTTTATAGGGTCCCACAGAGGAGGATTGATGGTTCTGAACCCTATCTCTGTGCCAAGGAAAGTTGACAAAGGGAGGTAAGCCTGGGCAAGTTCCCCCCTAAATCCTCTATCCAGATTCCAAAGAGAGTCTAATGCCAGATTCTGATTCCATGTCCTAAAAGAGACCTTTTCTCCCAAAGCCACAAAAACCTGGAACCCAAATTCTGAGTTCTTTAGATGACCCTGGTGCCCAATATTTCTAATCAATAGTACCAGGTAACAGCTGGGCTAGATAGCAGGTTGTGAGTTGAATAAAAGTCAGTCAAAGGAAAGAACAGAAATCTGGTTGGAAAGAAGTGGCATTTCCTCGGAAATGTAACTGCTCTGCGGAATTGCCACATTCCAGGATGACAAAGCCTCAGCTGAAAGTCTAGGGCTCTCTCCCATCCCAATTCAGTTATTTCCATTGTTAGCAGCTTTGCTTCCTCAGATTGCTGCCTGAGACTACTTTCTTGAGTGGAATCAGTGGAGAGACAGGGAAAGAGGATTATATGGTACCTCTCCTGATATTCTTCTTCTCTTGGCACTGGGCCAGCTGAATTATCAACAACAGGTCAGTTATCAATGCTGCAATAACACATTACACTAATATGTGGTATGGTTGTATATTTTTATTCACTTTGTTGCAGCTTCTGGGGCCCTTAGTAAAAAGTTTCTGTATAATTCTTGACTTTTTCCTTCTTTTCCCCTCTTCTTCCTCAGCCTAAAGCCTCCATCATATACTCTTTACCAGGATCTGTCTTGTAATGGTCACAGAAACAGGCTTCTGAATGGAGACATATAAATGCCAGTGGTGGTTTGGGTCCAAATTGTCATCATCTTCAGGGACATAAGGGAGTCTAGGAATTATTTAGAGTTGGGCAAATTGTACCCCAAGTCCCTCCGGCCCCTGAGGGGGAAGGGTGGCAGTGGGTGGAGGGCAGGCAGAGTGAATGGAAGAGCAGCTGAGCTCTGACGCAAGCAGGAGTAGGAGGCTGTGTGTGTGTGTGTGTGTGTATCTGTATATGTACGTTTGTCTGTCGTTGCCTGGGGCCTCCCCAGCCTCCTGAATGAGGGTTTCCTCTCCTTGTTGCCAAGGAAACAAACAGAAACATTACAACTCTGGCCAGAGTAGAGAATAAGTGAAAAGAGAAAATGGGGGAAGCCTTCTGCTCCCCTTACTTGGAAGGAAGCTTCCCTGCTCCATCTCCCATCCCTCTCCTTTCCAGATACCTCCTTTAGAAAACCTTCCTGAATCAAACAAGTGGACCAAGGAGGATTTTTCTTCCCACAAGGTCTCCTGGGTTGTTTCCTTCCCTTTAATTTCTCTCCTGTTCCGTCCTTCCAGCTCCTCTCCACAACAATAACTGGAGCTATATATAGCAAAGGGATGGGAGATTAGGCCTCAGGAAGGACCCTTAACAGGCTGAGGATAGAGTGAAACAAGGTAAGAGCGTGACCTAAGTCTCCCCAGATTCTCAAAGGAAAAGCTACCCTTCTCGTTGGTTTGGGCTGTAAAACCATGCTTTGCCACATGCTGGGTGGCAGGGAGATGGACAGGATGACCCAGGGCATCTCTGCTCACCTCCCAGAGGGCAGGACTCAATCTCCTGACTAGTTTAAGTGCAAGCTCTATTTCACACCAATCTATCCCCCCATTTTTTTCTATTCTTCCCTATCTTCACTTTCCCCAACCCCATCTACCTATACTTGTCTTGCAAACTCTTCATCCAGCAAGACTGTCCTGAACAGTAGCCACAGCAATGGAAAGCCAGGTAGAGGGAGAGGTTTCCAAAACGTGAGGAAGGGTAGGGGCCCCACCTGAGGATAATTAGAGGTTTCCTCAAGATTCCTCCCTGGCCTTCCCTCCACTGCCCCAGGGTTGGGCTCAAGGGCATCTGTTTCCTTTTGGCTTAGGCTCCCTCCAAAGGAGTTTAGAATGGCTCTGGATTTCCTGGCTTGGATTTCCTTGGGACAAGAGGATGGGGTGAGAGCTTTATCCAGCAAAAACATCCTAGCTCTGCTTGGCACCCATGAAGCTGGGACCTGGGAGCTTTGTCCTGGGGATGGGTGGGGCTGGCTTCCTAAGGGACATGTGTTAGGTGGGTGGGGAGTCTGCTCATTCTTAGAGAAGGATTTCCCCAGTGACCTTACTGGGCATCACTGAATAAAAAGCTCTTCCAGGGAAGAGGAATGTTTTTTGAGGGGAGCTGCTGTGTCCAGTGGCAGAGCGAGAATAGTGAATGGTACTGGGCAGTAGCAGGAATAGAGAATGGAACTAGAGGGGGAGATTTAGGGAGATGCATAGGAAAGTGTGAGAGAAGGACAATAGTACAGGAAGGAAGGAATGAAGAGGAGGAAAGAGAATAGAGGAAGAAGTGAGAGAGAGAGGAGGCAGGAGGAGAAGAGGGAAAGAGGAATTGTGAGAAGTTAAGTGAAGGAAGACATAGAAAATGGAGGGTGGAGTTAGGATAAGGCTAAAATGAGTGGAGAACAAGCCCAGTCCCATGCCTGCCTTCCCCACCAAAGATTTCAGAGGGATTTGGAACCCAGGATCAGTGAGAGAATTGGGGGGAGCAAGAGGGGTGGAGCTGGGAAGATGAAAGACAAAAGACCAGAATGCCCAGACAGGCTGGGCCAACACAGAAGCTTCAGCCCCAGATCCTGGTGGGGCAAATATTTACCCGTTGCTAAGGAGGAAGAAAAACCAATAGCTGGAAGGGCCGTAAGGCTCCTCCCCCTTTCCCTCTGACTTACAGATTCTGGGGAAACTGGCTGTACTCCCCCACAGCTCCCTCTCAGGGGCCACAACTGTGACTCGTCTGCACCACCCCCACTAGAGCCGTCACCCCATTTCCCTCTGGTTCCCAATGCCTCCAAATAGACCTGCTTATCAGGCTTCCTGTGTGCAGTGGTCTGGGTCTGAGGAGGCCAGTTTAGAGCAATGGAGGGGACTGGCTTAGCCCTACCACGCAAGGATAGGAAGGTAGATCACCCTGGAGACTGGGACCAACTCCCAAAGGGCACCAAGTATAGATTCTCCCAAAGACCCGTTGATAAATGTTGTGGATGGGGCATGATGATGTAAAAACAGGAGATTGGGTGGGCAGAGAGAAAATAAGGGTAATTTCTTTGGCAGCACATAGACTAAATTTTGAATGATAGAAAGATTAGTATGACCCCAGCACAAGGAAGACAAGGAAATAGGGGAGGACTAGGGAGGGAGGATTAAAGGGAGAATAAGAGGGGAATTATGAAGGAGAGGCTGGGGAGAAGGGACAGTGAGGCAGAGGGAGAGAATTTGGGAACAAATATAAAGATCCCTGCAACCTTAGGCCATTGGATACTTTGGTGGGGGAGGGAGGGTAGGGGCAATCTTCAGTGCCTGGAAAGAGCAGGGCTGGGAGTTAGAGTTGGGTGGGGCTGGGTGCTTGGTGGGGGGGGGGGAAGAGGGGGATGGTAAAGGATGCTCAACTGAAGCCAGATGTGGCGTGTGTGGTTGTGTGTTCTCACTGCTGCTGGCACGGCATCCCAGCCACTGGGAAAGATTAGTCAGCCTGCAAGGGGAAGAATAAAGGAAAAGGGGGTGGGGTGGAGTGAACACCAGGAGGGGAGGGCCAGTTCTCCATCCTAGCAAAGGAAGTTGGGAGTTGGGAGGGGGAAGGTATGGAGGAAGCCACAGGTGGCTGGGGGGAATGATCCTGTGGGCAGTTGTGGTGGCAATGGTCTGTGGCAATGGGGAGTGGCTCATGGAAGTAGACTGCCTTTTTCCCCTTTTGGGGTAACTTCCCCACATATGGAAGCTCTTTTCCCCATAGCTCTTCTTACATGGAGTTCTCAACTTTTAAAGGAACTCTGTGAGTCCTCTTTCACATAGGATTTCTATATCTCAGCTTTATCGGGGTAAACCCAACATCAATCTGACTGGAGAGAGACTCTCCACACTCAGTGATTTGGGATGAGACCTGGAGAAGATTAATAGGTGAAATCCTGAAAACCCCACCCCCCCCACTCTCCCCTTAGTGGAGAGTCAAGGTTTGCTATGCAATTTGTAATGCAAAATGTGGTTTTTCATTTCAAATCTGGAAGCCTCAGGTCATTATTCTTTTATCAATTTGTATTATAGTGAAGATATTACTAGAGAAGGTTGGGCAGACTTTATAGGGTAAAAGGAAAGGAGCGGCCAAAAGCAGGATCCAGAACAGGAAAGTTTCTTTGGAGACAATAAGTAGCCTGGGACCCAAAATTCAAAAGGGGGCATCTCAGAGGATAGGGTGGAGACAACTGGTGTTAGGTATTAGGCCATGAGAGTGATGTCCTGGGCAGGATGGCTGCCAGGATGGAGAAAGGCACTGGAAGAGTGGAGAGGGCTCCATCTCTTTAAAGAGAGACAGATGGACCCTGCAGCCACCAGAGGTAAGAAGATTATACCACAAAGTGAACCTCTTTCTTTAGCACATTTTTTCTCAAACTCTAACTCAACTGTTTCTCAAGCCCTGTAACACTCCAAGTAGGTTTTAAAATTAACTTTATCTTGTTTGGTAATACACATCAAAAATAATAATTTTAGAGGATTTTACTACAAGGGTTCTGCCAAAGTTTTGTTAAAATTAAAGGGTTCTACTATTTTGAAAAAAAAATTTGAGAATCACTGATCCAGTGGGAGAGGTAGTGTGACATAGAGGAGGCAACATTGGGCCTAGAATATGAAAGGCCTGGATTCAAATTCCACCATTTATTAGATGTGTCACACAGACATGCCCTTAAACTTTTTTGAGCCTCAAGAATTAATAAAGTCTATAAATGCTGACTAGGATCAAAGGAGATTATATAAGATACTTAAAAAATCTCTAAAATCTATATAAATGGCAGTGGTGGAAAAGGTATAGGCTCCGACATCAGAAGACTTGGGTTCTAATCCTGGCTCAGATGTTTACTACCTTGGACAAGTCACTTCACTTCTCTGTGACTCAGTTTCCTTATCTGTAAATGAGAGTAGACGAACTCTGACTTCTCCTTTAGCTCTAAATCCCAAATATGGAACATACTGAGATTAACAACCTAACAAAAGAGATGGATCATGGGATTTTAGACTCATAAGGGAGCTCAGAGATCACCTAGCTGACCTCCCCACTAATAGCAAGGCAACTAGATGGTGTAGTGGTTAGAGGTTGGGCTTGGAATAAAAAAAATCTTGAATTAAAATCTGGCCTGAGGCACTTACTGTAACTTAACCTCTGTTTACCTCAGTTTCCTCATCTATAAAATAGACATAATAATAGTACTTAGCTCCCAGGCTACTATGAAGATCAAATGAGAGTTTTTGTTTTTAAATGCTTTAAGATTTGCAAAACACTATATAAAGGCTTGTTATTGTTACTAATTTAATAGATCCAGTTCAATTCAGTAAATATTTATTAAGAGCCTATTGGGTGGCTAGGTGTCAAAGTAAATAGAGCACCTGCCCTGGAGTCAGGAGGACCTGAGTTCAAATCCGGCCTCAGACACTTAACACAAAAACTAGCCATATGACCTTGGGCAAGTCACTTAACCCCAACTGCCCTTCCCCCCCCCAAAAAAGAGCCTATTCTGTGGCAGGCACTCAGCTAGGTTCTAGAAATAAGAACAGGGGATTTACATTCTACATATGAGGAAACTGAGGTTCAAAGGGGGTGGGGCAATACACCTCTACAGAAGCAATAAGCTGCTATCATATTTTCTATCTCCAAATCCAGTAAAGCTTTGAGATTAAGGGGACTTGTACTGGATTGTTTCTAAAGAGTTTTAGCATCTCTTAAGATTTGTTGAGTCTATGATTCTTTGAGTGATGGCAGTTGGAAGTGGTCAGAATTGGGATGATTCTTCCCTGCTCTCACACACACCCAAGGAAAGCTTTCAATATCTCCCTTTCGTGGATTCTACCAGCTAGTGATACTGGTATCTTTACTGTTCCCCAAACAAGACACTCCATCTCCCAACTCCCAACAATATATTTTCCTTGGCTGTCTCCCACGCCTTGGAATTCTCTCTTCTCATCTTTGTTTCCTGCTTCTCTGGCTTTCTTCAAGTCTCAGCTAAAATTCCACCCCAAGAAGCCCTTTCTGATTTCCCCCTTAACCGCTGGTGCTTTCCCTCTGATATTATCTCTAGCTATATGTATATATATACACTGTGTATACATATATATAGTTTTTACATAATTTTTAAGTGTTATCTCCACCATTAGACCGTGAGTTCCCTAATATTGGGATTGTCTTTTGCCTTTTTTTGTCTCCTCAGTTTAGCACATACTAGGAGCCAAATAAATACTTGTTGACTTGACTTGGAACTATTAATGTAGGACCTACAGAAAAGCCACACCCAGAGAGGAGAAAAAACCAGATGGATAGAAGAACCAATGGAGCGCCAGGCTGGCAACTCCAAGGATGTTATTTTCCAAACTTTCAACGGAAAGTTTGAAAAACACACACACACACACACAAATGAAAACGTGACTCACTGCCCCCCTCTTCACTTCCCTCCCCTCTTCCCTAGGCTCTGTGATTTTCTCCCAAGAGTTAATTTGAATCACATTCTCAAAAAGACTAAAACAAGATGCTTAATGAGAAGGGGGTGTGGAAAAGGCAGCTGAGAGACGCCAAAGGGACCAGGAGGAATCGGGTTGAAAATGAAAAGATAGAGGGGGTTACTACTCCATAGGCAGGAATAAAGTGAGACCATTGGGAGGACTTACCTGATCCCTGAACCATGAAGGATCTTGAGAGGCGGATGATTTTGAGGGGCTTATGGCTTCAATTTGTGTTAGAGTGAAGGTATTACTAGAGAAGGTTGGGAAGACTTTATGGAGTAAAAGGAAGGGAGCGGCCAAAAGCAGGATCCAGAACAGGAAAGTTTCTTTGGGGACAATAAGTAGCCTGGAATCCAAGATTCAAAAGGGGGCATCTCAGAGGATAGGGTGGAGGCAACTGGTGTTAGGTATTAGACAATGGGAGTGATACCCTGGGCAGGATGGCTACCAGGATGGAGAAGGAAACTGGATGAGTTGAAAGGGCTCCATCTCTTTAAAGAGACAGATGGACTCTACAGCCACCAGAGGTAAGAGGAAGATTTCCTGAGTTGAAAATGAAAAAATGGAGTGGATTACTACTCCATAAGCAGGAGTAAAGTGAGACCATTGGAAGGATTTACCTGATCCCTGAACCATGAAGGATCTTGAGAGGGGGATGATCTTGAGGGGCTTATCATTTCACCCCTTAAGCTTCTCTCAAAGGAGAAGATGATCAGAGTATTTGAAGCTTAGAAAGAACCTTAGAGGTCCAACCTCTCTCATTTTATGGATAGAGAAATGGAGACTCAGAGAAGATGGTTGATTTGTTCCAGGGTCACACAGATAACACACATAACTGACAGGCTGGGACATGAAGCCAGGTTTTCTGACTTGGAGTCCAGTGACATTAAAACAAAATAACAGTTCTCTTTATTAAACCCATACTGGATGCCACTTGTGGGTAAGATTCCACATTTGGTCAGCCCATGAGCCTTCACCTGTTCCATTTTTCTGTTTTGCTGAACTGTGCCAATTTGTCCCTCCTTAATGGCCCCAGTAGCTCCCCCTTTCCTTAGAGAGCCTGATAATTCAGGGGGCTCACTATATAACTTCTAAACTTGGCGGGGATGTCCGATTGGCTTGGACTACTTCAGCCCAAAACTCATGAGCCCAAGAGATCCACCCCCCTCAGCCTCCTCAGCATTAGAGGCATTCAGCACCATGCCCCATTTTTTTTTTGCAGGGCAATTGGGGTTAAGTGACTTGCCCAAAGTCACACAGCTAGTTTTTGTGTCAAGTGTCTGAGGCCGGATTTGAACTCATGTCCTCCTGACTCCAGGCTTGGTGCTCTATTCACTGCACCACCTAGCTACCCCTATGCCCCGTTTTCAATGACATTTTTTTAAGCTAAGCCAACCTGTCTCCTTTCTACTCTTACAGAGCCCAAATCAAGATATCAGCCCCTCTCAGTCTTCTTTGGTCTGTCTATGACACAAGGCAGAGGCCACTCCTAAGGGGGGGACCTTCACCATGGCTTCTCCTTATTATTTCCATCCCCTTTTTTCATAAAAAATCTCTTTCTTTTGTCTTCTGGTTAGGTGCCCTAATAAGTTCCTTGGGGTAGCTAGGTGACACAGTAGATAGAGCACTGACCCTGGAGTTAGGAGGACCTGAGTTCAAATGTGACCTCAGACACTAGCTGTGTGACCCTGGGCAAGTCATTTAACCCCTGATCGCTTCCAAAAGTTAAAAAAAAAAAGTTCCCCTAACCACATTCTCCATGTAGCTTTCTAACATGGTTTCTCCAGGCTCAGGAAATTTTCATGCCAATCCGTAAGGCTGAGCTATTATGAAGCCTACACACACACTCGTCTGAAGGTGACCTTTCCCTCCTCAGCTTTCTCAACTTTACCCTTGTCTCGTTCTCTCTCTTGTATTATAGCTCATTGTGTACATATCTTAAACCTCCTCCCCTGTTGGATCTTAAGGTCCTAAAGAGTGGGTGCTATCCATCTTTGTATCCCCAGCACATAATATCTATATAGCACATTAAGGTTTGCAAAGCACTTTACAAATATAATTTCATTTGATCAGCACAACAGGCATGGGTGGTTTCACAGATGAGGAAACTAAAGTAAACAGAGGGTAAGTGACTCGTCCAGGGTCATACAGCTAATAAGTGCCTGGGACAGGATTTTAAGTCAAGCTTTCTTTACTATAAGCCCAGCTCCCCATCCTCTGCAGCACCTTGCAAAGAGTAGGTGCTCAGTCCACACTGATTACATGGAATTGAGTCCTGGCATCTCACAGGTGAGGAAACACGGGTGTTTGTTGACTTTTTGGGGCAGCATATGTACATATAACTCTGGTTCAAGGCTTCACCTTCTGTCAAGTTGGTGTGTTATTTTTGCTCCGCTGCTTCTATTCTCTATTTTTGTATTCTTTGTTACTAGGGATGACTCGTTAACTAGGAGAGGGGCACGTTCACAAATGAAGGTGATATAAAAACAAAAGATCTCAATCTTTCTGTAAAACCCATGGTCATTTTTGTATGGCACTTGGTAGTGCTTTTTAAAAACACCCTCACATCCACTGTCTTATTTGATCTTCCCAACAACCCTATGAAGGAAGCAGGGTAGCTATTATTATCCCAGCTTTATAGCTAAGGAAACTGAGACCTAGACAGGGCAAAGTGACTTATTCAGGGCACAATCTAGGCCTTTGGATACCCCGTGCAGCTAAAGATACAACACCTGCATGAGGCCTTTCCTAGAAAAGGGGAAATGTTAGAGGAAGCTGAGGGGAGGGGAG
>CM053593.1:132761269-132772925 GCA_028646575.1 Pseudocheirus occidentalis
TCTCCCTCTCTCCCTCTCTCTCAGCTTTTGTTTCGCCATGCCTAGTCTAGTGGTATCTGGAATAATGGAAAGAAATGGGGGATTTGGGGAACTGGGATGTTTCGGAGGGAGCGCGAAGGACCGGGGTCTCCTGGAAGACGAGCGGGCCCTCCAGCTTGCCCTGGATCAACTCTGCCTCCTTGGTTTGGGGGAGCCCCCCGCCCCCACGGCGGGTGAGGACGGGGGAGGTGGGGGGGGCAACGCCTCCGCCCCGCCAACTGCCCCCCCTCAGCCTGCCCCGCCGCCACCACCACCGGCGCCCCCGGCGGCCCCGCCGGCGGCCCCCCCGGCCCAGCCGCCCCAGCCACCGGCGGCCCCTAAAGGGGCAGGCGATGCCAAGCTCTGCGCCCTGTACAAAGAGGCCGAGCTGCGGCTCAAGAGTAGCAGCAACACCACGGAGTGTGTCCCCGTGCCCACATCGGAACACGTGGCGGAGATCGTGGGCAGACAAGGTAAGTGGGGGAAAAGGGGGAGGCACCGGGACCCTGGCATCCCCGCTTGCTCCCCTCCCGCCCATTCCAGCATCCTCCTCCCGGGCCAGGAAAAGTTCATTCCCCCCTCATCAGTCCCTAGCTCCATCCCTTCACCACAAAGGGGGATCCGCCTCCGCCCCCAATTTCCAAGTGACATAAAGTTCCCTTCTGATCCCCACTGGGATCGTTCCGGGGCACCCCCTAGATTCTCCCCTAAGACAAAGAAATACTAACAACGAGGCAGTCGGGTTTAGTGGTCTTTCAACCCAGACTGGATGGATTCTCAGAGGGGGTGTCCCTTCTGAGCTGGAAAAGCTAGGGGAATGTGGGGATAGGCACTCCTTTGCACCTACTCCCCCTTGGCAAGTGGGCGGGGATTAGAGGAGGGGTGCCCTGCAATCGCTCTGGCCCCCTGAGTTACATACTTTTGGGGGAGATGGAGCCTGGGAAGCTGGGACTGGGTGTCTCTTTGTTGGACTGAGTGTTGGAATGGAAGGGGGTGTGGCTGGGGGGGAAGGGCTGGAACCTGGGGGAGGGGCAGTAGAAGGGTGGGTGGGGGTGCATAAACTGTAGGAGGTGGGGGCTTCAGATCACCTCTCTACCAAAGTTAGAAGGCTGGACTGGGGGTGGCATGGGGTGGGGGCTCCCTCTAAGGAGGTCCTGGGCCTTGGATCCTGGTCCTGTCCCCCACCCCTCCTCCCTCTCTCCTTCTCTTGCTCTAGCTTTTGTTCTGGGTTGGCAAGCCCAGGGGTGACAGGAGGAGCCTGAGGAGTGGGTTTGCTGCGGGTGGAGTGAGAAAATGGGGGTTCTGGGAAGCGGGAGCTAGAGAAGGATGTCTAGAGAGACTGGGCTTGGGGGAGGAGTTGAACCTGAGCTGGGGGGTCGGTTTGCAGAATCAACCTAGTGTTGTGTCTCTACCACACCCTCCTCTCTAGCATCCCTAAGCTGAGAGTTGGGAGGTAGGAAGAGTCCCAGAATAAGCAAACAGGGGTCTTAGGGGATCCTTCCTTCTGCAGGTTTTCCTCTGGGAGGGAGGGGGTGGATCTGGAAATTGCAAAGGGACTTGGATGGAAGAGGGGGAAGGAGAGGAGGTGGGGCTGTCCCAAGCCTTGGAAACAATAGAGGGTTAGGATTCTGACTGGGAGCTGGGTGGGGGGTGGCAAAAGCACTGGAGTCCTGGTTAGTCCTAATTTTAAAAACTCCTCCTTTGGAAGGTTTAAGGGGGAGATTTGTGGTGGAAAACTAAGTAGAAGTAGGAAGTCTCTTTTCATCCCACCCTCCCCAGATCAGGTGCTATCTCTTTGGGAATTCTGGTTTAGAAAGTTGAATTTTCTGTTGTGTTCAGAACAGAAAAATCCTGAGAAGTGAGGCTGTAGGACTGGGAGGCTGACACATTTTCTCAGAGAGGGGGAATTTTGAGAAGCTCCCCAGACTGGCTGGATCCCCATGAGATAATTTTTTTCTCTCTGCCTCTATATCATATGGACCAATCCTCAAGTTGGACTAAGAGAAAGTCTCCAGTTCGGAAAGGATAGGGGATTCACTCAACTCCTGACAGGAAATCTTTCCTTCAGTCTAACCTCCATCCCTCCTGCTGTAGTACCAATCCCTTTCTGTTTGTCTTGAACACAAAGTGAGTCTTCACATCCAGAGAATCCCCTTCATGTGGTATCTCCTTTCACTTCTCTTTTCAGTTACTCCCCCCACTCTACCCCTACCCACCTTCAACAGCTTCCTAACCCCAGGATCTTTACCTCTTGTTCCTAGATCCTTGCTTTTCCTTTTTCCCCTAGTCCCCTTTGTAAGGTGTCCAATCACACTTAAGTTCTGTGTCCCAAACTTGGATACCAGTGTTCCTTCAGAGGTCATTGCAGCCATCCCACTGCCTCTGAGCAGAGGTGCTGAGGAAGGAAACCCCTTACCATTCCCCAAGTCTCCCGGCATACAGAATAAATAACTATAGATATTAAAGTAGATGGGATGGGGAGCTCAGTGGCAAGTAGGTAGAGAAGATAAAGAAGAAGACTGTTTCCTAGTCTTCCTAGCTAAACTAGCTTACTGTAGGAGGAGGTTATTTGAAGTAGGACGAAGGGAGACAGAAGAACTATAAACTAGGGCTGTGAGAGAGCCAGTAAATTGGGAGGTAATCAATGACTTTGATCGGGGTTATTAGTTAGAGAGAGTCAAGTCAGGAAGCATTTATTAAATGCCTCCTACGTGCCAGGCACTGTGCTAAACTCTGGGGAATACAAAAAAAAGGTCAAAGACAGTCTTTGCTCTCAAGGAGCTCCCAGATTAATGGAGGAAACATGTCCAAACAAACTATAGACAGGGTAGATTGTAGGTAATCTCGGGAGGGAGGGCCTGGCATGAAGGGGAATTGGGAAAGTCTTCTGGCAGGAGATGAGAGTTTAACAGGGACCTGAAGGAAGCTGGGAAGGCGGGAAGTAGAGATTAGCAGGGAGACAATTGAAAGCATGGGGGAGAGCCAGTGAAAATGGGAACTAGCCAATGAAAAGTCAGGGAAAGTCAAGGCAGTAGGGAAAGGGTTGGTGGGGTATGTCTGGGCTCCCTGAAGTCCAGAAGATAGAGTACACTGAAGGGTGGGCAATTTTGTATGTTTCGAAATGTGATGTGCTTGCATTGGGATGGGGGAGAATGTGGATGTGTCTAAGGTAAGTGTGGATGTTGTGTGTGGCAAGTGTCTATGAGTGTGTCTTTTGGCTTTGGCTTAGATATATTGTTAATAACTGGGGATGGTTTGAATATATGTATTTGTATGTATATGTGTGCATGTGGAATCAGGGTGTGAATTTTGTGTCTATATGCATGTATGTTTGTATATGTGTCAGTGTATATTGTGTGTGTAGCTTTCCAACCCATGATTTGTGTAGGGGACTAGGGGAGCATCCTTGTCTGAGATGTTCATATCAAATGTCCTGTTTGTTCACTGTGTGTCCGTATCTCCTCCATAGGAGGAGGTGATTCACATGGAGAAGGGATAAGAAACTCTCTAGTCCTCCAGTCAAGGTGGAGGGTGGGCCCTTAGTTTAGGTGCCTACCCCCTACACATACACACACACACACACACACACACACACACTTTTCCTTTCTATCTCCCTCTTTGTCTCTGTCTCTGCCTTTCTCTTTTTCTCCCTGTTTGTACCCAACCTCACAGCTATAACACTTCTCATCTAGCCCCCAGTCCCAAAGCTGGTGAAATGTTGTAGGAGGAATCCATCCTACTTACTTTACCACACACACACAAAGCCTGGCCACTGTTCTCCCCTCATCTTTCTTTGTGGGGGAGGGGCATAGTGGACAGGAATTGTAGCCCAAAGGTAATATCTTTTATCACTTCTCCCACTCTTTTGTAACTAGTAAGGTCTGCACTTGAGGGCCTAGAGGGCCACATGTGTCCTTGAGACTGTAGGTTCCCCACCCCTGGCCTAGGTTTGTTTCTTTCCTTTGCCTGGGTCTGTTTATTTCTGCAAACTCTATATGAATGTGGGAATGTACAGGGGTCAGAGTTAAATCGGAAGCAAGTTACTAGACTAGAGAGTAGACAAAGATCAGTAGGGGGAGACAATGAGTACAAAGGGGGGGTCTGAGTGAATTACAAGGGGTGTTTCTTTGGATTGGAGGTCAGTGGATAGATTGAGCATCAGTGAATGGATATAGGAGGTTAACAGATTTTTAGAGGCTCATTGAGCAGGTTTGGGGAGCTATCAGGTGAATTGGAAGATCAGCAAGTAGATTGGGGGTCAGTAGGTAGTAAGATGGGAAAATCAGGTAGATTAGAGACTCAGTGAGTGGTCTGGAGGGATGTTGGGCCAACTGGAAGTCAGTAGGTAAACTGATTTGGAAGTCATAAGTATTTTAGGAGTCAGTGAATAAATTAGAAGCATATGTGTGTAGAGATTTGTGATTTATGAGTAGATTTTGAATCAATGAATGTTGGGGGGAATCATTAAATAGACTGAGGGCCAGTAGGTAGATTGGGGATCCATTGTGCAAAATGAAGGGTCAGTGAGTGCCCACCAAGGCCCAGTGAGTAGGTTTGTGTGGATTAGTGGAGAGATTATGAGAGAGGTCAGTGTGGTCTGTGAGGTCCTGTGGGTCTGTGAGTAATTTGAGAATTAGGAAGGTTATTAGGAAAATAAGGGGTCAGGGGTGGTTTAGAAAGGTCACTAAGTGAATTTAGGCTATCATTGGTTAGGTGAGAGTTAATTAGTGGATTGGGAAGATCAATTGATTCAGGGTCAATTGCTGAATTTGGGGAAGAGTAAATAGATTGGGGGTCATGTAATGGATTAGGAGAGACTATGGATATATTGGAGACAGATGAAAATATTAAGGGTTCACTACCCACTAAGTGGTCTGTTTTTGGCCCAGATTAATCCTAACTTTCTGTCTCAATAAGGCCCCTTATATTTCTTCTTTATTCTCTTTTCCCTTTTCCCTTAGGCTGCAAGATCAAGGCCCTACGAGCAAAGACCAACACATACATCAAGACCCCTGTGCGAGGAGAAGAGCCAGTATTTATGGTGACAGGACGCCGGGAGGACGTGGCCACTGCCCGACGAGAGATCATTTCAGCAGCTGAGCACTTCTCTATGATCCGGGCTTCTCGAAACAAGTCAGGTGCCGCCTTTGGAGTAGCACCAGCTCTCCCTGGCCAGGTCACTATTCGGGTTCGAGTACCGTATCGTGTGGTAGGGCTAGTGGTAGGGCCCAAGGGGGCCACCATCAAGCGGATCCAGCAGCAGACTAACACCTACATCATCACACCCAGCCGGGACAGAGACCCTGTCTTTGAAATCACCGGTGCACCAGGCAACGTGGAACGAGCACGAGAGGAGATTGAGACCCATATTGCTGTTCGCACTGGCAAGATTCTTGAGTACAACAATGAGAATGACTTTCTGTCAGGTAGCCCTGACCCTGCTCTGGAAAGCCGCTATTCTGAGGCTTGGAGAGTCCATCCACCAGGGTGCAAACCCCTCTCCACCTTCCGACAGAATAGCCTTGGTTGTATTGGAGAGTGCGGTGTTGAGTCAGGATTTGAGGCACCGCGGCTTGGGGAACAAGGGGGTGACTTTAGCTATGGTGGCTACCTGTTCCCTGGCTATGGGGTTGGCAAGCAGGATGTGTACTATAGTGTGGCTGAGACTAGTCCTCCACTCTGGGCTGGCCAAGAAAATGCTACCCCCACCTCCGTCCTTTTTTCTTCTGCCTCCTCCTCTTCATCCTCTTCAGCCAAGGCCCGGGCTGGTCCCCCAGGGTCACACCGCTCACCAGCCCCAGCATCAGCATCGTCAGCCGTCCCAGAGCTGGCTGGGCTTCCAAGGCGACCACCTGGGGAACCCCTGCAGGGCTTCTCCAAACTTGGGGGTGGTGGACTGAGAAGCCCCGCTGGAGCAGGGGGTGGGCGGGACTGTATGGTGTGCTTCGAGAGTGAGGTCACAGCAGCCCTGGTCCCTTGTGGACACAACCTCTTCTGCATGGAGTGTGCTGTACGAATCTGCGAGAGAACCGATCCTGAGTGTCCTGTTTGTCACATCACAGCCACACAAGCCATCAGAATATTCTCCTAAATACCCCTCCCTGGTTTTGGCTTCCCTCCCTGCTTTGGACTGAGTTTTCCACCAAGGTCCTTTAGAAATTGGCAATCTTGTGGAGGCAGGGTGTTTAAAGATCCCTGCTTTGGGATTTGGGAGGAGGAAGTCCTAGGGGAGCAGGGTAGGACATGGGTCTTTATGCCCTCCCAGTGGCCTCTTGGTGGAGCCATGAGGGAGGGGCAGACTGGGAATGAATGACATTCCCTTTGAGAGTTACAACTCTGATACCTCAATAGACCCTCAAATCTGGAAGCAGCTAAGAGAACCTTTTATATTTTGCAGGGGGCAAGAGTTTTTGCCCCATCTCATCAACCCAACCCCTCCCTCCACTAAGCCACCCTCTTCCTTTCCTCAGTGATTGTTGGGAAGGCAGGGAATGAGAAGTAAAGACGCCATTTGAGTCTGGAAGGACTACTAAACCCCTAGAGCCCAGAATGCTTTAATTCCCCTAGCCCATAATTCCTGACCTCCAGCCTCTGACCTCTTAATCCACCCTAACCCTTGTCACCTTTTCCCACTCCTACCTCCCAAAAGACACATATATTTAGGGAGTCTCAACTCCTGGGCTTTCCCTACCATCCTACTTTGGATGAACTTTGTTTTGGGATAGGGCAGAAAGGGAAACCTGTCATGGGGAATTCCATCTCTCCCCTCTTCTTCTCTCCACTACAGTAGTTTTAGAAGATTGTTGGGGAGAGAAGAATAACAAGGGGCTAGGGTTTGGGAATTAAGGTATCCCCTACAATAAGCACTGAGTTAGAGGAAAAGGGGGGATGTTCTCTGTCTCTCTTAGCTCTTACTTTTCATATACTTGTCCTTTTCTCTCTCCTCTATACCTCCACTGTTTCTCCTCCCTCTCTTCATTTTTGCTCTACTTTTGTATGCCCCCATTTCCCCTTGTCACTCTCTCCTCTCTGTTTCACACTTTCTCTCCTATCTCTTTCCTCCCCTTTCCTCCCCTCCCCTTTCCTTTCCTCTAGTTAAGCTCAGCTTTTGGGAAGCCATGTTCCTCTGGAGGGAGTTGGGGGGGAGAGGGTGCACCTCCATGACCCTTTCACATTCACTTTCATTAGATCTCACCAACTGCTTTCCATTCCCACCCCCAGCCCTGCCACTACTCAGAGCCTCCACCTCCTTCCCCTCCTACAAAGGAAACTCTCTGAATGCCCAAGAGAAACTAACCCTCCTTTCTTCAGCATCACCAGGCATCTAAGGGGCATTTAGGGGGAGGTACCTTCACTACTTGACCATCTGTTGGCATTAAATTTGTGTATATTTTGTGTGTGGGGGGGTGTTCATCTGAGGGGAATGATTGGTTGGCAATGGCTTGGATGGGGAAGGAATGAAAGCTGATGCTCCCATAGTTGGGGATCCTAATTGTTCTGTGACCTGGTAGGGGCAGGAAACTGTGGAAGGAGAAGAGTGAGAACCCTGCCCAGTTGTGGGGATATGTGTGCTCCTGCCATTTTTTAAATCTTCATTCATTGTGTTGAGCTCAAAGTCTCCTATCCAACAGTTTGGGCATGGGAAAGTGACTTGAAGAGGGAGCCATATGTAGGATGTTGGGGAGGGGACCTCTCATTGGGAGCTATTCTGAGGATTAATCTGGTTGGGAGAGAGGATTTGGTACATCATCTTTTCCGCTCCCTCATTGCCCACATCAGGGCTGCTGTTGACCTCTTGACACTCCCCTGGTTCTGCTGGCCAGGCTGGGGAAGAGGCAGGAGAGTGAGAGTCCTAGGTAAACCCAGGAACCCTTGTATATAATGGGGTGGGACTATTGAGTGATCTCTAAGCACTTAGAGAGAATGTGAATCCCATTCTTCCTGCTTTGTAAGGAGGTGGAGAGATCGGGAGGCTGGGAGAATTTCCTTTCTCCCCTTCCCCTATCATGAATTAACTAATCTTCCTCCTCCTCTCCCCTTTCCTTCCCTAAGTCAGGGAAGGGAAAGGAATGAGATATATATATATATAAAAAAAAATCCATACTGTGATAACTTCCATCCTTCTCATTGTCATGAGCCATCCCAAGATGCGTCTGTACAATAGCAATCAAAACCAAATTGGGACCCTCGGTGATCGGGGGTGGGGGTTGGGGGTGGGGTGGGAAGAAGGGCTGTCTGTCTCCACCCCTTGCTCCCTTCCATTCCTTATCCCATAAAGGCAGAAGACTGTTAATCTAGAGAGCTCGAAAAACCCAATCCAGCCCCCCTACTTCTCGAGCTAAACCTAGAAACAAACTTAAACACAGAGAGAGACAAAACAGGAGAGGCGGGAGAGCAAGTGAGAGAGGTGTCCAATACAGAGGAGAAAACAAAAATAGCAAAAAAAAAGCAGTTCTTTATAATTTAATATTCTATTTTAATAAAGGCGTTTATTACCATATAAATGTAGCAAAGAACCTGGGCTAATATGGAAAAAAGACTTTTTATTAGGTAATTTATTATATGAGAAGGATATTTTATTTTATGATAAAGTGATCCTTAAAAAAATAAAAAAACTTTAGAAGGTTTAGAATATATGTAGGGAGAGAAGAAAAAAATAATACATTTGTATTCAGAGTTAAAGCTTAAAAAGTGTTTTTAATATATGTTTGGGTTTATGTTCCTTTTTCTTTTCCCCATTTTTTTCATGGGGTGGGGTATGTCATTTGGTTTTCCAGAGGGTGTTTTAGAGGTGTTTAAAGCAGGCCTGACCCCTCCCAGAACAAGGGAGAGAGGAGGTGGGGGAGAAAGTTAGGTTGAGGAATTAATCCCCTCTCCTTGGCCATTTTTCTGGGAGAGTCTCCAACTGGTGCAGGTGATTCAGTCATTCAGTGGGCTCTCCCAGCCCCATACCTCCCTCCACCCCCTTATTGGGGCTAGCCAGGCTGAGCCAGACAAAGTAGGAGTTGAACAAGAAATAGAGAATGAGAAAACAGGGAACGCTCCAGTATACCCCCACACTCCGACCAGGGGGTTACAGGAACAATGCAGGAAAGGAGGGTTTCCCAGCTGAGTGGGGGGGGGGAACCCTGAGTGAGGGAGAAGGGTGAGAAGATTCAAGAGAAATACTTTTTTTTAACCAAAAAACGAGAAGAAAGAGATGCTGAGGGGTTTAAAAGAAAAAAATTACTACAAAATAATAATTATTATTAATAATAATTCAAATTTATTTCATATAATCCTAGAGAAAAGAGAGAGAGAGAGAATTACTAGTTACTGAGTAGATGATATACAGATAGCTTAAAGTTTAGTAGCATTGAGGACCTCTGGGTCCAGTAGAATGTATAAAAGACGTAAAGGAAAGGAAAATAGAGGAGGAGGGAGAGGTGGCCATGCCTACCCTGAATCCCTCCCATCTTCAGATACCCAGTGAGGGCAGTTTCCTGGCTAGACTTAGGACTTCAGGGGGGGGAGGGTAGGGAAGGGAGGGAGTTAATTCTGAAAATTCCTGTTTTCCATTTGCAGGGTAAATTAGGGTTTGGGGGTAAAGGAGGTTTTGGAGGCTCCTTGGAAGGATAGAAACTGATGTTGGAACTAGATGAGGAGCACAGGGGAGGCAATTCTTTAGTTTTTCCTTCACTCTTCTAGTCCCCCACCCCTGAAACTATGTAGGGACCATTAGGTCCTACTCTCTGTTCCCGCATCTGGCAGACCATTACATTAGCCCATTCCAAAAGGATCTCTCTTCTTGATCTTGGAAGAAGAGAATGCTGCCCAAATTCATTAAGTGCTAGCATCTCCCAACTTCAAATGTGGGAAGTCCTTCTAAAAGTTTGACTTCCATCCTACTTGCTTTAAGTTTAGACCATTTCCCCAGTGTATCACCATCTCCCCCCAGGCCTCCTCTCCCCACCTGTCCATTTATCATAGCCCCAAGTTCTCACTTCAGGACCCGGTAGGTCATCTCCAACTTCATCAGTCTAGTGAGATTCAAAGAACTGCAAAGTTCCATTGGGTCTGGAATGCCCTTCCTCAGATCCTCCCCCTACCTACACACTTTAAAATAGGCTAACGCTACAGTAAAAAGAATGGATGTTAAATTTTTAGGAAGGACTTCAATTAGGTGTTAGGGTTAAGATTTCTTCATCTTTAATGACACCCACACCCTAAATGGGCTAAACCAGCCCACTGGTACAGAAGCAGGTGAAGGGCAATGCCACCCTCCTCTGTTTCGGCCATATCCATGAACTTTAGGTTGGGATGTCAGTGGAGTGATTTAGCTGGGGGAAGAAAGTCTTGCTTCCTTAAATCTCAAAAGTACCCTTTTTACTCCACCTTCCACAAGGGGGGCCCTGGTTCATTTGACCATTTGAGGCTTGCATCAAAGAGGAAACTGATTTCTTTAGTAATTGCCTCCCCTCAGCCCCTAATCAAAACAGGGCCCTCCCTTCCCTTCCTCCTCCACAGGGGAAATTCCCCTTCCCAGGATGGGGTTAGGTGAAGGAGTAGCCCATTCCCTCCCTGTGCCCTGAGAGGGAAGGGAGGGATGCTGGGCTGTTCCTCACTGCTCAGATTCACACATCCCCATCCCAACCTTCCCATTTAGTCCATCGTTTCCGCCAGGAACAGATTTCCCATCCATTCTGTGCTGTTTGTCCTGGGAACCCCCATGAGTATGGGATGGTAGGGTTTTTACTCCCAGGACGGGGGGAGGGGGTGTCTTTCCACTGTAGAATGTAGAAGTAGGATTGTGGTCAGACTTAATTTGAGGCATCTGGGGAAGACAAGACGAATTCGAGTTTGCGAAGGAAAAAGGAAACAAAATAAACCGGGGCTAAAAACCAACCCATGAATAATGGAGTCAGGACGATGTTGCACAAAATGCAGAGAAACCAAGAAAGGGGGTGGGGAGTTAGTGTGTTAAATGTGCTATTAAGAACTTAATTTTATTAAAATTATTATTACTTAAAGACCCTGCCTCTTTTCTACTTCAGCAGATGGGGTGGGGGTGGGGGCGTTTAGTGGGGAGGTCAGGAGAATAATTTGAGGGGCAGGCTCTGGATGCATTTCGGTTTGGGACCCCTTGCCTCCCAGAGGAGTTTGGTCTCTCTCTGCCCTTGCCCTTCCTTCACTAGTTTGCTTCTCCTTTGGATTTCTAAGTACTTAATCACCCTCACCTGCTAACTTCCTTCCCCGACCTGTGCATCAAAAGACACTTGAAGTGGTTCCTGTCTTGCAGAAGCCCAGTCCAACTTCTTCCAGACTGCATTGAAAATGACAGAAGATTGATTATATGGGAAAGAGAAGTCGAGATGGGACACAATAATTATCGCCACATGCCCCAAAGCCATGAGCTCTCCTCTTTAGTTGTTGAGGAAAGGAAGTAAGCTTAGGTGTCCTGTCTCCTGAACTTCATTACCTGCCACCCCAAAAGAAAAGGACCTAGGTGTCCCATCTGTCTCCTTTGCCTTCTTGCTGCTGGGGTTTAAGGTGCCTGGCCCCCCAGAACCCTCTTCCCTACTGCTCCCACTGCTGTATAGGTGACCTCAGCTCTTGGCACCAATGCCCAGGGCACCAGATGGTGCCTGCCAACGCTGTT
>CM053593.1:132773025-132835216 GCA_028646575.1 Pseudocheirus occidentalis
TTACAAAACAGTTTTTATTGGTGGGATATAGTTGGGGAGGGGGAGGCATTACTGGAGGGGCTCAGGGCAACAAAGCAAAAAAAAAAAAAAAGCAGGCAATAGAATCCTGGATTCCTGGGTAAGTGAGAGTAAGGTGCTTAGGGCCAGGTGACCTTCTCAAAGGGCACAGAAATATCCCAAAAGCTAATTAATCTTGTGTAGATGAGAGAAACATACAGGAGTAATAGGAAAGGGGTGTGGAATTGGGCTATAGAAACTCCCCTAACACTCTAAGAAAGTGATCAGTCACAGATGCCCCAAAGCCAACTAGGAATGGCTTTCTAGACACTTGGGTCCCTCCCTCTCCCTCTGCTTAGTGAGGGTGCAACTGAAGGGGGTATCTTTTAGGGCTGAGACTCAAGGGGAAAGAATGATAGGAAATTCAGGTCAAACAGGAGAGACTTCAGGCCAAGATACTCAGGTCACCAGCTGACTTCAGAGACTGATACAGCAAGCCTTCTTCTCCTCAGACCCCAGTTCTTGCCCAGATTGGGCACTGCCCAGAGTGACTGCGTTGGCATGGGTATTGTTCTGCCGCTGCTTGGACACCTTGGTGAAAATCTCTGGGAGAGCAAAGGATGGAGGTCAAAGGTCAGTTCAGTTCACCACTGTCTCATTCCCTTCTTGATGGGAGCAGCATGACTTAAAAGGAAGTTGGTCAAAGAAGCAGGAGAATTTGAGTAACTGGGCTCCATCTCTGGGAGCTACAGTGACCAGTTCTTTCCTGCAACTAATAGGCAAGTTGTGAGAAGAAGTCAGAGGAAGGGATACATATATGAAGAGAGAGAAGAGAGAGAGAAACAGACAGAGGTTCAGAGCCCTAGAAGCTGGGTGTAGCAGGGGCTCAGGCTGAGATCTTGGTGAAATGCAGGGGAACTCAGCCCTCTGAATTTCTAGCTGAGACCCAAGAGAGCATCACATCGAGAAAAGTCCTAGGAGTGGGCAATGGGAAGGGATAGAGAGGCCTGTAGAGACATACAGAGAATCATACGAACCTTTGAGGACAGTTTCGAAAGCCAGCTCAACATTAGTGGAGTCAAGAGCTGAGGTTTCAATAAACAGGAGTCCATTATTTTCTGACACAAAAAAAGAAATCAGTAATTGGCATTAATATTGATAATCCGAGGAAAACCTTGGAAACTCCTAACAACAACCTTGGTCATCCTCACTGAAATTAAGCTGTCAGGACAGTGTGTACACTGATATCACATTTGATAATAAATTTACCATCGGGGAGAACAGACATAATAAAAATGATTATTTTAATCTTAAATGACCGTAGCTTATTTGGTGAGTCTACTCAAATATTAATGCATCACTAACCAATGATGATAAACAAAATTAGTGCCTCTGTTAACAACAGTGTCATACAATGTCATACAACATTTTCCTCTGACTCCTGTTCACTGGATCATAAAGTGAACTCTCCCAAAAAGACTTTCCTTAAGCACAGATCTGGCCATTTTCCAACCTCACTGGACATTATTCCCCCTCTAGCATTCTTCAATCCAGCCAAACCAGCCTTCTCTCCTTTCCTGGCTCATGACACTTCATCTCCTTTCTCCATACCTTTGTACTAGCTGTCTCCCATTCCTGTAATGCACTTCCTTCTTATCAATGTCCCCCAGGACTTCTCTTTTCCTTTAAGATGTACCTAAGAGGGCGGGTGGGTGGTGCAGTGTATAGAGCACTGGCCCTGGAGTCAGGAGGACCTGAGTTCAAATGTAGCTTTAGACACTTAACACTTACTAGCTGTGTGACCTTGGGCAAGTCACTTAACTCCAATTGTCCTACCTTCCCCTCTCCAAAAAGCAAAAGCAAAAACAAACAAAAAGATGTACCTCAGAAAGCATCTTTTGCATGAAGCTTTTACTGATTCTCTTCTCACCCCCACAACTTTTAATTCTCTCCCCTCCCAGGGTACTTTCTATTTAAGTAGAGAGAGAGAGAGAGAGAGAGAGAGAGAGAGAGAGAGAGAGAGAGAGAGAGAGTGTGTGTGTGTGTGTGTGTGTGTGTATTTATTTATTAATTAATTTTACATTGAGCAACTAAATCTAGCCTCAGACATTTGCCCGCTGTGTGACCCTGGGCAAGTCATTTAACCCTATTTGCTTCATTTTCCTCATCTGTAAAAAAGAGTTGAAGAAGGAAATAGCAAAACACTCCAGGATCTCGGCCAAGAAAAACCCAAATGGGGTCACAAAGAATTGGTCATGACTGAAAAATGGCTCAACATAAAACTTTATATTTATGCTGAATATATATTTTATATGTACTTGTGGTCTCTTCCATGAGAACATAAGCTCATTATAGTCAGAGATGATTTCATTTTTTGTACTCATATCCCCAACATTTAGAACAGTGTCTGGCACATAAGAGATGGTCAATAAATACTTGTTGATTGATTGAACATGTCACTCCCCTACTCAACAAATTCCAGTAGCTCTCAATTATCTTTACTATTAAATACAAACCATTTCATTTGTTTTTTAAGTCCCTCACAATCTGGTCCCAAATCCCCACAATGCGTCTCATATTGTCGTGATTGTCCAGTTGTGTCCAGCTCTTCCTGACCCCATTCAGAGTTTTCTTTGCAAAGATACTGGAGTGTTCTGCTGTTCCCTTTCCAGCTCATTTTTACAGATGAGGAAACTGAGGAAAACATGGTTAAGTGACTTTCCCAGGGTCACACAGCTAGTAAGGGTCCTGAGGCCAGATTTGAATTCAGGAAGACTCTAGGCCAGGCACTTTGGGCACTATGACAACACTTAGCTGCCCCTTCTTATGTAGTAAGTGCTTAATAAATGTTTCATTCATTCATTCATTCAACCTATCTCTCCAGACTCATATATTATTCGTCTTCTCTATGGTTCAACTAAACTGTCCTCAGTATTTCTCACACTACACTCCTTTGCTCTGGCTGTTCTTCCATGGCTAGAATGCATTCCCTCCATTCTTTTGTCTCTTTAGTGACTCAACTCAATCATCATCTTTTATAGGCACCTTACTGATCCAATGAACATTAGTCAGGAGATTCTTAACCATCTTGGCATCATGGATCCCTTTGGCAGACTGGTGAAGACTACAGAAGAACCCTTTCTTAGAATAGTATTTTTAAATGCATAAAATAAAGACATGGAGGATTATAAAGGAAACCAATTATGTTGAAATACAGTTATCAAAATATTTAAAAAACAAGTTCACAGACCCCAGGTTAAGAATCCCTGAACTAGCGTCTCCATCCCTAAACTGCCTGGTGTTTATTTTATATATACATCTTACAAAAATACATATGTGTGTGTGTGTGTATGTGTATGTGTATATGCATTTGTTGACTGGTTATTTCACTCTTCAGGGCTAAGCCAGTAGAGCATAAACTTTAGCAGAACCCAAATTAGAAGGGTCTAAAAATCCACACTACTGTCTGATCCCTAAGTTTGGAAGGCCCGCCACCAGAGAGTGACAATTTTTTAAAAAATATTTTATCTGCTTTGAAATTTTTATTTAAATTAATTAAAAGAAAATTCCTTAGCTAAAATTCTTCCAGTGTGATATGGTAATTTTTAGCAGTGCAGAATTCGAATTACATCATCTGACAAATGTTTTCTTGGAGGGGGAAAGGCAGGTGGAAGGGGGAAGGTAGGACAATTGGAGTTAAGTGACTTGCCCAAGGTCACACAGCTAGTAAGTGTGTCAAGTGTCTGAGGCCAAATTTGAACTTGGGTCCTTCTGCCTCCAGAGTGCTTTATTCGCTGCATCACCTAGCTACCTCTGACAGTGATTAATTTTTTTTTTATCACAGTGACTCATGAAGAACATGGACGAAGACATGGAAGGGCCACAATGTCCATCAGGAAGAAGCACACAGATCCCTCAGGGTTGAAGTAACTCTTTTATAACTTGGGATGGGAGGAAAGAGGTTGGCCTGGAGAATCAGTGCCATATGACTGGAAATAAACTTGCAAACAAATCCCACATGAGCCACAGGGACTCAACCCTGGCCCTCACCAGCAAACATGCGAGCTTCATCGGTGGGCACCTCTCTGGCGTGGCTCAGGTCACTCTTATTGCCCACTAGCATGACAACGATGGTGGCCTCTGCGTGGTCATATAGCTCCTTCAGCCAGCGCTCCACCACAGCGTAGGTCTGGTGTTTGGTTAGGTCAAATACCAGAAGGGCCCCAACTGCCCCTCTGTAATACCTAGAAGGAAGAGGGGGAAAAAATCTATAGCGAGGCTTACCCCAGACACACAGGGAGACATCGGTGGTGTGATATGGTTTGGTGTTCAGCCAAGAGAGATGGATTTAGATTCAGGAGGGCTTGAATTAAAATTCTGCCCGGGACACTTATTGATTGTTTGACCCTGAACAAGTGACTTAATGACTCTCAGCCTCACTTTGTACATCTGGAAAATGTGGATAATAACAACATCTGTCTCACAGGGTATGGTGAAGATCAAATCGTTCATAATGTCAAAGTGTTTCATAAACCTTAAAACACAATGTTAGCATTTTTTTTAACCAGATCTATGATTTTATTGGTACAGGGAACAACCAGATGAGGAAACTCTTTCTAGAAAAGTAGCTGAGCAGTTGCTTTATAATTTGTAATTTTAGTTACTTAAGACACTGTGCCAGAGGCAAGATTTGAATTCAGGTCTTGCTAACTTCTAGGTTGACTCTCTCTAGCACACCAGGCTACACTTCAAATAAATAACAGTTATTACTAAGTTCAGGAACACATGAATCTCTGTCTTGGAAATTCAACATATTTAAGTGCAGTCAACCTACTTTTTTTTTGGAGGCAATCGAGGTTAAGTGACTTGCCAACGGTCACACAACTAGTAAGTGTCTGAGGCTGCATTTGAACTCACGTCTTCCTGACTTCAGGGGTGGTGTTTTATCTACTGCACCACCTAGCTGTCCTGAGTCAGTCTACTTTCAAGACACTTTTTTGTTAAGAGATGGGAATACAAAGACAAAAAAAAAAATCCCTGCCCTCAAGAAGCTTACATTCTTCTTTGGGTCTGGGTCCAATTGTACACAGATAGGGAAATACGAGGTCATTTGAGACCTGAGAGAATGCTAACAGCTGCAGGGGTGCAGGTGTAAGAGAAAATCAGGAAAGGCTTCACCATCTTCCCTACTTTCTCACTTGTCTTCAATGTCTCCCTGTCTACTGGGTGCTTCCCTGCTACCTACAAATATGCCCATTCCTCCTCCATCCTCAAAAACACTTTCACTTGATCCTTCCATCTCCACTAGTGATTATTCCATATCTCTTCTCCCTTTGGTAATTAAACTCCTTGAAAAGACTGCCTACAATAGATGCTTTTACCTCCTTTCTTCTCACTCTTTTTTTTTTTTAACTCTCTCATTTGGCTTTTAACTTCATTCAACTGAAACTGCCTCCCTTAAAGTTACCAGTGAACTCTCTTTAAAGAAAAAATTATTTGTTCATTTATTTATTTGTTTGTTTGGAGGGTTAAGTGACTTGCCCAGGGTCACACAGCCAGCATCTGACACTGGATTTGAACTCAGGTCCTCCTAACTCCAGTGCCAGTGCTCTATCCACTGAGCCACCAAACTGCCCCTCACTTATCTCTTAATTGGAAAATCTAATGGCCTTTTCTTCAATTCTCAACCTTTTTTGACCTCTCTTCAGCCTTTGTCCCTTTTCTCCTCCATCTTTTCTTCTCTCTAGGTTTCCATGACATTACTCTCTCCTAGTTCTCCTACTCTCTGACCACTCCTCAGCCTCTTTGCCAGTTCTTCATCCAGATTGTTCCCACTAAAGGAAGGAGTCCCCCAGGACTCTGTCCTGGGCCCTCTTCTCTTTCCCCTTTATACGATTTCACTTGGCAATCTCCACCACTTCCATGGATTCAATTATCATCTCTATGCAAATGATTCTCAATCTGCTTGTCCAGTCCTAACCTCTTTCCTAACCTCCAGACTCACATTTCTAACTGCCTTTCTAAGATCTAGCACTGGATATCCCATCGACATCTCAAGTCCAAAACTAAACTCATTACCTTTCCTCCTTAAACCCTCCCTTTCTCCTAACTTCCCTGTTACTGAAAATGGAAGGTAACACCATAATCCCAATCACCCAGGTTTATAACCCTAGGTGTCATCCTCAATTCCTCATTCTTTCTCTCTCCCCCTCTTTCAGACTCTTTACCAAAGCTTGTCAATTCTGCCTTCACAACAACCCTCAAATATACCTCCTTCCCTCCTCCAATGCTGCCACCATCTTGATACAGGCCCATATCACCTCATACCTAGACTATTACCAACTAGACCTGCTCGTTGGTTCCTCTGCTTCCAGTCTTTCCTCACTCATCTCTGTCCTCCCCTTAGTCAAATTAATCTTCTGACTATGTCACCTCCTATTCGGTAAACCTCGGTGGCTTCCTATCACCTCCAAGACCAAATATAAAATTCTTTGTTTGGTGTTCACTGTCTTCCACAACCTTAACCCCTCGTAACTTCCCATTCTTTTTCCACTTTACTCCTCCCACGTGCCCTGTCATCCAGTGACACGATTCTATCTCCCAACTCTAAGAACGTCCGATGGCTGTCCTCCATATCTGGAATACTCTCCCTCCTCACCTCTGCCTCCTGGCTTCCTTCTAATACCAGCTAAAATCCCACCTCCTATTAGGAGCCTTTTCTGATGCTTCTTAATGCTGGTTTCTTCCCTCTGTTGATTAGCTCCACTTTATTGTGTATATAATGTTTTCATGCCGTCTCCCCATTAGACTGTGAGCTCCTTGAGGGTAGGGAACCATCCTTTGCCTTCCTTTACATCCTCATTGCCTAGTACATAACAAGTGCTTAATAAATAATTACTGACTGCCTGACTGGAGGCAGTGATTATCTAAACTGAACCTTGAAAGAAGACAAGTAGTTTGAGAGACAGAGATTAAGAGTGAGTGAATTTTGGGGGGCAGGTAGGTGGCGCAGTGAATGGAGCATAGGCCCTAGAGTCAGGAAGACTTGAGTTCAAGGGCAGCCTCAGACACTTAATAACAGTGTGACCTTGGGCAAGTCACTTAACCCCAATAGCTTCCAAAGAAAACTAAAAAAATAAAGAACAGTGGATGAATTTCAAGCAAGGGGAAAAGCTGTGTGCATGAATAGAAGCTAGAGAACAGAATTCAGTCAGCACCTAGTAAGTAATTCCATATGGCTGGGTTATAGTGTTTGTGAAAGGGAACAGTAAGAAATAAGGTCAGAAAGGTGGGCTTAAGTCACACTGAGAAGGGCCTTATTTGCCCAGCTGAAGAGTTTGTTTTATTCCAAAAGCAATGAGGAGACTTTGAAGGTTTTTAATGTTAAGATAAGAATCACATGGACCTATTAACTTGTGTTTTAGAGTTTCTGAGATGGAGAGACTGCAGGTGCTAAGAACCAGGACCTTTCTTGGCTTAAGAATGATGCTGGAAGAAGATTACCCCCAGCTACAACTCCAGCTCAGACGAGCACTGTCAGAAACAATGGCACAGTGCTCACATTTGTTCTTTGTCAAGACCTCGAACAAGAGGACAGTTTGGCTAAGAAATCTTGCTTCTTCACAGTTAGTTGTGGAGAGACTGGGCAACTCTCCCATTTTATAGAATCGCCCCAGAAACTGGCAGGAGCCCTATGTAGACAATTCATCCAACCACTTTTGCCTATAACAGAGTTAGTTGGACTTCCTGATGGGCAGGAAGAAGTTGATGGCCACTTACCTCAGTGGATTTGAAGCAAAAGAGACTACCTATCAGTTTTTCAAAGACTAGCTGAACCAAACAAAGGCTCAGAAACGGATATTTAAAGTGAAGACTCAGTATACTATAACTCAGCAGCCAGTCTAAATGGGGGAGAGGTCTGAACCACCTTTCCTACCTAGATCTTCAGCTGTATAGACTCCTAACATATAGATACAACATAGGTAGGTAGATAAAGAGCAAGAGAAAGAAGATATATGTACCAGATCTATCTCTATCTTATATCTATGTTACTACGAGCATAGTAATACTGCTAACCAGCCTGTATGGTCCATAAGTTCAGTTTTAGGGATGTGGTACAGTAATCTCTTCCACATCAAGGGGTTAGGGGAATAGTGCTTATATGATCTGGAAAATCTGTGTAAATTTTTTTGCTCTCCCTTCATACCAGACAAAAAGTCTGACTTTTTCCTTTTTCTTTTATAGGGTATTTACAGTACCTTACTGTAAAATTTGGGTTAAATATTTAGTCATAGGCTCTGTGTCATCAGCTGGACTTCAAATATCATCTGTGACTTCTGCAAAACTCTCCCCAAATTCCCATTTAATTTCTTATGCCGACCTGCAATGTATTGAGATTCCTATGGGGAAAGTCACAATGTGGAAGGAATAACTATACTATATAGTTCTAATGATCGGCCCATAACATCAACAGTTCAGGTACAGGGGCAGAAAGGTCTGCAGATTATATAATACTTGGGGCTGTTTGACCTTTGCTTAGATAGACCCCTGAGGGTTCAGGAAAAACTAGAGAAGTAGCTATATTTCTAACCAGATAACACTAACATAAGTTATGTCTTGCATATAATTACATGTGTTCTTTGGTGTATGTGGTAATTATGTCACCTTTATGTGCTGTTCATATTAGCATAATTTTGCTTATTTCTAGCCTGCTGGCTGTGGATTCTATGCCCTAGGACTCTGTCCTGGGCCTTTTTGAGTTCTCCTTCTACCATTTCACTTCGTGATCTCATCAACTTCCATGAATTCAATGATCATCTCTATGCTGAGGATTTTCAAATCTACTTTTTTTTGGCTTTTTGGAGGGAGGAAGGTAGGGCAATTGGAGTTAAGTGACTTGCCCAAGGTCACGAAGCTAGTTTTGTGTTAAGTGTCTGAGGCTGGATTTGAACTCAGGTCCTCCTGACTACAGGGCCAGTGCTCTATTCACTGTGCCACCTAGCTACCCCCCTCAAATCTACTTACCTTACCTTCACCTCTGTTCTACACTCCAGACTCACATTTTCAGCTGCCTGTTGGATGCCTAGAACTGAAGGTGCATTTAAGGAGGAGACAACGTGAAAACAACTACCTACAAACAAGGTAAATACAGGATAAATTGATGACATAATCGTAACTTAAACTCACACGTCCACACTTGAACTCATTATCTTTGCCCCCAAGCCCTCCCCTCCTTCTGAACTTCCAGATCACTTCAAGGGGACTACCATCCTCCCCTGACTCCCCACTTTTTCTCCCCACCCATACCCAGTCTGTTACCAAGGCCTGTCGATTTTACCTTGACGTCTCTCCTGTCTGTTCCCCACTCTGCCAGCACCCTGGTATGGCTTCTCCTCCCCTCATGCTAAGACTACTGCAGTAACCTGCTAGTTGGTCTTCCTGCTTCAAATCTCTTCCCACTCCAATTCATTCTCTACTCAGATTAACCTCCCTAATTAATCTTTTGACCATGTTACAACTTCAGGGACCCCTTATTACCTCCAAGATCAAATGTAAAATCCTTTGGTATTTATATCCCTTCGTAACCTGAACCCTTCCTACCTTTCCAGTCTTCTTCTTCTTTTTTTTTTGGGGGGGGGGGACTGGGGGAGGCAATCAGGGTTAAATGAGGTCACACAGCTAATAAGTGTCTGAATCTGGATTTGAACTCAGGTCCTGATTTCAGGACTGATGTTCTGCACTGCACCACCTAGTTGCCCCCCGAGTCTTCTTATTCCTTACCCCCCCAAATACTCTGATATCCAGTGACACTGATCTTGCTGTTTCTTAAACAAAATACTCCATCTCAGGGTGGCTAGGTGGCACAGTGAATAGACCCAGTCCAAATCCGGGCTCAGACACTTAACACTAGCTGTGTGACCTTGGGCAAATCACTTAACCCCAATTGCCCTGCCTTCTGCCTCCAAAAAGCAAGAAAAAAAAAATACTCCGTCTCTCAACTCCAGACATTTTCACTGTTAGTTCCCCATGCCTGGAATGCTCTCCCTCTCATCTCTGCTTACTGGTTTCCTTCAAGTCCCAACTAAAAGCCTGTCTTGTGCAACCCCCTGGCCATCATATCATCAATTTATTCTGTATTTATTTATCTTGTTTGTAGGTGGTCATTTTCACGTTGTCTCCCCCTTACACGTTGACCTCCTTAAGAGTGAACGCTATCTTTAGACTTTCTTGGATCCTCATGGCTTAGCACAATTGCCCAGCACAAAGTAGGTGCTTCATAAATGCTCCTTGACTTGTCTATTTGCAGGTATGTTTAGGTCTATTTAGTCATGTTCTGTTCTTGTGTTATTACTGCATTGCTGTATTTTTCCGATTGTACCTATTTATTTATACAGATATGCATGTACGCGCTATTGTTACACATGCATATAATAACAATCTGGCACATAATTTAAACCTGTAGTTACTGAAGTTCTATCTAGAATTTGGGACTGTGGACAAATATGCTCAAATGTACTTCAGCTGATTTGCAAAGGACAGTAAATGTTTAACTAGGAGAGAATAAGGGAGATGATTCTTGAAAACCCAGGACCTATTCACAGAAAAGAGACTGATAACAACTTGTTAAAGTAACTAAAAAATGGGGCGGCTAGGTGGCACAGTGAATAGCACACTAGCCCTGGAATCAGGAGGACCTGAGTTTGAATCTGGCCTCAGACACTTAACACTTACTAGCTGTGTGACCTTGGGTAAGTCACTTAACCCCCATTACCCTCAAAAAAAAAAAGGAAAAAAAAATAAAGTAACTAAAAAATGCAGCTACACCAGGTGATCTCTGTCTGAGGTGGGACCAAGTTCCTTGAGTGAATAATATGCCACAGCCCTGGGTATAAAAGTCAATCCTGGTAGAAACTGAAGAGGAACCCAGCTACTGATGAGACACATAAAAGATGCATGGATTGAGATAAGGGAAGTCCATGAAAAGCTATATGGAGCTGAGAGTGGAAGTCTGTTTGTGGATTGGTAAAAGTGGATTGGTGCAAAGACTCTGGGAGGGAGGGAGGCTGTTTGGGTTAATCAGTCATGTAGAGTGTCAAGATAGATGCTGAAATGCAGAAACCATCCTTAATCTAAAGACCCCAAATCAGTAATCCTTATCTCCTTTCTCCCACTGAGCTCCTTTGTGGAAACCTGAAACCTTTCCAGCCATGGGGAAAGTCTATTTACTTTCTTTGTTTTAAAGATTTACTTTGTCTTTATAAACAGAATTAACCACAGGTCTGTGCTAGTCTAGGTTTACTTATTGGAAAAAAAAGTCAGGTGGATGTAGTTGAAAGGGGAGCACCCCTAGAGAAGAGAGTTAGACCTTGAAGTGTTTTGTCTAAGATCTGTCCCTGGTTGGGGGCTCAGAGCTAAAAAAGAAAAAAATATCAAAAGAAAAATTGCAGATTCTTTAACTCAACTTTCTAGAGCAGAGAACAAACATATCAGGAAACCCATCTAAGCAATAATCTGTAGTAGGGTGTGTATGGGGACGGGGGCAAATAGAAACTCTGCTCACTATGCTTTCCTACTACTGCTACATATAAATAGGGGTGTTGGCAAGAAAAAAATGTGTACAGATAGAAGCTATTGTTAAAGTTCATTTCATTCTCTCACTTCCTTGTTTCTAAAGATGATCCCCCTGTGTGTTTATCCCTTACTCCCATCCTTCAAAGCCCCCAGACTCACGCTGAAGTGATGGCACGGTAACGTTCCAGGCCAGCTGTGTCCCAGATTTGGGCTTTGACAGCCGCTGTCCCTAGCAACACAGTTCGAGTGGAGAATTCTACCCCAATGGTTGTCCGACTGTCATGGCTGAACTCATTTCTCGTGAATCTTGACAACAGGTTGGTCTTCCCCACTCCAGATTCCCCTATCAGCACAACTGGGAAGAGATGTTGAAGGAGAGAAATGTTAGAGAGTGATGGTGATTCCAGTGATGAGTGCTAGCTAACCACCTGCTAGGTAAAGAACTGAATAGCCCACCATTTTCTCGCTGCATTTCTGCTTTTTCTTGGTCTCTTCTTCAGTTAGCATCTCTTTCTGTCTCTTTGTATCTGTTTCTAGTGTTCACTGTTTCTATAATACTCTTCTTTTTCTGTCTCTTCAGGGTCATCACTGTCCTGGGGTATTTGGGTTTGGTCTGGACCCCAGTACAAGTGATCTTAATTTCTGGCATTTCTAAGTACCCCATAACTCTTTTTATGTCTCTATTACAAATGATTCCTACCCGAAGCATGCCTAGCTGTCTATCAATCTCCTATTTCTCCCTGTCCCTATGACAGGACAAAGCCCTAAACTCTCCACAGGGCGACTGAGTCTACACTTAAATTCTAGGGAATGCTATGATCTTATCTTTGTCAAAGAGGGACCCAGAAAGCAGACTGATTGTCAAGCGAGGACTCTCTCTTCTATGGACTAAAGAGGTCAGAGAGGGGACCAAGAGAAGGCATAGACAGTAGGAGAAAGCCCAGGGGGGAAAAAAAAAAAGTTGGACTGGAGAGAAGAGATTGCTGAGAGCAGAGTAGAGGAGTTTCTTGGTATATGCTGGAAGGCTTAGTCTGTACCTTCTGACCTCAGACTATGTTACAGAAAACCATAAAGGAGTATAGAAATATCTTTAAGAACTAAAATGTCTAATTTTTCAAAAGAAAGTATAGCGTATTTGGGCCTGTTTCTTTTTCTTTTGGGAGGCAATTGGGATTAAGTGACTTGCCCACAGTCATACACTATCTGAAGCTGGATTTGAATTTAGGTCCTCCTGACTCCAGGGCCAGTGCTCTATCCATTGCACCTGTTTCTTACAATTATTAGCGATGTTTAAGTGTAGGTATTTATGCCTGCTTGCAGTTGTGTATACATGTAGAAAGGGAGGATATACCATGTGCTTTTATATGTATGTATACATTTATGTGTACAGACACACATACACACACACACACACACACACATACACACATGCCCGAATAGGCTCCTAGAATTTAACCAAGGAACATTTATCAAGTGCCACTTGCTATTCATAGGATTTGAACTGAAAGGGGGTCAAAGATCATCTGGTTCATTTAAAAGATGCAGATGCTTGTGAGAGGCGGGGAGATTTAAGTGAATTTATCCAATCACACAGCAAAGTAGTGGTAAGATCAGGAACTGAAGCAGGGTTCTTTGATTCTGTAAAGTAAAAAGGAGACTGGACTTGGAATCTAGGCTCTAATCATGATTCTTTTAATCATTGCCTGTGTCTCCTTGGAATTAGGGTTAATTTACCTAGGCCTTGGTTCCCTCATCTGTAAAATGAGGGCTTTGGACTAGTTGATGTTTTTCCAGCCTAAATCTATGATCCTATACATCCAATGTTCTTTCTAGTGCACCAAACTCTCTCTCTCTCTGTGTGGATACAAATATACTTAAGAGGTAGCATTTAAATGTTGCGAAGAGCTTTGCAAATATGATCTCATTTTATCCTTACAACCCTGGGAGGTAGATGCTATTGTTATCCCATTTTATAGGTAAGGAAATTAAGGCATGCAGAGATTATGTGACTTGCTCACAGTAATACAGCTAGTGTAAATCTGAGAATGGATTTGAACTCAGGTCTTCCTGACTCCAGATCCTGGACTTTATTCCCTGTGCTACCTAACTGCCTCTTACTTTTATGAGTTATGTGTTCTGGACATGTGGCTATGTGAGGGTGCCAGACTTGCATTTGCCAGACCTGTATTTGCATGTCTGTATGCATATACATATACATCTGTATGGATAGGGATGTCATTTGTAGGCAAGTTTACATGTAAGAATATTCAGGTATATATGTGAATCTAGGTCCTTCTGTGTGTGTGTATGTCTGTCTATCTCTCTCTGACCCTCACCCTAAGTCCTATAAACTAGCTTATCCCTCCTAAGAAGATGGGCTCCTCTTTTCCTTCTCCTGGGCACCAGAGCACCACTGCTCCTTACCCTGTTCTTTTCCACCCCCACCTTTCTCAGGATAGAAGGGGTGCAGCTTCCTGAGGCTCCTGAGTAAATGCCCCATTGCCCTCTAGGGAGTTAGAGCCTGAGTGAGGGCTGGGTCTGGGAGAGGCTTGGTGGGTGGGGTAGACAGGGGAAGCTGAGTCTAACATTGTACACCCTGCCCTAAAGGGAGAGTAGAGTGTAAGAGAAGGCAACCAAAAGGGATGGCCACACATGCAAATACAGAAGGGGACTGAGTCTGCAGCTGTAGTTCTCAGGGAGACATCCAAGAGGAAAAAGAGACAGAGGAGGGAAGTGGGGCCCAGAACCCGGATGCTCATTTCTTGAGGGTGAGACTTTGTATTTCGGGCACCTAGTACAGTACCTGGTATGCAGTAAGTGCTTATTAAATGCTTTGTTGATTGACTGATTAGGGTACGCTCACTTCCCAAGCCAGGAGATCATATACTTAAAGCTTTCGAGATCAACTAGCCTAATTCCTTCATTTTATAACTGAGGGCCAGAAAAGTTAAGTGATTTAACAAAGATCACAAGAGTGTTAAGTGGCAGAACCCTAGTCCTGTAGCTCTAAACCCCAGTGTTTTTTCCATTATACCACTGTGGTTGTTCGGGCATTTTTAGTTGTGTCAGACTCTTTATGAGGGTTTTCTTGGCAAAGATATTGGAATGGTTTGACATTACCATCTCCAGCTCATTTTACAGATGAAGAAACTGAGGCAAATAGGGTTAAGTGACTTGCTCAGGTTCACACAGCTACTAAGTGTCTGAGGCCACATTTGAACTCAGGTCTTCCTGACTCCATGCTTGGCACTCTCCATTGCACCAGCTATACTGTACCATCTTCCAATAAGCCCCCTTCCTTAAAGAAATTTGACCTTCCACTGGGGTATTAAATCCTTCACATTGTCTTGGTTTCAACACAAAATGAGACCCACCCTCTTCTATTTCTTTCCTCCTTTCCTGTCCTCCATGTCCCTGCTCCTTGTTCCTTTCTTTCTTTGGGGGAAGGGAAACTTCAGTAAGCAGAGGTGTCTAACCTAAAATCTAACCTCCATTACTTAACTACAGACTCTGGGGCAGAGGTGTGTGGCTAGATTTTTTTTTTTCTGATTGTAAACGATCCCACCAATAAGAAATTATCATTATTACTAAAATAAACAGACTCAGGAACCCTCTTGGCTTCTTGTCACAGTAGAGTCCTTTGTCATCTAGTGGAATGATTGGTTATAGAGGGGCTCTAGTTAAAAATAGAAGTGGGGGGGAGGCTGTCATCATAGTCTTTTTTTGTATCAAAAGCTCAGTTTCCCCCAGAGATCCCAACTCACCCTTGAAGACAAAGTTATAATCCTCTTCTGCTCCGTTTCCCATCTTGGTCCCGCATGGAGTGTGTATGAATATGTGCAGTTGTAGTGAGAGGGGTGGGTGGAAAATGGGATCAGGGCGTTGGCTCTGTGCCCCTCAACCCTCAGCTCTCCGGAGGCTTTGACCTGACTCTCTTCTCATTGGGGACAGTCGGCCTTTGCAGTGGGAAGAAGCAAGGGCAGACTCAGTTGCTACTGGTGGGCTGGGGAGTCTCAACTATTAGAAAGGGGACGGGTCACAAGAAGAGGACGGAAGTTGCAGGGAACAGGAAGAGCCAGGCGGCTGGAGACCTGGGGCCCAGGTGGGTGGAGTGATGACGTCACGACAGGTTGGACAGGTTGGGTGTCTCTCAGGCCCTGGCCTTGGGTGTGGAGTAGCACAGATTTCTTAGGACAGGTTGGGGGAGGATAGGACCCAGGAGGCTGAACAGAGCAGGGCCAACGAAGTTAGCATCACTAGGCTTTCCTGCTCTTTGGATCGGCTAGTTAGCCCCTGATCTTAAGTCTGCAACAACCACATGGAGCAAACAGAAAGAATCCTGTCCTATGCTCCCACCCTGCAGAAGTAGCCAGAGCAGGCAAGCTAAGCGGCTTTGACAGCATTCCCAAGAACGAAGGGCCCTGAGTACGGACTTGAAGTTTGCAATCTGGTAACACTTGCTGGGGAGAAGCAGCAAGTTAGCTAGGTATGGTTGCTATGGTAACAACCCTTCTCAGGGAGCGCGGGATAGTAGGCTGGGCAGCCTTTTTTTTTTTTTTTTTTTGGTAGTTTTTCCCCCCAGGAAGTGAGACTGGAATTTAGGGCTCTGTCAGCTTTGGCAAAATGAGTAATTTACAGCAAGATTGGTGGCATGGGAGCTAGATTGTTTGAGGGGGGGGTAGGGTCTCTGGAAGGCCAATTGAGAGCTCTGATTTAAGGAACAAGAAACAGATATAGGACCATAGGGAAAGGGGAAGAGCAAGGTAGAGAAAGGGAAGACTAAGGTAGCTAGAAAAGAAATAGGTCCTGTGAAGTGTGTGCATATATATATATATATATATATATGCCTGCACACACTCGAGAGTTAGGGGAGAATCTGGACCTGGGGCAGCATAGCCTGAGGTTTCTCATCAACCTTTGGCCTGGAAGTTAGGTTGCCTGGACTCAAGCATTCCCCCTTCTCTGGCCTGGGGTTTCCTTCCCAGCCCCATACTCCTGATGACACATCTGAAAAGAGCTTGCAGATTCCAAGTTAAGATTGTGTGCATCTTTGTGTGTGCTGGGGGTGGGAAGGCAGTTAAACCCTTGAAGGAAGCCAAATGTCCCTGGTAGCTCTTACTCATCTTCCAAACTAAGAAACAGATTCAAAATGGGCATGCCTGAAGATTGGGGGAAGGAAGTAAAATGGTCACATTACCCTCCTGGAATGGGAGTTGAGGCACTAAGTTCCCCATGTATAAAATGTGACCTTCACTAGGTCCCTCCCCCTTAAATTCAGGCATCCATCCAGGCATACTGCAGATTATGGATGATAGGTGGGAAACCACAGCCAAAAACCATTTGGCTCCTGATGAGAGGGGAAAGAATCTATTAAAAATGCACCCTGGGAGTGATCCCTTATCCATCTCAATATGGGAGTTGGAAAGGCCTTCAGCAGCTCTCTAGTTCAATCTATACATACAGGAAAGAAATCCTCACAATTAACATACCCCACAAGTGGTCACCTTTTCTTTGCTAAGACCTCAAAGGATGGGGGAGCCGACCCCCTCTCAAGGCCACCCATTTTACTTTTAGCCATCTCTAATTGTTTTTCCTGACCTGTGGGAGCCTAAACTTGCCTCTCTGAAACTTTCATTCACTTCCCAATGGCGTCAAACAGAACAAATCTAATCCTCTGTACCTCCCCCAATAAAGATGCCCATCAAGAAAGAATCTAAGACATAAAACAGGTGTTAAATAGTTTATTCAATGAGACTGGAAAACTTTCCCTTCAGACCTCAGGAAAGGTTTCCTGGGGGCCCTGCCCCCACCAAAGGGTTAGCCCTTCACCCTCATCCCTACTTTCAAGCTCATTATCCCCCGACTGCTATGACGCTGCCACTTGAGTAAGGGGATCCTCCAGGTACTGGACCAGGGCCTGGGCCTGTAAGAGGGTTAGGTTGATTTAGCCACAAAAACAACACCTGACAGAGTCAGGTACTGGGACATCCAGACTCCCAGTTCCACTCCCTCCACCCCCATCATCATAAACTTTTACGCCCCATACACTCTTTTTCCCAGGGAATGAGACTGAGATGTCTGAGCTCCTCATTTCTACCTACTCTAGAGAAAGGTTGGGAATGGGGAAGAGAGCTCAGAACCACCAAGATGAGGGCATGAAGGGGGTGGGAGTCTAGAGGAGAAAAGGTAACTCTATAGCATGGCAAAAACAGGAGAAATTTTTTTAAGAAAGGAGATGGGATGAGGGATCACCTTGGCCTTCAGCATTCCAAAGCCCACAGTCTCTTTGGCGTACATACACAGCAACAGGTTTGCCACCCGAGTGATCGCTACCCGGCCCTCCTGCGGGGGTGGGAAATGTGATATGTGACTGCTTATTTGACCCCAGTTGTCCCCACAATCATGGTTCCTAGAATCCGTTTTCTGGAGTAATATAATACTTGTATGATTTTAGGTAAACTCCCTGGGCCTCAATTTCCTTAGGGAGTTGGAATACAACTTCTGAAGTATCTTCCAGCTCTAAATATGGGATTCTGTGATCTTTTTAGGATCATATATAGTCACATACCCTCACATATTGTCCCCAGTTTGATGTATTTAATTCTCAGCAAAACTATAAGCTGTCAGGGAAGAGCCCCAGGCACATGAAACTGTCTCTTTGCATGAGGTGGAAAATTAAATACCAGGCTCTGATTCTTGCTTTTGGGTCTACTTAAGATTCTACCCTAAGAATGTTGTTGGGATCTCACAGCCATGATGCACTTGGGAGCTTCTGTCTCTTCCTTTCTCCAACCATCCAGGATCTGCTCCAGGTCTATCCACAAGTACAGTGGAAATAACACTAAATTTGAAGTCAGAGGACAAAAGATCCAGAAGATCATAAACTCACAGAGAACAGGGATTGTTTTATGCCTTGTCCTTGAACCTCCGGTTCTTAGCACAGGGTCTGGGGCTTAATGATTGTCAAACTGAATTGAATTTCAAGGTGCAAGCCACCTTGAAGGTCAATAAATTCAAACTTCCCATTTTACAGATAAGGAAACTGAGGCTCTGAGAGGCTAAAAAAAGGGAGGCCTGAGAATATTAGACATTTAAGTAATATAGACAATATTTGAACCCAGGTTCTCTAAATCTAAGTCCAGCACTCATCCCATTATTAATATAGTTTAATCTGGGCTTCTGCTATGTTGGTGATCTGGGCATATCCTTTAGCACTCAGTTTTGTTTTTTTTTTTTTAATCCATAAAACATAAGGGAATTGGATTAGAGGATCTCTATGTTCTCTTCCAGCCCTAAATCAATGACCCTAAGGAGCTACCCACCAGGGGACTCTAGTCTAAATCCCACCCCTTCAGGAGCTCCACTCCTTCCCTTCATACCATGCAGTCCATTAGGATGAATTTGAGATTGTCTTCGTTAAAGGCTTGGTTCCCATTCCGGTCATAGGCAGCCCAGATGTTACTAGCGATAGCAGCAGTGACCCTAGCATCGGTGTCCCCATAACCTGAGTAGGCCAGCAGGGAGCCCTCATTATTCAGCAACCTGGTGAAAGGGGAAATGGTTAAAATGACTGACAGGAGAGTCCTATGAATGTGCCAGGGGTGAAAAGCCTGAGTTCCCTCGCCTAGATTTCCCAGGGGGGTAGGGCCCAGGCTAAAAGCTATCAGCCTCCCCCACCACACTTTCTGAAAACTACAGCCTTCTTCTCACTTCCCCTGCTTCCCCCAGCTCAAATTTCTCTTCCTCCCTCCTTCTCCCCACCCATCCAGGTTTTATTTGCCTAATAGCTTAAACTCTAGGAAGGCAAAGTCTGTTCATTTTTGTCTTTTAAGCCCCCAGACCCCTGCCTCAGTGTCTGGAACCCCTAGTAGGGAAGCCTTAATAAATGCTGGTTTGCTGAATGATGGATTGAGTGATAGTGTGCCCCTTCTCTTCCTACACCTTATTGTTCCTGGGGTCATTCTCTCCTTTCCAGGGGTACGCCGAGCTTCCACTCCCCCTCCCCACTCCCAGACCGGGCTAAAGGACTGCCCCAATCCCAGCTAGAATGCACTGCATACTGCTCCCTTCTCCCCAGGGGACCCCCCCCCCCACCTCATCCCAACACTTACAGTGTGCTCTGGACGCCTCCGGTGTTGGCTTGACTTAGCACCTGGGTCAGGGCCTTGGGGCGAAGCATGACGACGGCTCCGAATCCCCGCAACCTGGTCTCCCTCCCGGATTCCTAGGGTCTTCTCCCGGCTCGGGCTCTGTCTGACGCTTCCCGTAGTTCGGCTGCTTCCACTGGGATACACTGGGAGTTGTAGTCTCCAAGAGGAATGATCCTTGCAGGCCTCCGCTGAGGGGCGCCCTGGAAATTGTAGTTCTTCCTCAGCCCGCGAGGCATCTTGGGAGCTGTAGTCAAACATGTGAGTAAAGAATCCCGAGGACGCTTAACCCTTTCTGGGAAAGGGGAATAATGCGGTTCGTACTTAGCAAATCATTTAACTGTGTGTGCGCAAATCTTTGCACTTTGCAAAGCACTTCCATATAAATCAACAAGCATTTATTAAACGTTTATTATGTGCCAGGAACTGTGCTAAACCTAAGTTGCCCTTAACCATGCGGGGTAGAAAGGACCTTATTATTAAAATCTCCATCTTATATAGATGAAGATGAAAAGTTGTGGCTTGCCCACGGTCAGACAACTAGCTTCTAATTGAGCTACTGTTTCCCTGTCTAGTACTCTTTTCACTACAGCATACTGTTTTGGTTTAAGGGAAGGGGTTAGAAGAGGAAATTCAGCATAAGGCACCAGGTGCTAGATTCCGATCAATCAACAAGCAATTATTAAGCCAAAAATACCCAAGTCTTGCCTCTGCCATAACCTTGACTGGGTAAATGTAAGTTACTTAACCTCTTTCCTGTAGGCAACTAAAGGGATAAACGGCAGAGAAAGGGTTGAGCTGCATTGGTAAAAGGAATGTCCTCACCCGGGAGTTCCCTGCACCAAAGAAATCACAGGGACCCAGCCTTACTCCTACTAAGTATAAGATCTTCTAGAGTCTAGATTCTAGAAGAGACACTTTACATAGGATTCCAAAAAGATGGAGGGACTTGAGGCTATTTGATTCTGAAAGGGAAGCCAAGACCCCTGACCTAGGGGAGGAATAACCTGAGGAATAACCCTCAGAGGAAAGATGATGTTATCGGGAGAAGAGAAGACTATAAGACCAAGAGACAGAAAAACCATCGTTCTGGGCCAGGAGGAGGAGTAGCTGTGGCACTGACCACTTTCTTATTTCTCTTATCTTCTTCCTTGTGTATTGTCTCCCCCATTAGAACCTGAGCTCCGTGAGATAGGGACTTGTCTTACTTCCCTTTTCCCCCAGGACATAATAGTAAGTCAGTCAATAAATATTCGGCACCTACTAGGTGCCAGAGGTGGGGTTTTGCACAGAGTAAAAGCTTAATAATTTTTTTCATCCATCCATCCACTGACACAGTAAACATCTGAGACCATGTTTGAACCCAGGTCTTCTTGATTCCTCTTTGTCCAAGGAGCTCGTTCGTCATCCAGTGAGGTAAGCGACCTTTCCATCCAGGGACCCTCAGGACCCTTTAAAGTCAATGACTGCCCAGAGTAGTGAGCTTCCTCAGTCCCAGCACAGCCGTGTCCCCGGTGTTGCCGTGACGCCCCCGGCCCGCTGGGGGCGCTGTAGCCGCTGAGAGCCAGAGAAGGAGGGGAGGCAGAGACCCGCGGGGCGGGCAGCAAGGTGGGGGAGGGACGCAGGGCGGGCAGGAGCCTGGGGTGGGGGGGGGAGGGCTGGGGACGCCGTGGCCGGGCCGGGCCGGGCGGGGAGGAGGAGTCGGGGCCGGGCTGGAGGGCGGGCGGCGGTAGCGGCGGCATGGCGGAGCCGAGCGGGGCCGGAGCCGGGGCCGGGACCGGGACAGGGGCCGGGACCGGAACCGGGGCCGAGCCGGGGCCAGGGCCTCCGATCCGGGTCACAGTCAAGACCCCCAAGGACAAGGAGGAGATCGTGATCTGCGATCGCGCCTCGGTGAAGGAGGTACGGGCGCTGCTGTCCGTTCTGCGGGCCGCGGAAGCGGGAGGAGCGGCGCGCTAGGGGCCGGGCCGAGCCGGGCGCGGGCGCGTGAAGAGGGATGGAGGGGGCGGGGAGGAAAGGCTGGGGGGAGGGGAGGAAGGGGGCCTGTGGCACATGGTGGGGAGGGAGGAGGCTAGTTCATCCCTGGAAACCGACGTGGGGTAGGGGAAGAGAGGTTTGCAGAAGTGGGGTTGGGGGCACCCAGACTCACGAAGGTCCGGGCAGGGGAGAAAGTGAGGGGGAGGTGTGGCCCCAGTACCAGTCCTGTGGCTCTGAGGGGTGAGAGGAGGATGTCCCGCTGCCCCAAGCCCCCCATTCAGACGTTTCCCTTTAAGGCCTTGCTTGCCCCCATGGGGTGTTTGTTGGTTGTAGGCTGGCCTGGCCCTGATCCCCTCCTTCACTGCTTCCATCCTAGAATGAGTTTAAAGATAACGACACCCTCCCCCACCCCCCCCCCCCCAGTATTTAAAGGTAGAGAGTAAAACTGAAGGGGAGCATGGGCTTTGGATCCAAGTGAAGGAAGAAAGGTTAATAGTAGCAAGGACTTTTTGAGGGGTGTGAGCTGTTGTGTAGGGACAAAAGACCCAGAGTCAGAGAAACCAGATTGGAATTTAAGCTCCTCTGCTAACCTTGGAGAAGCCCTTTCAGACCCTCACTTAAACTCATCTTTTGGAGTTGGACTAAGTGATCCGGAAGGTCCCTTCCATCCTGGAATCCAGTAATCAAGGGAGGACTAGTCCCCATGGACCTCATCTCATCAGAGAGAGTATACAGCAGGACATAGAGATGCTAGATTGGAGGGAAGATTTCTGATGGCTGAAAATTGGAGCAAGGGAATAAAAGGATTCTAAAGAAGAATGAGCTGTTGGACAGTAGTGAGGTGGGGCAGGCCACACTGACCCTGGACTTTTGACCTGATGTCACAGTTCAAAGAGGAGATCTCCCGGAGGTTTAAGGCCCAGCAAGACCAGCTTGTCCTGATCTTCGCTGGCAAGATTCTCAAAGATGGAGACACCTTAAATCAGCATGGGATCAAGGATGGGCTCACTGTCCATTTGGTAATCAAGACCCCACAGAAGTAAGTTTGGGATAACCAATAAGAATTACCCTTTGAATGGTCCTTGAAAGGCTACTGGGGTCAGTATCCCTGCTTTCTTACTCATCCTAACCCAGTAGGACTCATTAATAGGTCAGAGAAGGAGATGCTATAGTCTTGATTGCCATTTTGGAGTTTTTAAGTGTTTAAAATTTAACTTAACATCATCTTGGTATAGTGTTAGTTCCCTGGGAAAATGGAGGCTGGTGCCTTCCTTTTAAAATCCTTGCTGAGAAGCTTGATCCCTTATTAGCCTTCCATTTCTTTTTTTAATTCTTTTGAAAAAATTTTATTGATGACTTTTCTTTTCATTCCATGTTACTTTCCAGTAGTTCTATCATCCTCAATCCTACAATATAATACTCTTCCCTGTAGCAAAAAAACTGTAGTAAAGCAAAACAGAGCATCATATTGATTAGTTCATCCATTTATCTCATTCTGCATTTATCGTCATTCATTTTTCTGTCAAGGGGAGGAAAGTGTTTTTGGCTATTTTCAGTCCTTTGAAGTTGGTATTTGTTACTGCCTGGATCAGGTAATGATGGCTAGCATTTATATAGCACTTTAAGTTTTATGAACCATTTTACCTCATTTAATCTTCAACATGGCAGTCCTCTTGCCCACTGTACTATCTAGCTACCTAATGTTCTGATGGCTTTCATTGTTTTCCTTTACATTAGTATGATCATTGAGTAAATTATCATAATAAACTTCTGGTTCTGCTCATTTTGCTCTGTATCAGTTAATTCAAGTCTTCCCAAGTTTCCCTGAACTCTTCTTATTTGTCATTTCTTATGGCGCAATAATATCCCATCACATTCATGGTACTATGATTGAGAAGAATGTTGGATTTAGAATCAGAACATTGGTTCAAACCCTACCTAACATTTGTAACCTCTTTGACCTTGAGCAAATCTCTTAACCTCACTAGTTCTTAGTTCCCTTGTTTGAAAAATGAAAAACGGACTCCCAACTCTAAATCTATGAGCCTATGCTCTAATTGATGGGTACTTTCTTTATTTCCAGTTTCTTTCTATTTCAGAAAGTATTATCATAAATATTTTTGTGTATGTGGATCCTTTCACTTTGTCCTTGACCTGCTTAGAATATGTCAATAAATCACTTGCTAAGTCAGTAAACATTTATTAAGCACCAACTATGTCAGGCACTGTGCTAAAAAGGAAAGAAAGTTCCTGCCCTCAAGGAGCTTCCAATCCATTGTGGGAAGATAGGGAAGGAGGAATGGGTACCTGATTCAGGAGCATGGTGAAGAACTCAGAAAAGTTCCAGAGGAGTGAAGCCAGGTGAGAAATGAGATGTCCTAAACTGAGCTCCCCCCTTAAGCAGAGATTTGAAAGTTCATGGCACCACCTTTCAGCCATAAGGGCAAGGCGTAGCAAAGAAGTGAATTCTCACAACTGAAAAAATCTTTCAGGATGATGAGATTTTCCCAATAATGAGCTTCTTGGGGCCTGTTGGAGAAGACACAGATATCCCAGAGTAGTGTAGTCAGGTGCAAAATGAGGAACCCCAATACTGGGATTACTGGTGTTAGTGGGAGTAGGGGGGAGGTGTGTGTACATATATATAAAATATGTATGTGTGTATAGAGCACTTTAAGTTTTATGAGCCATTTTATCTCATTTGATCTCTCTCTCTCTCTCTCTCTCTCTATATATATATATATGTATATATATATATATACACATATTGTTTAGTGACTTTTCTAGCCCATTTCCAAATTGTTTTGTAGAACAGTTGGACCAGTATGAACTTATAGTTCTAGCAATAGTGCATGAGTGTGCTTATCTTCCCTCATGTCTTCTAACATTTACCATTTACCATGTAGTCATCTTTACCCATGTGCTGGGTATAGGGTAAAACCTCAGAGTTCTTTTAATTTTCATTTCTCTTATTATTAATGATTTGGAACATTTTTTCATGTAGTTGTCAATAGTTTGCAGTTTTCATTTGAAAACTACCTGCCCCTGGCTTTTAATAATTTTATATTTAAGAAGTTTCTCTAATTAATATATATATATATATATATATATATATATATATATATATATATATACACACACACACACATACATACATGTATATGTATTATATTCCTATAATATGCATATATGTATATTATTTAAATATATAAGTGCCCATACCTTGGATGGTCAATACTGTCATTATCCCCACTTTACAGATGAAGAAACAGACCAAGAGAGGTTGAATGACCTCCCAAGGTCCCACAGCTAATACAAATCTGAGGCAGGTTTTGAACCCAGGTCTTATGGGCTCCAGGTCCAAAAATCTTATCTTCCCCCAATTGTCTGTGTGTATTAGTTCCTTCTGTATCTTGGTGGACTTTTTTTTTTCTAGTTCTGTTGTCCATTTTGGCTCTTTTTTGGCTCTTTTCTAGGCCCCTTAGTTGAGAGGAGTCAGTAGGGTATTAAAAAGAACGTTTTGTTTTTTTTTTTTAAGAAGGACTGCCTGAGAGTGACCTGGAGAACAACAGGTTTTTGGGAAAGAGAACATTGTCTTCCATGACATTCTAGGGATGCTGTGCTGATTGAGTGGGCAAAGAGCATCAAACTTTGAGCTGAAAACTCTGAGTTCAAGTGTTGGAACTGCTGCTGTTTACTAACTGTGTGACTATGGGCAACGAAATCATTGACCTCTTTGAGTCTCGGTTTTCTCACCTATAAAATGGGAATGTTATATGTACAACTTCCCCCAGGAAATTGTGCAGGAGGAATGAATGCTTACTATGTAGTGTAGTAGAATGGAAAGCTGGCCTGAAGGCCAGGAAGACCTGGGCTCAAGTCTTACCTCAGAAACACATTAACTGTGTGACTCTGGGCAAGTCTCCTCTCACTGCTCTAGGTAGTTCTCTAAGACTCTTAAGTTACAGAGAAGTTGTCATCTTACATTGGTAGGCAACTAGATGGTTCAGTGGACACTTGGTGGTTGTGTGACTTTGGGCAAGTCACTTGACCTGTCTACCTTAGTTCCCTCATCTGTAAAATGGAGACAGTAAGAGCACTTACCACTCAGAATTATTGTGAGGACCAAGTGATGAAATATTTGCAAAGCACTTAACATAGTACTCTGCACGGAGAAGGAACTTAATAAATATTTGTTTTCTAACTCGGTAAAGGGAGTTTCTTCCCTTTGAGAATATTGATGAAATCACAGCTGTAGTGCCTTTCCCTGGCCCTGCTGTGTGCTAAGGACTAGGGATAGAAGCACAAAAGAAGACAGTCTGCCCCACAAGGGGCTATGTGACCCTGAACAGGAAACATTTCTAATGGGGGGAACACCTTTTCTTCATCCTTTTCTCTCTCCTCCCCCTGGGGCTCAGATTTACCTGTAGTCATGTAGCAGGAGTTTAGGGGGCCAGTTCTGGTGCCCAGGTCTCCTGAAAGCAGGGCTAGTTCTCCTAAGCTAACACTGCTTTCCCATCTGAGCCTCCTTGTAAATTAGGGGTGGGAGAGGGATGTGGAGTTGTGATTCTAGCTCTAATATTCTGTGCTTCCATAATTCTGTGATTCCTGGGTTCGGGGTTTAGAATTTTCCCTCTGTCCTCAGGGCTCAAGATCCCGCTGCTGCTGCCTCCACTGCTACTGCTGCTGCTGCCACCGCTGCTACTGCTGCTTCCTCTTCCCCAGATGCTGCTTCTGCTCCAGCCCCCACGACAGCTTCACCTGCTGCCCCTGCTCAGCCATCCACCTCAAGCAGCACTGTCCCTGATGCTGCTAGTGGAAACCGGAGGAACAGTGGAGGTGGTCCAAGCCCAGGAACTGGGGATGGGCCTTCTAGTGGGCCTGCATCCATACTCTGTAAGCCACTTGGGGAGGGATGCTCACATGCTTGTGTTCCACTTTGGGTTGGGTTGTTAGAAATCCAGAGGCAGAAATGTGCTGCCTGCTCTTGAAGGACTTCCACTGTAGTTGTGTACTGAGGGAAATGTGACATACCCTTGGGTTGGGGACAGAAGTTCTATCGTGTATGTATGCTAAGAGGGAGAAGGGATTTGTGAGGTAAGGTTGGGGTCATTTTTAGGAAGGCTTTCTGGAAGAGGGAAATGTTAAGCATGATTACGAAGAGGGGATTGGATGGCAGGGATTGGGGTTAATGAAATTCAGGTGCTCCAGGTGGAGCCAGGCTGAGGGTTCCTAAGAGGTCAGTCAGTGAGCATTTCCTGAGCGCTCTCTATCTGCTAGGCACTGTGTCAAGCACTATGGCTACAAAGAAAGGCAAATACAGTCTCTGCCCTGAAGGAGGAGCCTGAGATAGAATCAGGATGGAGAGAGAGTCCTGGGGGCCTTGGCTGCTGAGCCAGGTTTGGGTATTGGCCAGAAGGAAGCTCTGATGATTTGGGAAAAGAGAAGGATAAGGAAATAGAACAGCTCTTAAGGGAAGTAATTTGAGGGTAAGCTAAGGAACAGTGTGATAAAGGCCCCCATGAATGCAGAGGTGGGGCCACAATGGGGCCTTATAAAGAGGAATGGGAAGGAACAATTCTGAGCAAACAGCTATAACCAAACCTAGAGGGAATTAGTGATGTTGTGGTAGGAATGGGGAGGTGGGATCCATGGCAGCATGTCTGTGTTGTATTCATGACTCAGCTCCTCTTCCTGCAGCTGGCTTTGGGGGAATCCTAGGACTCGGCAACCTAGGCCTTGGCTCAGCTAATTTCATGGAGCTACAACAACAGATGCAGAGGCAGCTGATGTCCAACCCTGAGATGCTGTCCCAGATCATGGAGAACCCCCTTGTTCAAGACATGATGTCCAACCCTGACCTGATGCGCCACATGATCATGGCCAACCCACAGATGCAGCAACTCATGGAGAGGAATCCAGAGATCAGCCATATGCTCAATAACCCAGAGTTAATGAGGCAGGTGAGTTGTGTTTTCAGGAAGCAGGTGGGAACCCATTCAACCCTTTGTCCTTAACCTTCCTGTCACTATCCCTTCCTTGACAGAGTATTTCTCTCTCAGTGCTGGTCACTCAATGGGAACAAAAGGAGGGATGGTTCCTACCCTAGGAGAACTTCAGGTCTAATAGAGAAAACATGCATCCCCAAGACACGCAGTCACCAGCACAGAGGCAGAAATTGCCAATCCAGCTGGACAGACTTGTAGCTATTACACATGGTGGGAAGTGGGTTGAGGTGGGAAAGTCTGGGAAGACTACTGATCCAATTCAGTCCAACCCAACAAGTATTTATTAAGTACTTACTATGTATAAAGCACTGGAAATATAGAGACAAGATGAAAAGCAGTCTTTTGTCTTCAAGGAAGTTACATTCTACTGGGGAAAGGCAGGAGAGAAGGAAGTGTGGAGAGGGACTGTTACTCAGAAGGGGAAATGTGGCACACAAGAGGAGTGGAGACTGGATGTGGAAGGGTAGAGACTGCCTATTCACAGACTGTGCAGATGGTTTAATCCCCCTTTCCCTGATTAGTGCTGAGATGCTTGGGCTTGGTGGGAGTAGAGATCCAGAAGGCAGAAGGTGTGTGGTGGGAGGGTGGGAAGGATTGGATAAAGTTGAGGTCAGTTTGGGAAGGCTATCCAGAGGAGGAAACCATCTCCCTCCAAAGGAACTGCTATCCCTGATCCTCCTAGCCAGAGGTACAAGGAAGGGGGCACATGGAACCCGTTTGACTCTTCTTACTGGGATTTTCTTGGCAGTTCATTTTGACCTCAGGCCAACCTCTTCCCAAAACCCTGGCTCTCTTGTGCTCAGTCCCATCATATTTTGGTCTTCTCTTTGCCCCTAAATAATATGTTGACATAGCCAGTCCTGGAGGAGGATATCTGTTCTCTTTACTTCCTAATCTACTAGTGATCCTCCCTCTGAAAGGCAGGATGGGATGGGGAGCTGGGTTTAGAGTAGCTTTGCCCCATTCTCAGCCACCTCTGGTCTCATGTCTCATCCTATCATTTTTCCTTCTGCCAGACCATGGAACTGGCTCGAAACCCTGCCATGATGCAAGAGATGATGCGCAACCAGGATCGGGCCCTGAGCAACCTAGAGAGCATCCCTGGGGGATACAATGCCTTGCGCCGCATGTACACAGACATCCAGGAGCCCATGTTCAGTGCCGCTCGGGAGCAGGTGGGAGCCAGTGACCAGTGGGGCTGAGGGGCTCCACGACCTCAGTATCTTAGAGGGAAGGGCTGGTTAAAGATCAAAGACCTTCCAAATGTGAAGCTGGGACAATTTGAGTGATCGTGTCTTCTTATCCCTCATACCCCAAAACTCCATCAGCTGGGAGATGGTCCCAGTAAGGGTACATGAGGGTATGGTATGTACCAGGCTGAAAGTTACACAGTCAATGAGAAAATGTGTCGCCATCCCGTGTCCTGAGTGACCCTTGTGGGTAAGGTGCTATCCCAGGTGCTAGAGATGGAATTCACAGGCTGTCTATTCAGACCCAATAATGGTAGCTCAGCCAGAGAAATAGGAAGAGCAGAATGTGGATGCCAGTCATAGAAACAGATGGTTCTGGATTATCTCTAGGCCCTTACTAGCTAGTCTGTACAATTAACTCAATAGATTTCCATCTTGCTTCTTTCTCCGTGGGGAGGGGGAAGCTTTAGGGAGAGGTTTGTTTTCACTCCTTAATATGAAACTTTTCCCTCCTCCCAGTTCGGCAACAATCCCTTCTCCTCATTGGCGGGGAATTCTGACAGCTCCTCCTCCCAACCTCTCCGGACTGAGAACCGGGAACCCCTCCCTAACCCCTGGAGCCCCTCAGCCCCCACCTCCCAGGCCCCAGGGCCTGCTGGGGAGGGCACCGGAGGCTCAGGGACCAGCCAGGTGCACCCAACAGTCTCCAACCCCTTTGGGATCAATGCAGCTAGCCTGGGGTCAGGTATGTTGTGGGGGGTGGGGGGAGTTTAGAGGGGTCAGCACAGCATCCCCCTGCCCAGGAACAGAATTTTGTTCACCCCTTCGAAGGATATTCACATCTGAGGTTGGATTATCAGCCTTGTGACATGAAGTCCCTGCAGGGTGGGGTAGAGACAGGAGTCACTTAGAAAGTAACTGGTTCCTGTCCCGGCCTGGTTTCTCTCACTCTAATTGAACATTCTGTATAAGGAACAGTGATAGACTGTGGGGAAACCAAAACAGAAAACTGTCCTGCCGTCAGAGATCTTACATTCTGCTTGGGGGAATCTAATCCAGTGGATTTGCTTTCCTTGGCCATGTTAAAGGGGTTGGGAATCTTCTGGAATTATCCCAAGAGAAGGGAAACACTGAACACCTGACATGACCCATCTCCTCCCAGATCAGTCATTCACCGAGCATGTATTAAGTGGTTAAGATGTGCCATGTACTATGCTAAGCACCAAAATTATGGTAGCTCTGGCCCTGCCCTTGAGGAGCTTATGTTCTGTCAGTAACTACAGCTTTATGCCACTAGACAGAAAGATGTGCTCACTTTACATTTGGCCCTCCATTTTCTCTGTTCCTGGGGAGTGGAGCAGACTCAGATCCCTTGGGAATACTGATCTTTCCTTAGTGAAATGGCAGGGACGTGTTCTAGCTCCAAATGGGGATAGGGAGGAATTCCAAGTGAGTTTTTCCTTTATTGGTCTTTTTGAGCTGTGCACATAGAAGTATGATGAGAAATGAATGAAATACGGCTTTTGATTCAAGTCTGAATTTTTTTACTTCTGTGGTTCTCCCCTTTCTAGGGATGTTTAATAGCCCTGAAATGCAAGGTCTTCTCCAGCAAATTTCAGAGAATCCTCAGCTAATGCAAAACATGATCTCTGCCCCATACATGAGAAGTATGATGCAGACGCTTGCCCAGAACCCCGACTTTGCTGCTCAGGTATTGAACTGGGTGGGAGGGAGCTTTGTTGGAGGAAGAACTCATCCCTATGTGAAAAGGACTCATCATCAAAGCTTCCTCCAAGACTTCCTCCAAGGTTCCTGGTTCTCTCCTTGATGCTTGTGTAGAACTCAAATGCCTGGGCTCCCAGTTAATAGGTTTCTTGTCTCTGCAGATGATGGTGAATGTCCCATTGTTTGCTGGAAATCCCCAGCTGCAGGAGCAGCTGAGGCTCCAGCTCCCTGTCTTTCTTCAGCAGGTGAGATCCGAGATTCTAAGGGAGGGGTGGTGTTTGAATCCCTAAAGGGAAAGACTTACATTGCTAGGGGGAGAATTCCAGTTCTATGGGCAGAGAACCCAGATGAAGTTTGTATATAGATGTGTGTATGTGGGGGAGAAGGCACCTTGTGGCATGGAGTGGGTAAGGTGTCTCCTAGGACAGTGTGGTCAAGTTCAAATAGAAAGGGATCCCTGGGACAGCATATTGACTTAGGAAACCACACATTAATGTTGTCTGTTGTGTTGTATTTTTTAAATTTATTTTGTTAAACATTTCCCAATTACATTTTAATGTAAATAAACTCCAGGGGAGTTTTGAGGCAAGGAATTTGACACCTGCCCTAGGGTGTAAGACCAGGGCTGCTCAGAGTCCTCCTTCCTCCCTTCCTTTCTCCCCCTTTCTCACTGGGGGGGGGGGGGTTGCCCAAGCTCCTCTTTTTTTTTCCCACCACCAGATGCAGAACCCAGACTCGCTGTCCATTCTCACCAATCCCCGGGCCATGCAGGCCCTGCTACAGATTCAACAGGGGCTGCAGACGCTGCAGACGGAGGCCCCAGGGCTGGTGCCCAGGTGAGGCGACTGTGCAGCCTTCAGAGTCCCTCTCCTCACCGTCAGGTGTTAGGAGATGCAGACTTAGAGGTCGTTTCCTCCCACCTCTGCCTCATGCGCTCCATTTTGCAGACGAGGACCCCAGAGTAACTTGCCCAAATTGACTTAGAAGATTAATGATAGATCTAGGAATAGAACCCAAGTTTTAAGATTCCCAGTCCAGGGCTCTCTCTACTCTGTCATGCCATAATGACTGTTAGTGATGTAGCACTTTAAAGTTTACAAAGCACTTAATGTATTTATCTCATTTTGAACCTCACAACAACCAGGTGAGTCAGGTACTGTTATTATCTCTAGTTTGCAGGTCAGGAAACAGGCTTAGAGACATTAAGAGACTCACCTGAGATCCCTTACTCGCTTTCTGCAGCAATTCTTGAACCCATGTCTTCCTGTCTCCAAATCTTACACTCTGTCCTGTTCCATTTGACTTCTATCTGTCTCCATCGAACTCTTGTGTTTTGTGTCTCTTTTCTATTTGTCTTACTTTCATGCTAGCTCCATCCATGTATCTTTGGTGTCTTTCCATCTCTCAGCTTTCCATGGACTGATTCCCATCTCTTCCTGCCCACAGCCTTGGCAACTTTGGGGCACCCCGGATCCCACCAGCCCCTGCAGGAGGTAGCAGCGGCTCAGAGCCCCCCATCACTTCCCCATCCACGCCAGCTAGTGCCTCTCCCGGAGGGGGCACCACCAGCCCCCAGCAGCAGCTGATGCAACAGATGATTCAGCTATTGGCTGGAGGAGGAAACTCCCAGGTGTGTATTTGCTGGGCTGGGTATCATGTGTCTGTATCAGGGGAAGTGCATAAAAGGAGTCATGGGATGTTGGCTATAGGCTTCACTCCTCTATCTCAGAGAAGAGGGCTTTATGAGGCCAAGATTGGGCTGGGTGTTCATTCTCTGAGGTCCTTTCCAACTCTTGAGTCCCTGAATCCAGACAGTTTTTTGAGATTCCAACAGAGGCTCCATTTAATTTTTACAACCACTGGATTTAGAAAACTAAGGCAGGATCAGGGAAGCAGTATTCTGTATTGTTGGGCAGACTGTCTTCCTTTCAAGGGGAGTTGAGTTTCATCTAGCCACTTTCTTGGCCAGCAGTCCCCAAGAACATATACTTGCAGGATGAATCCTACCATCAGGGTATCTTCCCTCCAGGTTCAGACACCAGAGATTCGATTTCAGCAACAGCTGGAGCAACTCAACGCCATGGGCTTCATCAACCGAGAGGCTAACCTGCAGGCCCTGATTGCTACGGGTGGGGATATTAATGCAGCCATTGAGAGACTGCTGGGCTCTCAGCCCTCCTAATCCCTGAGACCATCCCTCCACCCTACCCCCCCATCCACATATGCACACCTAAACACTGATCTCCCCTATGTCATTTGGTTCCTTTGACAGCTCCCCAACCTCTCCAGATCCATAACCTCATCTCCTATGACTTCAACCCCTGTCTCTTGGTCTTCAAGCCTCTTCAGACAGTAAGGGGGAGGCATTTGGGGCATGGCAACCTAACCCCATAGCTCTGTCTTGAGTCTCTTGGTTCTAATTGTACATCTTTCCTCCATTTTGCCCCTGCCTGACCTTTGGCAAGAGATATTTAAGCAATTTTGACTTTGGGGGGGGGGGGGTTTCCCAACTCCATACATGACTGCCCCCCATATTCTTCATAACTTATCATTAACGGAACTGAGTCATGGGATGACATGATTGATTGGCTTAGTCTGTTAGGGAATATTGGTCTTCCCCTCCTAATTGATTATGGAATCTTTTTGTGTCTAATTCTGGCAGTACCCCAGGTTTCTTAAGAAAGCCTTCCCATACCACTTCCCACCAGTCCCATCTCCAACCTTAACCCCCTCCTTCCTAATGAAGGGTTGTGAGTTTTGCTTCCAAATGGGAGAGAGCAGGTAGAGCAAACAGTTAGTATAAGATGCCCCCTTTCCATTCCCCCAGTATATATTCCTATTCTGATCACCACTTATGTGCACAGCTCTTTTGTGGGTTCTTCTGTGAAAGAGGAAAGGAGAAATTGTTTCCCTATTGGGGAGGGAGATGGATCACTCTTTCAGGATATAGAAACAAGGTGGGGGGCGGCTAGGTGGCACAGTGAATAGAGTACCGGCCCTGGAGTCAGGAGTACCTGAGTTCAAATCCGGCCTCAGACACTTAACACAAAAACTAGCCGTGTGACCTTGGGCAAGTCACTTAACCCCAATTGCCCTCCAAAAAAAAAAAAAAAAAAAGCAAAAAAAAAAAACAAGGTGGGAAGATCCTGCCAGATAGGGATCTTAAAGTCAGTGGTGCAAATAAGGAGTGGGGTGCAATGAAGCTTCCTGGAGGAGAGAGTGGGTGTCCCAGTTGTTGGAACAAATCAGAATGGATAGTGAGTCAGAAACTAGAAAAAGCTAGTAACCCTAAGGGCAAATTGTGGTTTGTTAGACTGGGGTAGAGAGTGAATCTAGGAGAAGGGACTTATAAGTCCTAACTAGGGATTGGAATTAGAAGAGGGTAATTCTCAATACCCACAATGGTTCCTGTTGACTGCATAACCACCAAGCACAGAATGTTGATGCCCTTCCCTTTTACCTTCCCCCCAACACAGACACAAACACATTCTCCATGTGCTCAAGACCACCAGGGGCTTGTCCAGGTCTGAAGTGACCAGTGCCTTTGGCCCTCCCCTGGGAATTAGGGTTTGTCCCAGAAGGGGCTGAGATTTTTTTCCCTGCCGCTCAGGGATATTGCAGGAGGGAGGGTCCTATGTTCTAGTTTTAGAACCATCTCCCCCAAAGAGAAATGAGGGTTTGCCAGTCTGGGGGTGGGATGGGAATAGCTGGTATGCAGAAGTCTTGATGCCGAATAAGGATGAGCATGCCCCTTTGAAAAGGGGCAAGGATATCACCCAACCATCCCCTCCCCCTCCACACACACATGCACATATACGCATACACATGTACATAATCACCCCAATCCCTGAATACTGGTAAGTGCTTTAAGATCATAGGATAGAAGAGAGATGGGGGCCCTCAGCCTCTACATCCAGAGCCTATGCCTTTCTTACCTCTGTGTTCATTCCCTTCTCCAAGTTCTTCCTTTTGTCCTCTGTGCTGTAAAACCCTATTTGAAGGAGGAAGTGGTGACAAAGTCTTTTTTTTTTTTGAGCTGGGGTTGGAGACCAAGATAGTAGAGAACAGACGCCTCATCCCTACCCTGTTCCTCCAATCCCATGTAAATAAATGACGTGATCTTTGTCGAGAGGGTATATTGGTGTTGTTTTCTGGGAAAGAGAAAACTGTCAGAAGCCGACCTGTAGTTTGAGGCTTTGGAGGGGATTCTGTGGCAGGAAAGCTTTGATTTGTCCCTTCAAGGGGCAGAAGAAGAAGAGGCTTATGTTGCAGTAATACCCTAAGTGAATGTTAGACAACAGTAAGGACTCCGATTGCCACAGTGTCTTAGGAGAAATTTGAAATTGAGAGGTCATCCTTGCAGACGTACAGGAGTACTTTTCCTTATAGCTCTGGCCAGGGTAAGGAGCAAGATGAAGGGAAGCCTGGAAGAAACAACAAAGTAGTGGTATCTATTACCTTCCCCTTTTCTTGTCTCAGCCAGGAAGAAGTCTGTTCGTATCACAGCCAGCAGCCTTTGGGGCCCTAGTGCAATGATTAGCTACATCTGGATTCTAATGACAGCTCTTTGGACCAGGTTTATATTGGGTCCAGTTCTGGGCTCCACAACTTAGAGGGGTACTTTGACAGGAATGAGTCAAGAGCTGGTGTGGGGAATCCACACCATGGCCTCAAGGCCACCTATAGTCTAGGTCCTTAGGTGTGGCCTTGAAGCCGCAGGTTCCCTAACCCTGAGAAAGGGGTAGTCTGGAAATTATGTTATACAAAGATTTTAACCTGGAAAAATGAAGACCCAGAATAGACATAATAGCTGTCATCAAATATTTGAAGGAGGTTTATGTGGAAGAAGGATTGGATCAGTTTTACTTGGTCCCAAGGGCAAAAATAGAAGCAATGGTCTGAAGGTGCAGAAAGATGCTTAGATTTAGGCCTAATTGGGGGGGTGGAGCTTCCTGGCAGAAGTGAAATGAGCAGCTTTGAGGGGTTCTCTTTTCTGGAGGTGTTCAAGGACAGGCTGGATGATTGCTTGGGGATGAGGATTAAAGGGGTCCTGCTCAAATACAGGTAGAACTAAACATTTTATCTGCCTTCCACCTAAATCTAAGATTCCCAGACCTTGGACAAGACTCTTATCTGTGGGTCTTCATTTTCCTGATCTATAAAAGAAAGGGGTTAGACTCAATGTTTTCTCCCTTCTTGCTAGCTCTAGCATTCTCTGAATCTGTGAATAACTCCTGGGAGAATGTTCACCTCTGATCCTTTGCCAACTTCCCTGGAGCAACCTTTCTCACTTTAAGGGATGTGAGTGTAGTATTAGGGATCCTTCTACCTCCCCATGGGTGACAAAGGAGCTGGGGAGAAAGGAATGAAAACGGCCTCCTGGGCTTTCAGTGCCTCACTTGTAAAAGTTGAATGTCTTTCTTCTCACACCACCCTCCCCCCACTCTATGTATTAGTAAAAGTCCTTGAATGCTCTCTAGAAGAGTACATAGGAACAGTTAGAAAGACATAGAGATGCAAAAAAGAAGTACAGAGACACAAGGACGGTAAAGAAATGGCAACAGGTGAGGTGTAGATAAGAGAAAAAGGAGGAAGAAAGCAAATATTTTTTAAAAGTAGAACTAGTAGGGCCCAAAGAAGTACCAATGGCAAAAGTAAAATTTGCCTTTATTTCCAACCAGGAGAAGTATCATTTCCAACCTCCCAATGTCTCTTCCCTGGGAGTTTTTAGGCAGCCCCAGCTTGTCTTAAAGCATCATCATCTTTGGCTCCTATTCTGGCTCTCAGCCAAGTCTCATGGTAATGCACCCTAGTTTGGAACTTCATGCCTTTGAATGCCTTTTTTTTTTCCTTTGGATTCTCATTGGTATAGCCATGCCTGCACATGTATCTCAAAAATGAAGTCATTCTCCAGAGGCGATTGGATGACCTGCCAGGATGACTCTGCTCCTTGTGAGCCCATATATTCATTCTCTTACTCCAGAAGAACGTAGAATTCTGCTGGGTTGGTTATGATCTCTGAGCCATGGATGGTCTATGTGGCCTGAAGGTCTGGAAGTTCATTTGGCATTTAGAATTACTGTCATCATTCATCCTTGACACCTGAGTCTTGACAATCTTGTTCCTCTTTGGCTTCTGTGGCACAGGAGGAATGGGTGAGATGAGATCTTCCTCCTGGGGGTAATCTAAGATGAGGGATGAGTCCTCACCCTGTCCAGCCACCATACTTAAATATGCCTTCTTTTAAGTTAGAGTGGCTTGGTGCAATGGAAAGAAACCTAGACTGGGGGGCAGGATTTAGTAAACTGGAGGTCAGGGAACAGGGATTCAAATCTCAACTCTGTTAATTAATATATAGATGACTTTGGGCAAGTCATTTCCCATCTTTAAAGGCCAGTTTCATTTGCAAAATTAGGGCGTTGGGCTAGATGAACTCTGAAGTCTCTTCCAGGTCTAAAACCTCTGTTATCCTAAATATAAGAAGACCTAAGTGAGTAGCATTAGAAGAAACCTGAGATCACTGGAAACTTATGATCACACTACCTTTCCACATATTCGTGCTATGCAAAGGATACATGAAAGGGTCATGAGAAAAATAATAATGGTTGCCATTGTGGTGTTTGTCATTTATTTAGGGGAACAATACAGCTACATGTAATGGCTGAAGAATCTTTAAAACAGTTTAGATGAACATATAGGCATAACTTCATGTAATAGGTTTCTGAAAAATGAATAATTTTAAATGCACTGGACTCTAATGACTAGAGGAACCCACTGTTTAGGTAGATCCCATGGTGAATCTTTTAGTTAAGTAAAAACTTCTAGAACCACAGAATGTTCAAACTGAGCAGAATCTTCTTATTCAACCCTTTTACAAGTGTATAAACTAAGGCTCAGAAAGAGGAAGTGATTTATTCTCATTAGGAGGTGAGTAGAGATGGCAGCATTTATTGTCTTTGTATATCCCCAACTAGAGCTACCCAGTACATGTCATATAGTAGGCACTTAATAAATGCTTATTGAGTCACAGCTAAAGGTCATACAAGCATACAGTAGCAGAATCAGGACCCAGAATCTCTTTTTGTAAAATAGTCACCCCTTATTTGATGAGTTTTCTAAATATGGGTTGTTCATGAACTGTCTACTTAAAGAGGGGGAACATAACTGTGATAAGTGCTAGGACATACTATAAAGGTGTGATCAGAGCCAAGTGAAGCCAAACTTCCTGAAGAAAGAACATTTTGAACAAGCCTTGCAAGGAGCACTAAGGATGTGGAGTAAAGATCATCTCGGCAGGGGAATGGCTTGTGGAAAAGCTTGGTCCTGGTTGTTGGCCACCAGGATTGGGGAGGGGAAGGTTAGAGGGGAATTGGTCAGCAGATTGGCCCCAGGAAATGAAATGAGGATGACCCAATAGAGTTGGCTGGCTTAGGGGCTTTGAAAGCTGGGTAGAGAAGCTCAAAATGGAGGTTGTGGGTAAAAGTCACTGCTATTGGTTCTTGAAGGGGGAAGAAACACTTATTGTGTGTGACAGAAGACAGGTACTGGGGAAGGGGAAAGTGGGTGAGTGAAAAAGTTTCTTACAGTGGTCTTGTCTTGACTGTCAACATAGCCTGGATCTTTGCCAAGGTTGTAGATAGAAGTCCTTGATGTAATAAAGTTGTCCAAGAGATATGATTTTGTATCTAGATCTCATGCCTCCTTGGGCTCCTAAGGGAGAGGATGGAGAAGAATGTTAAGAGGAAAGCCTTCTCAGTTCAACCAAGGGGCTTCTAGCCCCTTGCCCATGTTACCAATCACTGCCCCATTCCCAAATCTCATTCTCACTTTGGGTTGCTTTGATAGAAAGATCAAACTATTTGTCTTCTTCATTCAAGTCTGAAGAACAATAATTATTGGAAACAATGAGGCCCAGACATGATACCCCTCCTTTCCCTATACTCCCCCACACTTAAAGTTCTTCAGTCCTTCATGGCCTCACAGAAGAAGTTGTCACGGCAACGAGAGTGGGGTCTCAAGGACTCTTCTCTAAAGAAGGGGCAGATTCCAAAGCTTAATGAGCCCTGTCTCTTGGGGCTTTCACCCTTTCCCTTCTCTTTCCTGGCCAGGCAAACTTCCTGGAAAATGAGAAGGAAGTAGTCGAGAAGCCAAAGGGACATTTCACTACAGAAGGCAGACTGCTCAAACAGCTCATGTCAAGATTGCTTGAAATAATAATTATGAGAACTCAAATTTATGTAGCCCCTTGTGGTTTTCAAGGTGGTTTCCTCAGGATAATCCTTTGAAAGAAGCTAAGCAGGCAGTAGACCCCAAAGATTTGGGTAGTGGATCTAAAAAGGGATCCAGGAGGATCTTCCTTTTTAGTCTCTAAAGCAATACAATGATTTGGAAAGTATTCCTGACTTGATGTGCTGCTAAAATTTGATTTCTGACCCTCTTTTTCACTAAATGTCTATGGTAGGCCCTTCCTTTACAGTCCCCTTTTGCCTTCCTATATCATCCGTCCCTGGCAGTTCATAACCTGCTCTAACCTGGTAGGTATAGATGTAGAGGTGAAGGTACAGATGCCTCAGATTTATTTTTTTCTCCATTCCCTACCTTTTAGACAACAAGTCGTAATGTCCACCATTTGGGTGTCCCACCAGAGCCTCAAACTTAACATGTCCAAAATGTACTTAAATCCCCCCACCAAGCACTGCTGCTCTTCCTCTCTCTGATTAGGGTGCTCCCAACTAAACTTTAGCATTTTAATCCTCTACTCCTTTTGTCACCCCCTATCCAGCTAGCTACCTGTAGTCTTAGATTTACAGCTGGAAGGGACCTCCAGTCTTCTCTCATTTAACAGATGAGGAAACTGAAGGTCAGGCAGACTTGCCTGGAGTCACTGAAATAGTAGAAGCAAGATTTGAATCCATGCCTTCTGGCTCCAGAGATAGTGCCTTTTCTATCATACTATGCTGGCCCTCTCTCAGTTTTCCTTTCCAATGTTTCCCTACTATCTTCTCCATTCAGTTCCCATGATTGGCATCCTTTTTCATGTCCTCATTTCTTCTTGTCTGAAAGATTGGAACAGCCTCTTGACAGGTCTCCCTGCCTCCAATTTCCCTCTAATCCATCCCACACATCAGTCTGCTAGATATCTATCTCTAAAGTGGACTTTGATACCATCTGATACCTTCTTTTCTCATCACTGCTTACCAAATAGTGCCCATGTTCTTAAGCCTGGCATACAAAGCCCTACATGAAACTTTGTCTCAACTCGCCTCTATTTTATCTCCTGCTGTTGCCTTAAATCAGTGAAGATGAACTATATTCCAATAATTATTGTTCTTCAGACTTGAATGAATCAGTCTTCCCAAAACTTCTGCCTATACACCCCTTCCTTTTCCAGGTGTTCTCTCGACCTGGAATGTTTCAGTAGACTAGTTGTGCTTACTGTATGCATCACCTTGGACAAAGCATTTAACCTTTCAGGCTTCAGATTCTTTGTCTGCCAAATGAAGGGACTAGACCAGTTGGCCTCTAAAGACCCTTCTAGTTGCATACTATGAGATGAACTCTAAATGTCCCACCCCCCAACTCAGAAATCCTATAATTCTACAAGTGTCTGCCTTCATCCTTCACCCCCATCTCTGCTTATCAAAATTTAAGACAGTTCATGTGTTACTTCCATGAAATAATCTCTGATTTCCACAGATGTGTCCTCATTTTTACCCTGGATTCCATGTTACTTTCTACCTCTCATGCCATTTATAACACCATAATGGGAGAAGCTATCAGAAACCTAGATCTGCATTTTCTCTGAAACTGGCTTGGTTACTCTGGACAAGTCATTTAATTTTTCAGAGCTTCAGTTTTTTTATACATAAAATGGGATGAATAATAATCTCATTGCCTAAACTCACAAGGTCACTGTGAGGAAAGCTGTTGGCATGGGCGTGTGGAAGCCACCTCATACTCTGATTGTTAAATTTTCACATTGGAAATAGGCAAAAGGTACAAATCAGAACTTGATTTTTTTTATCATCTTAAGAAAGTGATGAATAAAATGTTAATAATATTCATTAAACTTTAAAATAGCTAGTATGTTTTCAGAGAGCTGGTTTTTAAACATTTACCAGCTCACTACTGGTTTGATAAACCTTAGACTTGCTATACAGTATGAACGATTATTATATATAATAATAGTATTGTCATACATAACACTTATTGTTATATGTAATTACATATTATCTTATATCCCTTACTAGCTAAAGTCCTTGACATCAGATACTGTCTCCAAGAGTACAGGTAGGAAATAAGGTGTGAGACTGGAACAGTATTGGGGGGCTAGTTTATAAGGGCTTTGAAAGGATTTTGTTTTATTCTGGAAGCAATTGGAAGCCACTGGACTTTATTGAGTAGTGGGGTGGTGGGAAAGGATTTTCCTGGTGAAGAATTGTAACTTTGATAAGCTAAACTGAAGGGGGATTGGAGTGGGCAAAGATACTTGAGGCAGTCAGATCCCATCAGCTGGTGGGTCTTCACCAAAATGACAGTTAAGGGCTTCACATTTATGCTTTATTAGGATGTTAAAGGAAATAGGAATGTATATGCTGGAATACAGAGGGCTCAGGATAGACATGAAAGATAGCTTCAAGTGAAGCACTGTCACATAAAGGAGAGATTTGATTTGTTCCTGATGGCTCTAGAGGGCAGAATTGAGGAAATGAGAGAAAGTAGAGAAGGGGATACAGGATTGATAACAGGACAAATTTATCAAAACTATACAAAAACCAGAATGCTTTCCCTCCTTAAAAAATCTTCCAGCAAAGGCTTAATAACCACTTGTGGTGAGAATCCTTCCGCAAGTATGGATGGATGCATGCATGCAAGCAAGCATTTGTGTATGTATGTATGTATGTATGTATGTATGTATGTATGTATGTATGTATGCTGTGAAGGCCCTTCCAGTTCTGAAATTCTGTAGCTCTATGGCTCATTAATGGAAGAAGTACACACCATGGATCCAATCAAAATACGTGGTTTTTTGAGCCCCTTGCATATGTTAAGGCAGCTCTGAAAAGGAAGCAAAAGATATAGCTTTTATTTGTCTTCAAGGACAGACAAATCCGTGCATAGGTTTTAGTTTTGTTTTGGGGAAAATAAGGAAATAAGCCCAGGAAGTGCCATGTGTGGTTTAATTTGAACCCAAGTCTCTGGCTCTGCAGTCAGTGTTCTTTCCATGGTACCGTGACCAGTAGTATTTGGATTGATAGAGAAGAAGGGAAGAATCAAGATTTCCCCAGATTCCAATGCTGGTGACCCAGAACAAACAGCAAGAACATTGGCAGAGGGTGTCCAGGACGAAAACGTCCAGAGGCGGACACACCCGAAACAGCACTTTTTCTGTGAGGTGAGGTTAGCCCTCGGCTAAGATGGGGCCGGCAGTAGAACTACAATCCCCACAAAACATCTCGTGGGAGGACTTCCTTCTACCCAACGGCTTCCGGCGGAAGTTGGTTTTTCGGTCCTCCCGGCGCTGACTCTGTCTTCCGGTTCTGGTGTCGCTGAAGTGGTTCTAGTTTACACGCGGTGAGACCCGACCCTCTGGAAGGGACGGGAGGGATAGAGTGGGGTAAGGGTAGGCGTGGCAGTGGGCGACATATCTCCGTCTTTCTCTTTCCTGGGTCCTGCTCAGCTGCTGCGGTCCGCGGGGGGCTGGGGGAGGGGGATATGACACGTCGACCTGACAGCCCCTGGAGCCACGAAGGCAGTGGGGGCCGGGAGCCATGGTGAGAGGGAAGAGGGCGGCTGCGAGGGGTCGGCGGCTGGGACGAGCTGGGGGGGGGAGGGGGGTAGCATGGGGACTGGGGGAAGTGAAGGTGGCGCAAGCAGGGTTGGGGAGAAAGGTTCGTGGGAATATGAGGAGTGGTCCAAGAGGCCGGGGAGGGGGTTGGCGTGGAGGGGTCTCAACTGTAGCGGTGGAAGCAGAGAGGCTGTTAATCCCTAGACATGTACTTTGTGATGGGAACTGCAATTCTCAAATATCCAGAATATGTCCCAGAGCTGTTGGGTGTGGCTATCCTCCCCTCCCACTCCCCCAAAAAGTGTAGCGAACAACCCATCTTTAACTACCCATCCTGTGGCATTCTTATCCTTGGCCTCCCTTACTTTCACTTGTTACAGGCATCAAGGTGTTGAAGCTTCTCTCCCGACTTGGTGTAATTAATATTTACATAGTGGTTTGAGTTTTGACAAATGCTTTCTTCCAAACAGCCCCTTGAGTTAGTGAGAGTATTACTGTCTCCATTTTACAGATGAGGGAACTAGTTCAAAAAGGTTATATGATTTTACCATAGTCACAGATGTAGGAGATGCCAGAACTAGGACTCACCCCAGATGTTCTAAAAGTCTTAAGGTCAGATATTCTAGAAACAGGCTTGTAATGCATTCACTTAACTCAGAGAGCCCTCCATTCTGGCCACTTGCAGGCTGTCTCCCCTTCATCCATCCCTCAGTCAAAAAGTTGAACAGCTTGTTCCAGCCTGTGGTGCGTTAGAAATTCTATGGTAGAAGGTGCTGGGGCTTAGGATCATAAAAGTAGAGATGGAAGGAACCTCAGAGTCCATCTAGGCCACTTCCTTCCTTTTACATATGAGCAATCTGTGACCCAGGAAGATTAAGAATTTTGCCCAAGATCACACAGGGAGTAAACATCAGAGATAAAATGTGAATGCATCCTCTGGCTCAAGAATCAGTTCTCTTTCCACTATGCCACAATACTTTGGTGAATGCAAAGAGATGTGGCTGTAGAGCCTTTTGTGGAGGCAGACTGAGGACAGTGATTCTGGCTCCAGAGGTCTTGTGATTGGATCTTGATCCCTCAATTCAGTCTAAGTAGCTAATGGTCCTGTCTCACTCCAAAGATGAGGCTGTTGGTGTTTGCGGTGTTGTGTCTGTTCTCTGCTGCGCAAAGTGAAGAAGGGGCCAGGCTTCTGGCTTCTAAGTCACTGCTGAATAGATATGCTGTGGAAGGAAAGGACCTGACCTTGCAATACAACATCTACAATGTCGGCTCAAGGTAATAAACTAGATCTCAGAAGAGTTTTCTGGATCTTCAGATCTCTACTTGATTAAAGTAAATATTCAGAGAAGATGTAGAGAAATAATATCTTAAAGGTATGGTGTAGGACACTAACACCATGTATGTAAGAGAACACATTCAGACTCCTCAGCTAGGAGTTGAGGAGAATCTTACTCCAAGGTGTAGAATTCAGTTTAGATTAATGAACATTATTAAACACATGCTATCTGCAAGTTATTGTACTAGCCCCTAGTGATACAAAGTGAAAACTAGTTCCTTCTCTACTGGAAGAAAGTAACGTAAAGGTCATCTTCAATTTTTAAGAATTCTAAAAGGAGGATGAGGAAACATGGTCTAATTATTCATCTTGTCTTGCAACCTCAGTGTAATTCTCAACTGCTCACTCTCCCCATACATTCAGTTAATTTCTAAGTCCTGTTGTTTCTACCTTCACAACACCTTTCCTACATGCCCCCTTCACTCCACTCATACAACCACCACCCAAGTTCAAGCCCTTATCATCTTGTACCTAGACCGCTTTATTAGCTTCTAATTGGTCTCGCCAATTCAGGTGTCTTTCCCCTCCAAGCTATCTTCCACTCAGCTACCAAAGTGATTGTCTTTCAAGTCTTCCTGTATTAACCGACACCCTCTCCCACACACATGTAATGAGATCCAGTTGCTCCCTATTGCTTATTTGGTATCTGAAATTCTTCATAATCTCGCTTCTTTGTACCTTTCTAGTTTTCTTATACTTAAGTATCATCCAGCCTTACTATCTGTCTCCTGTGTCTGGAAGACTCCTTACTTACCTCTACCTCTTAGTTTAAATGGCTTCCTTCAAATCTCATTTACTTCAAATCCTGCTTTCTGTTGGGTGCCTTCCCTCTGAGACAACCTCTCCAGTATTCTGTATATATCTTTTTGTAACTAGTTGTTACTTGTATATTGTTCCCCCATTTAGAACTGGGACTGTTTTTACCTTTCTCTGTATCATTTCCTTCCTACCCACCCCTCAAACCCCCCCCCCCATGCTTAGCACAATTTCTGGCACATGTAAGCAATTATATACCTTTTGATTAATTGATTAGAATACTTAGGCTCTGGTTCTTGCGGTTGTTAACTAATAGCATGATCTTAGATGGTTACACTTGTATTGAAATGGCCAGGAACCAGTTAAGATATGGACTCAAGATAGGAGCCAAGAAACTGGCCAGGAAACAGTTAAGTGATACTTTGTGAAATTATAAATCCAAGTAAAAAAGCCTTATGAACTCAAGCTAGAAGTCAGTGAACCAGCCTATGTGCTGGCCTATGGGGTATGGGAACTGATCTAGGTAATTTGTCTTACAGGCCAGGGTCATCATGACCCATGCCCCTCCTTCTATCCATCAACTGCTGCCTTACAGACTCCCCCTATGCTTTGGTAATAGATTGCTTGTACCTGAATAATAATTAGTTTAGTGACAAATTATGTTAGTTAGCAAAACAAAGAAGTTGTACTGTACATAAGTTTGCAATCCTGAGCTTTGGGCTGCTCTCCTTATGGGACAGCCCCAGCTGGTATATTAAAGCTCCTTAAAACTTTATTTGGACTCTGTAGTCACTCTGTTAAAACTTGCCATTTCAGTATCTCTTCCCTCATTTGTTAAATAAGAGGTTTGAATCATACAAACAACTTCAAAGTGTCATTCCAGCTTTAAACACTTTTAAGAATGAGGTGTCTCGTGTAAATACATGTGAGTGTGTGTATATATGTGTACATGTATACATAGACAGAGGGCACGGGATCAGTTGAATAGGAAGGGATGATATCTAAAAAATAAAATTAAGAGGTGAGAGAGGAATATAATGAAAGGGATAGGGAGCGATAGAATAGGGTAAATTACCTCATGTAAAGGAAGCAAGAGAACACTGTTAAAATGGAGGGGAAGAGCAGGAAGGTGAAAGGGGAATGGGTCAACCTTACTCTCATTGAATTTGGCTTAAGGAGGGAATAACATACACACAAAATTGGGTATCTTACTCTACAGAAAAGCAGGGGGGAAGGGAATAAGAGGGGGGATGATAGAAGGGAGGGCAGATTGGGAGAGAGGGTAGTTAGAAGCACACTTTTGAAAAGGGAAGAGTGAAAGTAGAAAATAGAATAAGAGGGGGCAGCAGGATAGATGGAGGGGAATATAGTCAGTCTTTCACAATATATCTACTATGGAAATGTTTTGCCTAATTACACATGTATAACCTATATTGAATCACTTTTCCTCCCAGTAGAGGTGGGTGATAAGGAAAGAAGGAAAAGAATCTGGAAATCAAAGTTTTAAAATCAAATGTTTAAAAAATAATTTTTTTTGTTTACATGCAACTGGGAAATAAGATGTACAGGCACTGCGGTATAGAAACCCATCTTGCCCTCCTAGAAGGTCATAGGGAGAATGGGGGAGGATATAAGAGAAAGCAGATTGGGGGAAGGGATATTTCAGTAGGATAGCTATAACCTTGTAATTCAAAATCTTGTGAAAATGAATATTGAAAACTAAAAATAAATTAAATTTTAAAAAACTAAAATGAAAATAAAAGAATGAGGTATCTCTTCTTCCTTGCTGGAGTTTTGTAGAATCTCTTCCGTTATTTATATGTTGTATTTCTCCTTCACATATACATTCTTTATAGAGGAAAAATGGAAATCAGAAGAAATCCAGGTCCTCTAGAATAGAAGTTTTTTAACTGGGGGTCTTTGACTTTGTTTTTGTTGTTGTTTTTAATGAATTTATTTTTAGTTTTCAACATTCACTTCCATAAGCTTCTTGAGTTTTAAATTTTCTCCCCTCTCTCCCCCTTCTTTTCCCAAGATGGCAGGTAATATGATATAGACTCTACAATACATTCACATTAAACATATTTTTTACTTTGTTTTAAAAAATATTTTGGTAAGTTTCAGTACAGTTAATTGATTTCCTTTGTACATTCCCATGTGTTTTATTTCTTGAATTTAAAAACATGAGTCTGAGAAGGTGCCCATCACACACACACACACACACACACACACACACACACACACACACACACAGTCTCACTCTCTCTCTCTCTCTCTCTCTCTCTCTCTCTCTCTCTCTCTCTCTCTCTCTCTCTCTCACTCTCACTCTCACTCTCACATGCAGTTAAGAATCTCTGTTCCAGGAGCTTTAGCATGGTATTGGTCCCTGAGCCACATTATTGTTTCTGCCCTACAGAAGATTTTTAGTTCAAGGGGAGCAGCTTTGAAGTTTTTTCAGTTCTTGTCTTAACTTTGTTGTTCCTTAATCTTTTCTGTATGTCTTCTCTTTTTTAGTGCAGCCCTAGATGTGGAATTATCTGATGATTCTTTTCCTCCAGAAGACTTTGGTATTGTTTCAGGAATGCTCAATGTCAAATGGGACCGAATTGCTCCGTATCCTGCTGGCATTTATTTTATTTTAATCAAATAAAGATTGGTGCAGTGAATAAGGGGAAAGGAAAAAGTTGGCCATAATGGGGGTAATGCAGCCTTACTTACATCATTTTATAGTAGTTAGTAGCTAGCTATACTTCTAGTCTTACTAAGTAAGGATAGGACAGGATAAGGGATGAATTGAAATTGCAGTGAGGGTAATTTAGGTTAGACATTAGGAAGGATTCTGTGTCTGGGATGTAAGAAAGATCTTAATACAACTTACATACAGACTCTTCTAATGCTTTTTATGACTAGGATAGGGGAGTCTGGGATTTTTAGATACAATCCTCTTGAAAATGAGTGGGGAAAATCAGTTACCTCTTGAGGTCTTATTAATCTGATTCTGACTGATGCTTCATTAATTGGATTTAAATTGGATGGCTCTCTCCCCCTTTCCAAAGTATAAAAGGGAATACACAGATGAAATCATAACGTTATAAGTGAATACCTCTCCCTTACAGCATTTTACCCCTAAAATAGTTCCTATTCTATAAGTTTACTTCCAAACTTAGGCTGAATATACACGAACCCTTAGGCTTTGACTATAAGAACAAGACCTCTTCATTGAACAGTGAACAATACTTGTTTTTTCATTCATTAGTTTGAAATCTTACAGGTACACTTTGTGATAAGCAATAAATTAAGCAAGAGGATGAACTAGAGAGTTATTGCAGTCCAGGCTATAGAATCCATTCCATTTGTCTCCTTGACTTTTGGGCCAGTGCCAGCAACGTGTCCCATACTGTAGTCCTTCGCCCCCTCAAGGCTGGCTATTTTAACTTTACCTCTGCAACCATCACATATCTTGCCCAAGAAGAAGGGCCAGTGGTGGTAAGTTGTTTTGACTTTTTGGGGAGAGTGGGAAGTGGGCAAATGCATAATAAGATGAACCAATGTGGCTTTGACCTCCAAAATTTCCTTGACCCATCCTCATTTTGTAAGCCGTCCCTTAAAAGTAAAATGTCTATTCTGTATCTGACTTCATATTGCAGAGAGCATATACATTTTGAGGGAAGGTAGAAGTGATGTGAAAGGGGTTTGGAGGCCTTGATTCAAAGAATGTTTTAGATTCTGAAGGTTCAGAAGAGAACATTCTAAAAGTCACAAGGAGAGTATACTGGTATTTCTAAACACCTGTTCTTCCTCTTGATTCCTACTGCTGCCACCTTAGTTCAAACCCTTAATTGCCTGTTACCTGGATTAGTGCAGTAGCTTTTTAGTGAATCCCCTGCTTTTTCGGTTTTTCCTTCCCTTCCAATTATTCCCATTCACTGATAAATTGGCTTAATGCCCAATTTTATCAAGATTGTTCCCTGCTTAAGAATGTACAATGACTTTCTGTTGCTTATTACATCAAATTAAAATTTGCCTGGCATTCAAAAGGCCTTCATAGTCCAACGCTGACCTTAGCTCTCCAGCCTTATCTCTTTCTCCTAAATTCCTTTGAGAGCAGAGAGTGTACATTTTCTGTATTTCTCTTATATCTCTTATGTTAAAGGGCACATAGTACATGCTTAATTATTATTGATTGATTTTCAAAGCAAACTGACGTAATTGAAAAGTGGGATCTTGGCCAACTTGCTGAGTGCAGAGTGGGGCGAGGATTTGCCTAGAGCCACCCAGAAAATTAGATAAAACCCAGGAATACTGTTTGTAGTACAGTTTCCAAATATGTTTTATATTTCATTTCTTCCAGATAGTTAATTGACTAGACTCTTAACAGTTGTCTTCAGAGCCAAAATAAAGTCTCAAGTGCTGCCCCTTTAGCAAATTTGTTTGCATTGTGCTCCTAACTTTGCCTTTTCTCCAGGAGAATGGAATGTGAATTAGGTCTTGCCCTTTCTTTAGCAGTTTATATTTGTAGCTTAGCTTATATTTTCAAGGTGAGTTCATCCATTTTCTCATTTCAACCATATAAAAGTCCTGTGACACAGGGCAGGTATTAACGGAGATTATTGTCCTCACTTGTCAGATGAAGAAACTAAAGTCCACAGAGATTAAGTGACTTGCCCAAGATGACACTGCTTCAGGCCACTGGTGATCCTTTTTTTCACAATCTCACAGTTGATCAATAGGACCCTAATAAGATCTGCCCAACCATTTTTGAACAGTGTTTTCCTTTAAAAGCAATATTTTTAGATGCTGAGCTTAAAGGGCAGTAGCAGAGCTGGAATTGGAACTCTAAAGCAGACTTCCAATTCATTATCATTCTTCCTCCCAACCCCTTTCCAGGCCTAAATCACATTCTTCACCATATGTTTCTCTCCCAGATCTCTGGCCCTGGTCCCCTGCCAGTAACATCCCTGTGATAGAGTCCTATGGGAGATGCGTACCCAATGCCAGAAAACTAGATTGGTTGGGAATGTGCTTTTTAGAAAAGGTGAGTTCAGAGTGTTATAATGTCTTCTCTGTTGATGTTTTCAGGTTGGCTTTACCAGTGCCCCTGGGCAGGGAGGAATTCTGGCACAGCGAGAATTTGATAGGAGATTCTCTCCCCATTTTGTAAGTTTCACAATGACCCTTTCCACACCTTGTCTTTAGCCTGGCATGAGAAGACATCCAACCTTGGCCATGGGTTCCCCAATACTATAGTTTCCAAAACTCGTTATTAGAATTCCTCTCTTGGATTGATTCTTGCATTATCTACCCACTGGTTGGTCTCTGATGTAGTATAACCACCAAGGCTGTTACAGACTTTATTGTGCTTGGAAATTTCAAAAATAGGAATTTAACCCCAAGAACCAAGAAGCTGCCCTTTTCTTCCTTATTGAACAGTTTGTGATTTTAGAATCCTGGATCTCATATAGGATTCAGTGCTTTATGGAGAATGGAGAATGATATCCTATTCCTTAGAGTTCTTCTTTAAGGCCTCATTGTGGTATGGTAGTGACTCTGAGTTCTCTAAGCCTCTGCCAGTGCAGTATAGATTCTAGCAGGTTCTAGCAGGCTAGTAAAGTTTCACAGTGAGGCATAAGTGGACTAGGTCTGTTGCCCAAGGACCAACTCATCCAAGACAACTTCATTATTAGAACACTGGCCAGAGGGTGATATATTTTTGGCCATAATAATGCATGAAGAATATTTATTAATGTGTGATGGGTTTGCAGCCTGCACAATTGGTACCCACACTTGGTAAATCGTAGATTCTAGAAGCATTGAGGCAGAAAGATTAAAAAATTTACAGAGAGTGGTAGCTGTGTTCAAAAGCTGTAGAAGGAAGAAAGCTGATGTGGTGGAGACTAGATAGGGGAGGGTTGGGGGATATCATGCAGAAGTTGTTTCTTACATTTCTTTATATCCTTAGCACATATATATGGCATTTAATAATATGTAATAGGCATTTAATAAATGCTTGATGATTGACTATGGGAACGGTTTTTATTGAGGAGAGGTGGAAGTTAGAAGTCAGAAAACCACGTATTAGAGGCATGACACCAGACCTAAGGAGTCAGGAGGTAGTGGCAGCATCACTTCTTCAGAGTTCTTTCAGAAGAGCCACAATTTCTCCACTAACCAAGGTTGTATTAGATGTAGTTCAGCAGATACAGAGGACAGGATGTCCTCCAGAGAGGACCAACCTGAGGCCCCAGCTAGAATAGCCTGAGAAGCTTTCTGCTCAAGACTGGTTTAATAGTTGGATTAGTCTGCTCTATTCCTGTTAGATGCATCTTCTCTTAATTCAGGCTCTAAGACTTATGTTTTCTAATACAGTTGGACTGGGCAGCATTCGGTGTGATGACCCTTCCTTCCATTGGGATTCCCCTGCTTCTATGGTACTCAAGCAAGAGAAAGTATGACACTCCCAAGACCAAGAAGAACTGAATGTGCACCCTCCCCTTCCAAGAATTCCAGGTGCTTTCCAGACGCCAAAGGATGTCTCAAAATGCAGTCTCTTCCCTTAGTCCTTCACCACCTTCTCCATGGCCGTGCTCTTACACAGAGCAAAGGAACAGGCCTAGGGGCCCAAGAGAGCCTCCTTGGTGCAGTTTTGAAGCCATCTGTTGGGTTTTTATATAAACAGAAACACCCCAGCATTGACGTTGAGCCCAAGTGGCCTTCTCCTCGCTTTGGGACTGCTCGGTGCAAAGCTGGCAATGAGGACTTTCTCAGGGGTACAGAAGGGGGAACTCCAGAGGCTGCCTGACTACCTCTGGAAAGAGGAAATAAGAACCACAAGTCTCTTGGAGGCCTCCTGGTTTGGGGACAGGGAAACACTTACTGAAATGAGTTTTCTAATAAAAATAAACTCCACCTCAATTGTGTGTCTTCCCTTCTTTCCCCCAGCTTGGTGACCTTAGCTACTATTGCAGCCCTAGGCCCAAAAACTGTGCTGCTGGCCAAGCTTTGCTGTTTAGTACCTGGAGCTGTGGATCCTCATCCCAAGGAGGTTTCTCCTCCCCAGAACCCTCCCTTAGCTTTTACTTCCCTGTTGTTTTCTCATATCAGTTGCACCTGTTTTCCTTTCTTTGTTATTAGTCTCCCTCTTAGCCAGAGAAATGAGTAAGGGCTGTGATGGTCCACATATCAGCTAGCTTCATTACCCCAGAAGCTGAGCTTTGTTCCCTCAGATGTGATGTAATTTTAACTGGTTGCCTGCTCAGTGAAGTTAAAAGGATGGTAGCTTTTTTTCCCCGCTTTCCCAACTGTTTCTAGATCCCCTTGTCCAAAGCTTCATCTTCCTGAGTTGTGATTCATTTGTAATGCCTCACTTCTCTGAGCCAGGGCCAGCGAAAAGTGCTAAAGCCCCCTGGTTTAGCATGTTGCTAACTTTAGCCTAGGGTAAAAGAGTGACGGAGAAGCTGGTTTTTGCTGTAGCAGCAAAGTGGGGAGAAGCCACCCCAGCTTGATTCTGTCCAACCCAGGAATGCCGTGGTCCGAGAACAACCTCCCAGGCAGGAGGGAAACCCAACAAAAACCCGCATTGTTCCCGCCACTGAGTTTCCCAGTTTAGAGTCTGCTCCCCCTCTCCCCTGCTCAGCCGGTTTAACCTTTCACTCACCCAGCAACCAGAGTCTCTCAACTCTTGAGACCCAGGAAGGATGAAAAGGACGTGGAGACAACGGGAGGCCAGGAATGGAATAGCTCTCCACCAGTTCACCTCCCTCTTCCAGGGGCTGCAGCTTGGACACCCTGGGAATGACCAGGTCAGAAGGGGTGTGGAGCATGGATTTGGTTTTGGCACTTGTTAATCTTGGTTCTTCAGTTAACCAGCAAAGGTCTTCAGATGTTGCTGGGGCTTCCCAGAAGATGGGGAGGGGAGGGAGATGGTTAGAGGAGAATGACAAAAGTGAGTTTAATCCAATGGGGAGGGAGAGAAGAGCAAGTCTGGGCCCTTAATAGGGGATGAGGAAAGAATTGTCATGGTCTCTCCAGGTCTGAAAGAGAAGGGAGTAATCTGCTGTTTGCCATCTTCACAGAGGGCCTAATGAGAGGCATCCTTACAGAAGGAAGAATTCTGGTTAGATGTTAGAACAGGTTTCCTGGTGCAAGGAAACATTTCTAATGTTGAATCAGTCTGAATTAGATGCACTTTCTTGCCTAAAAACCAAGGGAGGCTTTTATAAGTACCTTTCCTTGAAAAGCTCAAAGTACTTTGTAACTTAACTCTTCCTGGACAGAAAAGAGATGATAAAAAGGGAATTGAAGGCATATGACCAAGGTGGCATTCAGGGAAGGGAATTCAAATCGGCATTCAGTGTCATAGTGAGACTTCACCTCTTGGAAAAGTCGGCTTCCTCAGAGCTAGAGTGGAATTTAAAACTCCCTTGAGTGGTGAGGTGGAGTGCCTAAGAGTCTCTAAAATCTATAGACAGAACAACTTAGCTAGAATTCTTGGCTTTTGGTCTGAGTGCTCAAAACTACTTGAGATTGTTTGAGGTAGAGGGAGGCAGGAAGCAACTCTTATTCACACCCAGAGTCATTCTGGTGAGATTTGAATCCTGATTTCCTGAGAGTTGGGAGCTTGGAGAGAATGTTGTTAACATAGTGCCTAACCTTTGTAGATGGGGACCATAGCTAAAGGAACCTCCCTAAAAAGGCAATGTAGCCAGCAGCCCATCTCCAGCATTTCCCTGACCATTTTTGTCCCCTGGAAGTCAGTCTGGAGCCCCATCCTCGCTACTATATCATCCTTTCAGTTGGCGTCTCCTCACCCACATACCAACGCTGGTATCAGGAAGAGAGAGGTCCAAGGACCTCCACCCTCTTTGTTTACTGGGTTTTGGAGCCATGCCTAATTGGGGGTAAAAGGAAAGCATGGACAAAACTTTACAAGGAGCTAGTAATGCTGGGGAGGTGATCTTCAAGTGGTGATGGACACCAACCAGTAGGGTATAAAAAATACCAGATCTGGGAGATTGGAGTTTAGTCCTAACTCCCCAACTATGTGATCTTAGACAAGGCATTTAGCTTCTCTGTGCTGGAGTTTCCTCATCTACCAAATGAAAATGTTGGACTAGCTGGCGTTTAAGGTCTCCACCCTGAACCCTGCAGTTCTGTCTACCTGCCCTTTCTCTTTCATACACAGGTCCAGGTCAGTAAGATGCAGCAGGAGCTTTCCTTTGTGGTTGTAGCCTGAGAATCAGCCACTACTGCCCACCCCCCCAAACCCAGATCTCGTCCAGGGAGAGAAGCGAGAGGACTCAGTATCAGGCATCGACTCTTCCCTTCCCCCCAAACTTGTCCAAAATGTTCCTGGGGTGGGGATGGGGGAGTGAGTCAGCCCCTTGGAAAGGCTGTTATCAGGGAGGGGAGCTAGTCAAACATCCTCCCAACGGTATCCACAACAAGCTATGTGACCATACACTAGGTCAATCCTAATTCCTGTTGGCTGGAACTAGGGCCCTGCCCAGATACAGGCGCCCCAGCTACTGCTCCTCCCTGTATTTTTTATAAATGATGAAAGCACAATCTTTCCCCTCTACCAGCCATAATCTCTCTCTTAAAGGGACAGGGGTTTCTAAACCAAATGAAGTAGGGCCAGAGGCATTCATCTCTACCATATTGAAGCCCTGCCTGTGGTTGAGCAGTGAGATAGATGTGGCTTCCCTCCCTGAAGTCACCACTTCTAATCCCACCCACCTCCAGCCTCCCCTTTACAAGCTCCACCTCTTCCCCCAGGAGAGTGAGTCCCATGGGCAATCTCCTATCCACTCACAGCCCCAGGTAAACTTTTCTTGGCTTTATGTATAGTCTGCCCTAGGCAGGCTCCTTGGGGTGCCCTTTGCCCAGGGAGTGCCCAGGACAGTGAACTCCAGAGTTGTCAGTCTAGTGGTGGGATCCAAGGGGTTAAAGGAGTCAGGCACAGTACTGTCTGGTGTTTGTAAGTGCAGATAGTAAGGAAAGGAGGAGTTGAGTAGGCACTTAGTTTGGAATCAAGCAAGTCTCCCGCCTCTTTGCCTTTGTTCTGGACAATTCTTTGGACCATGAGAAACCTTCTTACTATGCTCAAGAGAAAGATCCCCAGTTGAGGTACCGAATTGGACAGAAACCCACTTAGGCCACCTGGAGAGAGAATTCCTTCCTGAAGGAGCTCATCAGCAGGGGGCTGGAGTAGGTTCCCCAACAAGGTGAGTTTGTTCCTCTCTTTCCTGTAAGCCAGGCTCCTGGTCCAAAATCAGGGGTAAACCAGAAAAGCAGTAACCCTTAAGAGCTTCTTTAGCCCCCTGGTAAATCACTGAACCTTTTGTCTCCTTGTTGGTTTTCACCTATCTCTAAAGTTCGTGTCAGCTGGGAGTATGTCTGTGATGTATGTTTTCTTTTTGGAGTTCCTCAATCAGCAATCAAACCACTTTCCCCTTCCCCCAAGCAAATACTGTCTCTCTATGAGTAGGGAAAGCTGCAGAGACCCTGGCTTTTCAGCTCCCATGTTATTACGCCCTATGACATGGGACCCAAGCCCTGTTTCTAGGTATTCTTCAGAAATTTTTTGGTGGGGGTGGTGGAAATGTTATTCCAGGGTAGCCATTCCCTGGCCAAAGTCTCTTCCTTCATGTGTGTCCTACTGAACCTCAGGTTGCCCTACCTATTTACCACTGTACGTGAAATCAATGACAAGAAACCAGTCTTAGATGAAAGAGGACTAGGTGTTTTGCCCTCTACCCCCAATTTAATATGTTCTTCTATGAACACCTCCATACCTGTCTCTTAGCTCCTTGTATGGGAATTGTTCTGTCAAGGTAAAGGTAGCTCTGGAGTGCTGGGAATAGTAATGGTTAATGATCATAAGAAAACTGCTATCCACAGTGCTTAATAGTTTACATTGTCTCATTTGGGCCTCACAACATCCTGGTGAGGTAGATACTATAATTATTCCTCATTTTATATATGAGGAAATAAGCTTAGATTAAGTGATTTAGCCTGGTCATTCAGCTAGCAATTGTCAGAGATGGGATTTGAATGAAGCAGGTTTTCCTGATTCCAAGCCCAGCACTCTTTTTACCATGACAAACTGCTGCTTACGGTGGAGGGGAAGAAATTGAGATGCCTTGGTTTCTGATCTGTTACAGCAAGAAAATGTGTGTGGTCAGTCTTAGGAGTCTAGGGATATTTTAGTCACTTCCTAATAGAACTGAATTTCTGGGGATCATTGCTGGAGAACTAGTAGACTGACTTCATTCAGGCCCTAGAGTGAGTGTGTGGCTGGCAGAAAGCAAGACTGGAAACTGGTATGGGTAGATACAGGGCTGCTTGCTATATCCCCAGCTTTGCTGCCTTCCAGAGTTAGTGCCTGTGTCCCATCTCATTGGCTTTATGGGTCAGGAAGTATCTGGGTTTCTGGATTTTTAGGGATCATAGCCACACTGTTTCCTTCTCCTACCTCAGAACTGGATCTACATTTGTTTTCAGTGTTTGACTGAGAGTTTGGAGTTAAGTGCTTAATTAGGTGCCAGGATACCCTGAGTGGAGAGCTAAAATTTGTCAGAAATTCTTCTCAGATCCTTAAAGATGGGGTTCTGTCCTGAAGGCACAAAGACCAGCATTCTAATAATCTCAGGATGCAAAACTGCCAGAGAGATGAAGAAATTCTGGAGCCCTGGATTCCTGAGATCAGCCCTAGGTTAGGAGAGTAAACCAGGTGCTATGGGTGGGAGAGACAATACAGCATCTGCTGAGACCTTTCTCACTAAGTGTCTTGGGAGAGAGTCTAAGTATGCATGTTTTTTAGCCCTCACGTTAGGACTTGGATTAATGGTTTACCCAAAAAGAGGAGGAGTAGTAGTTAAATTTTGAACCATCAAAGGACTCTCTGTGGCTCTGGCTCCCCAGTGCTGTAAGGCCTGTAGAAAAGCCACTAAACCATAGCATCCAGCCCCTCCTTCTGGAGGAAGGAGGGGATTCAGGGAGAGGGGGAGAGAGGGAGCTTTTTTAAAAGTTCCTTTGAAGAGATTTAAAAACCTAAAACTCAGCCCCTAGGAGCCTCTTAGGCCTGAGAAAAGATCAAAGTTGCCCCCAGTTGGACAATTCTTGGTTATTAGCTTGACAAAATCATTTTTCTATTCTCCTATGTTTCCTTCTCTACTTTCTCATCCTTTCCTGTACTCCCATCTCTGTCTCTCTCTCTCTCTCCCTCTGTCTCTCTCTCTCTCTGTCTCTCTCTCTCTCTCTCTCTGTCTCTCTCTCCTCTCTCTCTCCTCTCTCTCTCCTCTCTCTCCTCTCTCTCCTCTCCTCTCTCTTCCAGAACGCAGCTCTCCCCACACAGCTTTTCAGGGAAACTGATGGAATAAGCAGGAAAAAAAAGGTTCACATTTGGGGAGTGGAGGAGCTGTCTTTACCTGATTTCTTTTAGGATATGCTTGGTTTCTTTAGGGGTTTGTCTTCTACTTTGTTATGAGATGGTACTTCATTCCAGCTACATAACCGGGCCTTGGGAAGTTGGTCATGCTTTGGTCCAACATGGTCTCCCTTAGGTTCATCATTCCCTCAGCTGCCTAAGTCTCTCCCTTTAACACTAGACCAGTGGTAGTGTCTGCCTCTGGACCCCTTCTCCAAGCCAGATGGACAGACTGGTGGTGGGTTCCTCAGGGTAAGCATGATGTCTTCTGTTCAGGGTGCCCAGGACAGCCTAGTGTAGTGGTTAGAGTGTTGGACAGGAAGTGTTATCAGGAAGTCCCAGGTCCAAATCCAGCCTCAGGCACTTGCCAGCTGTGTAATCCTAATTAAGTCATTTCCCTGAGTTTTGATTTCCTTGTCTTTAAAATGGGGATAATAATAGCACCTACCTCACAGAGATAATGTATGTAAAACCCTAGGAAAGAATCATAAATATAACCTATTATTTTCTTGTTCTTTCCATGGTCTGAGACTCATCTACTTTAGTCAATCAGAAAGTTTCTTCTACTGGGTAGCTGTCCCACCTGCCTTGCATTAATTTCAGGCTGTTTGTCTTCTGTTCTTTCCTCTGTGAAGATGGAGACTATAATTCAGGTAATATGTGTATAATTCATGTAATAGCTGAAGATGCGCAGACCCCCATTCCTAGCTCCCTCTGCCTTGACCAGGCTTTTCAGGGTTCCTTTTCACCAACTGCAACATAAATTGACGCTGTCTCCCTGCTTCCCCACTCCTCTCCTGCCCCCAAAAAAGTTTATATTTCAGGTAGTAACTTCTTTGAGTACCATGGTCAGTTTAGAAACTAGGATCCCCCTCCTCTCAACCTGGATTCAGTTCAGTGAATGTCTCTCTCCCCTCTGCATTCTTTTCTTTTTAACTGTTGCATCCCCCAACATCGAATACTTTGCTTATTGCTCAAAGAATGTTGACCTAGTGACTAGTTCCCTTGTTAACTGCAGCAGAAGGGATTCAAGTTAGACACCCTAAAGGCTTCCTTGAATAGAGATAGTGCTTGAAAATAGAGATACATGTTGACACTTCAAGACTGGAGAACCTTCCTCCCCTGAGGGGGATGAATGAAATGACCTACTCTCTTCCTGATGTTCTCCCCCCTCCCCCACTCCCAAAAGTGTTTGACAACCCAGATCTATTTCAGAACCTCCTATCTATGCTCAGCGGAAACAGCAATGTGACATGATATGATCTCATTCTGAAGCTAAATAAAGCCATTATGTGAGACCCAGCTCTGGCTACTACTCACTTGTTCCATTTCCTAAGCCCAGGAGGCCTATGGTGGGAGAGGGGTTGAGGGAGAGTCTTTGGAAGGAAGGAAGATCAAGGAACAGAAAAGGAAATACATCTAGGAGGCCAGGATTTGGGGAAGGGAACACCAAGGAAGAATTACCAAGAGCAGGTATTGTGAGGGAGGCAGCCAAACCCCAGGCCCTTGAAGAGCAGAGTGATGCTCCTGTGCTACAGCACTGGGACAAAAGAAAGGATTTTCTGGGAGTGGAGTGAAGAGGCTTTGGCATCACAGGTGCTTGAGAAATGCCTAACTGGGCTTCAGTTTCTTCACTCTGTAAAACGATGCTATTGATTGATATGATTTCTAAGATTCATTCCTGCTCTAAATCTTATGTCTCTATGTAGTGAGAGGGAGGAGGAACTTCTGGGGATTCCATCTTCAGAGAGGAATCCCACCAATGGAAAGGCCTTCCACTGGATGGACCAGCATGGTACTGGCACCAAGGAAGTGGGGACTGATTGTAGTTCTGGGCTTTGGGAGGAAGAGGGATGGAAACTCCATGATACCAGGATCAGGGACTGTGTCTGTAGGGTGAGGGGACCAGGTGGTTTGTCTCCAGGAAGGGAGAAAAAACAGGAAAAGACTTCAGTTTATTTCCTTCTGCTTGCCGTGCCCCTTCCTAGTTTAATACTAGCTGCAGAGCTATGGGGTGGAGGGGAGGAAAAGGAGGTGAGAGAGATAGGGGTGGTGGTTGTTCAGTTATGTCCAACTCTTCATGACCCCATTTGGGTTTTTTTGGCAGAGATACTGGAATAGTTTGCCATCTTATTCTCCAGCTCATTTTACAGATGAGGAAACTGAGGCAAAACAGGGTTTAAATGACTTGCCCAGGATCATACAGCTAGTAAGTATCTGAGGGTAGATTTGAATTGTCTTCCTGACTCTTGGGTCCAACACTTTATCTACTTCACTACCTAGCTACCTAGAGATACTTATTTGCATGTGCATATAGAAATAACAAAGCTCCTGTTCTTATCTCCTTTGTCCCTCTCCAGTCCCTCCCCAGTTCCTGTCCCTTTTCCCTCAGCCATAGTTCTATACAATTTTGTATCTACCTTTCCCTGGAAAGTGCCTAGTTGGCAGAGAATCCTGCCCTGACCCCAGAGCTATTCACCATCTTTCCCACTCACTTCAGACATACCTATCCTGGCTGCCAACATGATCTGGTGCCAGCTTGTACAGATGGCATCAGGCCCAGGTGTAGAGAAGAAAGGAAGGCTCTTCTGGTGGTTGGCTGCACATTAGCCACCTCCTTGGCATAGGAAGGGCATGGATGGGCACAATGGCTACACCTAGTTTCCCTTTCCATCCCTGAGTACTTACAGGTCAGGAACTAAGACTTATCAGCTACAGAAGTCTAAGGCCCTCATTCCCTGTCTGCCTTAGGTGGTAAAGGGTCACAACACAAAGTTAGTGACTAGCCAAGAATCTCCTTTTCTTTTTTTCCCCCAATTTATTTATTTATTTTTAGTTTTCAGCATTGATTTCCTCAAGATTTTGAGTTACAATTTTTCTCCCCGTCTTTCCCCTACCCCCTACCCCCAAATAGCTAGTCTACTGAATACCCCTTTCCCTAGTCTGTTCTTAGATATCCTTCCCCCTCCCCCACCCCCAACTTTCTAGTAAGGCAAGATGGATTTCTATGCCCTAGTGCCTGTACATCTTATTTCTCAGTTGCATGTTAAAAAACAAAGGCAAAAAAAACCCCCAATTTTTAAAAAATGCACATTTGTTTTTAAAACTTTGAGTTCCAGATTTTTTCCCTTCTTCCTTTCTCACCCACCCCTACTGGGAAGATAAGCAATTTAATATAGGTTGTATATGTGTAGTTACACACAAAACATTTCCATAGTAGGTATATTGTGAAAGACTAATTATATTTCCCTCTATTCTATTCCACCCCTAACTTATTCTGTTTTCTCCTTTGACCCTGTCCCTTTTCAAAAGTGTTTGCTTCTAACTACCCTCTCCCCTAATCTGCCTTCCCTTCTATCATTCCCCCTCATCCCTTTCCCTCCTATTTTCCTGTAAGGTAAGATAACCGATTGAGTGTATATGTTATTCCCTCCTTAAGCCAAATTCAATGCCAGCAAGGTTGTCCCATTCCCTTTTACCTTCCTGCTCTTCCCTTCCATTGTAAGTTTTCTCTTGCCTCTTTTATATGAGATAATTTACCTTATTCTATCTTTCCCTATCTCTTCTCATTATATTCCTCTCTCACCTCTTAATTTTATTTTTTAATATCATCCCTTCATAGTTAGCTTGTCCTGTGCCCTCTATTGTATACATGTACATACATATGCACACCCTCACATATAATTTATACACACCTCCACCCTCCTATACATACACATATATGTATGAATACATATATATATATATACATATATATTCCCTTCAACTGTCCTCATACTGAGAAAAGTCTTATGAGTTACAATTATCATTTTTCCATGTAGGAATGTAAATAGTTCAACTTTAATAAGTTCTTTATGATTTCTTTTCCCTGTTTACCTTCTCATGCTTTTCTTGCTTCTTGTATTTGAAAGTCAAATTTTTTGTTCATCTCTGGTTTTTTCATCAAGAATGCTTAAAAATCCTCTCTTTCATTGAATGGCCATATTTCCCCCTGAAGCATTATACTCAGTTTTGCTAGGTAGGTGAAAGAATCTCCTTTTCTATAGATTCTACACATGGCCAGGGGTAGTGGGTGGATTGGATTGGGAGGGAGGGGGAGACAGATGATAGGAAGAACTTTTTATTTTTTAATTTTTGTTTTGTGTTTTTGGTTTTTGGCAGGGAGAGGGCAGGGGTTAAATGATTTGTCCAAGGTCATACAGCTAGTAAGTGTGTCAAGTGTCTGAGGCTGAATTTGAACTCAGGTCTTCCTGACTCCAGAGTGGGTGCTCTATTCACTGTGCCACCTAGCTGCCCCAGGAAGAACTTTTTAACATTCAGGATTGTAATGCCATGCACCAGCAGATTCCCAAAAGAATGCTACTGTGAACAGTTTTTAAGGTTCGGATTACACAGTAATAGTGAACACTGTTTATTCCATTACAAATCAAGGCAAACGTTCACAATATGTCACAATATAATATTCACAACATTACATCTTATCACAGAAAGTCACAATATAGTGTCCATAACAGCTTAACATTAGAATGGCCACACAGTTTTCACTACAGTGGCCACAATATTTAGAACAAGGAACAAAAGAATAATCATCTGGTTTCCCTAAGGGAGAAACCCTCCTTACTTAATTATTCAGTCAATTCACAATACAATAATCAAACTTCCACTCATGGGGCAACCATTAACTTAATCAGTCAATCAATTCATAACACAGTAATCAAACTTCTACTCATGGGGCAACCATTAACTTAATCAGTCACTAATACAATTATTAGAAAACCACACAAACCCTCCACCCCTCAGTGTCCAACAAACCTCAGTTTCATCCAAGGGGAGGCCTTTTCTTTATCTTGACTCTGGGTGGTCTCTCTGATTCCCTGGATCCCCTTCCATGGTCCCAACTCCCTCCTGAATCCACCAGTCACATGGATACAGAAGTAGACAGCTGCCAGGTTCTTGTCTAGTCTTCAGAAGTAGACAGCTCCGAGGTCTTTGTCCAGTCCTCAGAGCAGTCCCTGGCACACACTGAAGTCCACAGGGTCCAGTACATCTCAAACCCTTCACCATTTCTCTTTCGTGGAACTCAAAGGATCAGCCAGGCCATGAACAAACAAAGTCTTATCCTGGTCATGCTTCTTCAGTCCTCTAGCAGTTCAGCTGGCCCTAGGATCTAGAAGGCTGATATTCCTTCTGGGTGGCCTTCACCAGATTCTGGTCTCAGGAAAACTCCATCTCTTTTCTCAATCAGCTTCCAGATGCTGGGAGAGAAACT
>CM053593.1:132835316-132899752 GCA_028646575.1 Pseudocheirus occidentalis
CTCTCTCTCTCTCTCCCTCTCTCAAGAAAACTCCAACTCACTTCTTCAGTCCAGCAGCCTAGCTCCCAGATGCTAAGACAATCCTGCTTCCTCCAACAGGAAAATTCCAATTCTGTCTCTCTGTCTCTGGAATCCTTGCTTATATACACAACACTGGCCTCCTGCCTCAGCCAATCCCCTTCTGCCACGTCATCAGAGGAGTTCACACCCTCTCAACAGGGGGCAGGGCTCACACAGCCCTAAGTTACTAAGTGCTAAGTATCTGCTAAACTGATTGCTGTTACAAGGACATCCCTGGGGTAATTAATGGACTTGAGAAATACTTATGTCCCACCTTCATACCCCTTCCCTTGATGGGCCTGGCAGAGGGAATGACCTAGACATCCTGCCTTTCAGCTCCTCATGACCACTCCTGAAATCTCACTGAATAGTGAGGTATAATCCTTAGAACATTAGTCCCTAGAAGCCCAGATGCCTATATCTCCATCGTAGCAAAGTGCCTAAAACTGTGGACTACGCATTGGTTTGGTAGCTTGGTTAGAATTGCTTTATGGATTGGACTTCATAGCCCTCAATGTCAAGAGTCCTTGGAGAGTTCATCAATCTTTGATATACTCTAGCCTGAGCACTAGTGCCAAAGTGCCTGCCTCCAAGAAGGCAGTATGGGCCCATTTACTACTTTGCAACCCATTTCCATGCCAAATCACCTGGATTATACTCCATTCCTTTTGAACGATAGCTTTGGAAACAGTATTTGTATCAACACTACTATTCCTGGAAGGATTGTCAAACATTACTCTATGGTTTCAATTACCATCCCCTCTGATTTCCAAAATATGCTTCCCTGGCCACTGCTCCCCTATAAGCATTGTCTTCCTCTCTTAGAATGTAGACTCCTTGAGGACAGGTATTGACATAATTGTTTGTATTTACATCTAATATTTGGCACATAATAAGCACTTAATGCTTTTTGCATTCATTCATTTGAGAGAGGGTGCAGTTGATAGGGTAAGAGAAGTCTTTGTCTCATGGGGGCAGAAACCAAAATTGGTTGGTATAACTGGAAACTCTGGCTTAAAAAAAAAAAGCAAATATGAAAGATATTTAGGAAGCTAGTCTGGAAGGATAAGCATTGCTCCTCCTCGTCCCCAGTGCAGGAAGCCCTTGAAGGAGAGGACTCAAGTCTGCCTCCCCCAACCTCTCTTTGTCTTCTGCCTAGGCCAGCCGATCTGCCACTTCCATGAATGACAAAATCCCTGAGGCCTTCCTGGCAGGAGGAGACCCAGTGCCCCAAGGAAGAACTCGGAGATGCCTGTCAGCTGTGGAGCCCAGTGGGCAGTCTCAGGAAGAAGAAGAGGAAGAGGAAGAGGGCTTCCAGCCAGTGATCCTCCGAAGATCAAAAGCCCATCATGCCCCAAGCTACATTTGTGACCCTTTCAGGCGGCACAGTTGGGAGCCTGGTAGTGTATTCCAGGATGCTGCTAATGATCCACTGGGAGGGTAAGCCTCCAAGGGACCTGTGTATCTATTTTTTTGGAATCCCTAGACTTAGGAGAAGATGGAATAATAAGAAGAACTAAGTTGTCTTGGCACTTTAATCCCTGCATATAGATGCCCTCAGATTTGGGAAATGATAGGGGAGTCTAGATGGACAAAATCCAGGTATCCAATTCAGAATCTCTTTTGGACTCTGGGGGTTCCTGCCTATGATCTTAGAGATAGATATCTCTTAGCAGACCTAAATTCCCCCAATAATCCTTTTTTCTTGCTTTTTGGAGAAGTGAGAAAACTGAAGGAGAAGAGAACAGGATTCCCTTTCTTAGCTATTTTCTCTCAGTATTGGCTTCCATCCCTCTCTTCAGCTGCTATTTGTTCCCTTACTTCCTAAGCATGACATACATCTTTAATCTTCAATTTCATAGAATCATGGATAATGCCAGGAGAAAGAAACCTTATAGTTTATCTGGTTTAACTCCTTTAATTTTTCAGTTGAAAAAACAAAGGAAGAGAAAAGTTAAATTGTTTGGGAGATTTCTAGGGGCAGTTTAGCATAGTACCTCCTACCCCACATTCAAGAGTATGCCAGCCTACTTTCACTCTGAGGCTAGCACAAAAGTAACTTCTCAATAATTTTAAATTTAGTGGGCTAAGCTTGCATTTCTGTAGAATAAATTATCAGCTTTTTGGGTATTCTAAGGAGTTAGGATACTTTGGGTATGGGTAAAGAGAACAGTCTACATACCCCCAGAGCTGGGCACAGAGAGACAGATGGAGGCATCTTCCCTGGAAAATCCCCAACTGTTTCTCCAAAGACAGAGGAAGTCAGGAGGAAAAGATCCAGGGTCAGATTGAAATAGAGTAAGTGGTGAATGTAGGGACCTGCCACTTGGGATTGGACCCTAATCCCTTGGCTTTGGTAAATATGCCTATCTCCTGTTGGTTCAGAGCTAGATTAGGGATAGACACCTAATTTGTGTCCCTCTGGTAACCTGGGTCAGAGTGAAGGATGTGGGGAACCGAGCATCTCTCCAGCATCTAGGAATTGAGACCATGGAACCTCCCCAGCTGATGTGAAGTTTCCCTTCCTTGCTCTACAGTCATCACAATGCCTCATCCAAAGTTACTTCTGTATATAGGGCAGAGAGTGCAAGGTAATCAAGGAGGCAGGTTTGGAGGTAATAGCTGAAAGAAAAAAACTGGAGGTGGCATGAAGCAGGGAGACCCAGTTGCCGTTGCCCTCCTCCTTCCCTTCCCTGCCCCATCTCCTGACTTTCTTCTGGGACAGAGCTTACTCTTGACCAGCAGGGGCCACCCTTGTCTGCTATTTGCTTGGGAGGAGTCAAATGGAGAGGCCAGTCTAGGCCAACTTGTGTCCCCTGCCATGGAGGAGAGACAGAAGAGTCTAGCCACGGATTAACTCATTCAGTGCTGTTCACAGCCTGGCCCTGTCTTTCCCGTTTGCTTCCCTGCGCTCCTGGCTTCTTTGATGCTCCTTACACAAGATGCTTGCCTTCCTATGTGCATGCTCTTGTAGTACCTGCCCCTCACCCCTTCTTGGGCCTAGAATGTCCCCCCTAGCCTCACTTTTACCTCTTGGAATGTCTTGTTTCTTTCAAGATTCAGCTCAAGAGTCACCTTCTGCAGCTGACCTTTCCTGGGCTATCCTCTCCTCTATCTACTCTGTGATTATCTTTTATATACTAAATAGATTTTTGTTTCCTCCACCAGAATGTAAGCTCTTTGAGGTCGGGGACTGTTTTTTGCCTTTTCATTTGTATCCCTAATGCTTAGCACAGAGTAAGATCTTAATAAGTGCTTGTTTATTGATCTAGTGCTTGTTGATATCTATCCAAGTGCTGGGTATGCCTGGGACTAAGGGACAATGTTAGTAAAGTGAATGTGTGTTTCCGCAGGAACCTTCAAAACCTGGGGCCCAGGGACCCCCGGAGAATTCCCTTACTTCAAAGTCAGGAGGAGCTGGAGACACTTATGAGGCTGCAGGACCAGAGTGCCCAACCCCAGTACCTGGTATGGAGATTCCTCTCCCCATGGGCACTGGGCACTTACCACCCCCCCAAACTATGGCACAGTCCCCCTTTTCCCTACTCCTCTCTTCAAATCATTTTATCTTACACCTTTCTGGGCTTTTGTCAGATGTCCTGCCCACTTGTCTCCCTCTACCTTCTACCTCTTCATCTAATAAGGATTGAGTATTTAAATCTAGAAAGTAGATTAGAAGTTTTTGGATCTAGTTCCTCATTTTATATAAGGTGAGGCCAAGAAGGGTTAAGTCACATCTAATGAGTAGCAGGGCTGGGATTCTGATCCATATCAGAACTAACTCCAAATCTAGTGCTCTTTTCATTCCATTCCACTTCCCACCCCCACCCCATCCCAGCCTTTTTCTGTATCCTTCTCTGTTGTGTCTCTTTATTTTCTCTGTGTCTTTCTGGGCCTCTATGTTTCCTGTCTATGTATGAGTCTCTCTATCGTTGTCTGATTTCATCTAAAGATTGCTCTAATCTTCTGCTTCCTAAGTTACCCACAATTTGAAGGGTGAGGAACTTCTCCAAAATAGACGGGTTTCATTCCCAGAGGTATGAAACAGGCCCCCATTTTTGGCCCTTTCAACTGTGGACCCCAAATACCCTCACTTTTGAAGCAAACTTCTTCCTAACTATGAGTTCACTCTATGATTATTATGTAGGCAAATCTAGGTATTTGGGACCTGATAAACAATAGTAGTCCACTGGGAAGGGGAGTCCCTATCATTTCTGCCGCCTCTGTCTGGCCAATGTAAAATGCAACTGGCCTTTCCTGTCCTGTGCTCCCCAACCTGAGCTCTTCTGTAACCCAAGGTTTGGAAATTAGAGAAGCAATCTAGGTCACTGAGGGTCTCTTCATCAAGACAATGTTTAATTTGTTGGAAACCTAAATCAGGGAAGAGGGAGAGGGTAGCCAGCTTCAGGAAAGCCTAGTTGCATTTTCTACATCAGAAGCTTTGGTTGTTGCAACCACTGGTACCTTATCCAGTCTGGGGCCCAAGCAGCTCATCCTCCTAACTTTTCTGCCCCTCCTCCCCCATCCAGATCTTTTCAAAACCTTGCCATAGTTTATCTCCCAAACAGCCAAAGGGTAATCTAGCCTTGCTTTCATTTGTAAAAGGAAGCCATGAATCAAAAGGGTAGCAGGATTGCAGTCCTATCCCTCCCGTCTACCTTCCTTTACCAGGGTTACTAAGTGCATATTCCCCATTTTCATCTCTCATCCTTATTACTCCCTTCCCTTCCTTCTTCCCTCTCCTCTTACTCCTTTGTTCTCCTCACCATCTTTCTCCCTTCTTCCCATTTCTTTTTCTTCATTCCTTTTTTTAAGCTGCCCTCTACTTTTCCTGCTTTTCCTTCTGTAGAATCCTCTTTCTCATATCCTACCTTTCCAAGCATTCTGTCTCATCTCTTTCCTGCATTTTCTCCCCTGGTTTTCTCCCCTTTTTTCTACCTAATTAAATTAGTGCCATTTGTCTCATTGGTTCTAATAAGGTTCCCTCCTTCCACCCCACATCAGACTGGGTGATCAAGTCAGACTGGGTAATTCACAACATCATTACCTTTATCAGAGTTGTCTATATACCAATTCCAATTGAGAAACACAAGACTAGGCCATTTAAAATAGTATGTTTTCTTCTTAAAGATTTACATTAAGAATGCCTGAAGTTGGGTTGCATCTGGTAGAGGGGAGGATGGGATGCAATAATAATTTTCCAACCATCTAAAGTGAAAGATCCTAAGTGGGTAGTGAAGGAAGGAGTAGTATCTATCTGGGAGGCCCACATTTAGAAAGGAATCAAATGATGTAAAGTGGGGAGAGTTCAGTAGAAAGGTGAACTTAATAACCACTTGGGGGTGGTGGGGGTATTGGACTGATTATAGGTTCAGAGTTCCAACCATCCATCCTCTGGTCCCTTGAATGGCCCCACCTGTGGCATTCTCTCCAAATCTGTATCCATGAGTGGTATTGATGGCTACTTGAATCTGGATGGTGATGGTAAGAAGGAGGGGGATGCCAGAAGAGAACAATGGATGTATCCCCATCTTCCCTGAAGTATGGAATCAGATTGAACTGTTTTATCTGAGCCAGGGACTCTAGTTAAGGGCTAGGCAAGATTAGGGAGATATTCTGGCTCTTCATTACAACTCGGTCTATGCCTAACTATGCTCTGTTTGGAGACTCCCCAAATTCCTGTTCAAAATGAGGGTGAATATATACATTTCCTGGATTTTTCTTTCATAAGAAATGAGGAACTCAGGATACAAGCATCTGGAGCTCCAGTCTACATCTTCACCATAAGTAGAGGACAATCCTTGCTTTCTTTTCTGTCTAAGATGGGGATTGGATCCTAAGCAACCATCCACTCCCCAGCTTCCCCACTTACCAGAAAGTCAAGAACCTAGATACTGGGCCCCCAGCTTCCTTTTTTTTTTTTTTTTTTGCTCAGACCCCGCCCTCAATCTCCCTCCAGGAAGTCCCCAGCGCAGCCCTGGGGATGGAGTCATAGGCACCTGTAGCCCTGGGAACCTGATCCAAGGAGGGGGGGGGGGGGCCAGGGAGGTGGCTGTAGGTGCCTTTGTCTCGAGTAAGCCAGACATATCTTGGCTCCTTTTGTGTTAGCAGAGAATTTACCCCAATCTCCTGGCCCTGACTTCAACAACGGGTGAGTGTAGAGCTCAGCAAGCCCCTCAGAAATCTGAAGGTAGGTCAACCAAAGGGGTTGTGGGTGGTGGACTTTGTGACCTTCAGGGGTCACTTTGTTTCCAGAAACACTGTTCCCCAACAAACACCTCTTTTACTTCTAATGCTTGTAATTCTCCAAGCACCTGAGAAACCCCTTTCTCTTTGGAAGGTTTAGAATTTGACCCATTCTTCCATGGTAGATGATGAGAGGAGACTTAGATGATTCTCAGTGTCACTACTGTATGGAGGAGAAATTAGGAGGAAGGGGGTGTCCAAGATACAGGGATAAGGTTCAAGGTGGGAAAGCCAGCAACAAGAGGCTAGGGGTTGGAAAATGGCTGGGAAAGCTAGCTTTTAGGGAGGCAGAGTAGATAGAGCAAGTGACCTTGGAGCATTGGTTAGACATTAAGGGACTCAGATAATTGACAAGTGGGATGGGGCAAGGGTTGGGAAGGCAGTGGATACAGGAAAGGAACAGGACTGGGTGGGGGCTGAGGGAATAGCAGAGGAGAAGGGAGGGGGCTAGAGGCCGCACTGGGTGAGAAAACCTTGTGCTGGAAGATTTCAATAAGTATCATGTAAATGAGCATGCAAATCAGCACCTGTTTGAATCCCACAGCTGTGGCCTGTTTAGTAGGACACATTGTAAAGGGCCCTTTAAAACACTAAGTTCTGCTTTTGGGTCCCTTAAGTCTCCAGCTGACACAGCCCCCTCCTGGCTCCGGGCTTTGGAATTAGCTCATGGGATAGGGCTGATGAAATCCCAGGAAACTCAGCTCTGACTGGCAGTGAGCCCAGGGACCATTCTCAAACAGAGAAGGGGGGCAGGTATAGGTCACTGAGGGTTCCCTAACCACTGAGGTTGGCAACAGGAAAAACATGGCCACTGAGGTGCCCAAACTCCATACTGCTTCTATTTGGGGCCTTCATAGTGTCAAGAGAAGCCAAGCCCTAATCCATAACTTCTCAGGAGGATGTGGGGGGGGGCGGGGTAGTCTCTGGTTAACTGGGAGGAGCTTGGAGCCACCCTCTGGAATAGAGGGATAAAATAAACCAGAGCTGGGAGGTCCAGACAACTGGAAGGGGAGGGAAGAGGTTGGTATCTGTCTTTCTGAGGTTTTTTCTCTGACTCTCCTCTCTTTCTCACCCACTGTCTGGGTGTCTTCATCTCTTTTCTCTCTCTTTACAACATGGTGTCTCTAGTCTCTCTTTCTGTTAACTTTCTGGGGGTGGCTTTGTTCCTTCCATCCCATCTCTGTCTCCAACTCGGTCTTTTTATTTCTTCAGGCTCTGGGGAGGCAGCTGCAGCCAGCTGGACGTAAAGCTCTCAGGAAAACGGGCCGGCCACTCCCTTCAACGGACCCTCAGCCTCCTTTGGGGCATGACAGGCAAGGCCAAGGTAAGAGCCACTGGGGATTCAGGTCTTCATCTTTGTTCTTCTTCCCTTCTCCCTTCATTTTCTATCCCTGTCAACAGAGATGTGGAACCTGGGTTCACTTTTGAAGGAGCAAGACAAGCTCCATTTCCCAACAACTCCTCTTCTGTTCCCACCCAGTCTACTATTTCCCCTTAGCTGCCAGCTGTAGACAGCTGGATTCAGGGAAAGGCAAACTCCGTGAACTTAACGATGATATGGCTCTTCTCCTTTCCTTTTTTCCCCCCATATAGCTGAAAGATGGGCAGTAAAGAACTTAAGCCCTGCTTTGAGGCAGATACTACAACTAAAAGTGAGGCGGGCTAGACCATGGGCAGAACTTGTATGTATGTGCACATATATACATACTTGTGGCTATGTGCAATCCCATATCCCAGGCTGATGTAGATTCAGACACATTCTTCCCAACTATATGTATCGCAGGGGGTTGAGGTTGGTATGGTTCTAAAAGGAAGGGGAAAAAGCCTGATTGTTGCCATTTGGGCATCTCTAGGTGCCTCCCAACCACATCTCCCATGTGAGAGCCTTTTCTGTAGCTCTTTTAGGCAGGGCATTCCATTGTTCCTCGACTAGTTGAGAGGAAAAGTAAAGATAAGAAAACTATTGTATTAGCATCTTCTCACCAGAGGGCTATGGGTAGGTTGAGGCTGAAAGAGGTAAGAAAACACAGGGACAGGGAGAAAGAGAAACAAGCGGCAAATGTGAAAACCTCCTCTCTCCTCTCAATAAATGCCAACCTCTTAAAGAACGAAATAAGGTGGGTTTGACCAAGGAAGCTGACTCTACCCAGACTGGATCTGAAAAGACTAATCTTCATAAATCAGAGTGTGTTTAGGGATCTTGATGTACAGGTGGGAATAGAAAAGCTTTTAGAATAAGTCAAGGAATTTTTGCTGCCCAACATTTTCTTCCCCACATTCACTGTTTCTAGCTCTCAGTTACCTTCGAGGGTATTCTGTTTCTGGCTTACTCTTTTGTCTCTATCTTTTTCCTGTCTACGCGCTTTCTCTTCCTCAGTCTTTCCTCATTGTATGTATCTTTTGTCTATATCTGCTTTACCTCCCTTTCAAACCTTATCTCTGTTTTTCTCCTTTCCTGTTCTGGTTCAGTGAAGGAGATTTTAGGGCAGGGAAAGAGCCTTTTATATTTTCCAGGAAATGAAGTCCTATTATGCACAGAGAAAGATGTGATTTTTACATGGAAATGCTTCTGAATTGCACTGGTAGCAATAATTATACTTTCTTCCTCCTTAAATATTTGAGGGCTAGGACAAAGGGCTAGGACAGTGGCTCTCAACCTTCCTAATGCTGCGACCCTTTAATACAGTTCCTCATGTTATGGTGACCCCCAACCATAAAATTATTTTTGTTGCTACTTCATAACTGTAATTTTGCTACTGTTATGAATCTATCTGATATGCAGGATGTATTTTCATTGTTGAAAACTGAACATAACCTACAGGTTGAGAACTGCTGGTCTAGGAGGTAGGGGGAGCCTCTGATGCCACTCTTTTCCGCTCCAGCACAGCCCCCCAGATATCTCATGTTGCTGAACCCTGTCCTGAGATGTTGTGGGACAAAAGACCCAGATCACCCTATTTCAATGCTGGGTCAGAAAGGAGAGTGTTAGAAGTCTCTCCATTGTTGGCTTTTATGTCAGCTTTTCTTCTCTCAAGGCTCTCTAATCACCATGTAAGCTTCTCCGTTGAGGAAATCTGAGGCACTGTTGTCTGCTTTCCCCTGGGTCTCATTTATACCTTACATTTTCTGCTTACCCATGTCTTAGCTCCTTTACTCCATCCCTCAGTAAAGGTCAATGTAAAAGGCACAGAGCCAGTCATCTACACTGCCCAATTGCTCACATAGCTTAAAAACAGGTGTTGCCAAGTATCCAGATCCCCTTTTCCCTATTCTCCATCAAAAAACAGAATGTTTCCCATGTTGGATGGGATAAAAAAAGTAGTGGCTACTTTGAGTCTAGTAGGACAATAGATCTAAAGCCCCTTATTTTATAGAAAAAGGAACTAGGAGTTGGCCAAGGTCACACAAGTGCTAAGTGTGAGAAGCAGGACATGACCCAAGGTCCTCTGACTCCAACACCAGTGTTCTTTCCACTGCACCCTACTGGGAGCTGTGGCGTTTTAGGCATTTCATTTCATCTGAGATGGGTCGCTGGGTAGGTTGGGAGTGGTGGGATTGATTTTCCAGGTCTAGGTGATAAGCATGGGCTGGCAGGCACTGAAGGAGAAAGAGCAGAGACAGAACAACATCTATGGCTCATCTTTGTGGCCAGGGTATAGATTTCTTAATAAGGCTAAATCCAAAGGATTTTGTGCAGATTGTCTCACCTTACTCGGTCTTCACAGAGGAAGGTCTTCATGAGAGATCGTGGATGGACACTGCAATGCATGGGACAGAGTTTGAGGGTGGGAAATAGAAATGAGAAGGGTCTTTCATTTTCTCCATATCTAGTCTGAATTTAGAGGCCAAGGGTGAGAAGGGGCTTATTAATTTCTAGGGCTTATTTAGGATTAGAGTTCAGATCTCTGTTCAGGTACATTGGGGAAAGTCTGTGTAAATCTATTATTCAGTTGTAGGTTGGCAGCCTCTGAGTCTGCCCAGCTTTGGAGGAGACTTAGAGCCACAGCCTGTCCCCTCCTCTGGGCCCCTCAGAGGGTGGAGCAGGGGAGGGGAAAGAGGGGCTGGTTGACTCTGGCCTCTTGCAGGCTGTTTTTAAATTTAGCTCATTTGTCAGGCCTGGCTGCCCTTTGGGGGAGATGAAGTTCAGACGCCAGGGTCCAGCTGATATAAGGAGTTATTGTGCCATTTTTGCTGGTCCTTCCTCTAGGTTCAGGGCAGGAAAGGAAAAAAAAAATCAACAAGCATTTATTAAGCTCCTACTGTGTGCCAGGCACTGTGCCAAATGTTGGGGAAATAAAGAAAGGTAAAAGACACTCCCTACTCTCAAGGAGCTCACGATCTAATGGGGGAGAGAGCAGGCAAGTAACTTTGTACAGACAAGTTATAGACAGGATACAATGTTGATAATCAGCAGACAAAAGGCACTAGCATTAAGGGAGATCAAGAAATGCTTCCTTTTATTTTTTTTGGAGGGGGAAAGGCAGGGTAATTGGGGTTAAGTGACTTGCCCAAGTCACATACAGCTAGTAAGTGTTAAGTGTCTGAGGCTGAATTTGAACTCAGGTCCTCCTGACTGTAGGACCAGTGCTCTATTCACTGCACCATCTAGCTGCCTTCTTGAAGAGCATGGGATTTTAACTGGGACTTGAAGGAAGCCAGGGATCAGAGATGAGGAAGGAGAGAGTTCCAGGCATGGAGGACAGTCAGTGAAAATGCCTGGTGTTGGCAGCCTTATTAGCTGTGTGACCCTGGGCAAGCCAATCCCTGTTTGTCTCAGTTTCTTCATCTGTAAAATGGGGGTAATGATATTTGAGGATCAAATGAGATGACATTTAGAAACCACTTAGCACACTGCCTGGCACTTAGTAGGCCCAATAGAAAAGCTTATTATCTCTCCTCAATAATAAGTAGGGGAATTCAGGAAACGCCTTTGGTAGGAGGAGGTACTTGAACTCAGCCTTGAGTGGAGTTAAGTAGCTCCAGAACTAGTCGTGGGAAGGGTTTTAAATATCAAACCAAGCAGTCTGTGTTTTATCCTAGAGGCAAGACAGGTAGGACCTGTCTTAAGCAGAAAATTGACACGTGGGTGAGACTGAGCAGCTGTGCAGAGGATGCAGAGAGGGCATGGCCGGTTGCAGAGAAAGCCCAGGGACAAAATGGCTGGATGGCAATTAGGGGGCCCACTGGGGAGGCAGGGAGGGCTTGAATGAGTGGTGGCTGTGTGAATGGACAGGAGGGGACAGGTGTGAGGGAGATTACTCAGACAGAATCAACAAGACTTGACAACTGTGACTGGTTATCAGGAGTTGAGAGGGTAAAGAGTTGAGAACTGGGCCCTTGGCAGAAAGAGACAAGTTAGGGGTTGATTTAGGTGCAGAATAAGGTGAATTCAATTTTGGCCAGGTTGAGTTTGCAATATCTACAGGTCATACAGGGGGTGTGGGCCTAGAGCTCAGGGGAGAGAGAAGAGAGGGATATGTGGGTCTGAGTGTCATCTCTATAAAGATAATAACTGAACCTATAAGAGCTCTGCAACCAAACATAGTGGGTGGGACTTGGGTAAATGATCCTGCTAAGGTGTTCAGAAGGAAGGATAACAGAGAGAAGTGGAACCAGGAAAGAGCAAAACCCTTGGAGGAGGGAGTGGGCAGTAGTGTCAAAGGCTTGGTGGAGGTCAAGAAGGGTAAGGACTGAGAAAAGGCCCTTGGATTTGGAAAAAGAGATACTTAGTGACCCTGGGAAAGTGGTTGCTAGGGAGAGAAACACACTGTTTGGTGTGGGGGGAGGCCAAGCCAAACACAGCCAATGAAAAGATGAAGGTTCCCAAAATAGTGGCAGGAGCTAAAACTGGCACCTAGAAGAATGCTGACTTGGATTGGAGAAAGGAAAAGAGAGCAGCTAGCTGTTGGGCCAGGTTGTCCCCCTTTAACACATGCCACACCCTCGTGGACCAGAACCAGGCCAATTCCCAGCACAGATGGTATACAATTGCCTTGTGTTCCCTTCTCCAGAAAAGTGGGACCTGCTGAGAAGCAGTCACAGGCTGCAAGGTGAGGGATTGAGGTTAGATTCAAGGAGGAATTTTCCTAAAAGCAAAAGAATTCCTCAGGAAGAATCTCTGAAAGGTGAGGATTATTTACCCACAAAGAATAAGTTCAAGTGTTTACTATGGGCCAGGTAAACGCTGAGGCTATAAAGAAAGAAAAAAAAAAGACCCCACCCCCCACCCCCCAAATCCTTCCATTCCTGGGCCTGTTTGTGAAGGAAAAAGTGATGGGAAAGGAGCAGTCTTTGCTCGTAGTTTTAAACATAAGACTTAATTAAACTACTGCAGGAGCGGTGGGACTTAAATATAAAGAGACTTCCTTAGCAGAGCGGATGTTAACCTCCAGAAGAGCTCAGAGACTCTTCCTCTGCTGGGACAGGGGAAGAGAAGTCCGGCTGCCCAGGAGCTCTTCCCCCAGTGACGGGGCAAGGGATTCTCTGCCAGCCTATAAAAAAGAAGGGACCACGTTTACTGGGCGCTTCACATTTGATCCTTTGGCTGCATTCCTTAAACACGGAATATTTGGCTCTTTGGATCCCTTCCCCCTTCCTTCCTTCCTTCCTTCCTCCCTTCCTCCCTCCCTCCCTCCCCCTCCCCCTCCCCCTCCCCGTTTCCTAAAGCCCAGCTTTACCTGAGGGCTTGGGGGGGAGGGCTGGGCCCCCGGGCACCTCACTCCCCCCTCCCCGCCCCGTTCTAAAAGCCAGAAGTTGAAGGGAAGAGGGGCGGATGGGACGAGTTTGGAGGAGGCTAGAGGAGGAGTCGAGGAGAGCGCTCCGGGATTCCAGTGTGGGAGGGAGAGAGTCCGGCAGAGGGGCGCCCCCCATTCGGAGGGCGCGCGGCTGCCCCCTCCCCTCGCCCGCCTCCCCCCCTCCGCCCCTCCCCCCTCTCTCCTCCCTCCCGAGCTCCGGTGGGGGTGGAGACTAGGTTTGAGGAACTGATGCTGGGTGCTGAGCTGGGGGAGTCAGACTTCCTGTCCCCGAGACAGACGCGTGCTGGGTGGACCCCTCCCCCTGCCCCCCCATCCTGACCCGCGGACAATAGCTGGACGCCTGGGTCCGCGGCCGCGTCCCGGCTCCCCCTGGGCGGCCCCCGCCCGCGCCGGCCCCCTCCCCCCTGGATTATGTCTCGGATCGAATCCCTCACACGGGCGCGGATCGACCGGAGCCGAGAGCAGGCTATCAAGGTGGGCTGGCCTGCGGCGCCCCCTCCCCTCCGGGTTTAGGGCGCTGAACTTGGGCAGAGCCGTTAACAGCGGCCCGGGACGGGAAGGGGGAGGATTTTTGGGGATGTGGGCGAGAGCCGGGGCTCGGGGCTCCTGGAAAGTTGAGTCGGGCAGGAACGGGGCAGTAGCGCGCTGGGCCGGAGGTAAAGCTCTCGGGCGGGGGGGGGGGCGCCTCCCCGCAGCTCCCTTCCCTGTCCCACGACTTAGCCCAACCTCCCCAATACCGTCCGGCAGGCGCCGCCTCCGTGCTCCCACCTTTGTCCCCGCCAGTGGCGGAGGGGGCTTTTCCTGCGTGCTCTTTCCCCAGGACCAAACTGCATACGGCGCGGCCACAAATGGACTTTCCAGCTGTGATTCACCCTCTCTAACCTTCCTCACTACACACAGTCACTCACATTCAGTTTTGGTCTGGGCTGGGGTGGGGGAAGAGGAACCCTTGTTCATCTCCTTTCCATTATTCCCCACCCCCAACGTGGCAGAGGAAGGGAGTTAATGTCTTTTGTGTGGGTATTCTTCCATCTACTGAGCCAGCTGTGAACTCTCTGGAGAGCTGTATCCTACTTCCCAACTCAGTGTGCTCCCCAACTCAGTGTGCTCCCCTCTCCCCCTCTTCCGGGACCCCAAGCTCTCCCTTCATTGCCCACGTTCCAGACTTAGGCTCTCCACCTCTCACCTCTTTTACTTTTTTCCTCAACTCAGGCACCTGTCTCCCCAAGAATCCCCTTTTCTAGCTGTAAATTTAATTCCCACTTATGGGACTTTAGACCCACATCCCAGGAGCAATGATCCCTCCATTCCTTGATCCCTCCATTTCTTAATCCCTCCATTCCTTAGTCTCTAGGAAATGACGGGGCTGACTCTACCATGAGTAAGTGGGATCCTGGAAAAGAGCTTGTGGAAGACCCATGCCTAGACTAGACAATCCTCCCACCTCCTCAGTAGACAGACACCATTCCTCACTCACACTGGCCTCATTGTGATCTGGGCCAAGACTAAAATTTCAGAGTTGGTTTAATCTCTGATTTATCATCCTTCCCCACACCCTGCTGCCCTGGTGGGCCCAGGTGCTTAGCAAGATCACTCATAAGCCTGATGTTCTGCCTTCTGGGAACCCCCAAAGGTGGTGGAAAACCCTCCCTTTATATTTACTTGCTAGCCCCTAGACTGTAGGACACCTGGGCTCCCAAGTCTATAGGCCAAATCTGATGTGATTTGTATTTGGCTAGCCTGAGGGGTGAGGGGAGAGTCTGACCAGTAAGACGTGGGCTGAGGATCTGGTATCCTGTAAAGAACTGGAGGTTTCAGTTAGAGTCCTGATCAGTAAAGGGCTAGGTTGGGACAACCTGGGGGAAAAACTAGCATAGGGAGAGGAGGGAGCAGCAGGCTTTCCCTGAGCCCCTCTGCTACCACTCAGGCCAGTCTCACCCTCCAAAAATCTGTTTATTTTTTTGGCCGTTAGAATTGAGACCCTGGAGTGAGGCCAAGGGGGGCGGAGAGGTTTTTTGAAACCACGGAAATTGGGTTCCACCCTAAAAAGGAAGGGGGGGGGTGGGGAAGACCAGAGGGTGGGAGGAAAGGGTTTAGGCAAGCCTGAGGGGGTTCTGAGTAGGCAGAATCACTGGGGCTTCTGTGGGTAGGTGGGAGAGAGGGGATGTGAGATTTGGGAACTTGGAGGCAAGATGCCTTAGTATTCTTCCATGAGCGTTGTTTGGAATCTAAGAGGTCAGTCACTTGGGTTGTCTATTATTCACACCACTTTCCACCCCTTCCTCAGTCCCCATTTCAGGATGATAACTGGGAGGCTGGATTCAGGAGTCTCTTCCTCATCATTGAAGACTGAGACCTGGAGGCTAAAACCCACTGGGGCCAAAAAGAAAAGTGGGAGCCTTTAGAAAGTATTGTGGGCTTGGGCTTGTTGGAATGGGAGGGCCACCTCCAGAGAATTGGTTACATATGCTTTGACCAGCATATTTTATCTTCCTCTCTCCCTCCAGTCTAGCTGTCTTCTCTTTTCATTTTATACATGATAAGAAATGGGGGGATGCAATAAATATTATTTGATTTCTTAAAAAAAAATGGGAGGAAATGGAAAGATGAATCTCCATAATCCCTAGATTGGGGCAAATGGTGCTTTGGACCTGGGTCTTTAGTTTCATCTAGATCTTTACCCATCTTTTGTGGTCACCCATGAGAGGAAAACTGCTTTTATCTTCTGCTTCTCTCCTCTGGCCCTTCAACTGTCCTTTTTCTCTTCTGTAGCACTTTTAGTACTTTAACTCCTTATTTCTCTTCTTTCAGAATATCACCAACTTTTTTGCTTCCAGCATCCCCCTGTTCCACAAATTTCCCCAATTCCCATAAGCCTCTTTCTCTTCCCACCTCTCCCCCACCCCCCAAACCCTGAGACTGATTTTTTTCCCCAGAACAAAGGCTCCTTTTCTGATTAGGAAACGTCAGGGGCCAGGAGATAGGATGCAAAGGATGGCACTGGGGAGTTAGAGATCTTCTTAGGATTTCTAGGATCCAGGAATCTGGATGTGAAGCTGAACTGAGGGTGTGAGGAAAGAGGAGAGAGAGGAGGTTTCTTTGTTCTGAGTGGTGGAGAGAGGTGGCTGGCTTTGTGTATAGGGACTTGAGCACAGCTAGGGGGAGGGCTGGGAAAGCTGGGGAGGGGACTAAAAGGGCGGAAGTCCTGGAGGGAAGGCTGAGGAAATTGGGGTTCCCCAGGGGAGACTGACACTCTGGGAGCTAGGAAAATACTGGACAATCTAGAGAGTTATGGAGCTTGGAGAAAGGAACGAGAACAGACTAGAGAATCAACTGGAGAAAGAGGAATTAAGGTGTGTTGGGGAGGAATCTTTATAGGTTGAGGGAATTTAAAATGAGAAGCTCAGAGCCCAGCTTCCCTGGCTTTTTAAGAAACATTAGGATTAATGTTCAAGAAAAGGAGAAAAGGGGCTGGCTAGAGCCTCTAAGCATATATGTGGTGTGTGTGTGTGTGTGTATTTATGTGCCTGTGTGTATTTCATTTTGTGTCTTTTGATTCTGTGGTTTCAGTAGGGGGTGGGGGAAATGATCGGGGGAACAACTAGATTGAAGGCTTTCTGTATGGGAGGAGGTAAAGGTAGAAACTCTGGAGTTGAAAGTATGGAAGATAGTTTGTGAGTACACACAATCTCATTTTCAGTCCTTAGACCAAAGCATTCTCCACAAGTTAGAATAAAGTAAATAGAATTGTTTGGACTTTGCAGGGACAGGGTCATAGGAGATATGGAGAGAAGTAGCCCATTTCTTCCATTAGTCTGGGTGAGCTGGCTTTTGGGTGTTCAGGCCCTGCTGCATTTGTTGCAGGAGAGTGGGGGGACAAGAGCATAGGCTGCAGACAGCAGCTGCCCCCCCTCCCAGCAGCCCAGCAGGCCTGCCCTGTGCCAGGAGGGCAGGGAGCACTGGCACAGCCATTGTTCATCTGCACAAATGCCTGTCTGTTTGCTTTGCTCCCCCCTTACCCCTCTGCTCAGCCTTCTCTCCTGGCCTGACAGGTGCAGCTGGATTGAGGAATGACTAGGGGCCAGAATGTCTGGGTCTCAAAGCAGATTTTCAATGACTCTTCTACCTGTCTCTATCAGTCTTATATCTCCTTTCTCTTTAGGACCCCTGTTTCCCATCCCCTTCTACCTCATTTTGCCCCTGTGCTTCAAAGTCCCCTCCCCTCCTTTGTCTCTCTGCTCCAGTGACCTCTACTTCCTTCATCCACCAAACATTTATGAAGTCTTGTTTTGAGCCCAGCATTTTCTCTGGGATTTTCTGTTACTCTGAAACAAATGCCTTAGTTCTGCTTTTGTCGCCTCCTCCAAATGATTTCCTGTAGTGAGGAGATCAGATTTCTAGAATGTTATGAGGGTAAGGTTTTGCTGGGATCATCTTATGTCTTCCCTCGAAAACCTTTCAGTTAGAGATCCTTTGCCTTCCCAGTGAATGACCCCAGTCCTATAGTCATAGGGTGGAGCCACAGGTGACTCCAGACCCTAGGAGACTCCCCTCAGTAGAAGCCAGGACATCTGAGTCCTTTCTTACAAAGTGGGGCCTCTCCTGAAAACACTGAGGGCTATTGTCTGAAGTGAGGGGGCAGCAAGAAAGGGGAAATTAGATCTCCTGGTAAATCTCTCAATGGCTGGGGTGGGAGGTATGCCCATTTGGAAAAATGAGAGATTGGGGCCTTTACTGTCTCTTATCTCCAAACATCCCAGGCGAGGCTCCACAGGCCTCCAGCTGCTTGCTAGTAGAGAGTAGGAAGCCAAGGTCTAAGCTTTGGCATTGCTTTTCCCTTCCTGTGGGTCATCCTTTTCTTCATCTCCCCTTCTAAGAGACATAAAGGGAGAATGGCAGGAGATAAGAGAAAACATTTCAGCCCAAACCCACAATTCCCTCTCCCTTTCATTTACCCTTCCCCAAGATGAAGATCTCTAGAAGGAGACTTTGGATAGGAAAGCAATAAGGAGTAGAAAAGGGCCGGGAGCAAGGAAGGACAAAAGGATGTTTGAGTGGGAAAGAAAGCACAGGGACTTGGAAGCAAAGGGGGAATCTTGTTTTGGGCTCTGAGGCCCTGAAGGAAGATCCCCTACATCTGGGTTTTCTTAACCTGGAGTGGGGAACTTTAAAAAAAAAAAAAGCTATTTCAATACAATTAGTTTATTTTGTAATTCATATACTTTAATTTGTGAATTTATAAACAGTTTGAGATCAGGTTCATAGGCTTCACCAGTCTCCCAGAGGGGAGTCCATGACACAAAAAAAGTTAATGGACTACTGCCCTACAGCAAGGGGTCTGTTCTGGTCCCCTCAGAGGCTTAGACTCAAGCTCTTCCACTTACAGACAAGTCACTTCACCTCTCCAACTCTCAGTTTACAAATTTGTAAAATGAGAGTGTGGCTAAAGTTCCTAGGCTCCCAAGTTCTCAGTCCAATAAATAGCAACCTTGGGAGAAGGAGAAAGCAAATGACCAAAACGGAAGAGTTCTTGAATTCTAGCCTCCTAAGGAAATTTCCTGAATTCGAGTCTCAGTCTTGTGGTTGCCTCTCTAGATGCTCCCAGTTCAAGAGTTCTGGAATCTAATCTTCAAAAGAAAGGCAAGTTCTTGGTTAGCACTGGCCTGTTAGAGGAGAGGATTGAGAATATGGTGTTTGAAACTGGAAGAACAGCTAGGAAGTTTAAGGAGTGACATGGGGCAGTGAAACACTTAGGATTTGCCCTTGCTAATTAGCCATCAGGTCCAGCTGAAAAGGAGTTTGACTCTAGCAACATCAATTGTAGTTCCTTGGCGGGGGCAGGGTATGGTCTTGGGTGGTAAATGGGACTCACTGGAATGTTGGGAGCTTTCCCTTCCTAGTAAACCCAAACTGGTTTCCTTTCGAGGGGAATCTTGTTGCACAGGGTATTGGTAGGTACAGTTTCTGAAAGATGGACCTCACTGAAGAGAAGAATTATATTGCTCTATGGACTACTGTAAGTCTTCTGTATTATGTTTAATGAGTTTTCTGTGGTGTGAGATAAAGGCTGCCCTGTGCAAGGAAAAATAAAACATACAGTGAAAGAGTGGGACCTAGGTGCCTTGTAAATCTCTTTCCGCTTTAAATTTATGATCCTGTGGTCTGGAAGGGGCTGGCATTACAGCAACAGAAGTAAAGGCAACAAGGAAGGCAGCTTGGGGAGTGAAACCAGAAATGTGGGGGAGAGACCTTGATGTATTTTTAACTCCATAGGCAATAAAATAGGCAGAAAGGATTGAAAGTTGCATTAAGAAAGATGAAAATTAGCATGAAAAGCTTTCTGATGATTGGAGCTGGGAGACCCTGGATTAAAGAATAGCATTCCCTTTCCTGAAGGTCTTGGAGGAGGCCCCATTCTATCAAAGGAGTGATAACACCAGAAGGGCTTTGTGGAAAAATAATAACAAAACCATCCAGCTTATCCTAGAGTTGCTCCTTTGGCAGTTTGGTTCATCCCCTCCAACCCAGAACACTAGGGCGGGCACAAACTACCTCCTACAATAGCACTAGGCAGTGCCAGGGGCCAGCTCCCTTCCTGGCAGCATCCAAGGCGCTATGTGCTGTTGCTGCTGCCCACTATTTACCAGGCCAGAAAGGGGATCACTTCAAGAGAGGGTAAGTTCCTGGAGATTGAGTTGGGCAGTGTCTCTAGCACCAGTGTGTCAGTGGACTTGGCCACTCAGGGCTTCCAGTGGACTCAAGGCCATAAACCTGAGGAAGGAAGGGATCTGTCCCATGTCCCCTTTTCTAGGTTTGCCTCTAAGCCTCTTGCTTCCATGATTTTGTCCATATCCTTCCCACAATTCCATGGATTCTTTACATCCAAATTTTGGAATGTAGAAGACAACAAGAGGTATCTGAACAAATGAAATTATTGGAAGTCTGAAGATGGAGTTGGGGGGTTGGAAAAATTGTTATTTGAGGCAGGAGTATGAAAAAAGAAGATAGGTACCAGGGTGTGGGGCCAGTCTGGGGCACCATGCTATTAGGATGGCAGACTATATAGTCAACCCTGATCCAGGTAAAGCGAGGTGAAGGAAAGGTAAGGATGGATTTTTTTGGAGAGAATCCTTAAGGGTTTGAAAGGTTATGGGAGGGGGGGCACTTGTAATACCGGAAGAGAGGCCATTAGATCAAGCTGGAGGGAGGTTAAATTGCTGAGGAAGGATTTTCAGGTGGGGTGGAGGTTTCAGAGTAGGGGAGGGGAAGGTGAATTTGCAATTATCATGAAAGTAGTAGTAGATAGAAGTTAATCTGCATGGAGGCAAAGGAAGGGATACAGTAGATGAAGATTGTGGTATGGGGAGGACCAGAGGGAGTGGGTAGAGTTTAAAAAAAAAAAAAAAAAAGGTAGATGGGAACTGAGGAGGAGGGGGAAGAAACGAATAAAGAAAATGAGGGAGATAGGAGTGAGGGATGAAAAAATGAAGTAGGAAGAGACAGTGAGGTTTGGAAAAGAGGCAAGAAGTGGGGAGGGGATAAGGGACCACTGACTTTGCATATTTCTGGCCAAATATGGGAGACCCTTCAGAGCAAGGAAGGGGAGATATGATTCTGGGGTATCCCAGGAAAGTTTAGTGGAACTCCCCCCATCCAGGTCTTGTGCCCTTGTACAGCCCCTGCTTCTGACTCAGCCTTCCATTACTTCCTCTTTTTGACCCCAAACACCATGGCAACCCTCTCCCCACTTTTAACCTTCTCTGTGCTAGGATGATTCAGACTGGGAACCAGGACTATATAATCCCTCTAAATGAAATCCCCAGAACCTGGGTTTGAGTCCTCTAGAATTTCTAGTCATTAATTAATTATACCTGGCACTCATCTAGAGTTGGAGAGCTATTGGGTACAGAGCTCTATGCTAGATGCTAGGGAAGATAAAAAGTTGATCAAAACAGATTTTTTTTTTCTTTATATGGCATTTTGAGGATGAAGCCTTAAGTGTCAAAGAGTATGTATGATCAGTTTTGTGACTCATTATACATGACCATATTGCTGTCCAAAAAGTTTGTACCAATCTACAGTCTGACCAGCAATATAATAAAGTACCTCTTCCCCAAACCTTTTCCAACATGGAATATTAAAAGGTTGTTTTGGGTTGGTTTTTTTTCTGGTGTGTGGTGTGTGTGTGTGTGTGTGTGTGTACACGTAGGTACTATTTTGGGTATTTTAGTACCATAAATAAGAGGGACACCATTTAGTATAAAATGTAGCCCTGCCTTCATGGAGCTTATAGTCTAGTAGGAAGATAAGGTAGAATGATTACTATTATCTACAAAATACATATGAAGTACATTAGGAAAATATAAAAGTGATATGAAGTCTGAGGGAGAACGCATACAGAATTTGGAGTCAGAAAAACTGGATTTGAATCTCAGCTTTGCCTGTACTACCTCCTATGACCTTGAACAAGTAACCTTTCTGGGTTTCCTCTTCTGTAAAATAAAAGGATTGGATTAGGACCAAGGTAATAATTCCATGGAAGAATTACCTTTAACAAGGGATTTTAGGGAAGGCTTAATGGGAAGGAGGGAACATTTGAATTAAGCTTTAAAGGTTATCGAGGGATTCCCTGGATGAAGGAGGCAGGGGGAACACTTCAAGCAGTTGAAGTTTAGGAGAGAAACTCATTTAGTTTGGCCAGAGTATAGAGTGCTTAAGAGGGAATGTGGTTTAGTGGCCTGGTAGATTTAGAATCCTTAATGCCTTCAGCTGTTACTTGCTCTGGGATGTGGGGGAGTAACTTAACCTCTGGGAGTCTCAGTTTCCTCATCTGGAAAATCAGGATAAGAAGGGGAATGTGAAACCTAGAACCTATTTCCAAATGGTAGTTGTGAGGAATAAAGGAAATAACATCCCTGGAGGGCTTTCTACAGCCAAGAGTCTGGAATGATAGAGGAGTCTGAACTTGTCTGGGAAAGCAGGGAGCCACTGAAGGTCTTTGAGCAAAGGACCATTTGTGGCCATATCTGTGCTAAGGAAGACTCAGGACTGTATCTCCAGTCTCTGTTTTTGAAGTTGAGGAGGGCTGATAGCTACCATTTATGTAATACTTTAGGGTTTAAGCATCACAAAATTATATGGTTTATAAATATTACCATGCCCATTTTTTTTTATCATGCCCATTTTACAGATAAGCAAATAGGCTCAATGTTATATCACTTGGCCAGTAGTTACATAGCTAGTAAGTGTCAGAGGTGAATATTAAGTCCATGGTTTTCCCTTCAAGTCCAGTCAGTGTTTTTACTTCTATATTATGATGCCTCTCAAGGGACTGGCATTTTCTATTCCCCTTTGTCCTTTTCCTTCAAGTCCAAAGGAGAGATTCAAGGATCAGATTCAGGAAGCCACTTAGGAGGGTCCTAGAGTATATGGACATAGAGAGATGATGGTGCTCTCATCTCTCTATCTTCACTGGTTCTTGGGGAAGATGAGGGTGCTGGAAATTGATAGATGAGAGTTCAGAGGAGAGGGCCTCAGAACTAGGAAACTGTCTGAATTAATCAGGGGTTTGGAAAATGGACCAGGCAGTGTGCCATAGTGGAACAGCACTTCTGGCGTCAGGAGAGATTTGAGTTCACGTTTGAACTCCATGAACGGTGTGATCCTGGGCAAATTCCTTTACTCTGAACTTCAATTTTCTCATCTTTAAAAGTGGAGATGATACCTATGATATCTATCTCATAAAGTGCAAGTGATGAAATTGCTTTGTAAACTTTTAATCTTGATTGGAATGTAAGAAATAAGGCTAAAAGGAGAGTTGACAGTATCTAGCATCTGAGACTTGATAAATTTCTCAGGTTGGTATGTATGTACGTAGGGAGAAATTGCATTTTCTTCCATATCCATGAAGTTAGAACTAATACTGTCATGGGGAACGGATTTATGTCAGACAACAGAAGGGTATTTCTGAGCTTAAAAACTTAAAAATGAAAAAAAGGTTCCTCTCCCTGAAAAGGGTATAAAGTGAGAGAGGAGTTAATTTGATAAAAGGCATCAGAGTTAGACTCTAGAACAGACTTTATGACAGAAGCAAGGGAGACTTTAGAATTTCCTTTCCCAGATCTAGATCTAAAAGAAAGAGTGCCCCAAATTGGTTCAGTCGGAAAAAAGGTCCATCTTGCCTAGAGAAAGGGGGATAGACATAATGACCCCACCCCCATCCCCCAGGAAAAATCCCTATCTGTTTAGGATAAAGTGAAGGGTAAAGTCTAGCTCTAACGGGCTGGGGTTAATGCTTGGAGATTGACTTCTGGTCTTGGGGGTGGGAGTTCCACCCCCATCCAGTCTGATCAGGGGAATCTCCTTGCTCCCCCTGCTGTGGCTGCCACAGTGACGGCGGCTCTGACACTGGTTGTCATGGTTATAAAAGGAGCTAACTCCCAGAGTTGGTGAGCTGGCATCCTCTGCCTTGCCTGCACTACCCTCCTCTCTGCGCATCTTCTCCCAGCAGAGGGAACACAGAAGCTCAAGGGGACAAGGAGAGCCCAGGCCTTGGGGGTGAGGGTGGGCTGTGGGTGAGGATTCTGAAGACCAAAGCAGAAAAGATGAGTGGCAATCGGAGGCAACCAAGCCGTCGGGGCCAGGTGGGTAGGGGGACCTAGGTGACTCCTTTGGGATCAAGTTCCCGATGGTGGGAAGATAAATGGAGGGCCCTTCTGGGCAGCTAGCTATTTCCTTAGCATCCTTGGGTAGGAATCCCTGCTCCAAATTACTCTCTTTGTGGCATTCCCTAGGCAGGACCTTCTGATCACCAACAGCCATGTTCTGTCTGTCTAACTCTCTCTCTAGACCCTCTGGAATTCTGCCCAGGTCTTCTCTAGCTTGATTCCATTATTTTCATCTTCTTTACAGAACCGGGAAAAAGAGAAGATGAAAGAAGCCAAGGATGCCCGCTATACCAATGGGCACCTTTTCACCACCATCTCTGTATCAGGCATGACGATGTGCTATGCTTGTAACAAAAGCATCACGGCCAAGGAGGCCCTTATCTGCCCAAGTAAGTTACCTGGACCCTGAGGTTTGCTACCAGCTTGCCCTCATCTGGCCCTTATGTCTTTGTTCCTCCTTTCCTTCTTTGAACCTTACAGATTCCCTGCTTCTGTGAACTCTAACTATTGGGGTCAGATGCTTATATCTTGCTGCTTCCCTCTCTTATTCTGAGGAGTGGGTAGCTGTGTGAATATGTCCAAAGAGAATGTCAGAGGAAGATGGGGAAAGGAAAGGAAACATGTGGTGGGGTATCTACCCCACAGCTGTTCTTCTGGCATCCCCCCCCAGTGACTTTCCCCCTCCTCCTCGGGCTCTCAATTCTGTAACATCTGTCCTGGGAACAGCTGGAAGGGAGGGGTAATAGGATGAAGGAAGAGAAGGAATGTGGGGCAATAGGGGGTGGAACTAGAAAAGTGCCAACTCTGCAGCTGGCCCTGTCAGTCCCTTTGGAGAGGACTAGGCGTCAGGACTCTAGGATCCATTTCCTCCTGCCTTCCTATTCATTTAAACTGGGAACAGCGCTTGAAATCTTGGTCTAGAGAAAAGAATGGGATCATGGGTTCTGATTTTCCCCAATTTCTAGTCCAGCTCCATCATGATAGAGGGAGGGCACATCAGATTTACGATGTGAGCACTTTTGGCCTCCTCCTAAACCATGAAGTAGATCCAAATCTAGTAGACTGGAATGCGATCCAGAGAGTTCCCTCTTTCCCTGAGATCTGTAGAAAGGCCTTAGAAGAGAGCTGTTTAACCTTGCCACCCCCTAAAAAATATGGGGAGCCAAAGTAATGATTTTGATTAAGGACTGAATTGGAAATGCACAGAAAAAGGTTTTCAATCTGGCAATAAAGGGAACTTTCATCCCTAATTCTCAAGAACCCATGGAGTGTGGGGAAAGGATACTGTAAGTAGAGCTTATGAGACCTCCCTGACCTCTTCCTTAGTTCAAGTGGGGGGTGGCAAAGGGATGTGGAGGTGAGAAGGGATCCCCAATCTAGATCCCTCCAGAGATCCTGAGAAAATTCCCAATCCGGAAGCCTGTTACCACGGGAACAGAGGGAGGCGGGTGGCGCTATTTTGGGAGCAGGTGGAATGCGGAGGTTCGATCCAGAGACACCAAGGGGTGGGGGTTGGAATAAGGCTCTCTGGAGGGGATGAAGCTCCCCCAGCACCTATTTTCCCCTGCCCCCCTGGCCCCACCCTGTTTGACTTGTATTTGTGGAAGTGAACAGGGTTCTGGGTATTGTCTGAAGGAGTTAGCAGAGTTTCCGGTGTTGATGCAGTGGGTTGGGGTGGGGAAGGGGAAGCTGGAGGAGGCGGAGTGTATGGTGGAGAAGGAGAAGGCTAGTCAGTCTCATTCTTAGGTTTGGCTTTTTGAAGCTCTGCTTCCATGTCATTGTCCTGCCTGCCTGCTGTTCACCTGGGTCTTTCCCATCTCAGAAATAGCTCCTATCGAGTGAGAGGCAGATGTAGGGCAGATGTGGTTGGTTTGCCCTATTTGGAAGACTGGACTCTCAGGGCCTGAGTCCTAGAAGGGCAGGTACTGTCGAGTTCTTAGAGGTGGGAACCAAGTGGTAGAAGGAGAGAGAAACAGGCTGAAGGTGAAGCTAGACCAAATTTGGGGCCTTGGCCTACCCTAGAGGTCGTAGAGGTCCACATTCTTCCCTAGCCTAACCTCTGAACTGTTTAGGCCTAAAGAAAACATCTGTGGTCACGTTCCTGCTCCCATTCCCATGTTGGTGCCAGTTTGCTGCCTTTGCAACAACCACTCCTCTGAGTTCTCTCTCCTCCAGCTGGCTTTGTGCTCTGTACCCAACCCTGTGCTAGCTCTGGTGCCCAGCAGTAGGCCGCCCCCTTCCTTTATCTCCCCAGGCATCTTTGAGCTAAGCCCCCAGAACTTGTTCCCGTCTCTGTTTATTCCCTTGACTAGAAGGAGCCAAGTAGAGCATGAGGGTAGGTGAGGGCACTCCTTATCCTCCACTTTATGAAATGATGAAACAGGAGGCTGAGACCTTGAAGAGGGGGGAGTAGATGAAGGGCTGGGGGTGAGGGACAATTGCAGGACTATCTGTCTATGGGTGGGGGTGTATATAATGTACATGTGTCTGTCCTCTCCTTTCACCTTCATTGTCCCATCCTTCCAGCTTGCAATGTGACCATCCATAACCGCTGTAAAGACGCTCTTGCCAACTGCACCAAGGTCAAGCAGAAGGTGAGAAGGCAGGGAACAAGGCCAGAGGGTTCCAGAGAATGAGAATGCTGTGCCTCTGTGGCTATTGATCTGGGTTGGTGTGATCTCTAAAACCCTCCAGTATCTGTGGGGCAGTCCAGACAGGCTGTTGAAAGGCCACTGTTCTCTGAGGCCCCAGTGCCCCTCTCTGCCTGCTAGGAACTTAGCAGCTTCTCTGGGTGCTGCTCTGCCATGCCTGGCTCCCTCAAGGGAGGTGGGCCCTCTACTGGAGCATAAGCCTCGGGGCAAGCTAACTAGCTCTTTGCCTCTTGGGTAATGGATATTCTGTTTGCCCTTTGCCCTAAAGCAACAGAAGGCTGCCCTGCTCAAGAACAGCACGGCTCTGCAGTCCGTCTCCCTTCGAAGCAAGAGTAAGTCCACCCCCCCCATCCCACTCCCCATATGGTTGTCTAGCTACTGGGCTCTGCTGCCACCTTCAGGCCACTCCTCCTTCACAGCAGCAGAGCTAGAGGGGTCCACTCTTGGATTCCTCCTGGGTAGGACTGAGGGCTAGGGTATTAGGGTTCAAATAAGTATTAAGAAAGAGGCTTGGGAAGGGTGAGTTAACTTACATCCCTGCCCTGTTTAGGATGTATGTGGTGGGGTAGGGATATCTAATTCTCAATAAGGAGAGAAAAGGAGCTTTGCCTCAGGCCAAGAAGAGACCTATGGTTTCCCCTACTTTCCTCACTACCTGGGCTGGGTTTTCTCCACTTCTTTATTCCCACAGCCACCATTCGGGAGCGCCCTAGCTCTGCTATCTACCCTTCCGACAGCTTTCGCCAGTCCCTGCTTGGCTCTCGACGAGGCCGGTCCTCCCTTTCCCTGTCTAAGAGCGTCTCTACTACCAACATTGCTGGGTGAGCTGTTGGGAATTTTTGCTGGGGAAAAGGAGTATTTGTCTAGACAAGTGGGAAGGGCTGACAGCAGAAGCTGATGGCTTCTTGTTTAGTAGGGAAGATGAGAGGCATGATGGGCATCTCTCCTATCCCTGACTTGAGAATTAGAGATAAGCATTGAGGAGGGGCTTTCAGGTATTTCTGCCTCAGTTCCCTTCAGTTGAAATATATGCACCCTTTCCCCTTAGGCACTTCAATGATGAATCCCCCTTGGGCCTTCGAAGGATCCTTTCTCAGTCTACAGACTCCCTCAACATGCGAAACCGAACACTGTCTGTGGAGTCTCTCATAGATGAGGGTAAGGAGTGGAGACAGGAGAAAAGTCTGGTGAAAGGAGTTTCTGCCTGAGAGGGCTTGGGGCCTCAGGAGACTGGAATCTAGACTCCAGGGGAAAAGCACTGCTCTGAGGCTCCATCACACCTTTCCCCCAGGTGCAGAGGTGATTTACAATGAGCTGATGAGTGACTTTGAGACAGATGAGAAGGACTTTGCAGCAGATTCCTGGAGTCTGGCAGTAGACAGCAGCTTCCTGCAGCAGCACAAAAAGGAGGTGATGAAGCGTCAGGATGTCATCTATGGTAAGCAAGGGCCCCAGGGCTCAGTGGGACCAAAGGCCCCATAGGCCAAGTTGCTTCCTCAGTGCCCAGGTGGTTTCTGGGCAGAGCCCTTTCCTGACTCTTGACTCGCTACTTAAAACCCTCTTCTTTCTGTCTTTTTAATTTAACTTGGGCAACCACCAGTGCTTCTTGGAGCCCTGCTGTGGGGCCTAGGACTGTGCTCAATACTGTGAAGAATTCAGATCTTACCTGAAGAGCTTTATGATATAGGAGACAAGCTATCTATGGGACCTTGGGCAAGCAGTTTCTTTATCTATAAAACAAGGGAGTCGATGTCTCTGAGCCTATGAGCCAACTAGCTGCTAAAAGTATCCTGATGTAGTGGATAGAGAGCTAGACTGGGAGTCAGGTAGTCTTAGACTAAAATCCTGGCTTACATACTTATTAGTTGTGTTACACTTGGTAAGTCCCCTACCCTAAGTCTGTTTCCTCATCTGTAAAGTGGAAATAGGAAATAACAGTAACTCCTACCTTAATTGATTGTGAGAAACAAATGAGAAATGGATATAAAATACTTTGCAAACCTAAAAACATTTTTATAAATATTGTTATTATTATTGTTGTGGCCTGAAACAATTAGCCAGTGATACAAAATAGTAAATGGTCAGTTGGCCTGCCCCTTGCTCCTTGACTGACACTTGGGCCTGCCTCACCCAGAGCTGATCCAGACAGAGCTGCACCATGTAAGGACACTGAAGATCATGACCCGGCTGTTCCGAACGGGACTATTGGAAGAGCTGCAGCTGGAGCCAGCCCTGGTGCAAGGCCTTTTCCCTTGTGTGGATGAGCTCAGTGATATCCATACCCGCTTCCTCAGCCAGCTGCTAGAGCGCCGGCGCCAAGCCCTTTGCCCAGGCAGTACCCGCAACTTTGTCATCCACCGGCTAGGGGACCTGCTTATCAGCCAGGTGAGGAGAGGAGCGCAGGCCTGCTGGAGGGTGTGGGTGGTAAGAACAGAACAGGCTATGGAGACAGAAGTTTTCTGTAACCTCAGAGATGGCAGGAGAATAGGGGAGTTAGGGAAAAGCAAAGACTTCCCTTAGAAGTGAAGAGCCCCACATAGTCTGAGTCTTGGCTGTATTAAACCATCTTTGCCTCTAGTTCTCAGGCTCCAGTGCAGATCAGATGCGTAAGGCCTATTCTGAGTTCTGTAGCCGTCACACCAAGGCACTGAAACTCTACAAGGAACTATATGCACGGGATAAACGCTTCCAGCAGTTCATCAGAGTGAGTAAGGCTTTGCTACTACCTTTACCTAGAACTCTGTTTGGTCCTTAACTAAGGACTTTTTTATCCATAGCTTATATACTGGCTAGGGAACTGAGGTCTTTGGGATTGGAAGCTCCATTGACCATTTTGGATCTCCCTGTCTTTGACCCTGTCCCTTCTGTTCTGCCCTATCAAACCCTACCCCAGAAACCCCACCCCATCTGACCTTGCTTCTTCTGGTCTGCTCCTGATTCTGCAGAAGGTGACCCGCTCCACAGTGCTTCGGCGGCACGGGGTACAGGAATGCATCTTGCTGGTGACACAGCGTATCACCAAGTACCCCGTACTCATTGACCGGATCTTGCTGCATTCTCGTGGTGAGAAGGGGAGAGCCTGAGGATGGGACAGAGCCAGCTTATGGGGGAAACTGACGGGACTAGAGACAGCCTTTGGGAGAAGGGCCAGGTAGGGTGAGGGTGGGTAGGAGGGAGGAGACCTTCTTCTTCTTCCTGACTTCCCTTGCTGTTCCCCAGGCAATGAAGAGGAACACCGGGACCTGACAACAGCCTTGGGGATGGTGAAGGATTTGTTGTCAGCAGTAGACCAGGAGGTACATGAGCTGGAGAAGGGAGCTCGTTTGCAGGAGATCTACGGACGCACAGACCCCCGTGCCCAGGCCCCAGTGCCTGGCAAGGGTCCGTTTGGCCGAGAAGAGCTTCTTCGTCGAAAGCTGATACATGATGGTTGCCTGCTCTGGAAGACAGCCACAGGGCGTTTCAAAGGTCAGTTCTTCATGTCCCAGTGGCCTATCATCTAACGTAGACAGAAGGAAAGACAGGCAGTTCATATTCAGTCCGGAAGATAACCTTAGAGGAAGACAGTCTTTGTCAGTTAAAAAAATTTATGGCCCTTGTTTCCATTGTTAACTGAAAGGTAAACTGCTCTGTGAGATTATCATCTTCTTCTATGGACCCCACTGTAATACATGTGCTAGTTTTAGAAAGTGAGAGACAATTCTTCTAGGGCACAGATAAATGGAACAAAAAAGTCTGCCCTAAAATCCCACTACGAAGGGAGCTGTTGGGATTTGATCTCCTGCAGGAAGGTTTCTAGGGGACAGTTAGGTAGTACAGTGAATAGAACACTAGCCCTGAAGTCAGGAGGACCTGAGTTCAAATCCAGCCTCAGACACTTGGCACATTTATTAGCTGTGTGACCTTGGACAAGTCACTTAACTCCAATTGCCCAGCCTTCCCCCCTCAAAAAAAAAAAAAAAAAAAGGAAGGTTTCTGGTGGAGAGCAGAGGAAAGGAATGGAGAAAGAGCAGTGTGGCTTAAGAGGGGGAATGAGGGCAGGTTTTCCCACTCCCCTTCTCAGAATTGGTTTGCACTGAGAACAGATTCTCATTGGTTCAAGTTGGCTTCACCAGAGCTAAACTGGACCTTTGTACTTTCTTTATAAAAGTTCCAAGCTTTTGCCTTGGATCTTGTCAGTCTTCACCACCCTCCTCCTTCCTTCCACTCCCCTCTCTCCCATCCCTCCCACGCTGCAGCTAAGAATATAATCCATGGAGGTTAAAAATAGCAAGGCTGGAGAGCTTTATTTTCTGAAGTATTTGACAAAACACCTCCCCTTCTCCTTGCCATGCCCAAAGGATTGTAAGGTCCCTAAGGGCAAGGGGGAAGAAGATGCCTCTCTCCAGAGCTGATTTCCCTATTTTATAGGACTGACCTTTGTCTCCTGCTCTGGAGCCCCACAGAGTCAGGGGAACAGGAGGAAAAGGTCAGGGAAGGGAGCTGGAAAGACTGAAAAGAGAACTGTAGGGCAGAAGAAAGATGGAATTGTTTAACCTGAAGATCAATCTGAGATTGGGGGTGGTAGCAGTAAGATTTGGTAAGGATCTTAGAGTCTGTGAAGGTTAATTCTGCAGCAGAGAGGGACCTGCTGTTCTCTTCCACTGACTAGAAAACCAGAGGGTGTGGGCATATGCTGCAGTAGGAGGGATTTAGGTTAGGTATCAAAAAGGACTTGAGTGAATTGGAAAGTATGGGAACTGCAGTTTAAAAAGGAATGGAGAATTTGACTATAGAAGATATTCACATCTGACTGGATGGGGCATCACTTGTCCTGTCCAGTGACATAGAATAAATGTAATAATTCTTCAAGTCCCCTTCCAGCCCAAGGTGAACCGGGATTCTACAAGTCACCTCCTCCCTTCCCCTCACCCCCATTTCTGAAATATAGGAAGGAAGAATATTTGAAGAATTTTAGAGGAAAGGCCAAGATCAGTGGGAAGGAGAGGAATTAGGAGCTATCAACTAGCAAGGCAAAACTGGCCTGAGTTGAGAGGTGAGAGAAAATGAAAATCAGATTTCTGGTCCATCCAATGCTGACCTATCACCCCTCTTGCCAGATGTGCTGATGCTGCTGATGACAGATGTGCTAGTGTTCCTTCAGGAGAAGGACCAGAAATACATCTTTCCTGCTTTGGTAAGACCATCTGTCTCCTCTCTTACCTCTCAGGTAGGCACCCCAACCCTAAAGAATTCTAGTCTACAGAGTCCATTTTTTCCTTTGGGTTGACAAGATGCCAGTCCCTCACCCTACCCCTTAGTTCTAACAGATCTCTAAACACTTTGAAGAAACAAATTTCTTGGGAAGTCTGAGATGGTAGGACTCCTCAGCTCACCCCTCCTTTCTGTCTTCCTTCTCTGTCAGGACAAGCCAGCAGTAATTTCACTGCAGAACCTGATTGTTCGGGACATTGCTAACCAGGAAAAGGGGATGTTTTTGATCAGCGCTGCTCCCCCTGAAATGTATGAGGTTCACACAGCCTCCAGAGAGGACCGGAACACTTGGATCCGTGTCATCCAGCAGAGTGTGCGTGTGTGAGTATTCAAGGGAAGGCCTGTGTCTGCCTCTCCATATATGTCAGTCAACAGTATTTATTGTGTTAGATGTTATGGATTGAGGAAGAGCTGTTTGGGGCCCAGAGCAGATCTGCTGCCTTCTTTCATAAAGCAAACATTGGCTAAGTGAACACAACCAACACTAGGGAGTTGGTCAGTCTGTAAAGACTTCCTAGAAGAGGGAAATATGGAACCACAGTTGAGCATGGTATGAGTGGGTAGTGAACTGCGTAAAGGAAACAGCAGGCATGAAAAGTCATAGGTGTACCTTAAGTCCTTTCCCACCTTCGTCTCTGATTTGCGCCATCTCTCCATCTTAGGTGTCCATCCAGAGAGGACTTCCCCCTGATTGAAACAGAAGATGAGGCTTATCTTCGACGAATCAAAAGTAAGCATCATACCCTTCTCACTCCACGTCCTTGGTCATCGCACTCTAGCATTTTTTCTTCATCACAATCACTACCCACCCACTCCAAAGCCGTCCCCGACAAATAACAGTCCTCCCTTGTAACAAGTATAGTAAAGGAAAGATAAATCCAGACATTGGCCATCTCTGAAAATACATCTCCTCTGCATCTCTAACCCATTAGCTCTTGGCCACGAGGTGGGAAGCATATTTCATCTATCTTGGTCATTACGCTTTTGTCTTTCAAAGTTTTTCCTGGTTCTACTGACTTCATTCTGCATCTGTTTATATAAGTCTTCCCCAGTTTCTCTGAGTCCATCATCTTTTTTTATGGTGCTGTCATGTTCCATTACATTCAGATACCATAATTTGTTTGCCCATTTCCTAACTGATGGATACTCACTTTGTTTCTCTAGCTTCTTTCCCAATACCCCCACTCTCTCCCAGACTCCTGCTCATCCTAAAGCCTTCTGGCTTGGTTCCTCTCACCCTCTTTGCCCTTTGTCTCTCTCTCCCTTCCTGCTTGCCCTTCGTCTTCAGCGGAGCTGCAGCAGAAGGACAGGGCGCTGGTGGAGCTGCTGCAGGAGAAGGTGGGACTCTTTGCTGAGATGACCCAGTTCCAGGCAGAAGAAGATGGAGGGGGTGGAGGGCCGCTGCCCACCTTGCCTCGTGGCCTCTTCCGCTCTGAGTCCCTGGAATCCCCTCGTGGGGAGAGACTGCTGCAGGATGCTATCCGTGAAGGTAAGAGAGCACAGAGATACACTTCATCCAGAATTCAGATGGGCACACACAGACATAGATGGAAACACACAGAGGCATGAATACCCTGCACTTAGCGTTATCTCTGATGTCCCTGGGATGGCCATCATCCCTCCCTCACAGGGGTATGCCTCTTACTTCATGTTATCTGATATTCCCCATGCTGCTCAATACTTAGACATTAGGGTTAGTTCCCTTTTTATTCAGTACCCAGATCTGTTTCCCCTTGACCTTCTCTTTTCTTTCCTTCCCACAGTGGAGAACCTGAAGGACCTGCTAGTTGGACCTGGGCTAGATCTGCCCCTGCCCTCACGGGAATCAGCCTTGTCCTTGGAGCCTGACAGCGGTGGCAACACCAGCCCCGGGGTCACTACCAGTGAGTGCCCGGAGCTGAAGGGATTGGAGCAGTCAGGGGGGAAGCAGACAGGGCCAGGAGAAGATGGTGACCAAAATGGGAAGAGACTAAGGGAAGAGAAATTATAATAAGTTACAGGCATTTATGCAGCATTGTAAAGTGTGTCTGTTTCACCTCATTGGAGCTTCTCAGGAAGTCTGTGAGGTAGATATTATAGGTGTTAGTCTACATTTTACAGCAGAGAGATAACTCTTCTGTGGTCACCCATGTAGATAATATCAGGTGCTGGGTTTAAACTCATCTTCCAGACTTCTAAATCTAGCACCCTCTCTATTCTACCAGGTGTTTAGACCCATTTCTTTCTCTTTTACTCTGATAGATGGTGAAACAAGGATCTTCAACGGTTCCATTGAGCTCTGCAGAGCTGACTCAGATTCAAGTCAGAGGGTGAGTCATGGGTGGGGCTCTCAGACCTGGCCAGGATGGAGACTAGATAACTGGCTTCTTTCCATCTAAGGTCTCTGGGGGCTGAGGGGTGATACCATGGAGGGATAAGGAGCTAAGACCTGATAAATCTCTTAACTCCCCGTCCTTCCCTTCACTGCAGGACCGAAATGGAAACCAGCTGAGATCTCCTCAGGAGGTAAGATAAGAGAGCAAGGTAATAGGGTTGATGATGAAACAATTGGGAGAATCAAGGCCCTTGACCAGAGAAGCAGTTAGAGACTAACTTAGGGTGATAGCAAGAGAGATTACCTAGCTGGGATCAACTAACATGTTCCCCTCCACCCCTCATTTAGCTTTGAATCTAAATGTATGTGTCTTGTTCCCACCCACTCTTCTATCCTAAGGAGGCTCTGCAGCGGCTAATCAACCTGTATGGACTTCTGCATGGCCTTCAGGTGAGTGAGGACTGATTGGGGTATAGGGAACAAGGTGTAGCATGGTAGAAAGGAATCTGACTGGGGGTGGGGGAGTAAAATCCTAATGGAAAACCAATTCATGGAGGTGGGAGATGGGGAGACCCATTATCCTCCAGAATATTTCTAAGTACTTGTAGCCTAGGTATTCCAGGAAGGCTTGACTATACCAGATCCTTGGTGAGGGTGGTCAGGAAGGAGAATTGTGACCCATACACCCTTATTGCTCATTCTACCCCAGGCAGCGGTGGCTCAGCAAGATACTTTGATGGAAGCAAGGTTATCAGAAGGCCCTGAGCGACGGGAGAAGCTAGTGTTGTCTCGGGCCAACTCTCGAGATGGGGAGGCAGGCAGGGCTGGGGGTGCCCCCATGGCTCCGGAGAAGCAGGCCACAGAGCTGGCCCTGCTGCAACGACAACACGCCCTGCTGCAAGAGGAGCTACGCCGATGCCGGCGTCAGGGGGAGGAACGGGCTGCTGAGGCAGGTGGCTTAGAGGCTCGACTCCGGGAGAGTGAGCAGGCTCGAGCCCGGCTGGAGCGTGAGGCAGAAGAAGCAAGAAGGCAGCTGGCTGCCCTGGGCCAGACTGAGCCACTTCCAGCCGAGGCTCCCTGGGCCCGCCGGCCTCTGGACCCCCGGCGGCGAAGCCTCCCTGCGGGGGATGCCCTCTACTTGAGCTTCACCCCCCCTTCCCAGGTGAGCAGAGCCCTTCCCTTGTGCTTGAGTGAGAAACTGCTGATACACAGACATTGGAGAACCTAAAATGAGTGGGTTGTGCTGGGCCTTACTAGCACTGGGGGGATGCTTACTCAGTTACCAGCTGGGCTGGACTACCTTCCATCACAGTAGACTGAGAAGAAATTCAGTGGTAGGCTTGAAAGAAATCCTAAGGTATTTCCTTAAAAGGTGTTTGGATTTTGGAGCAGAAGAGCCAAGGGCAAGTAGAAGGGGAGAGAGAACACGGAGTAATGTCTGGGGTCCTTCCCAGCCAGTTGCCTGAACCCACCTGGGTGGAGTTAGGCAGGCAGCCTGGATCACTAGCTTGTCTTCTTCCCCCACCTACTAGGCTATGCCCCAGATATGCCGAGGCCATGACCGCCTAGATCTGCCCTTATCTACCCGCTCCATTCATCGTACCTTTGAGGACCGAGAGGTGCCTGAGCTGGGCAGTCCTGAGGAGCGGCTTCAGGACAGCAGTGATCCCGACACTGGCAGTGAGGAGGAGAGCTGTTGCAGTCGGTTGACCCCACCACATAGTCCCCGAGGTGAGTCTCTGGAAAGGTCATAGGGAAGGTAGTTGGGACATGAAGATAGTTAGGGACAGGGTGGAGGCTTCCTTCATTTCTGTCCCTTGCTGCTTCAGCTCACTCATGGCCCCTTGAATGGCAGTGCTTGTGATAATTCTTCTGATCCCTGGGAGTGGGGGCAGGCTGCTCTTCTTGTTTTGTCAGGTGCTGGTAGGATGGGGGTACTCTGGGAGGTGAGTTTCCTGTTTTATCTGTGATTAGTTAACCACGGGGCCTCCAAAGAGGCAGGAAAGTTGGAAGTGGTGGGTCCTTCTTTTCTGGGCCCCTACCCATTGGTCACCTTCTCCTTTTGCAGATTTCCCTCGAATGCAAGATATCCCAGAGGAAAGTGAGAGTCGAGATGGAGAACCTATTGCCTCAGAAAGTTAAAGGGCCTCTTCCCTACTTCCTGATCCTCTCCAGGGCTATTACTGGAGGATGGAGAGTTGGGGGAGTAGCCTTTGTCCATATTACATAAGTGAGGGGGACACTTGATAGAACTGATGACTGTTGTGTGTCCCCCATCTCCATACCCCAGAACTCCCAACTCAGGGAGAGTGGGGTTGTTTGAGGGCTCAGAAAGCTGTGGGATATGCCCTCTGGTGGCATCCACAAGCAGCACCACAGATGCCAATTTTTCAGACCCCACCCTCACCCCCCCTCATCTGGAAAGATTTATTTATTTATTGTTTATTAGGTGGGTGGGAGGGAGGGAGGGACTAAAGGACCAGGGACTAGGGAACCAAGCCATAAAGGGACAGAAAACCTGGCCCTTTTACACTACTGGGGGAGGTGGGGAGGGAAGATCAACCAGGGATTAACCCTTCAGTCATTGGACTCCAGCCCAGCACCCCTTACCCTCATATTTAAGTGGGGGCCAAAATCACCAGAATCCTTCTGCCCTTTAAAAAGGGAAATGGACAGGGCAAGTGTCCCTCCCACTACAGACCTCCTAATGCTGCTCATTCCACCCTCCATTGTAGCTCCTGGGTGCATCCAGGGTGTGTAAGAACCCAAAATGGTCTGGAGTGGAGATTGTGGTGGGACCAGTGGTAATGGTGAGAGATCCATTGGGACCACAGTGTTTTGGTGTTTTTTTGTTTGTTTCATTTTTTTTTTGTACCAAAGCTGACTGCACGTGTTTTATATTTTTAAGAGAAGATCGTAAGCAATTAGAGATACTGACTCCAACCAACCCACGTCTCAGAAGAAATTTGGGGAGTGAGGTTGGGCAACAATACTTGTTCACCATAATCAGCCCTGGTGGGGGACCTTTCCTGGCTCCTTTCACCAGCCTGTCTCCACTCAACCAGTTGGGAATGCATCAAGGAGGTGTAGGAAATATCTGGGGGCCTTGTGGTCTGGTTTGAAAACCAATTTTGAATTTTGGTTTGGGGGATATTATTAGCAAGTATCAAATACCCTCCTCCCTGGGCTCCAGCACTTTTCTGATGATTTGATTGTAAAAAGGCCAAGCACACAGAATTAAAGACATGGAACCCCACGGACTTGATTTTATTGTATGTAGGAAAATGAAAATTAAAAGGAGGTTTGGGACAGAAAATAATCTGTTTGGAGGCAGCTTCTCTCTTACGGGCAGTTGGAGCTCCCAGTGAGGAAACTTAGCTAGGTTTGAGCTGCTGAATTGTAGACTATCTATAGGGGGGCTTGTCTGTAGTCAGTCCATCTCCCCTCATAGAGTTCAGTTTAATGACCCATCAACAAGCATTTCTTTAGCTCTTCTTTATACCAAGTGCACTGAGGATACAAAAGGAGACCCTATTATATCCCCACTTGGGGAGATAGCACATAAGGAGGTACAAAATCGATAGGCGTTATTCCAGCCTCGATCTTGGGCACCCTGTCCTTCCTACCACAAGCCTGTAGGTGACCTCACTCAAGACGGCTCCCCGCCAAGCTGTTTGTTTGCTCTTTGCCCCACTAAGGAGCTGATTTCTTTTCACTTCTCATTTTTTGGTCCTCTGTACCTTCCTCTTTCTGGACAGTTTCATATTGTAAGTTAGGAGTGATGAGAGAAGCCCTGAGAGCTGTGTCCCTCCCCTCCCAATAGTCCTGGTGCCTTTTAAGGACCCAGAATATGAGGCTAGAACTGAGTGAGGCTCAAGGTACCGGCCTGTTCTCTTTAGTATTCTTCCTAAAATGACCGGAGTTCCAAAATCTTTTTGTATATTTATATTAGTTTTCTTGATTCAACTAAAATTTCCCAACTTCAAGGTTAATATAGTGTAAATGGAAAGAGGAGCAGGAAATTAGGAAGAGTGGTCTGTGTGGAGGGTGAGTTGTCAAGTAGATTGGAGGTGGTGGAAAGATTCTAGTCAACTAGAAGACAGGACAGAAACAAGTGCAAAACAAATGGGGTACACCCTGATAGAGGGAGAGGTGCAAATTGGCAAAGACCCCAAAAGAAGTATGTGGAAAAACATACCATGGAAAGTCTAGAAACTAGGAGCCTGCTTTATTTCCTTATTTGACCCTATATCCTATTGCCCCTTCCTGAAATCTTTGTAAACCTAATCCCAGAAATCTTTTCAATAACATTTGCTCCAACCGGCCCCTCAGAGAGGCCCTCCCCACCATTCCCTGAACTAGATTCATCAAAGAACTAGTAGGGACCTTCAGCACTTTTAGCCCTTTGTTTTTACAGATAAGGAAATGGGCCAAGAAAAGGTCAATGACTTGCATAAGGTCACTTAGTTTCTAGAGGAGGGTATTTTGACACTCCCAGCTAAGGGCAGCTACCTCTTCCCCCACCTCTGCCTCTTCTTGTAACACTTTGGAAGGTCTTCTCTGATCCCATCCCTCTGGTTCTAGAATCACTCCACCACCTCTTATTCTGCCTTTTGGGGAACCAGGAGTGCAACTGCTTCCCTTACAGAGGCCTCAGTCTTGTCCTCTGCGTTCCCCTCTCCCCTCCTTCCCACCAAATATACATAGGCTCCTTCCAGCCCCGAGCAAGTCATATACCCACATGACTTGCTCCTTTTTTTCATCTGTCAGTATTGACCATAAAACAGGTGCCGCCAGAGGAGTCAGTATCCAGTTGGTACTTGGTGCTTAGGTATTGGTGCCTATTAGGTGCTCAGAGGAACTGCTGGGCTAGAGAAAGCTGTACCTGAGGGACTGGGGAAAAATTTCTATTTTGAATTAAGAATGCACATAAGAATTTTAGAGCTAGGCTTCAACACAGAAAAGAGGAAATTAAACACCAAGAAGAGAAACACCAATTATACTTAATTAGTAGCATTGCTTAAGAAGTTGCAATTTAAGTTACTGTTTAATGCACTTTTGCCAAGAACTAGATAAAGATGATATCTCCAGACTACCTGGAGATCATTTGTTTACTCTGGAACTTTACCCATGTCACATACCTACAGAAAATAAAGGGGTCTCCTTTTCCTTGTCATATCTCCTTGGATACTGCCATCTCCCTGTTCCAGGACCCTTGCAATTTAAAGGCCTTCATGGTTCTAGCCTCCCATAATGTGATCCGGTAGATAATGCCATCTTCCTGACTGACTTATGTTCTCCTAGGGCAATTTGGGCAGCTTCCAACTCCCCCCTCCCACCAAGAATCCCCCAAGTGTTTTAGGAGGTGGGTATTCATTTTATTCTTTTGAGGGTCTTTAGGAAACAAAACAGCATCTCAGAGCTCCTTTTGCCTTCCTTCCTACTTCTCTTTGGGGTATACAAGGGAAGTGAGGAGGAGAGAATGGAGGGGAAGATTATTCCCTGGAAGCTACCTGCTGCTCTCCTACGTCCTGTTTTCGCCCCCCCCCCCCCAAACCCATCCTGCTCCAGATGGCACTTGACATGGCGCTGCTATATGGGAAGCTAAGGACTCAGTTCCTCTCTTCTCCCCTCCCCCACTTTAATGTTCCTGGAGGATTTCAGGCTTGGGCATTCATTCCTATTGGCAACAGGTGTCTCTAGTAATCCCTGGCAATAGGGATAACCTAAGTGTACAGGCTGTTTCTCCCATAGACAGTACAGGGGAACCAAATGAGCACTGAGTTTAGGGGAAATAGAGTTTTTCTAAATTAGAATTTAAATGATGTGGGCAAGTCAACTTCATCTGTCTAGGTTTCCATTTGCCCGTCTGTAAAATGAGAGGATTAGACAACTTCTACAGCCTAATAGCTGTAAACCTATGACCCTGGCATTGCCCAGGCTAGTGTTCAAAGACAAGTGGAATGCTAGTTTGGGGGGTGGGTTTTAGGTGTAACTGCTGAAAACAGTCCAAATTGAAGGGGGGAGGGGCCTAGTAGGGAGCCACAACAATCAGCTGGAGCTGGTCATAGATCTCTAGCCCTTTTGAGCTGGGACTACCGAGGGTTACCTCATGGTGGGAAAAGAATACCGCTGTAGGGAGAGGTCAAGAAGGGCTGAGTAGTCAAGGATACCTCCCCAGACAGCAATGGTGCCACTGGGTGAGATGGAGACAGAGAGATGGTATAAAACCAAAAAGTTTATTCATAATTCCTCCCCTCCACCCCCACCCCACCTCCACCCCCACAGTAAAGGAGACCTAGGTTTCCTTTGCACCACCCTGTCTTGGGCTTTGAACTCATCTATCCTACCCCAGAGAGAAGTTAAGGATCAAAACTCAAACATCCCAAAGTGTCATAGCCTGACAGAGTTGGGGTCTGGAAGGGAGGGAGATAAAATCTATATGGTTGAAGGTCTTGTTTCTGTATCTGCCATATCCAGGTTAGTGAGAGTGGTAGAAAGCCCACTGCCCTTACAGCTGTTCTCCATCTCTTGTTGTCTCCTCTTTTGAAGAGCTACTTGTTCTGGCTGGGCTTGTCCCCCACCAGGCAACTGTGCACACAGCCTCCTCAGGGCCTTGCCCAGTGCCCGCCTGGAATCCTGGCGCAGGAAACAGTAGATCACGGGATTGAGGCAGCTGTTACTTCGTGCCAGGCAGACAGTAAAGGGGAAGACATAGGTGTGAAGAGCATGGTAGGTGCTGTCCCAAGGCACAATGTCGAACTTCACTAGGACCCCCCAGAGTGTAACAACATGGTTAGGGAACCAGCAGAGGAAAAAGGACACAATAATAATCCAGATAGAACGGGCCACCAATCTGTCCTTCTTCAGCTGCCGCCGCCGAAGAAACGCCAGCAACATCAGATAGCTCATTGCTATGACACTCAGAGGCACCACAAAGGCCAACAGGACTCTCTGTAAGTGGTAAACACCCAGCCATCGAATACTAGGGAAGTGGAACAGGCACAGTCGAACTCCTCCCACCTCACCTTCAACCCCAAAGATTGCTGTGGGGATTACTGCAGCAGCTGCAGCCACCCATGCGACCAGGCTGATCCCAAAGGCTCGGGAGGATGAGAGAGAAGTTCCTGGTCCAGCAGCCATGGCCACCATCCAGTATCGGACGATGCTGAGAGCGGTGATGAGGAAGACACTAGCATAAATGCTGAGGACAGTGCCTGTCAGAACCACCTTGCAGAGAATGCCTCCGAAAGGCCAGTGGAAATCCAGGGCATGCTCAGCTGCCCAAAAGGGAAAGGTGAGTGCTAACCCCAGGTCAGCTAATGCCAAGCTGAAGATGAAGGTGTCCGTTGTTACACGTGAGGCCCGTTGATTACAACCACCTAACACCCACAGTACAGCCAGGTTGCCCAGGACGCCTATCACTCCCACCAGTCCATAGGCCAGCGCAACTATGACTCTAAGTGCCAGGTAATCAGCTCTTACTGCAACATCCTCCATGCTTAGCACTTCATCATTGGAGGCATTGGCCCAGGACACAGGCAGTGGTGTGGAAACATTGGGTGTGGGCATCTTGAGGGTATCAGCTATCTGTTGTGTCTGAGCAGCAGTGGCAGGCTAGATGGCTGCTAGATATGGAAGCTGGAAAGAGGTGGGACTGGCTCTTAAGACTGGCAGCTCTGAGTTTATGTTGTTTTTACAGTATCTATCTACCTGCCAGCAGCCCCAGGCCACACCCACATCTTTAGGGGTGAGGTATCAATGGGACACCACCCTTTCCCTGTGGGTCAAGGTTGGTGAGAGGTGGGGCAGGACAAAGTAGATAGCCTCCTCCTACTACTCCAAAGGAACTCATTAGAATTTTTGTCCTCTTGGTGGAGGGAAGAGCTGGGAAAATAATTGGATAGGGATGGAGTAGCAAGAGGGGAGTTACAGGGCAAAAGGAAAACAGAAGAACGTGGAAAGAGAAGTTCAGATTGCAGATTTTACTTCTGGGTTAAGAACAATACTACCTTGGCTTGTCCTTGGGTCATTGGTCCAAAGATAACTAGTCTCTGCCCCTAATGTGGTATTTAGTATCTTCCTCCTATCTTTGCTGAAGGTGATTGATTGATTGATTGATTGAATGATTTATTGAAAGTCGAATTGGATTTCGGGAGGGAGGTATCTTAAGGGTCATCTAGCAATTTTTCCAATGTCCAAGGAGGAGCACCCTCTCAGACACTGCCTGGTATTAGGCTGAGGAATTAATCACTAAGGGGAACAAGAAAGGGAGAGGAAGACCTTGGGCTCCCTTGCTGACCCACTCGGCTCTCAGTACTGCCTCATTTCCAGGTATCTTCCTTTATTGCAGACTCCCCCTCTTCTAGGTCTATCTCTTTGGAGACAGAGTCCAGAAGTACCCAGTCCAACACATATAAACCACTCTGGTGGAAAAGGCTGTTTTCAGAACCTACCACCTGGAACGCCAAGCTTCTTTTCCCCCACCCCCACCCTGAAAAGGAGAAAGGAAAAGAGAGTGGGGGAAAGTCACTGTTAGAATGGGCAGATAAGGAGAGGGTGAGGTCAATTTGTTCTTTCAATTTGTAGACTTTCATCTGCACCCTTCTAGCTCCCCTTCCTCCCCTCCTTTCTCATTTCCCCCACCCCCAATGTTAAGATAAAATTTGATGATTAGATCTCTAAAAGCCGGGGAGGAGAGGTTCAGGATAATAAATCTGGGATAGGCTACTCAGTGAACCAGCAAAGAACAGAACCTGAGCTCCTGGTCAGACTGGGTGCCAAGACACCTGAGTTTCTTAGCTTCAGGAGAGATGAGAGGTGGTGAAGGTGGTGTTTTCATGCCCAGATTTTAGGAACCCACCACTCATTTTTCTACCTTGTGGATTCATGAACAAATAATAATTCGAATAGTCCAGAAGGCAATTCATGGGTCCCAGTTACACATGAACCATATACTTTGGTCTAGTAGTGAAAGTACATGTTTAATTGGGTGGGTGGCTGGTAGTTAGGGAAAGAGACTAGGGTTCCCTTCTGCCCTCTCCTCCAAAGGCATGTTCCTTCATATAATTTTCAAATGCTCATTTTCATCTGAAATTTAAATTTCTCATACAAGGTTTTGGGGGTTTGTGGTTTTTTTGTTTGTTTTTGTTTTTGGAGAGGCACTGCCACCTGCTGGCTAGATTTACAAACTGCATGCCAGACATTCTAAAATAATAAGCACCTATTATGTGGGAGGTGTCGTGCTCCATATTGTAGGGGGATAAAGAGGAATAAGACACAGTCTTTCCCTCAAGCAGTCATTTGGAGTCACAGACTTTTATTGGGCCCAGATCTGTGATTTCATTGGCATGTCAGTCATTTGTCAGTCATGTCTGACTGTGACCCCATTTGGGGTTTTCCTAGTAAAGATACCGGAGTGGTTTGCCATTTCCTTCTCCAGTTCAATTTACAGATGAGGAAATTGAGACAAACAGGGTTAAGTGACTTGCCCAGGATCACACAGCTATTAAGCATCTGAGGCCAAACTTGAACTAGTGGAAGAAGAGCTTTCCTGACTCCAGGCCTCTGTGCACTATGGCACCACCTAGCTGCCTCCTTTATTGCGGTAGGAAAAAGCCTAATGCAGAAACTCTCTGTACCAATACAGAAAGGCATCTACTTTTTTACAATCTTAAAGAAATTGCCTAGAGTAGTGAGAGGTCAAATAGGCAGTGTATGCCAGAGACAGGACTTTTTAGGTCTTCTGCACTCCAAAATCAGCTCCCTACCTCTTTTAAGGATGGAAGGGGCCTTAAGAGGCCTCCTAGTCCAAGGTACTCATTTTAGAGATAAGGAAACTGAGGCACCGAACAGCTTGGTCAAGATTGTACAACTAATTAGTGGCAGAGCTAGGACTAGAACCCCATGATTCCTGCTTCCCAGTTCAGGATGCCTTCCATTACAATATAACACCCCACTTCTTTTCCCTCTTTCCAAGAATCTTCCCTTTTCTCCAGTGCTTAGAATGTCAAGATTCAGTGACAGGGAAGAGTCGATCACACCTACTCTCAGGGAACTCTAAGCCATCCCTAGTATTCAGAGAAGGCTTCTAAGTGGCCCTGTAGTACACACAGCCCTGGACCCAGACTCAGGAAGACTCATCTTCTGGAATTCAAGTTGGGTCTCAGAAACTCACTAGCTGGGTAATTCCCTAGTCAAGTCACTTAATCCTTTTTGCCTTAACTTCCTCATTTGTAAATTGAGCTGGAAAAGGAAATGGCAAACCACTCCAGTATCTCTGCCAAGAAAACCCCAAATGGGGGTGACAAAGAGTCAGATAGGACTGAAAATGACTGAAAGTCCCATGGAAACTGAGGCTCAGAGAAGAGAATTGACATGATTAAGGTCATATAGCAAGTTATCAGAAGAGTCTAGAAGAATGGAGGTTTCCCAAGTCCCAGCCCAGGACCTCTCTGTACCACATCATCTCTTGGTGAGCCAGCATTTATTGAATAAAAACTGTCTAGCATTTGATCCTTCAACATACCCATACTTCCTTCCAGTCCCTTATTATTGGCCCTACACATAAATTTATGGGATGTAGGTTTCTGAAAGGAGAGGTGCTACACTGGCTCTCATCTCTATGGAGGGCAGAAAGAGAAAGAAGAGGCTAACATTTCAGCAGAAGGGAAAAGGTTAGACCATAGAAAGGCCTACCCAAAGGGCTGGGGTGACACAAGACTTGGGGCAGGAACATGTCTTTTCTTCTCAAGATTTTAAAGAAGTTGAGACACATTTCTGGGCTCTTGGCGAAGCTGTTCTGGGGAAGAAAAAAAACCCTTTCCTTGCCACCCACTCTTACATGAACTTCTTGCAATTTGACTTTCTCCCCTGTCTTCAACGAAACTGCTCTCAGAGACATTACCAATGACCTCTTTATTTCTCAATCTACTGGCCTTCCCTCAGTCTTTGTCTTCCTGACCTCTCTACCATATTTGACACTACTGATCATTCTCCTTTGACTATATGAGCATCATATGATATCTGTTTTCCTTGTCTGTTTCACTAGTTCCTTGGGTAAAACCCACCTTTAATGGGCATGACCTGAATGAAGATCCATCAAAGGAAACTGAGATGGAGGAATCAGAGAGGTAGGAGAAGAATCAGGAGAGAACACTGTCATGGAAACCTAGAGAGGTAGCAAGATGAAGAGGGTAATAGAGTCAAAGGCTTCAGAGAGGTCAAGAAAGACTATGTTTCTACCTTTGCAACATCTTTCCTCTATGCCCCCTTCTCTCTTCTGTGCTCCCTTCTCTCCTCTATGCCCCCTTCTCTCCTCTATGCCCCCTTCTCTCCTCTATGTCCCCTTCTCTCTTCTATGCTCCCTTCTCTCCTCTATGCCCCCTTCTCTATGCCCCCTTCTCTCTTCTATGCCCCCTTCTCTCCTCTATGCCCCCTTCTCTCCTCTATGCCCCCTTCTCTCCTCTGACACAGTTGTCATTCTGGCACAGTTTATTGTCTCATACCTGTACCATTGCAATAGCCTCCTAACTGGTCTCACAACCTTGAGACTCTCCCCACTCCAATCCATCCTTTACTTAGCTGCCAAAGAGACTTTTATAAAGCATAGATCTGAACATGCAACTCCCCTACTAAAAAAAAAATACCAGTGGCTCCCTGATACTTGAAGGATCAAACATAAAATCCCTTGTTTGACACTTAAAGCCCTTCACAACCTGGCTCCTTCCTATTCAAAAGTCTTACACTTCACTCTCTTCCATGTACTCTATGATCTAGCAACACTGGCCTTCTTCGTTTTCTTGGCACACGACTTCCATTTCCCAACACCATTCTCATACCTTTTAACTGGCTGTCCTCCAAAGTCGTAACATTCTTCCTCCTCACCTCAGCCTCCTGGCTTCCCTCAAGACCTAAGTTCAAATACTACCTTCTGTAAGAAGCTTTTCCTGATTCCTATCCCCCCCCCCATTCCCCAAAGCTAATGTCTTCACTCTGAGATTGCCTCCAATTCATTCCATATCTATCGTGAATGTCATGTCTTGACATGACTATAAATTATGATTTACATATTGCTTGAGGGAGCTGGGAATACCTAGATGAAAGATTGGGTAGAGATTATAGACCTTTCACCTGCCAGGGTAGGACCCAGTTGCTTAGAAGTTTAAGGCTGTATCGTTTAATTCTGATTTCATGCAGTAAATTTATGCTAATTTTTAACAAGAATGTTTTCCTTTTGGGTCATGTGAAGGGAGATAAAAATCTAAAGGGGAAATGAAGCATATATTGAGTATTTTCCCAGAGTTTAAACTCTGGGTGGAGGCAAATGAGTCAAATTGTAACAAATTTATGGAATATTATACATGAATGAGTTTATATTTTAAACACTAGATTGACATTTGAAACACTGAGAGGAACCTAGGCCAGAACACTAGGAGACTGGGTTTCAAAAGGGCTTCTAGGCATTAATACCTTCATAACTGTCTTTCCTCCATATATCTTATATAGGTTTCCTCAGAGAGAATGACTACAGAGCTGAAATAATATCACTCTCCTCCCTTAAATATTGCTAGTCTAAAGAATATAATTTCTTAGTTTAAGCTAACTTCTGATTGCTGTTTCATTAATAAGGGAAGCAAGACCCCAAACTTTATATTCAGGGCTTGACTCTCATCTGGACATCATAACAACTAGCCAAGAAATCCTTCTATCCAAATTGATAGCAAAATAGTATAGGAGAATATGTGCCAGACAATACACAGTGAAGGAGCTCTCCCATTGGGAGCAAGATAACTTAGCTTAACAAAGAGAGTCTCAGATCTCACCAAATGGAAACTTCCTTAAGTCTCTAGTGTATGTAGCAAGTGTGGATAGGGACATGATGGAGATTGCCAGCTCCTCTCATATAAGTTTCTCTCCAGAATCTTTTTCTTCAGCAACCTGATCTGGGGTCAACATCTTCCATCTTCTCTCTCACAGCTGGAAGCCAGAAGCACCTGAAGTGACTTGAAGAAGACAAAAAAGGCCCAAAGAAACTTAAAGCAGGGGCAGCTAGGTGGTGCAGTGAATAGAACACTGACTCTGGAGTTGGGAAGGACCTGAGTTCAAATGTGACCTCAGACATTTGACATACTTACTAGCTATGTGACCCTGGGCATATCACTTAACCCCAATTGCCTTCCCTTCACCCCTCAAAAAAAAAGAGAGACTTAAAGCAACTTGAGAGATTCCTGAGCTTGAGGAATGTGGACCTCTCCTTTCTCTTGCTCACCCCAACTCCACCCCACCCCTTGAATAGCTGAGGGGCATTGATCTCCACTGAGGCAGTAGTCCCATACTAATAGATTTTTGCTATATTAGTAATTTCTCCATTTGGCGAAGTGTCTTTTTACTCTGCATTTTCTTTACATCTCTAGGAATCAGAGAAAAGTTGGAATTAGAGAGGTGAATGGCCTAGGACATTTAATGTAATAGCAATTTCTTAAAGTCATGCTGGTTGACTAGGAAGATGGTGGTACCCTTAATTGTAATAGGAAAGCTAGGAAGAAGAGATAGTTTGGAGGAAAGATGAGTTTCCTTTTGGACATGTTAAGTTTTAGATTTCTATTGGACACTGAATTGAAGATGTCCAACAGGAAGCTAGAGATCTTTTAAGTGCACAGGAATTAGAGTAGGCACCATTTATATTTTTAGATCATTGTATTACTGAGACATATTCTATATAATATTTTTTGTTTTTTTTAAATAATAATTCTTTAAACAATCCTTTTAACAAACCAGGTCAAGCAAAACAAATTCACACATTAGCCATGTCCCAAAATGTATGTCTCATTCTGCACCTCAAATGCATCATCTCTCTGTCAGGAGATGTGTATCATGCTTCATTAATTCTTTGGAAGTGTGGTTGATCATTGTATTAATTCTTCAGTCTTTCATATTCATTTTTCTTTGTAATTTGTAGTGATTGTACTTCTGGTTCTGCTCACAATTGTTCTGCTTTTGTTCATGTCATTCTTTTTTTTTTTTTTTTTTGCCTTTTTATTGGAGGGGCAGTTGGGGTTGTGATTTGCCCAAGGTCACACGACTAGTAAATGTTAAGTGTCTGAGGTCAGATTTGAACTCAGGTCCTCCTGACTCCAGGGCTGGTGCTCTATTCACTGCGCCACCTAGCCGCCCCTTGTTCACTTCATTTTGCATCAATTTATCTCTTTCCTGATTTCTCATAATTTATCCCTTTTTTCATTTCTTATAACACAATTTTCTAATATGTTCATATAGACAATGATAGAATAACATGTTGAATATGATTAAATGAACATAATTCACTAATATAAAATCCATAATAAAATAATATTCTATTATGCTTATATTATGGTATAGCACTTAGGACAGTGCCTCGTGCATAGTTGGTGCCTAATAAATGCTTGTTGACTAATATGCCATTATTTCTTTTAACATTTCCTGATTGATAGGCACATACTTTGTTTTCAGTTCTTTGCTGTTACAAAAAAACCCCATTATTATAAATATTTGTGTACATATGGGTCCTTTCTTTGGCCTCTTTGAAAGTATATATGGGTTTTTTAATTTTTTTATTTCTTTAATTAATAATAATATTTTTCTCTCTTCTACCACCACCCCCTCACATTAAAAAGTTATGAAAAATAATTTCTTATAATGAATATGCACAGTTGAGAAATAAATTTCCTCTTTGGCATATTGCCAATGCAATATTTATAGTGCCCAGGATCACGATAAAGACTGTGACTATAAATATGACATTTGATTGCAAAATATACCAGATCCTCCAGCTAGAGGACAGAACTGAAGCATTTATTTAGACATCAGAAAACCAAATCCCAAAACCAGTAAGCCAATTCCATCATAGTACCAAAGATATTCAGAAGCCATAATAACGCTGAGAACTACAACATCCTTCAGCCCCCCCACAAACCAATAAAAGATCAATATCTACTTAGGAGCATATCTGACTCCTTGCCTGAGCACCCTCTCTCCCCACTGGCTCCCTAGCTTTGACCAGCTTCCTGTGGGCTCTATTTCCCTTCAGCAAACTCCTCCCACCACAGGCTCCATGTGAGTATATTTAGCCTATTAGGGGGCAAAGTTTATCTTCACAGCAGGGAAGCTTCCTGTGAGTTCTACTCCACCCTCCAGCAAATTCCTTCCATCACAGGCTCCATGTGATTACATTCAGTCTATTGGGGGGAGGCAGAGTTTACTTTCAAAGCAGGGGAGGTCTTCAAACCACCCCCTAGGTCTATTAAAGGGCAGGGAAGATCTTCAAATTCCCATTCCCATTACAGTTAGTCTTGTCCAAAACAAAGTCTCATTCTGTAACTTTAATCTATCTCTATTCTGTCAGAGGTTGGGTAGCATGCTTCATCACTGGTCCTCTGGAACTATAAATGGTCCTTTCAACTTCTTAAATCTTTCAAAGTTGTATGCCTTTACAATGTTATTATAGAAATGGTTGTCATAGTTCTGTTTATTCTATGTCCGTTCATGAAAGTTTGCCCAAGTTTCTCTGAAACCATCCCTTTCCTTATTTCTTATAGCACAATAATAGTTCACTATATTCATTTGTTCAGCCATTCCCATCAGGTGGGAAATGCCCCCACTTGATGGGTACCCACTTTATGTCCAGTCCTTTGCTACAATAAATGGTACTGCTATAAATATTTTTTTGTACATATGGGTCTATCTGGTCTCTTTGGAGTATATATGAAGGGTTCTAAATGTCAAAATACTTTATATTTTATCATGGAGATAATTGAGCACCACTAGAGTTTACTGAGTAGAGAGTGACATTGCTCTGCACTTAAGACAATCACTTTGTCAGCTGTGCCTAGGCAAGAGTAGAGTGGGGAGAGACTTGAGAAAAAGAGATTAGTGAGGAAGACAATGAAATAACCTAGGTAAGAGTGATTGGCACCTGAACTAAGGTGGTAGCTGTGTGAAGAGAGAGAAGGAGATGGATTGAGAGTTACTGTGGAATACCAGATGGCAATATTTGGCAACTGATGGATATATGAGGTGAGGGAGAGTGAAGAATAGGGAATAATGTTAAAGTTAAAAACCTAGGAAAATAGAAGAATGGCAGTGCCCTCAACTGAAATAGGGAAATTTGGTAGAGGGTTGGGTTTAGGGGAAAAGGTAATGACTTCTGGTTTTGGATGTGTTAAATTTGAGATATTTCTGAGATATCTGAGACTGGACCCTAGAAGCTGCTCACCTGTTGAAGTGGAAGTGAACTAGAGAAGCTAGAGCTAGGATCATAACCCAGTATCTTGTAGAAATATCGTACTGCAAATGAGCTATATTCCAGTTTAGTGCCCCTCAAGCACTGTTTCTTTGTATCTACACCATATTGTCAAAATTAAGAGATATATTTATGCTTACTCTTAACAATCAGTAATCTTTGGGTTTTGTTTTCAGGGAGGAGGGGATGCGGAGCATGTACTTTGTAAAGGAATTTGGTTTTTTGGGGGGAAGAATAGTCTGAATCTGCATAGACTTCTAGGATTTTGAGTTTTTCTGCTCATCTCCTGAGGTAAGGAAATATTGTATGGTTTGGAACTGTACTTGGACTAAAAAGCCTATTTAAGAAAGAGAAGAAAACACACCTAGCAGAGAGAAGGTACATACAGCACTTAACCCCCAGCCTCCTAGGGACTACGGAACTGCAGAATCCATAGAGAATACAGAGTGGGCTGAGGGTTCATTAAACTATGCAGCTGCATATTGACTTAGAAAGCTGCATAGTAATATTACCTATGTTCTATTGTGTTTTGGGGGCAGCTGTATAGCACAGGGGATAGAGCACGGGGCATGGAATTAGGAAGACCTGAGTTCAAATCTAGCCTCAGACCCTAGCTGTGTCATCCTGGGCAAGTCACCTAATCCTGTTTGCCTCAGTTTCCTCATTGGTAAAATGAACTGGAGAAGGAAATGGCAAACCATTCTAGTATCTTTGTCACAAAAACCCCAAATGGGGTCATGAAGAGTTGGACATGATTGAAAAACAACTAAATGACAAAATTGTGTTTTTGTATATTTTGTTTAATATTTCTCAACAGCATTTTAAACTGATGAGTGCCGAACGTGGGGAGTGTTGCTGGCTGTGTGTTTGCTACCTCTGGCCTATACAGAGTAGGAGCTGATGTGGCAGTTTGAAAAGCAGCCAAGGGATACAGATTTCTTGTTAAGGATACAGGAAAAGTAAGACCAGACAAAGCTGGAAGGGGGTTGGTTGTCAAAGAGATGGAGATCTGTGATGGCTGATCACAAAGTGAAGTATTTCTATTTTTTAACCTATTTCTAAGAATGTTGCATCATGCTGTTATAAATTTCATTTTACAGAACTAGTTTTATTCTTGTGTTTGTTTTTTAGCATAAATGAATGTTGTACTTTGTTAGAACTTCTTTCTGCATCTATTAATATAATCAAGTGGTTTGGGGGATTTTTTCCTTTTTAATGTGATTAATTACATTCATTACTTTCACAAAATGTTGAACAACCCTTACATCCCTTCTATGAATATAATGATTTTTTTGGATGGATTGCTGTAGTCTATTTAAAGCCTTTTAATTTACATTCACCAATACTATTGTGGGCAGATAAGTTGTACAGTGGATAGAGCACCAGGCCTGAAGATTCATCTTGGTGAATTCAACTCTGACCTCAGACATTTACTAGCTGTGTGACCCTGGACAAGTCATTTAACCCTGTTTGCCTCAGTTTCTTCATTTGTAAAATAAGCAGGAGAAGAAAATGGCAAACAATTTCAGTATCTTTGCTAAGAAAACCCCAAATGAGGCCATGAAGAGGCAGATGTGACTGAATAACAACAAAACAATAATATTATTGATCTATACTTTTCCTTCTTTACTTTGTCCTCCCTTGAGTTAGGTATCAGTGATGTATTTGTCTCTTAAAAGGAATTTAGTAGAGTGCTTTCTTTAACAATTCTTGGGAATAGTTTGTATAGCATAGTTATTAATTGTCCTTTAAAAATTTAACAAAAATCTCATGGAAATCTATCTAGACCACAAAGTTCTCCCCCTCTCCGCCTTTAGTGCTTCCTTTACAACTGAATCAATTTTTTTTCCTGATGAGATCATTTAAGAACTTAGTTTCATGTTCTGTTAATTTAGATACTGTATATAGATAACATGTAGATAATCCTCTCTTGGATTTTTCGTTTTCTTGGTTCATAACTGTATAGTGCATTCTGATTATTTTTTTCAACAAGTTTTATCATTTCACCTTGATCATTTTTAAAAAATTTTTTATTTTCCTGCTTTTCTTCTTAATCAATTTGACTAAAGGTTTGTCAACTTTGCTAGTCTTTTCAAAGAATCAACTTTTTAGTGTTATCACTGCTTTGGTCTTTCTGGTATCTAGTTTATTTCTCCTTTAATTTTCAAGATTTCTTTTGTGCATATTTTGGGTTTGTTTGCTTTCTAAATTCTAATTGCATATTCAGTTAATTAGTCCTTCCTTCTCTTTTTTTTTTAATTTATTGACGTGTTTATTTACTTTTGGTTTATGAGATCCATTTACAGAATCACTTGAGTTTCAGATTTTCTCCCCTCCCTTCTCTCCCATGGTGGCGTACAATCATGTATGAGATCTGCAGTCCTTCCTTTTCAATTTTGTCAATGTATATTTTTAGGGATATAATTTTTCCTCTGCAGCATTCCAGATATTTTGACATATTATCATTGTCTTTCATAGTTATTGTTTTTGTCATTTGTTCTTTGCCCCACTCATTGTTGAGGATTTCATCATTAAAGTTCCATTTAGATCTATATCTTTTGCTTGTGTTACTTGTATTTTTATTGTATGAAGATCTGTAAAGGATATATTTAATATTTTTGCTTTCTGATATATATTTGGAAGTTATCTGTGTCCTAATACACGTTTTTTTTTGTTTTTTTTTTGCTTTTTTTGGCGGGCAGTTGGGGTTAAGTGACTTGCCCAAGGTTACACGGCTAGTTTTTTGTGTTAAGTGTCTGAGGCCGGATTTGAACTCAGGTGCTCCTGACTCCAGGGCCGGTGCTCTATTCACTGCACCACCTAGCTGCCCCGCTAATACAGGTTCTATTGTCTAAAAAGTAGTACTGAAAAATATGGATATGTTTTGGTGGTGCTATTTAATCTTTTAACTCCAATTTCTCCAACAGCCCATTCAGTTCTATACTTTCCTTTTTGTTTATCATTCTGTTAGATTTGTTGATCTTTGAAAGAGGACTAGTAAGGGTTCCTATTATTTTGTTATCCCAATCTTTTGCAAGTCAGTTAATTTTTCCTTTATAAATTTAGATGGTCTACCATTTGGTAAATATGTTTAATATCAATATTTGTTCAGTTTCTTTCTTAAATTTCTTTATTTTAAATTATGTTTTATTTTTTTAGTCAGCAAAAATACACCTTCTCTCCTTCTCATCCTTCCTCCCAAATGGGAACAAAAGAAAAACAAATCCATTGTTATTAACATATATAATTAGGCAAAACAAAGTTTTTCACTTACCATATTAAAAAAAAAGTCTTATTCTACACTCTGGGTGAATTCTTCACCTCTGTTAGGATGTGTATAGCATGTTTTACCATTGGTCCTCTAGAATCATTGTCTATTATGCTGACCAGAGTTTCTAATTCTTTCAAAGTTGTTTATCTTTACAATATTCTTGCTATTCTATAAATTGTTTTCCTGGTTCTGCTTACTTCACTCTTCATCGGTTCATATGAGTCTTCCTAGGTTTCTCTGAAATAATTTCCTTTATCATTTCTTGAAGTTTTTATTTATATATCATTTATACATCATATATAATATTTATATATCATAACTCGTTCACCCATTATCCAAATGAGCCCCTGACTCAGATTCCCATTCTTTACCATCTCAAAAAGAGGAATAAAATTTATGTATATCATTAGTTTGTTTTGTTTATAATTTAACCTTTCTATAATCTACCTTCCTTCTAATTCCACCTTCTCCTCTTTCCTTCCTATCTCCCTATTGAGTGAAATGTATTTCTGTATCCAGCTCTGTGGGTATATGTGCATTTTTCCTTCCTTTGACCAGTTCAGAGTGAAATACACACATCGGCCATACCCTCTATCTCCTCGTCCTTGTTTATATGGATATCTGTTTGTATACTTTGATTATATGAGATTATTTTCTCTAACTTTCCTTTCCCTTCCCTCCCCTTCCCCCTAGTATATACCTCTTTCCCTCCCTTTCCATTCTTAGGATCATCAAAACATTATGGAACCACTCTCAGGCCTTGTCTAATTAGGCTTCCCCTCTGAACCTTGATGATGATAGGGTTTAGAGGGGACACATGCAACCTCTCCTCATGTTTAAAGTAAACAGTTTATCCTTTATGATTGTTCATCTGTGTTTATATTTTCATATTTCTCTTAATTCCTATTTTCATCAGGAATGGATCATTAAAAGATTCATTTTCTCCTGGATAGGATTATACTTAATTTTTCTGGGTAAGCTATTCTTGGCTGCTGTAGCAGCAAGTACCCTAGCATACCCAGGATGGCTGCTAGCACAGATTCTTGTATATACTTTTCAGATTTTTTTGCTTGTTTTTTTTTGGAGAGGGGAGGGCAGGGCAATTGGGGTTAAGCGACTTGCCCAAGGTCACACAGCTAGTAAGTGTTAAGTATCTGAGGTCACGTTGGAACTCAGGTCCTTCTGACACCAGGGTCAGTGCTCTATTCACTGTGCCACCTAGGCACTCCTTGGATCTCCTTTTCTAAAGGAAAGCAACTCAAAAAGGGTTAACAATCTTACTTTAATCAAACATATATCATTTACCTAGTTCAGGGGGAAAAGTCAGCACCCTGAACTTCAGAGAATATAGAGAGAAAATAACACAATTAAGCAGACAGGGCTTCTAGGTGTCTAACCATTACATCCATACCCAGTGAGTCACCAGAGAGAGAAGCACCAACATCTGGGTTTTCAAAACTGGGGGTCTGAATGGCTGTCCAGAGTCTCATCTAGTCAAATCACACAACTTTTACCAAAGTGAGCCCCAAAGCAAAACCTTGAATCAGAGGTATATATAGCCCTCTACAGGGTCAGAGAATATTACAACCATGGTGATTCACTTGACTACAAAGTAACAAAAATTTTGCCTTCATGAAAAACAAGCCTTCCACCACAGGCGGTAGGTGAGCACATGCAGCCTATAAGGGGGCAGAACATATTTTCAAATCAGGAAAGGTCCTCAAATTCAATTTAGGCTCATTAAGGGGCAGGAAAGATCTTCAAATTCCCATTACAATTTCAGCTACTAATGCATATCCTTTGCTTTCTGGAATATAATATTCCATCTTCTCTGGTCCGTTACAGTGGTAGGCTGCTAAATATTATGTAATTTTGACTGTAGTTCCTTGGTAACTGAATTCCTTGCTTCTGGATTTTTGCAGTACTTTTTCTTTGACTTGAAAATTCTGGATTTTGGCTCTCACTTTCCTGGGAGTTTTCATTTCAGGGTTTCTTTCAGCAGATTCTATTTGCATTTTGCTCTCTGATTTTAAAAGATCTAGAAAGTTTCCTTTTAAAATTTCTTGAAATATTGTGTCTAGACTCTTATTTTGGTCATAACATTTAAATAGCTCAGTGACTCTTAAATTTTTTCTCCTTGCCTGTTAGTCAGTTGTCTGCATTATGTGATACTTTACATTTTAATTTTTTTCAGCCTTTTGACTTTGTTTTAATATTTCTTGTTATCTCATGATGTCTTTGGCTTCTATTTTATCCATTTTAGTTTTCAGGAAGTTTGTTGCTTGCACAAAATTTTGTACTTCTTGTGCTAAGCTGTTAATTCCCTTTTCAATTCTTTCTTTCCTAGTGCTCATTTCTTATCCATTTTTTCCCCTCAAATACTCTCATTCCATTTATAAAAACAGTTTTTAACTCTTGCTTCATCTCTTACAAAAGCTCTAGTTGAGTTTGTCTCCAAACTGTGTTTTTCTCTGGGGAAATGCGTATAGAAGTTTTTGAGTCATTCTCTTCTTTGTTTTGAGTGTCCCTGCCACCAAAATTGCTCATTACAGTAGGGTTCTTCTTCTTCTTCTTTTTTTTTTTTTAATTCACCCATTCTTCCAGGGACTTAATATTAGAATTGGATTCTGTGTACTTCTGGAAGGAGAGTCTGGATGGATCCTATTGCTGCTTTATTGAGTATTGTATTATTCTAGGGTCTCAGGGACATGCTAGGGACCTTCAGGCTTTCAGTGCTTTAGGGCAAACGAAATTTAGTGTCTGCCTCCCTGTTCTGAACTCTAAAAATTCCTGACGTAGATTTGGGTCAAGCAAGAGTAGAGTGGGTCCAATCAGCCAAATGAAGAGCTCTGCTAATTCAGAGTGACAGAACTGGTTTTGGAGTAATGCCCTCATTATTCTGCTGCTGCTGCTGCCCCTGCTGCTGCTGCCGCTGGCTTCTGAGCTTCCTCCTCCACATACCACTGCCGAGAAATGACTGCCACTTTGAAGGTCCCCTTTTCACTATACCCTATACTTGTAACCCAGGACTGGACAGTGGGTGACAAAGCTCCCAGCTGACACCTGTCCCCCTGTGTGGGTGGGTCTGAGGGAGCCCTATTATGGGGCTGAGACCTCCTCTTGCCTTGCTGTACAGTTTCTCCCTGTAGTGTTATTCCTTTTCCAAATTGCACATTATTGAAGAAATTTCTCTTTGGATGGCTAGTGCCCAACTCTCTAACTCAGACACTGGATCTCTTGGGAACTATACAAGTTAAGAACCTGAAAACTCTGGACTACTCACAAGATAAACTCCAAGTCTAGATCTGATCCATTCTCAGGATCACTAGACTCTGATCTAAAAAAGCAATCAAAAAGGCAGAAGGCATATAAGAACTGAAGATCCAGAAACTCCCTTCTCAAAGGTTTACCTCAGCAAGCACCTCCTTGCCATATTCTACTCTGGAAATCCAATGAAGGAAAAAATGCAGAAAAAGAATAGGGAAACAATACTAAGATTTCACCTCACACTTAACAAACTGACAAAGATGACAAAAGATGTAAATAGTCAATCTGAAAGAACTACGGAAAGATAATTACACTAGTATACTATACGTTGAGTTATGAATTGGTTTAACCATCCTGAAAAGCAATTAGAATTATGCTTTTTAAAAAAAGTGACTAAAACACCATAATTTTTGACGCAGAAGTCCAATTGCTAAGCATCTTCCTCAGTATGGTCAAAAACATAAAGAGATAATTTAAAATTACACATTTTGTGGTAGCAAAGACCTGGAAGTAAAGTAGAAGTTCATCAACTGGGGACTAGCAAAACAAAGTATGATTAATGGAATGTTTTAATGCTGTATGGGACAATAAGTATGTAGAATGTAGAGAAATGCGGGAAGACAACATAAATTAATTACTAGTGAAGTAAGCAGAACCAGGAAATCAATATACATAATGATTGCAACAATGTAAATGAACAAAAAAGTAAAACCAAAGCTCATGGAATCATAATATCCTACCTTGGACTTGCAGAAGAGTTGAGAAAAAGTGTACCTTTATTATCTTTGTAGAGTTGGGGGATTATGGGCATGTAATATTCAAAATACTGTCAGACAAGATTGATGTTTTGATTGATTTGGCTGAACTGATTTTTTTTCTGTCCTTTCAAACCTTTATGATGACTTTTTGAAAAGGACTGGGAAATATTCAGAAATTAAGGTAATGCAAAAACCAAAATACCAATAAAAATGCATTTAAAAAAAGAAAAGGGATGAGATGTTTCATAGCACATTCTTACAGACCATAAAATGGTGACTTCTCTGACCAGAGTCTGTCCTCTTAATCCTCAGTAAACCTATCATCAGGAGGCAGACACAGTTGCTGAAGCCAAAGGAATAGGGTGTGTCAGTGCTTGAATTCCATGTGATGTGCTCTTCAGTCAGACAATAAGAATTTATTAAGCCCTTAATATGTGCTAAGCACTATGTTAAGTTTTGTCAATACTAATAAAAGCAAAAATAGATCCCCTACCCACAAGGAGATCATATTCAAATGGAGAACAAAACATGCAAAAAACTGCACATTCATGATATATACAGTGTAAATAGAAAGTCATCTCAGAAGGAAGGCATTGGGCAGGGAGAAAAGGGAATGACTGGGAATGGTGCATTATAAAGACTGTGATATGAGTTGACTTAAAGAAATCCAGGGAAGCCAGGCAGCAAAGGTGAGGATAGAAAGCATTCCAGGCATGGGGGAAGCCAGTGAAAAGGTTTGGAGTCTGGAGATGGAGTTTGGTGTTTGAAGAAGAGAAAAGCAGACCAGTGTAGCTAGATCATAAAATATGTCAAAGGGAGTAAAATAATAAAGCCTAGGAGGGTAGGAAGGGGACATATTGCGAAGGACTGTAATGGTAATTAATTTAGCAGGTACTTGGTCCTTAGTAATTAAGGGCTAAGCACTTCTGTGAAAGAGGCAAAGGGTGTGAACTCTATCTCCTGTGTGAACAGAGGTCATGAACTCTATCTACTGTTGCTGACTTGGCAGGAGGGGGTTGGCTGAGACAGAAGGTCAGTGTGAGTATATAAGAAGAGTTCTAGACACAGAGAATCAGAATTGAGCATTTTCTTCCTGGTGGCTCCTGGTGGAGGAAGCAGAATTGTCCCAGCATCTGGGAACTGGACTGCAGGACTGAGAACCGAGTTGGAGTTTTCTATGAGACCAGAATCTGGTGAAGGCTGCCTGGAAGGCTGAGAGGGCTGCCTGGAAGGTCTCTATTTCTCCTGAGTCCTAAGGCCCCCTGAACTGCTGGAGGATTGAAGAAGCATGACCAGGATAAGACTTTGTTTGTTTGTGGCTTGGTTGATCCTTGAGTTCCCGGCAACAGAAGTGGTGAAGGTTTTGAGATATGCTGGACCCTGTGAACTTCAGTGTGTACCAGGAAGTGCCTGAAGGACTGGACAAGAACCTGGGAGCTGTCTGCCCCAGAATCCAGGTGACTGTTTGGTGGATTCAGGTAGGATCTGGGACCATGGAAGGGGATCCATGGAATCTGAGAGGCCACCCTGAGTCAAGATGAAGAAAAGGTCTCTCCTCAGATATAGAATGCCTGATGAAATTTAAGTTTACTAGACACTGAGGGGTGGAGGGTTTGTGTAATTTTCTAATGACTGTATTTAGTGACTGATTGCTAGATAAGTGACTGATTAAGTTCATCTATAATTGCCCTATGAGTGGAAGATCGATTATTGTATCGAATGATTAAGTATTGATTATTGTATTATGAACTGATTGAATGATTAAGTAAGGAGGGTTTCCCCCTTAGGGAAACCAGATGATTATTCTTTTGTTATTTGTTCTAAATATTGTGACCACTTGTAATGGGAATCTGAAGATCTTCCCTGCCCCTAAACCCTTTGCTTAAGTGGTTTAAGTGGTTCTGAGAATCTTCCCTGATTTGAAAATATACTCTGCCCCCTAAAAGGCTGAATGTGGTCACATGGAGCCTGTGGCAGGAGGATTGTTTTTCGGGAATGCTGGCGCCTTGCTACTTTGTAATTGGACAGTGGGTCAAGAGGGCTGGGACGTTCTCTGACCCAGGAGAAGGCTATATATACACCCTGATGTGAGGTTTTACTTTGGGGCTCACTTTGAGAAGAGTTGTATGATTTGGCCAGAAGAGACTCTGGGAAGCCGTTGAGCCCCCCTGGCTTTGAAAAACCCAGATGTTGATGCTTCCCTCTCTGATAACTTGAGTAGATATGGATATGATGGTCAGATGGTTGGAAGCCCAACTGCTGATCTGTTTCTCTGTTTGCTTGTAACTTGTTTTTATTCTCTGAAGTTCAGGGTGCTGACTTTTTCCCCTGAACTAGGTAAATGATATGTATTTGATTGATTAAAGTGAGAGTTAACCCATTTTGAATTGCTTTCCTTTAGAAAAGCAGATCTAAAAACCTGTGCTAGCAGCCATCCTGGGTATGCTAGGGTGCTTGCTGATACACCACTGTAGTGAAAACTACGTGGCCATTCTAATGTTAAACTGATGTGAACACTATATTGTGATTTTCTGTGATAAGATGTAATATTGTGAATATTATATTGTGATTTGTTATGAATGTTTGCCTTGATTTGTAATGGAATAAATGGAATGTTCACTATACTGTATAATCTGAACCTTAAAAGCTGTTCACAGTAGTATTCTTTTGGGAATCTGCTAGTGCATGGCATTAGAAGGACTTTATGCAATAAATAAGATTTTACGTTTGATCCTGAAAGTAATAGGGAACCCTTGTAATATCTCTCCCATACACCCCCCTTCTCTCCTCTGACACTGCCAATGCTCTAGTGCAGGCTCTTATCACCTCAGGCCAGGACCACTGCAATGACCCATTGGTGGGTCTACGTGGGTCAAGTGTCTCCTCACTCCAATCCATCTTCTGTTTAGCCACCAACATAATTTTCCTATTAAACAGGTCTGACTATGTCACTCTTACGTGCAGGGGTTCCCTATGGCCTCTGGGATCAAATACAAAATGCTGTTTGGCATTCAAAGATCTTCATAACCTAGCCCCCTCTTACCTTTCCAGTCTTTTTACATCTTACTTCTTTACTCTGATCCAGTGACACTAGCCTCCTTGCTATTCCATGAGCAAGATGCTTGGCTCCAGGCATTTTCTCTGGATGTTCCCTATGTCTGGAGTGTTCACCCTCCTCAACTCTGCCTATTGACTTCCCTGGTTTTTTTTTTAAGTCCCAACTAAAATTCCATCTTTTAAAGGAGAGCTTTCCCAATCCATCTTAATTCTAGTGTCTCCCTTCTATGAATTGTTTCCTATTTATCCTGTATGTAACTTGCTTTGTATTTATTTGGATGGTAGACTGTAAGCCCCTTGAGGGTAGAGACTGCTTTCTTCCTTTTGTATCCCCAGAGTTTAGCACAGTTCCTGAGAGTAGGTGCTAAATAAATGTTTATTGATTGATTGATCAGTACCCTATGCCCATTCTGATTGGACAGTAGAGTCATTAACTCCTCCTTTGAAGGAGGGGACAGTATAGGCATCTCCTCAGAAACCTTTTCATTTATAACCTATCTGAATTAATTTTGGACTTTTTGGATTTCTTTGACCAACAATATTCATTTTGAACTTCTTTGGTTTCTTCACCATGCCCCCATTCTGGGCACCTCCACCCCCAATTTTCAGCTCTCTTTTGTGTACTATCTTCCCCTGTTATATGTCCTTGACAGCAGGGACCATCTTTCTTTTTTTGTATTTGTATCTCTAGCACTTAGTACAGTACCTGGCACGTAGTAAGCACTTAATAAATGTTTATTGACTATTGATCAGAGACTAGAGCTCAAGAGAGAGATGAGAGCTGGAAATTAGATCTAGGAATCATCTGTGGAGAGATGATAATTGAGCCCATGGGAACTGATGAGATCCCCAAATGAGAGTACAAAGGGAGAAGAGCTTTGGAAGACCCCCAAGTTTAGTGGGTGTGGCCTGGATGAAGATCTAGCAAAAGAGAATGATGAGTGGTCGGACAGATTGGAAAAAAAAAAATCCCTGGAAGGAGCAATGTCACTAAAACTTAAAAGGGAGAGAGTATACAGAAGAAGGTGACTGATAGTGTCAAAAGTTGCAGAGAGGTCAAAAAGGATAATCATTAAGAAAAGATTATTATATGTGACAATTATGAGAACACTGGTGATTAAAAAGAAAGTAGTATCAGTGATTAGATCAGAAAGATTGCAGAGGTTTTATATGTGAAAGGAAAGGATATGGAAGTATTTAGCATAAACAGCTTTCTCAAGCAGTTTAACTGTAACAATTTTTTTTTTTTTGCTTTTTGGAGGGGGGAAGGTAGGCAGTTGGGGTTAAGTGACTTGCCCAATGTCACAGAGCTAGTTTTGTGTGTGTGTCAAGTGTGCGGGGCTAGATTTGAACTCAGGGCCTCCTGACTGTGCCACTTAGCCACCCAACCATAACAATTATTAATGGGAATGTTGGATCAAGTAAGGATTTTTTAAGTATACGGGAAATACGGCAGCAGGTAAAAAGTCAGTTGAGAGGGAGAGACTAAAGATTAGAGAATGGGAATGATAGAGGGAGCAATCTGTTGGAGAAGACAGGAAAGAATAGGTTATGGAAGCATATTGAGAGGTTTGTCTTGGGAAAAAGGGCCATTTCTTCTTTTGAGAAAGAGATAAAGAAGGATATAGTTGGGAAAGCTGAGTGATATGAGATGCAACAAAGTCAATATCCTGTAATCTCTACAAATTGATTGGAAGGAACTCATTAAATTGATCAAAGGCTTTCTGATCAACCAATCCTATTACATTATGCTAGTGTCAGATTTTGGAGTGTCTTATATGCCAGCCTGTGAAAATTTTATTTTATCATAAAAGGAACAAGAAGCACTAAAGGTTTTTAAACAGACCAGACCCAAGATTATTTTGGCAGTTGTGTGGAGAATGAATTGTTGAGGGGAGAAACTTGAAGTAGATAGACCAATTTAGAGGCTATTACAGTATTTCAGAGATAGCATCCTGAACTACAGCAGTGACTATATGAATGGAGAGATGGGAACTGATTGACCAAAGAAATTCTGTGGAAATAGAATCCATAAGACTTTTCAGGTATCTAATTAACTAAGGCTATCCCCTTCCACCCCTGCTCTTGCAGTGAGAAGAGAAAGCTGAGGATGACTCCAAGGTTATGCTTAGGTACATACAGAAAGATGTTGGTATGCTGGACCAAAGTAAAGAAGTTTAAGTCTCATTGATCTTTGAAGTTCATCTCAAATATCACCTCTTCCATGAAGCTTTTCCTCATTCCAGCTCCATAAACACCCTTCCTGCTCAAACTCACATAGAACTTTGCTTGTACTACCTGGTGCCCTTATCATGCTTAACGTGATAAGCAACATAAGCAGTGCATTAGGTGCTAAATTTGTAGCAAGGAAGACCTTGGTTCAAACTCTACTCCAATTGTGTGACATTATACAAGTCACCTAACTTTTTTCAACCTCAGTTTTCTTATCTGTAAAATGAGCTGATAATCATTAAATATCCTATTTTGGCCAAAGTCTGAATTGATCAGACTGCTATGCCTTCTTTTAAAAAGGCTCTTTTTTCTGTTGTCAGCCACTCCAGAGATCAGATAAGCTGGGAGTAGGATTTAAAACAGGCACCATGAGATCATAAACAAACAGACGCAGCTTTGTTTTGGTCTTGGAGTGATGTGGGTAACCATAAAATGTTGAGGTATAGATCCCAAAATATCAACACACCAGGTCCTGCCAAATAAATTTGACTCGTCTTCTTTCAGCCAAAGAAAAGCAAAGTTTATTACAAGTTTGTCATATTGGGTAGACTCTTAAGGAGCCTCTGTATCTGTGACACTTGCATTGGGCAAGCAGGCCAGAGCAAGTCTGTGCTAGGTCATTCTATGGCACTCTCACATGGAGGCAAGATGTGTCTAATGTACAGAAAGGTTTCGAGAGGAATCTAGGGGTGGTACAGAGGAGAAGTTTGGGGAGGGTCTTCAGGAGTTAATGAGGTAAATGAGTGATTAAGGGCTGGAGGCTCCCTGGAGCTGACAGACAATGGTGGGTTAGTTCAAGAGTGGATTGATATTTTTGATAAGGCTCAAGGATGGGAAGTAGATGGACAATGGAGGGCTAGGCTAGTAACAGAGCTCTGGGCAGAGCCACAATGAAAAGCCTATGGCCTCATGCAAATGCCTCATCAAGTAGGAAGATTCAATCAGAGTTCAAGTGGTTTCCCAGAGCCTATACCTCATCAGGAGAACACCTCTCCTTATGTTACAAAACCTACTTTATGACCCTTAAGGATGAGACCCTCAAGTTGATTTCAGCTGATTAATGAAGCACAGGCTCTGCTGTTGATGATACAAGTTTTTGATCTCATTGGAGGAAGCTCCAACTGATCCTGAGAGATAACTGGAGAAAGGTCTTTAGTACCATCTATATCTTGAAAGTGGAGAAATTCCTTGGAGGTTTGGCTACTTTGCCCTTTATTGCTCTCAATGGCTAAAGAAGAAGAAACTACTCAAAACCAGAGAACAGACTTAAATAGCTTTATAGATACTAGGTTTATAGGAACTGCTTTTCACTGAAAGTTTATAATGCTGCCTCAGCATTCAGCCAAGGGAGTAGATCTGAAAAACTGCAGATTTCAGGCTTAAGGCTAAAAGAGATGAATAGTGCACCCTGAGAGTAGCAAGGGAAGCAGCTTTGTTAGGGAAGTGGAGATTCCTAGACAAGCCTGGATCATAAAGGGAGTGTGTTGTGGTTTGGGGTGCTAGGAACCTCCAAATTCAAGGGTAGAGGGTGGTGTTCTGCCTTGAAAGAATTTGACCACTCAAGTCTTCTTTTGATTCAAGTATTGGTTTATCATGACACTGGTTGGGTGAATCTGTGGTATTTGT
>CM053593.1:132899852-132961027 GCA_028646575.1 Pseudocheirus occidentalis
TTGAGTTTCAAATTTTCTCCCCTCCCCCCCACCAATGGTGGCATGCAATCAAGTATAGGATCTGCAAATATTTTCACATTGGACATTAGTCTGGTTGTGTAGAAGGGTTGTAACCAATGGAGTAAACAATGGGAAAAAAGAAAGAAAACCAAACATGAAAAAGAACGATAGCATGTAAATTGCTTCAGTCTCCATTTAAACTCTGTTCTTTCTAGATCTTTCTCTGAATGTAGATATCTCCTTCTATCTTGAGATTTGTAGAGTTGTCTTATAACTGTGTGTTGCTGAGAAGAGTCCAGTTTATCAAAGCTGGTCATCACACATACGATGTGTCTGTGATTGTGTACAAATTTTTCCTAGTTCTGCTCTTCTCACTTAGTATCAGTTTGTATAAGCCTCTCCAAGTGAATATGAAGAACAGTCTCCTCCCTATTTCTTGTAGCACAATAGTATTCCATTACATTCATATACTACAACTTGTTTAGGCATTCCCCAATTGATGGGCATCCCCTTAATTTCCAGTTTTTTGCCACCACAAAGAGAGTTGTACTAAATATTTTTGTACATATGGGTCTTCCACTTCTGTGATCTCTTTAGGATACAACCCCAGAAGTGGTATTACTAGGTCAAAGGGTATTCAATTATTTTTAGCCCTTTGGGCATAGTTCCAGATTGCTCTCCAGAATGGTTGTATCAGTTCCCAACTCCACCAACAATGCCTTAGGTTCCAATTTTTCCACATCCTCTCCAGCATTTGTCATTTTTCTGTTTTGTCATCTTAGCCAATCTGACTGGTGAGATGTGGTACCTCAAAGTTGTTTTGATTTGCATTTCTCAAATCAATAGTGATTTAGAGCATTTTTCCATATGTTTAAAGATATCTTTAATTTCTACCTCTGAAAATTGCCTGTTCATATCCTTTGACCATTTATCATTTGGGGAATGACTTGTATATTTATAGATTTTACTTAATTCCCTGTATATTTTAGAAACAAGGACTTCATTGGAGTCACTGTTTGTAAAAATTCTTTTCCAATTTCAAGTGGGCCAGATTCTTAAGGAATCTCAGCATTTGATGAGGATGGGACTGATATTTTTATACAGAAAAAGACTGTAGGAAGATTTGAATGGGAATAAGGAGTGACAAGTAGCCTGGGGTAGTCCAGAAGTAACAGAGAATAAAGGGCTAGGCTGCTGGGGAACTGGCTCAAAGAAAGGACAGTTAAAAGGATTATTGACTGGGATGGGCAATGTCTCAGGTGAAGACCAGGGATTTGGGCTGCTGAAATTTGTGGGAAAATTCAAGGACCTTTTTTAAAGGTTCAGGTTCCATAGCCAGTCATAAAGACCTTAAGACTTGTAGCTTAGAGTTGTGAGTTGCTCCAGGCAACAAAGATTTATTTCCCTGTTCACCTGCTTCACTGCTAGGTTTCTATAATTTTGTGCCTATTTTCCTCCATGGACTCTATCCATTGTGGATATGACAGGTTTATGGACAGATGGTTATGCTATTAACATTATTGCTTTAGTAAATATTTCATGATTAAGAGTTCACAATCATCTTGATTTGTTTAAATGGGAAGCATACCAGTGGGGGCTCAGGAGGGACAGCAGTGAGTAAAAGTGTCTTACCCCATCTCCCCTTCTCCAGCAGATTGTCTGAAGTTTGAATTGTAGCAGCATAGCCATCCTTTGAGGAAACAACCCTGAGCTGCCATAATGGGTGCAGCCATAGCCCAGGAAGAAGAAACCTAAAGGAAATTGGGGGAGAGCTTCTGTATTTCTTTCGGTATTCCTTCAGTGAAATCTAAGTGTTATGAGGACAGAAATACTGTAACATTTACAATTTGTTTCTCTCCCAGGCAGGAGCACAGTGGGTTTTTTTTTATGAGGGTTTTTTTTTTTTAAAACACATAATAGGCTCTTAGTAAACACTGAAATGGGTAAATAAGAGGAAATCACAGACAAGAATAGAATCCTCTCCTTATTTTCTTATACACTTGTTTTCATATTTGAAGACTTGTACAAAATGCAAAATAATTAAAATAAATATGCAAGTCATTTAACCTCCGCCTTAATCCACTGGAGAAGGAAATGGCAAGCTATTAGAGTATTTTTGCCAAGAAAACGCGTGGACAGCATGGTCCGCTGGGTCACAAAAGGACTGAATAACAACAAAATAAGTTAAAATAAACATTAAAGCATTTTTAAAAGTTTGTTGAACTGGAGGAAAAGTTGAAGTCTGTAGCTCCTTTCCTCATTGCCACCCAAGCATAACACTTTGTTCAGGACTAACCATACACAAATCTCTTTTGGAGGAGGTGGCCCAACTATACCTCAGACGCATGCGTATCTAATCCTTAATCACCACCTAGCCAGCTCATAAACCATAGCAAAGACATTCACAGAGGCCACGCCCACCTGTGAAAAGCAATTCGGCATCCGTCCTCTTCTCGAGGGGATCCTGTGGAGGCGGGGGGGGGGGGGGGGGAAGGGGGGGAAGGGAGAGAAACAGGAAATACACATTGCGCATGCCTCAAGAGAATACACTTCCCCGCCCGATCCCCGCTCCCGCCATCCCAGCACCTTCTTCCGCTCCACGTCCAATCCTTGGAGGCGCTGACACCGGAACCTACACACCTCGCGACCGGAAAGGGCTGTGCGCGAAGGCGTTGGGGGCGGAAGTGACGGGGAGGGGTGTTAGTGGTGTGGGGTGGTAGTTGGCGGGTGGTTGAGCTGATCCTGTCGCCATGTCCGCGGGGAGTGCGGCGCATCCCGGGGGTGGCGGGTGAGCCCTGGAGGGTGAAGGGGATGGTGGGTGGGAATGGGAAGGGGTGAGGAGATGGCCGGTGAGCCAGGCTAGGGAGAGGAAGGAGGCGAGGTAAGGTTTAGCCGGGGGGAGCGGAGGTGGAAGGGAACATGAGGAGGGGGCGTGTGTGTGTGTGGGGGGGGGGGGTCACTGTGAAGTGGAGGAGGGGAGGCTGGGGCGAGTGGGACAAAGCAGGAGGAGGAGCTCTGGGGAGTTCGCTGGGGGTTGGGGAGCCCGAGGAGAGGGAGGCCGGACGACCAATCAGGGAAAGAGGCGGGGCTGACCGAGAGGGGAAGGTGACAAGGCTGCTGGGGCGGGGGCAATTAAAGGGGCTCTGTTTGAAGAGTAGACGGAATGGAGTTACACATGGGTAGGAGCTAAATAAGTTTATCGAATTTGTCATTGAAATTTGGGGAATAATAGTAGGTAATGTGTTAGGAGATACATTAATTCAAGAACGACGAACTTAAAAGTTATAACATTTAGAATTGGAAGAGAGATTATGAATTCTCTATCCGTTACATTATCTTAGGGATGAGAAATGACTTGTTGAAGGTCATAAATGTAATAAATAGCAAAACCCGCTTTTAACCTAGATTTTGATGAATACAAATTTATTGCTATGTCCTACAGAGGGCTGAAATTTGATGGTTTAGTGGGACCAATTCTTTGTGATTCCTTGAGCTTTATTTCATGTAACAGACATGAATAACAAATGGCAGTGCTTGCCTAGTTGTGAGGGAAGTGCAGAGCAGGTTGTACAGCTACAGAGCATGGAGTGGCATACACCTGTAGCCTCTGCAACTTAGGAGGCTGAGGCTGGTGGATAACTTGAGTTCTTAGCAGCAGCAGGCCTGAAGTCAAATAGGTGTCTGAACTAGGTCAGGCACTGATCTTCACTAAAGTGAAGGCCTACCAGTCCCTCTGAGGAGGGGCAAACTGGTAGAAGAAGGGAAAAAATGGGAATATAGGTTAAAGCTTACATGTAGATCAGTATTGGGATCAAATAGTGAATGACTGCTGTACTTCCAACCTGGGAAATAAAATAAATACTTTTTATGTATATTATGTATATGTGTAATATATATATAGAGAGAGAGTATATATTATCCCGGGTAAGGATTGAAGTGTTAAAGTAGGGCAAGTTATCTTGAGGGGGTAAAGGAAAAATAGGGAGTTGAAATTATTGAGGTAATGGAAGTGCAGCTAAGGGCTTTCAGAGGGTTGACATTTTTATCTCATTCCTTAAGGCGCCGAAGTAAATGGGACCAGCCAGCACCAGCCCCACTTCTCTTCCTCCCACCTGCTGCTCCTGGTGGAGAGATTCCCAACAATGGAGGGAGTCCTGGGGGATCAGCAGCTGCTCCCTCAGGAGCTTTAGATGCAGCAGCTGCTGTGGCAGCCAAAATCAATGCTATGCTGATGGCTAAAGGAAAGCTCAAACCAACCCAAAACGCGGTTGAGAAGGTATTTCTGGAGTAGACTCAACTTCTGATATTCTCATTTTAGAGTGATATGATAGGTGATTATTTATTGGAATGTTTCTCTAACATTAAATTAGAGATCAAATGATCAATTTTAAAATAAATTATCTTAATGTTTTAAGATTGATATGTTTAGCCAATTTCTGAACAAAAGTGAATTTTTTAGTGTTGTATGAACCTAAAAGTTTAATAGATTAATTTATTTCATGACTACCTTAAAATTTAATGGAAACTGAAAGATCTTATGTGTGTTTCTCTGTGTCTGTGTAATATGTTGGGGACTCTACGTTTTTGTTTTTGTTTTTTGCTTAACATGTGGAATTGTAGAATCTTCAAAAGATGTCAAAGATTTTTTAGTTCAGCCTTTCACTCTTTGAAGCAATCTCTAATTTTCTGTAGCATTCTTGATCATACAGCCTATGCTTGAGTACCTTCTGTGTGACAGTCTGAGGTAACCCTCTAATTGTTAGGAAATTTTCCTGTATTTTCCACTTATTGTTATGGTAGTAATGAACAAGTGTTTGGGAAAAGTATCTTCATGTAACTCTACCAGGCAGGCCACAAGCATTAATTTAGTAAGTGCTTACTATGTGCCAGGCACTGTGCAGAGTCACAAGCAAAAAGAAAATAGTACTTGCCCTAAAGGAGCCTGTCTTCTAATTGGGGAAAGATTACACACAAAAGGGAGCTGAAAAGGATTAGGGAAGCATGTTGGAATAATGGTGGTAAAGTCTGGAGAGTCAAAAGCAGAGCCAGGAAAGGAATAGAGGGTGGCTGGCCTTGTTCCTGGAGGAGCTCATCAATGGAAGAAGGGGGAGCAGAGCAATATTCTAGATTGAGAAGGCAGTTGAGTCATGATAGCAAAGTCCAGAGAGTTAGAAGCTCCAGATTATTAGAATTAGAGTGACTACTGGAACATTCAGTTTCTATAAATTTAATGGGAATTTCCAGCAAAGTAGAAGTAAATTATTTTTTCCTTGAGTATTTCAGCATATGTATGCTTTTAATTAGTATTATAAACAATTGTCCATTTCTTGTGATGGTGGTAGGACAAAGAACCAAATGCATACTTATCCAGAATAATTCTGGAAGTAAATTATGGAAGTAAAGTAAGTTAGCTTCTTGGGCACCATATTTTTCCATACACATGTTTCTGAAGTTATAATGGAACATGCTTAGAAAATGTAACTCTATGGTGCTATATCCACATTTTTGCTTTATACAGCAATTTTGTAGACTCCACCTGTTGTACAAAATAATGTCAGACTTTATTTTGCCCAAACCACGAACATGCTGGACATTGGTTGAAGGCACCCAGTACTGTGAAAGAGGTACTCCAGGATTAAGAAGTCATGGCAAACATGTATAACCTATATCAGATTGCTTGCCATTGGGGTGGGTGGGGGGAGAATTTGGAGCTTAAAATTTTTATTAAAAGAATGTAAAAAATTGTTTTTACATGTATTTGGGGGGAAAACTGCTTTTTTAAAGAAAGTGATGGCATATAATTAGAAACTGATAGTACTTTCAGTTTTGAGAAAAAGGAACTAGGGTTTTTTACTTTGTATAATTTTTACTGCACATTGTGTGCCACATTAAAGTTGCTGAAAGGATAAATAATCTAGTTTAATTGTTTTGGGGTGTTGATAAAATAAAGCTAGGCAGATTTGAGGTTCTGTGGCTTTGTGTAGAGGTCTGGTCTGAGGAGTATCATGCAGTGGATTCCCCCATACATTTTGCTACATGCTTATTACTTAGATGAATTAGGCTGCAAAACATAATTCAGTTATTTCACATTTTCTTTGGTGAGAATAATTAATAGCACTTAGTGTTTCTACGGTTTTGTAGTAACAAATCCATACACATATGGTAAAAGTAAAAGCAGTTTGTTAGGGACCTCAAAATGATGTCTTGCCCTCCTTTGGTTTTCTGTGGGAATCATAATATAATATAAAAACCATGTCAAGAGATCAAAGTTCTAGTCACTGCTTTGCCACAAATAATAAGTGACATTTTATATAATTACTTAAGGCAAATAAATAATTTTACATTTATCTTTACCACACCCTTTTAAAGTAGTAGATACAACTATATATGTTTTTGTTGTTGTTGTTGTTTTTATGTAACCAATAAGGAAACCATGGCCTAAAGAGGCTGTTACATGCCTGTGATTACATGGTTATGTCAGGCAGAGTCTGTTGTTTCCAATTCCAGAACTTTTTACACTTTATTTCATTAACCATTTTACCTTGAACCAGTCACTTCACATTACTGGGCCTCTGTTTCCCTATCTGTAAAATAAAGGGGTTAGGTTAGATGATATCCAGGGTCCCTTTTATCTCTAATAATCTATTTTTCTACTTTGTTCACAGAAGACTAACATGTATGGACAAATCCTTTGAGGGCAACAGCTATTTTTTTTTCCTGTCCTCATTGCCTTGTAGCATAGTAGGTGCTTAATAAATATTTAGTCATCTTAATTGAAGGAGATGGCTTAGGGAGGTGGAGGAATAGGAAAAAAAAAGGTTTGGGGGACATAGGATAAGCCAGTGAATATTGTATCATCTTAATGATTTTATTATTCTCTCTGCTTTTGTTCTGATTTCTTTCTCTGTAGCTTCAAGTTCAAGGCAAAGGCCTGGTTAGCAGTAAAAGCAAAGATGACCTGGTGGTAGCTGAAGTGGAAATCAATGATGTGCCCCTTACATGTAGGAACTTACTGACACGAGGACAGACTCAGGATGAGGTGTGTATGGTTTTGGAATGGTAGTACATAGAAGCATTTTAGAAAAGAAAAGACTTTTTAAAACACATGAAAAGATCTAGACATTTGCTGTTTAGCTAAGGGATTATTATTCTGGTCTCCAAAGTCAAGATTCAATTTATGTTAAGAAAATTACCCATTTGAAGTTTAGAACATAACAGCATCTTGAAGAATTCAAGAGATAATGAAGTCAGGGAAATGGAATTTCTTAAAGCATGGGTGAGACCCTTTTTGCAATTTGACATTTTACCAGGGTGGAGCTTTAAGGTAGTAATTATGGGCTCTTTGGTTCCTGATTTGTGATCCACATACAAGTGAAGCATCTAGATAATGGGGACACGGTTAAATGTCAACTTTGCAGAGTTAAAACATGAAGTTATAGTTAGTTCATTCAAAACTGGTAACTTTGTCTTGGTTTCCTGACCCTTGGGAAAATCACATGTAATTTGCAGCCTCCGATATTAATGAACATGCTGTTTTGTTCATTGTGCTTCTTTGCTCTTTTTAGATCAGCCGACTGAGTGGGGCTGCAGTCTCCACTAGAGGGAGATTCATGACAGCGGAGGAGAAAGCCAAAGTGGGACCTGGGTATGGATTAATATTTTCTTCCTGGCTTCAGGGTGTTAAGATTGGGAGTCACCAACTAATACTGCTCCTTGGGTCTGCTGCGTCCATTTTATTGGGATATTTTAAAGATGCTCTTATTTCTTAATTAGGAGCTTGTTAAAATGACTGCTTTAAAAGCCCATTTGGGTATTCCAAGGTGTTGTGTAGCACTTGTGTCCTGGGTATCTCAGATGGGATTTATGTAATATTGTTGGTTATCGACTGTCTACATGTCAGGTGTGAACTGTGGAGAATCTTTGGTAAAATTTTAATCCTACAAGGTCTTCTACCTGCTACTTAATTGCATTTGACCTTTCTCTTCCAGCTGTCAGTTGATTTGTCCTTGGGGTTTGCAAACATTTAAAAATATTAGCCTAGACAAAACATAAATAAAAGATGAAGTTTGAAATAAAAACAAAAATCTCTTGGAAATAAAGATGTTTTTTGGACTACCTGTTAATATGCGGTTTATTCTGTTATTAATTATCCACGTTACTGCCAACTTTTATCATGGTTAAACTAAAGTTAATTATCGTTTTGAGACCCACAATCCAATTTGACTTACACCTAATATGTGATTGTCATATAATCTATTCTTACATCTCTTGGTTAGCACATAGTACTAATAAAGTCATAGCTATAGTGTACCCCTATTGCCACTTAGATGTTAATACATGCTTGATTAGCAGTGGATTCCAGATGGAATGTAGATGGATGTAGAAAAAGTGTAACCATTCCTTCCTAGAAGAACAACTGAAGTACCTTATTAAGTCAGGATTATTATAGATTCATAATAGGGTCTTGTATAACTTTTTTTTTCCCCTCAGTCACTTTTTGTAAGACTGAGATTGACTAGGTTAAAGATGGACTAGGTTACTGGAAACCTTTATTGATTGAACCATTTGCAGAAACATGCTTTGTACTGTTGATTTTGGTAGTGATGAATGAACCATTTCTGTGATTATGCTTTCATAGTGTCTTTTATGGCCCATAAAAGGGCCATAGCATTTCAAGGAAGCAGCTGGTTAGGTCTTTGCCTAGCTGTCCTAAAAATAAGCACTGTAGTTTCTCTCGTTGTTTTCATTCTTTGGAGTTGTCAAACTTTTGGGGTTTTTAACTTTTTACCTTTGAACCAGAAGCATAGCAGAATTGAAGTTTTTTTGGTCTAAAAAGAAATTTTTATAAATGGATGAAAATTAGGGGCAGCTGGGTAGATGTAGACAGAGCACCAGCCATAGAGTCAGAAGGATCTGAGCTAAAGTCCAACCTCAGACACTTACTGTGTGACCCTGAGTAAATCACTTAACCTCTGTATCCTTCCCCCCAAAAAAAAGTGAATGAAAACTTTGACCAAAAAACAAAATCTTTGACCAGATGGCAGATTAGAACTTGTCTGGCATTTCAGTGCACTATCCTTAGGAACTGTCCTACAAATACCATTGTAGTCAGCATTTGTGAAATAAGTGGTTTAAATCTTAAATTCTTACCATCAGGGACTAATATAGAGGAGAGGGACTAAACTTAGACCTGTTTTTGAAAGATAATACTCAAAATGTAAACTTAGATCCTTAGAATGTTCTTTCTTTATCTGATCATTTTGCATCCAGAAGTAGAAGTAAATTGTCTAGCTTCGACACCTCCATTTCTGTTTGATTTTCCCATTTGAAATTTCTAACACATTTTAAAATTAGAACATTGACATATGCTTTCTTTAGTTTGAAAGATCTGCTTTATGTTCACTTTTACAGGGACCGTCCATTATATCTTCATGTTCAGGGCCAGACACGGGAATTAGTAGACAGTAAGTAATGGTTTTGCTTTACATCAGAGTGGCAGATACTTATTGTATTCCATTTGAAGAATAAGTTTACTTTTTGGGGCTGTGTAACAAGGAGATAAATCAACCAGTTTCATCATCTGTTTATCTTCCAAATATGTAAATGCTTGGAGAAAGCCACAGACTTAGACAATGCATAAGATGAATTATCTATCCTTGGGTTGTTTAAAGTTGGACTAATTGGGGCACTAATCAGTTCGTTAGGAGATTTATTTTCCATGCCTTTTTAGGAGCTGTGAACCGAATCAAAGAAATCATCACTAATGGGGTTGTGAAGGCTGCCACAGGGACCAGTCCAACTTTCAATGGAGCAACAGTCACTGTCTATCACCAGCCTGCTCCTGTTGCCCAACTGTCACCAGCTATTGGTCAGAAGCCTCCATTCCAGTCAGGGGTATGTAATGTACCTTGACCATCTTTAGGCCAGCAGCATAGTGCCTTGAATATTGCAGGTACACAAATATTTGAATTTAATTTCAGGGTATTTTTGTTTAAAAGTTCAGATCCCCCAAGAGCTAAGTGGATTGGGAGGTGGGGTGGGGACAGATGAGAAACAGTCTTCAAAAGAAGAATTGCAAGCAACTATTATATGAATAACTATGAATATTGTTCCAAACAGTATTGTTCCAAAAAAATGTTCCAAACATTGAAACAGTTCCAAGGTTTCACCTTACAACAAATTAGCTAAGATGTCAAAAGAACAAAATACTCAGTGTTGGACAGTCTATAAGAAGACAGATATAAAAATATACTGTTAGTGGAACTTTGAACTAGTACAGCTGTTCTGTGAAGTAATTTGGAATTGTGAGAAGTTATTAGTTATTAATAACCCTTGACCCAGGAATTCCACTACTGGTTACACATCCCAAAGAAGCCAGATAATAGAAACAAAGTAGGCACTCATCAGTTGGGAAATTGCTCAGCAAATTCTGACATTAACATAGGAGTGGCTAGGTGGTGCAGTTAATAGAGCACCGGCCCTGGAGTCATGAGGACCTGAGTTCAAATGTGGCCTCAGACATTTAGCTGTGTGACCTTGGGCAAGTTACTTAACCCCAATTGCCCTGCCTTCCCCCCTTCCCGAAAGAAAAAAAAAGACATTAATAAAATAAACTGTTGCCTTATAAGAAATATTGAGTGTGAGGAATTCAGAGAAATATGGAAAAACTTGTATGACCTGCTACAGAAAGACTACAGTAGTATGAATGAAAAAAACCCCACTAAAAACGTTGAATTCCCACTAATTCTAATGACTGATCTCACAAAACTGATTATGAAACATCCATTAGTAGAGATTGAGCAACTGTATATGTGGAATGCCATATATAGTGACTGCTGCTTACAGTTTTGCCTAAATGTTTTTCTTGTTACAGGGGATGATTGAAAGGGAGGGAATTTGGGGGGAAATGATTTTGTTTTTATACCACAGTGATCAATATATTTGTGTGTGTGTGTGTGTGTGTGTGTGTGTGTGTGTGTGTGTGTGTGTGTGTGTGTGTGTGTGTGTGTTTGGAGGGGGGAGGGCAGGGCAGTTGGGGTTAAGTGACTTGCCCACAGTTACAGGCTAGTATGTCAGGTATCTGAGGCTGGATTTGAACTCCTGACTCCAGGGCTGGTGCTCTATTGAGTGTACCACCTAACCGCCCTGATGAATATATTTTTTTAGTGGTACTTTATGGTTTCATCTGAGCTTTTAAAAAAAAGTGAGGTTAAGGAATTATTCTTCATATGTATGATTAGCTGAACTGGATTACTTCTGAACTTGGTAACCACTGGAGGACTAAGAAGGCTGAGTCTGATGAAGCTAGACTCTGCTGATACAATCCTCCTACAAAAAAAGGGTTGGAGAGAGCAGTCCCACTTCTAGAATTGTAGAGGGCTGACTGTACTACCCAACATTATATTCTATCTCTTCATAGAAAGGAGCTAGCTATAATATGTGTTATTATGAAGGGATGAAGGAAGCCATCCCTTAGAACAATGCTCCCTTCTGGTCTTTTAAGCGTTTTTCTCTTCAGCAAGTATCCCTTGCTAGATTACTTGGCATTCAGTATAAAGTACATGGTAGGCAATGATGAGTAATATGGTGGGGTTTGATGTAAATCAGAAACTTGTGTATTATGGGTGAGGACCCAGTACATGGGGGTTTTGAGTTTTGAGCACAATGTCACATGTAGTGTTTCTTATTTAGAAAATTAAGTGTATCTTTTGTACATGTTTTCCTCAAGGAATGAGATTTACCTGTGTGTTCTTTTTTGGGCTGAGATATGATTCTATTCTGTCTACAGCTGCATTACGTTCAAGACAAATTATTTGTGGGTTTGGAACATGCTGTACCTACATTTAATGTCAAGGAGAAGGTAGAAGGCCCCAGCTGCTCGTACTTGCAACACATTCAAATTGAAACTGGCGCCAAAGTCTTCCTACGAGGCAAAGGCTCAGGCTGCATAGAGCCAGCTTCAGGCCGTGAAGCTTTTGAACCAATGTATATTTACATTAGGTATGGTTGCATAGGATGGGGGTGGGGCGGAGGGAGGCACCTGGCCAGTGTAAATCCTTGGCTCTTATTCAAAGCATTTATGGAGTGATGCATACTGAGCAAAAGAAAATAGGCCTAAATTATTCAATATTTAGCTAAAACACTAAAAATAATCCTTAAATATAGTGTCTTAAATATGATTAAAAGAAGTTTTAAAATCTCTGGAAGCCTTTAAGCCCAAGGGATAGCTTGCTTTTTCTGAGTTAGTTTGAGTGCAGTTCTGCTTTTAGGGGGTGAAAAGATGTTGTATTGGAACAATCTTATATTTAATATCAGATGATCTGATTTCTAGTCACAGCCCTGACGTTTTTTGTAGCTGTATTGGCAGCAGACTGATCACTTAACCTCTCTGTGCCTCATGAAACCTCTTTTGTAAAATTATAATAATGATGAGTAAAACTTGTAAAATATATTAGGATGGTAAGAAAAGCGTTTTGTAAACTACTGTACTTCATAGAAATGTAAACTATTTTTAAGGCAGGGCATAATATCCTTTGAAATTCCCATGTTCAATTTTGCATTTTATAATTCTAAAACAAAGTTTTCTTAATCTAATATCTGTGAACTTCTTGAAAAAATATTTTCATAACTGTTTCAGTATGCATTTAAAAGCATATGAGAAGGGATCTCTAGGTTCAAATTGCCAAAAGGATCCATCAGTTAAGAACATCTGCTGTAAAAGAAATGAGATTAAAACATAATCATAACAAGTTCTTCTTAAACGTGATTATTTTTATTATTTCCTTGGAAAATTGGATGAGGCTGGCATGTATTTTTTTCCCCTTAATTTGGCTATATGGGATCTATGGGAGGGGGGGCATCTGTGTAAGGAAAGCTAGTAAAAATGTTTATGGCTTCAATCTAAACATACTCCAAATACCCAAGGGCATGTTTCTATGATACATTATTTTCAGGCCTAGAATTTGAGCTACCATGAGAATTTGGATTAGATCATGGAAAGTAGACTGGAAATCAAAGCAGTGTGCTAGATTATTTTTCTTCTCCACTGAATTCCTTGCTCTTTTTTCTTTGCAGTCATCCCAAACCAGAAGGCCTTGCTGCTGCCAAGAAGCTGTGTGAGAATCTTCTACAAACAGTGAGTTGTATTGTCTCATTTATTCCTTTTGCAAAATTGGTTTTTGCTGCCTTTGGGGCCTGATGTGGCTGCATTTCTCACCCTGCCACCTGGACACACTTTGGAGAGGCCAGAATCATCAGGGTCTGGGTTGCAGTTTACGTACCTGGTCTCCCTTTTCTTTTTGGAATTTGTAAGTCACCACTGCATTAGTTTCATCATTTTTATTCATTTTGTGAGGCTTTTTTGGTTGCCTGTTTTTAATCTTAGATGGCTTATGCTCTCTTGCCTAGAAGGTGTGGGAGTTTAGGAGTACAGACTTATGAATATTTGCCAAAGCCAGACTAGTTAGATCTTGAAGTACAGAGTAAATAAAATGTGACTGTGGAGCTCGTTGCTGCTTAGATGAGTCATCCTGTTGATGTGTTCAATCAGGCAGGTAGTATAGGTGATCAGTTAATTATATAGTTTATTGAGAGTCTAAAAGCTGAGATGCTAAATTGAGCCTCAGTCTTGGGGTTTATGGTTGGCCCTGTAGGCCTGGTAGTTTTCTAGTCTTCATTCCAGACTCTCTTCCTTCCTGGTTCTTATCCTGGGCATTTGGGGAGCTGAGTGTCTGTCTGTCTCTGTGTGTCTGTGTGTGCGCATGTGCATACACACTGAGGGATGAGTAGGGAGCAAAAAAATGGTTTACATTTATAATGAAAAAAATCCAGAAATGTTGATTATTTTGTTTGGATTGACAACTTAAAATGGCTTGATTTGCTCTCTGGCGGAGTGTATGAATGTTAGGTAGCTGTGTAGATTGGAGAAGGGTGTTTTGGGCCAAGAAAAATAAGTCCATTGCTTCATGGAGCTGATCTTAAAACTTACAGGCTTCTCTTCTGTCTTCTAGGCCCCTAGGTACTGCTCCCTTCAAGATGCTGAGCTCTCCTATGTTTTCTCTCCCAGTTAGAGTGTTTTAGTTCCTTGCTTTTTCTATTTGTATCCCAAGTTCATAGCTCAGTTCTTGGCAGATGGTAAATATTTAATAAATGCCTTTTCATTCATCCTGTCAAAATTTAGATTAGAACCCCATATGGAAATATTAAGTTTAGTTAATATTTATCATGTCATTTGAAAATGAATTTTCACAGTTGCTCCAAAATTCCCAAGGTCTCTTTGAGAATTAGAAGCTCTAGAATTACTTACACAGGCCTTGGCCTGAAAGAAATGCCCTCACCAGACCTAGCAAAAATTTCAGGAAGCTTTTGCTACTTAATTAACTGTGAATCCAGGCATACTCAACTTGTTAATTTGTCCTTCTTTTCTCAGGTTCATGCAGAATACTCTAGATTTGTGAATCAGATTAACACTGCCGTACCTTTACCAGGTATGTATGCTTCAATTTACTGTTTTGGGATTGTGAATCAATTTATTGTAAGCAGTGCTTATATATGGGTCATGGAAACTGAGGCTAGGCTTAGAGTGCCCTAAACTCCCGAGTAACATTACCTCACACTTATTTGTAATTTTGAAAAACATTTTGCTTCATTTTTTTTTCCTTTCCTGTTAGGTAATAAGTGTAACTCAACTTGATCATCTCCTTCTGCTGCAGCTGATAATAAACACTTTTTTTCTTCCCCCTCAGGCTATACACAACCCTCTGCTATAAATAGTGTCCCTCCTCAACCACCATATTATCCATCCAATGGCTATCAGTCTGGTTACCCTGTTGTTCCCCCTCCTCAGCAGCCAGTTCAGCCTCCCTATGGAGTACCAGGCATAGTGCCACCAGCTGTTTCATTGGCACCTGGAGTCTTGCCAACGTTACCTACTGGAGCCCCACCTGTGCCAACACAATACCCGATTTCACAAGTGCAGCCTCCAGCTAGCACTGGACAGGTAGGATGCTAAAGGGTGTATGAGATGGCATGGTTTTGGGGGAAGGGAGCATAGAGGTTAAGGAAAGAATAACCTATTTTACTCACTCCTGTAATATAAAGACATCAAATATCTTCATCCTGCACCTTCTGGCACCGAATCACTTTTGTCACTCTAAAAAACCCAAAAATAAAAACACCTCTCGAGATCTTCTGCATCCTTAAATTGGGAGGAGGTCCACAAGGTAAAAAGGGCCAGCTCATCTCATCCCATTCCTACCATGAAAAGCTATTTTTTTCTTTGCACCTTCCATTTTCATAACCTCCCCAACAGTGCCAGATTCAGGTTTTCATATTTACAGATTTACAAAGTTAATAATGAGAAATCTTAGCCACAGCTTTAGAGTTAGAAAGGACTACAGTAGCCATCTAGTTTGAACCCCAAAGAGTGTATCTACGACAGCAAGGGGGCATCCAGCTTTTGCTGGAAACCTCTAGTGAGGAGTAACCTACTACATCTCAAAACAGTGCTTTCAAATAACTCTTAGCTATGAAGAATTTTCTTCTTATATAAAACCTGAATTTGCCTTGGCAACCTCTATCCATTCCTCTCAGTTTTTCTCTTTTTGGCCAAGCAAAGTAAGTCTCATTTTTGTTCCATCTAATAGCCCTATGTGTAGTTGAAGATAGCTCTTATTTCCCCCACAAATCTTATCTGATACGTCTTAACATCCCGTTTCTTCAACTGATTCTCATATGGTTTAGACTCAGGCTCTTGATCGTTCTGGTTGACTTCCTCTGGATGTTTTCCAACTTACCAATATTATTCCTAAACTCTGATCCCCAGAACTGAATATAATACTACAGGTTTGATCTAACCAGAACAGAGTGTATAGGATAAACACTACCTTCTTTTTGAAGATGCCATCTCTCTGAATTCAGCCTAAGATTGATTTAACTTTCTTGGCTGCTATAATCACACTATTGACTCATTGAGTTCACAGTCTCTTTAGTTCCCCCTCTGATCTGTTTCTGACAAACTGCTATCTAACTGTACCTCCTCCATTTTGTACTTGTGAAATTTATTCTTTGAACCCGAGTGTAAGACTTGACACATCTTTATTGCATGCCATCTTATTTTATTAGACCAAATATTCTAATTTGTTAAGGTGTTTCTGAATTCTAACTTTCATTTTTGGATGAAAGTCAAATCAAATATCTTTTTAAACTCCTGCTGTGTTCCAGGCACTGTGCTAAGTCCTGGAGATGCAAAGAAAGGAAAATCCAAAAAATAAAAACAACGTTCCTTATGCTCAAGGAGCTCTCAGTCTAATGGGGGAGATAATAGACAAACAAGGTGGAGATAGGATAAATTAGAGGTAATCTTAAAGAGAAGGCACTGACATTAAGGGGGATCAGGAAAGGTTTCTTGAAGATCATATTTTACCTGGTGCCTGAATGATTCAATGCCTTATCTATCCCTTCTAGTTTTGCATTACCTGCAGATTGATAGGCTTGCTGTCTGTAGCTTTATCTGAGTCATCAACAAAAAATATTCAGCAGCACTTGACACAACAGATCTGTGGCTTACTCCATTGGAGAACTACCACCTTCTAAGTTGACACTGAGAATTAGTGATTGCTCTTTTGAGTCCAACCATTCAGTCAGTTTTGAATTTGCTAAATTATATTATCAACCAGCTCCTATTTCTCCATCTTTTCCACAAGAATGGCTTAAGAGATTTATGAAATGCTATGCTTCTGCTACTGAAATGGATAACCAAATGTTAAAAAGTCCCTTAGAATTTTAAAGAGTTAGATGTTAATCTTTCTGCAGTGGTTAGGTACCATCCTTAATTTTTAAGATTCCATAAACTTTCATTGTGTGTATTTATTTCCCAAAGCAGGTTTTAAATTCTACTTTTTTTATGTAAGGACAACTATTTCCTAATTTTGATCTAGAATTCTTTGTAGCCAAAATGGCATCTTAAAATAATAGACGAAAATTTGTTGACTGAAAGAGCTGTCGTGCTTGATAAATATCTTTAAGTGAAAATATTGTTTGAATCCCTCTCCCTCTGGACTGTTTTTATTTATAAAGAATGAGTATGATTTAATGAATATGTTTGCCTTTTAATAAAAGCTGTAATGACACATTGAATTTGTAACAGGTCTTTCTTCCCAGAAGTTCAGAGTCTATGTTTAGATTATCTTCATATAGCCCTAGGAAGAAGGGAGGTAGATAATATTACTATATTTTGTTAATATTACAGTCATTTTACTGGTGCCTCAGAAAAGATGAAAGTTTATAATCAGTGTATCTCATAAAAGTATATTCTCACTGTTTACCATTTTATAAGTTTTGTATTCTCATTTTCTCTCATTTTCCCCTTCTTGGTTTGTTCTGGCCCCCAGAGTCCGATGAGTGGTCCTTTTCTTCCTGCTGCCCCTGTCAAAACTGCCTTGCCTACTAGTCCCCAGCCTCAGCCCCCACTCCCAGCCCAGCCTCAGGGGCAGAAGAGGCGATTCACAGAGGAGCTACCAGATGAACGAGAATCTGGACTTCTGGGATACCAGGTCAAATAAAATATCCAGTCTTACTTTTCTCGGCAATTTCTTAACCTTACTCTCCCTCTAAAAAGACAGAAATCCAAATCTACATCAGCAGTCCTTTTGATAATAATGTTTGATATACCAGTAATTTATTTAAGCCATTTTGATTTTATTCTTGGGGAATTAATGTGCAACCCCAGGGCTGCCCTTTGTAAGTCAGAAAGGGCATAATGATATGTTTACCAATCATCCCACCTAGAGTAAAAGACTCTTAACTAGAACCTGGAAGGAATTCAATGGAAGCCTGTACTTCCTATCTAGGTACAAGAGGTTCTGTTGATACAGATGATTCATGATGATTCTCATCTTACTAGAGGCATCACCAAGATCTAGTAGTTTACAAATTTGTTGAGGGACTTTTTGTTGTTACAGCTTGCCTTTCAATTCACTATTTTCCCTCAGATGCCAAATAGGAAAGCTGCCAGAAATGTTAGCATGGAATACATCACCTCATTACTCTGGGGTACCCTTTCCCCCATCCAGTAAAAGGATCTCGATCATTTTCAAGACAAGAATCATGTTTAAGTTTGATCCATATTAATGTAGCAAAAATTAATAGCTTTTCATATTATGTGACCAGACTTTGCTGTTCAGTTAAGTTGTGGCCAGTCTTGGAAAGAGCAAGTCACATCATTTGAATCCCTTAGTAAGGGAGAGCATTATCTGTTTAAGGAAAAGAAGTTGAAATTCCTATTTATTAGTTGGTCAGATCTCAAAGAACTGTGTAGTTCAGACTAGTTACGGTTTACCTGATGGGGCACGTGACAGTTACATTAAGGAGCTAAACTAATACAGCAGTTGTAGATTTGCTAATGCCGCTGTATTTTTCTGCTCATAGCATGGACCCATTCATATGACTAATTTAGGTACAGGCTTCTCCAGTCAGAGTGAGATCGAGGGTGCAGGATCGAAGCCGGCAAGTTCCTCAGGCAAGGAGAGAGAGAGGGACAGGTAAGTTGGATGAATTGTCCAGTATGCTGTTCACATGACCTAAAAGATAATGTTCAAGTAATTGCTGCAGGCACCAATATTATGAGATTGAAATGAATATAAGTCAAATGAGTTTCTCTCTGTTACAAGGAAGATAATAAATGGAAAACGTTAAGTTTCTTCTCTAAAGCCCATATAAAGAAGTAGGTGTGGTCAACCATAACTTTTTGAGGACATGGTTATCCAGGCCTCTTCCTTTATTTAGGCCTGCATGACAAAAGGCCAGAGGGTTGCTTGCAGGATTTCAGGCAGCCATGAAAAATGTAGGGCTGCCACTGCATGCTTCCCTGTTTTGTCATGTGACCTGAGGCAACCAACAATCATTAGTCTGTTTCTAGTCTAACCTATCTGTGGCCAGAAGAAGTTTAGCCTGTCTTCTTTTGGCCCCTATCTATTGCCAACTTGTGCAGGTCTGCTTTTACTTCTTGTTGCCTGCATTTTGGCCAATGCACTGAGAATGGATAAGAACTGAGTGAGGCGAAATTTAATTCAGCCAGATTTGTTACTTGTTAATGTTTTCTTTCTTTTTTTAAGAAAGATTTTGTGGATAAGAGTTTGAAACTAATGACCAGAATGAATTTAAAGGACTATTTGTAGATTTTTAAATTTTCTTCTCTCTGCTTGCCTCCTGAATAATCAAGGATTGGACTTGCTTTAGAATGAAGCCCTAAATGAACAATTAGTGTCTCTAGCTGTGCTGGTTCTGAATCTATTGTCTTTTAACAGGCAGTTGATGCCTCCACCAGCTTTCCCAGTGACTGGAATAAAAACTGAATCTGATGAAAGAAATGGGTCTGGGGCCTTATCAGGCAGCCATGGTGAGTATGGTGTAGGTGGGAGACTTTAGTCTGGGCTGTAGCTTTTAGCTTTCTTATCTGATGTTCACTTGGGTGATCCTGAATAATAAACTGCTTTTCTTTATGTTCAAACATATAGCCTGTAGAAACCTAACCTTTTATCTCTTAACTAGTACATCCAGGAAGATTCTAGAAAATATTGTCAGTTTACATGGCACATAGCATCAACTTCCATATTTAAAACCCACTGAAAAGGCTACTAATTGAATTTTTAAATTAAGTAGTAAATTTCAAAATTCAAAAGTAGCGTTGCATGCTCTTTAGACACCACAAGTTAACTTTCTCAGAACTAGTGAACATAATGCTAGGTCCCTAGAGATCTAACACTGAGCCATTGCTCAATCAGAGAATCTTGCCTCTCATCTCAGAACAGTTTCTTTGGACTTTAGAAGGTCCATAGAATGTGTTTTTTCATACTGTGGCTTTATTAAGAATAAACAGAGGCAAATACATTTCTTTTATACTTAACTTCTTTCTTTTAACTCTTTAAAAGGTGAAATGTCAGTCCTTAGAAACTCACTTGCTAACTTTCCTTTTTTTTTTCTTTTTTGTGTTTCTTTTTCTTTCTCTTTTCTTACATGGTTCTGGTGGATTCACATTTGCTGATGCTGGTGCTGTTTTCGTGTGATCTTCAACGGTTTTGGGTGACCATTGACCCTGTGACCTCAAAATGGTGTCCAACTAACCACTTATAATTAACATCTTTTTTTATTAACAATTTTATGGTATTATCTTTTTTCTTGGTGGGGATGGGGGTTGGGGTTGCATTTCTCTATTTTAGATTATCCAGCTAAGAAGATGAAAACCACGGAAAAGGGATTTGGGCTGGTAGCTTATGCTGGGGATTCATCTGATGAAGAGGAGGAGCATGGAGGCCATAAAAATGCAAGTACTTTCCCACAGGGCTGGAGTTTGGGATATCAGTACCCTTCATCACAGCATCGAGCTAAACAACAAATGCCTTTCTGGATGGCCCCGTAGAAGACAGCAGAGAGCAGATCTTTGATCATCAGTGACTCTTCTCTAGCAATAATGCATGTGTATCACATAACAAGACTGTGGAGCTGGGGGAGCCATCTTTAACATGTCCAGAAGTTAGAGGTGCTGTGTCCCCTTTCAGAGGAGTTCCATTCTTTTAAAAATGTTCTTATTTCTGCAGCAGCATACCATCCATTAAAAGATGTTTAGAATCACAGGCTTATTTCAGGGGAGAGAGGATGTCTTGAGAGAAGATGAAATGTGCTTGCTTGATAAAAGGAGCAGAGTGTTGCTTGTGGTCTGACCCCTATGTTATTTACAAGTATAAGACCCCAGCTCTGACATGATACAAATACTATTTGTATTTCCCTGCAGTTCATGGATGATTGTAAGCAATGGCAGCCAAAATTTTAGCATTAATGGGGACATAATTTTGAGAACTTGCATTCTATCTTTTAATATTTAATTCTTCTAAGAGACCCTTTTCCATATTACATTGTTGGATTACTTTTGTTTTGAAAAATGCTGTTTTCTCATTTGAGAATCTTGGATCTAACCAGTTCCTGGGTGGAAAGTTGAAGTTATTTCCTCATCTTTATTGGGATTATCTACATACCCAGCACCTTCAGCATATTTATGTCTTAAGACAGTCATTGCAACTTTATTTCATCCCTCTAAACTTTCCCTCTCTTCAGCTGCTCCAGATGAAACTCCTTGACTATGAGCAGGTCAGAGCATCTGAAGTTCTCTTACTACTCTCAGTCTACCAGGTTCTTTTCCCAACTGCATAGCTCATCATCATGGAAATTGTATGTCTCCACAGAACTGGTTGCAGCTGTAGTAGAGAGACTTGACTGCTCTGACTAGGCTGGTGAATCATTTAGAGTGACGAAATTGCAGCTAGTTCCTTTTTTCTTGGCATTACAGAGGTCCTGCCAAAAGAACTTTTTTTTTGTATTGAGAATATTGATATGTGAATCCACTGAGAACGTCGGTGCTGGCCTGCAGAGCCGGAGTTTAGTGTTTGAGATATTGGGACTGTCGTTTTTGCACACTTGAACACTTTGCAGGTTGGCTTTGTATAAAATTTCTCTGGTTTCCTATATGTTGTAAATATTTAGAATCATAATTTCATTATAAATAAATATAAATATTCTGCATTCTGCTTCTCTTTCCTTCGTATTGTATTTTACAGAAAACTTGTCATATGCTAGTAGATCGTTATTTTGGGTATTAAGTGCTGGCAAACATAATTTTTGTGGTTTCACAAAAATAGGCCAAGCTGTTACAGGAGGGAATTGTATAAGTGTAATAACCTTACCCACCAGTTTCTGGTAGAATATTAGTGATTGACATTTTTGCAAAATCAGACTGATTTGAGACAGTGTTACATAGATATGCTAATATTTATATATATATATATATATATGCAGTTAATCAGATCACGGGTCAGGTTTAATGAAAAATAACCATTTTGCGCAAGGTTAGGGACTAAGGAAAAGGAAAAGGAAGATGTTTTTCCACATGTGAAATGGCTAACATGAGATTCTTCCAAAATTTGTCAAATTACTACCAGCCTGACTATAGAGTAAAACTGATTTGAAAGCTGAATGTATGACAAGGTTACTAATACCTTTGAAGGGCAGATCCTAAAAGAAATGTTAGGAGATGCTAAGGACCAACTCTCAAGGATACCACAAATTGGAGCCCTCTTAATAGAAGGTAAGAAAGCCACTTTAAATACCCTGCATCCTTCTTACCCTTGGTGGTAACTTCTTTGTGAAGATGGGTTAAAGACTATTTGTGCCACAAAGAGCAACTACATGTAGTTTTGATTTCATCAGTGTAGGGAACTTATGCTGCATCTTCTAAGCAACCTGATTCAGAGAATTGCCTTTGACAGGGAGAGATTAATTTACTTTTTCAAGGTCTTGTCCTCTGTATGACAAGAGGCCTGACCTAGGCCTTGGTTTTCTTTACTCCAAGGTCGGCTCTTTAATCCAGTGCTTTTCCACACTGCTCGGTAGCAATCCACAGACTTTAATCTCAGCTCTTGCAGTTCTGGAAGGCAGAAAATGGGAAGTGGAAGGGTGAGGTAATAAGCTTAGAAAAGCTGCAACCAAGCGTAGGCCAGTTAATTCTATTCACGTAAATCAGGGGAAGTGAAATAAGAGTTTGTTTTCCCTTGTTATGGGAAGGTCACGTCACAAACACGTTTTCAGAACAACAGCTGCTGTTTCATAGCACTGCCCCGGCCAGTATAGGTCTAGTAGGCGCCTACCCACTCCCGCTGCTGCCCACTCCCGGATCTAGGTTCAAACCCCTGCAGCTATTTTGGGGGAGGACTATCGGGTTTTTAAATGCCAACGCCTCTCGCCCCTTGTATTTTAGGCAGGTTTAGATTGAGGCGTTATACATGGCCCCCATCTTGGCTCCATTCCACTTCTGCCGTGGAAATGTCACCAATACGAGACGAGAGTTCTGTAAATGCCGGCAAAAAGCTTGAGCTGAGATATTTCTTCACCTCCAGCCTTGATACCGAAACTGAACGCATAGTTGCTCTGGACATCGGGGACCGGCCACAGGGGCCTCCGGGGTGGGAGCACAGTCTAGAGCTCTACAGCTGAGGCGCGGTCCACAGCCGGGGTAGGGAAGCAAGGGAGGCGGGGCCTTGGCCCCGACGCGTCACGGGGCAGCGGGCCCGTCCCCCTCGCGTCCGGACGGTGGCGGCTGCGGGCGCCATTGCCATCTTTCCCCAGCCGTGGGAGGGGTTACAAGTCAGGGTTCTAGGAGCACCGGGCGGGGTCGGGCCGAGGTCTCCAGCCCGGAGGTACGCGGGCCGGGGAAGCCGAGAGGACTGCGGGGGAACGGGCTGAACGGCGGCCACGGGGCCCCGGGCCCTTCTGTCCAATAGCCCGGGGTCTCCGTCCCCGCCCGGCCCCGACCCGACGCCGCAGTGGGGGTGTGCACTCCCGGGGAACGGGCCAGGCCGCGGCGCGGGACCGTGTTCCCTCCGCCGCGCCCCCGCGGGGGGCAGGCGCGTGCCCGGGGCAGGATGGAAGCGGGCGCGCGCGCGGGCGGCGGCGGGTGCTCCTCTGGAGGCTCTGCGGCGGCGGCGGCGGCGGTGGCGGCGGCGGCGGCGGCGCAGTCCCGCGAGTACAAGCTGGTGATGCTGGGCGCCGGGGGCGTGGGCAAGAGCGGTAGGTGACTCCTAGCTCCCGCCCGGCCGGGCGAGCTAAACTTTGGGGAGCGCGCTTGGCCCCGCCACAAGCCGATTGCATCCCGATCCCTCGGAACCGGGGCTGGCCTGCCTCAGTTTCCTTACGTGTAAAAATGAGGGTTGGGGGTGGCGACTTGCCTAGTTGGGCTTTTTTTTCCCGGGATCCCCCCGACTCCGTGTCCCGTGTCCTCATGAGTTCTCGCTTCCTCTTTCGTAGCCATGACCATGCAGTTCATCAGCCATCGATTCCCCGAGGACCATGATCCCACCATCGGTGAGTCGGGTTAATCCCCCGACCCCCTATAGAGACAGGCCCTGGGGGGGTGGAGATTCGCACACAACCGGCAGTACACCCTTACCCCCTCTGTAATTCCCATACCCTCGACTCTGCTTCCCCCGGGCTTCCTTCAGCCCTTCCCACATCCCCCTTCTTTGCTTCTGGATGGACTTAGCCTCTTCTGAAGTCCCGAATATTAGAAACAGCTCTTAGTTTGGAGTTCGAGGACCAAGTGTCACATTCTGCCACTGCTCCTTGCCCCCTATGTAACCTTGGGCTAATTATTTCACCAGTTTGGCCCGAAGTTTCCTCCTTGGCTGGTTCTATAACCTCTTGTGCAGCATCAGAGCCCATCGTATACCCGGCACTGCCCACTGATGAAGGATGCACCAGGTTCAGAAAGAAGCTCCTCTAGATAGGACTTTTATGAACCTCCCTAGGGAGCAGATGGTTTTATTTAGTAACAAACTGCCCCCCAATGTAATTTCTCAGTCCTCGATCACATCTAAATGTGCATAAGCTATACTGTGTTGAGTGTCTGTGGCACCACCTTTCCCCTTTAGCTTTTATGGCTGGGTCATATTAAATTGAAATAACTGAATAATTAAATTGGAAGGGGGAGGAGAAAAAAAAAGCTGAAATGCCACTTGCCTGGAGCCCTTTCTGGTTTATCACTTCTCTGAAAGCCTGATTGGAGAGGTGCTATGTAACTCTGAGTCAGACTGTTCAAATTTCCACAAAGGGAAGCAGAAAAGCAGGTAAAACCAACCCACTGAACTCTCCCTACCCCAGACATAGCCTGGGCTTCTCCCCATGATCCTCTTCCTTTGCTTCCTCTTACCTGGAATTGATAATTTGGTAACGCCTTATCCAGTGCCTTTTCCATAATTTTGACTCTGCTGATAGCAAGAAACTTGTGAGAGGAGGAAATTTGCTATTTGCTTTGTTTGGGCTTTAAAAAAAAAATTGTCATCTTTCTCAAAGATGACTTTGTGATTTAATGGAAAGCACTGGATTTGGAGTCAGAACCGGGGCTTCAGTCCCAGCTCTCCCACTTAGTTACCTGTTTACCTTTTGAATTTCTACCTCTCCCTGGAACATAGTAATTGCTTAATTAATGATTGTTGATTGATTTGGTAATTTAACCTTTTAAAAACTCATTATCTTATGTAAAAGTCAGATAATTGTTCGTGGATTCATTCATAGTATACTAGACTCAGAATACAGAGACACAAAATGAAAGAGAACCTATGCACAAAAAGGGGGGCATAGCAGATAGACATATAAGTAAATACAAAATCTGTACAAAGCACTGCACATTGTGGGGAAAGGGGAGCAGCCCCCTAAGGGCTGGTTGGGAATCAAGAGCCTTTTTTAAGGAACCTGGGCTAGGAAGGAACCGAGGGTTTCTAAGAGGCAAAAGTGAGAGAAAACAGGCCAACATAGGGGGCCAGACTGTACAAAATGAAAAATGCAGCAGTTAAATGAGTTTGACTGGAATGTAGAATGTAGGAATGGGAATAATGTACAGTGAACCTGGAAAAGTAGGATGTAGCCAAATTGTGAAGGGCTTTAAATGCCAAACCCAGCTGTGTATGTTGTATACTAGAAGCAACAGGAAGGCTCTGGAGCTTTTTAAGCAGAAAAGTGACATTGTCAGAGGTGTTTTAGGAATATCTATACCAGCTTTACTGGGTTCTTCTGATGAAAGTTCTTTGTAAAGCTTAGAGCCCTAGAAAAATATGAATCACTCGTTATCAGCAAATAGACTGTAAGCTCCTTGAGAATATTTATTCATTCTTTGCATTTGTATCCCAAGGACATAGCCCAGTGCCTGACATTTGAAAGCTTATTGACTGATCAGGGCACAAGATAGTGTGACTATTGCCCCCAAGTTCCAAAGAAGCAGGATTAGTTTAGAAAGCTGACCCAATGGTATAAAAATTTTCAGGGACTACTGTGGCTGCTGTTATGCCCAGGGGACAGCCTCCACAAAGCAGATCAAGCAAATATGTTGAATGCCAGGTCACCCATCTGGAAGAATTTCCATAGGGGTAGGCCTCTGGGACTTCTCGCCCCATCTTCTCTAAATACAAAAAAATCGCTAGTTTATTCTGAGCCCATAGGCATGCCATAGTAATGACCAGCCTTGTATGTGGTCTTTCTAATGGACTGGATCTAGAGAAATAGAGGGCATGTTTTTTACATGCTTAACACTGACTATTGAACTGTCCTGGCATTTTAGAAATAAATTTGGTTTTGATCATAAAATCATAGGCTCATCAGATTTAGAACTAGAATGGAATTTGGATATTATCTCATCCAGCTTCTTCATTTTTTATTTTTATTTTTATTTGCTTTTTGGAGGGCAGTTGGTTAAGTGACTTGCCCAAAGTCACACAGCTAGTAAGTGTGTTAAGTGTCTGAGGCTGGATTTGAACTCAGGTCCTCCTGACTCAAGGGCTGGTGCTCTATTCACTGTCACCTAGCTGCCCCTAGCTTCTTCATTTTACAGAAGAAACTGAGTCATAGAAAATGAAGTGATTTGCCCTTAGTCACACAAATGCCAGAGCCAGGATTTGAACCTAGGATTTCTGACTTCTAAGTCCAGTTGACATTCTTGCCATTATATCAGGTTATCCGCTCTAACTAGGTGGATGAGTTTTCCAGAAACACTTGAAAAAATTGATAATTCTGTATGTTAATTTCTTACAAAGAAGCCATATTCCTGGGTTATTTTCCTTGTTTCCTTTTTTAGACAGAGTATAACCTTGAAAGACTAAGGCCTGGGACTTCCAGGCGGGGAGAGATTTTCATATGTTAACAAAGACATACATATCTGTTGTCAGTGAATGTTTGCTCCTGAATGTCAGTCTCTTTGTCAGTACCAGTCAAAGAAGAAGGATGCTTGAATGATTCAAGTGGGACAGTAGAAACAATTTTGACAGTAAGGATTGCTCCCCCTCCCCCAGCAAACCAAAACATATTAGAGTGTTTCTTTTTATTAGATGTCTTTAAAAGAGTATTAAATATTGCCATTATTTAGATATTATAATAAATATCAGTAATAGGTAGAAAAATGAAAATTTTCTTAGACTGAACTTTAAAGTATTTGTAAACAAAAGACATCAGTAAAAACTTATAAAAAATTTTAAATGGTAAACATTTAAGTGGTACACTTAAATAAGACAAATCTCATTTGAGGGCAGTGGATTTAAAACATTTCCCTAAGAAAATGAAGATCCTTAGGGAACTCAACCTGTACCTAAGTCTGCTAAATAGAAAAAGATAGAATGATTAAAATAAGATCTCATGTGTCAAATTTTACTCAGTCATGTCCTTTCTTAGTTTTTCCAATGGTATATAATACTAGCTGAATTTCTGCATGTCTTCTCTTTTGTAGAAGATGCATATAAAATTCGAATTCGTATTGATGATGAACCTGCAAATCTGGATATATTGGATACGGCTGGACAGGTGTGTGATTTTTAAAACCCTAAGTGCCATGAATGAAAGCTGTCTGACTCTAGTGAAAGGATGGGAAAAGTTTATATAGACGAGATCATTACCCCAATTCTATCTTTTTCTTTTCATGCACTCTGACTTAGGATAGCAGGTAATCAGTATATTTCTTCCTTAATATGGAACAACCAGTTACTGTAGCTGCTTCTAATTCTGACAAACCAGAATGTTCATTATTTCTTTTATAGGCAGAGTTCACAGCCATGAGGGACCAATACATGAGGGCAGGTGAAGGATTTATCATTTGTTACTCCATTACGGACCGTCGAAGTTTCCACGAAGTTCGGGAATTTAAACAACTGATCTATCGAGTTCGACGGACAGATGACACCCCAGTGGTGCTAGTGGGAAACAAGTCTGACCTGAGACAGCTGCGCCAAGTAAGAACTGAGAGGAAGCCTCTGTTGGTGCTGTCTGATGCCTTCTCTCCTTATATCCCTTTGTCTTCATTTACCTTGAATTGAAATTTTAGCATTTGTGTCCCCTAAATGGGACATGCAAATGTGCAAAACATGTTGAATGCAAACTCTTATGGGGAACATTTTTTTTTGTGAAAGAAACCATAGTTTTACAACATGAAGCAGACAGCATGGACAGTGGGAAGGGCATGGAAGACCTGGATTTGAATCCCACTTCTGCCACTTACTCCCTGTTTGATCTTAGGGAAGTCTTCCAACCGTTCTACACTTGAGTTTTCTCAGAGGCCCCTTCTAGCTTTAAATCTATGATGCTTTGATTCTCTGTTGTAAAAGAGGATCAGATGACAGGTGGAGACCATCTTAAATAAGCAGGAGTGGGACCCTGGAGGTCAGTCCCTAAAACAGGTGAGTTGCAACAAGAAGAACTTAGTTCACTTCCAGATAACACTAGCTTGAGGATGACTTTAGAGTAACAATGGAAGCCTTTGGGTGTAGGAAACGGGCATAACTGTTTAAAACAGCTTCCCTAAGAGCAGGGAGAGAAACAAGATAGAGCCCTGAGATCCCTATTAGCTTTTAGATTGTAGCATAAGGTGTAGCATAAGCGTATAATCATCAAGATTATAGAATTTGATACATACAGTTGTTTTGTTTTTCAAAAAGTTAGGTTTGGATCAGTTGATTTTAACAGGAACTGTGCTTAGCTTATTTCATAACCTCATAGATTTTAGAATTGAAGGAAATTTGGTTACCAGCTGCATATTTCAGGAGTCTTTGTTGCCTCCTTGACCAATGCTTATCCACCCTCTGCCTGGATACGTTTAATAATGAGTAACGTATTACCTCACAAGATAGCAGCCCATCTCATTGGCAGGGAACAACTTTTTTTTTTTTTAACAAGGAACTTTCTGTTGTGTTCTTTCTCCAAGGTCACCAAAGAAGAAGGCATAGCTTTGGCCCGTGAATTCAGTTGCCCATTTTTTGAAACTTCAGCAGCCTATCGGTACTACATCGATGATGTGTTCCATGCCCTGGTGAGGGAGATCCGTAGGAAGGAAAAGGAGGCAGTGTTGGCCATGGAGAAGAAATCTAAACCCAAAAGCAGTGTGTGGAAAAGACTCAAGTCACCTTTCCGAAAGAAAAAAGATTCAGTAACTTGAAGGGACAAATTAAAGTGTTTGTACCTGTGAACTGCAGTATATAACCAGAGCAGTCCAGTGACCTGCAGAACTTGCTCTTCTTCCTGTTTGGACCATTGTTTTTTTAAATAAGGCAGAGACGAAGGGACATGCCTGCTGGGGTTTTCCAATGAAGTGGTATTTGGAGTAATGCCTCCTAGTTTTCAGGCCTATGGGCCCAGTGGGAAAGTGCCTCTGTTTTTGTTTTAAATTGTCACTTTTGAGTTTAACCCATAAGTACTCTCAACTCAGTTGTTGGTGTTAATATGTTAGCACAGAGTCCACAGCCAGGGTGAGGTGTATCCCTCATGGGAGCTGCACCAAGCTCCCGAGAGAATTTTTCTGCTGTGCAATCTGTATTATCTCAACTTTCAGTTTCCTGGGGTTGCCCCAAAAGAGGGACCTTTGTCTTTCCTGTTCATGCTCTGCTTTCTAAAAGCAGATCAGAAAGTCAGCCCAGTCAGGAAGCCTGTTCAAGTCAGTGCTAAAGATCATTAGATAGCTGGTGAGCTGACTCATGTTGCTGTGTGTGAGGTGAACGGCTAGAGGTGGCCAGGCCATTAAGTGTGTGTTCAGGGGCCTGGCTGGGAATAGATAGGTGAGCAGATCCTGAGATCCTCACAGCATACTAATAGGGGCCTCATTTTCCTGATATGTGCCAAAATTGCCATGTCTACGAGATAGGTGAATACAAGCAAATCAAACACAGTTAAGGTTTCTGCTGTGGCTTTCATTTGCTCAGCTTGCACAGCTTCACATTTCTTTAGCCTCACTGAGATTAATACCATAGGAACCATCAAAAGGATTGCCAAACCCTTCATTTTATAAATCCTCAGCCTGTTTACCATCATCTTGGTTAGAATAATTTCTTCAAAAAATAATTTTTCAGAGGCATATAGACCATATATACCTGCCTTGCTTCTGATTCCCTTTTTTCAAATCCCCCATTGCTCTCTAAAAAGACAATAACACACTGCCATGGGGAAATGATCTTTTGGGTTCTTCACACTGTTGAGATCAGGTGAAGTATGTGTGCCTTCTGGATATCCAGAACCACCAGAATTGGTGCTTTAAAAAAAAGTAGCTACAATATTTAGATTTTACGAATTTGTAGCTGTCATTAAGGTGGCCATATCTTTAAAATTTTAGGTTTCTACAAGTTCAGTTTATCCTTGAATTTCTTCTTGAGAACTGTCTTGCCCATGCAGAAATGCCATCACTGATGTTGAGTTCTCTGTCTTGTCAGTATCATTTTGACAAGAGACTTTCAAATGTAGAGAGATGGGGTTCAGAAGTACTCTGAAGTAATTCATATTTGCAGGAAAAAAAAAGTTCTGACATTGTGTCCACCTTTCTCTGCTTTGACCTTTAAGAGGATGACCTTGTATTTATCTAGCACCTTAAAAAGAATTAAAATTCCCTGTTCCACCCTTCCTCAGATACGGGGTAGGACAAGGTGGTCAGGTTGGTTTTCCTCTTATGGGTTTGAAGAAAAGTGATTGTTTTATCTGGATATTGCTGCTAGATAAACTATGTGCTACAGTATTCAAGAAAAGCAAGAAAGCATGATCCAAAGTTAATATTCAGCAAAAAATGACATTCAGGGTCCTTTATGGTTTTGGGGTTGGAGGGTAGGTAAAACAGTACAATAGAGCAGCATTGCACCTTACTTGAGACTTAAATTTTGTGTCTTGTGTTTTGTGTCTTAAATTTTGTCTTGAGACTTAAATTTTGTGAGACACCTGACGTATCACATTGATTATGAAGTCATTTATGTCATCCCAGAAACTTTAAAACTACAGTAGCAAAAAATATATCTTCTTCCCCTTCAATACTGCAAAAAGATCTGTAAGAGAAAGGGAAATTCTGTGCCGTGTAATAGGCCGACTTTTGTTTTTAAGATTATCCTTTTTTTTTTTTTCCCCGATTCCTGTGGACAAATTGACAAATGTTCATGAAGCTCCTACTTTGTGCAAGGCACTATGCCAGGTGCTGTGAGGGCTACAAAGCCAAATAAGGCACAGTCCCGCCTTTCCTCCAAAAGATTACGATGTGTTCAAATTTGCAATCCAAGAATTAGCCAGGTTAACCAATCTTTTCTTTATCTTCAACTTTCAGGCCTTTTAAAAGGTTCAAAGGCAGAACAAGCAGGCTCGATGGCACCTAGTAGGATTTGTTTTCAAGAAATGGGAAGGGGGCATGTTTCAATTTTGAGACAGCTAGTTAAGTCAACAGCCAGTCCTTGTCTGTAATGATCAGGAAAAGATAATGCTTTTCACTTATTCACATATATGAAGACATTGTACTTGACAAAATAAATAACTTAAAAAAAAAAAACAGCCTTAGTGTTGGCTTTTTTTGATCTACTTGTGAGTGAAAGGGCTTGGAACCTACTGTAGCAAGACAAAAGAAATGCTTCTATATTTTAAAAGAATTTACAACTGATACATTAGGTTATAGGGAAGCCAGATTTTGGCAGGATGCATGGGAAATTTGCCAGAAATTAGAACATGTAATGGACAGTCTTGGGACGTCATTGGAGGTCTTCAGACAGAGGCTAGAGGACCACATGTCTATATTTCTGTTGTATGGGGGATGCCTATTCTTCAAAGATTCGGACCTAGAAGATGTACCAAGGTACCTTCCAGCTCTTATGTTACTTGATTTTGTGACTTTTTTTTTTTTACATATATACCTTTATTTGGTCATATACCTTCTCTTTGCTCTCTCCTGCGTTGTGTTCCAAAGGGTCGCCAGAAAACTAGAAGAGTCCCCTGTCTTCAAGGAGCGTAGGGCCCTCCATTAGGTAGATTGGCCAAATGCGTGAAGAAAAGAATATTTGAAAACTCTTAAAAAGTGTAAATTTAATAGAATAAAAATGGGGTGTGGTAGTTAGAGGATCAGTCTTGGAGTCCTGCCTCTGATGCAAACTAGCTTTGTGACTTGGGATAATTTGATTATTAACATCTCAGTGAGCCAGGCCAAATAATCTTCAGATTATAAATTGCAGATAAGTTATTAATGTGCATCTCTGGAGGGAGTTTTCCACACAGAAAGTTCCCCATACTCATAAAATCACATGCCCAGACAAAAATGTTTATGTGATTTGTGTGTGTGAGAGAGAGATCAGGTTTTAGAAGAGGTACGGAAGATAGTGAACAGGACTCCCCATCTCCATTAAGGACAACCCTAGAATGAATGGGTATAAAAGTAAACATGGGGGGCGGCTAGGTCGCGCAGTGAATAGAGCGCCCGGTCCTGGAGTCAGGAGTACCTGAGTTCAAATACGGCCTCAGACACTTAACATATACACACACACACAAAAAAACTAGCCGTGTGACCTTGGGCAAGTCACTTAACCCCAACTGCCCTCCAAAAAGCAAAAAAAAAAAAAAAATAAACATGGGGTTTAGGTCAGTTTCCAAACTTTAGTAGTATTCAAATTTTTTCATACTGTTTAGTGCCTCCTACACACTTCATAAAACGTTTTCTCAGCTCATAAGTGATAACTTTTTAAATTTTATAACGTCCTAAACCTAAATAGTAAAAATAACACTGGTAAGCCGTTCATACTTTTCATGTTTATAACAAATGACTTTAATGTAGGCTTTTAAAAAAATTTATTAAGCACCTTACTATGTGCAAATTTTCTTCATAAAAAGTTTCTTGATGTGGTATCAATGATATTACTACTTACAGTTCTTATTCAACCACTTTCCAAGACTGATATTTTTCTTTATAACAGCCATAGTGGAAAATGTCTGTTTCACATGAAAAAGATGTGAATGGTAGTAAAATTTGTATTGCTTTGTATATATACTCTGTGCTAGTTTATGTATATGTTGAACACAGAGTAATATAACATACAGAATAATGTAAATAATGTAAATAAACACATTATTTACTAGTAGAGGAAACGTCACTTTTAGGTTCATGTATTTCTTTGTTCTATCACTCTTGTTTAGATTAATAGTGACAAATTTCTCATGTGTCCGTGGCAAGTGGATTTCTTACCCGTTTTTATTTAGGAATGTGTAGACCTTTAAGAAAAATGAGAATTTCTTTTATAGGTTTGCCAAGTGATTGAGATAAATAGGTTATAAAATGATTCTATCTCATCCTTATTGTTATTGCTAAGAAAAATAGCACCTTGGATCATCACCAGTAGTCTTGACCTTTCTCGCTGCTGGACTTCGGTGACTCTGGAGGCTGACTACTTTGCACACCTCTGCCTCACTTAAATCCAATTCATTCAAAAGTCAAGGAATCACTCTCTGTGATGTCATTAAGAACAAAGGACAAACTACAAGAAAAATGACGCTTATTTTTGACTCATAAACTTTGAAGGATGGTGGCACCAGAAAAGCATATTTTGCAAAAATATAAAAGTGTTTTGATCCCCTGCCACCATATTGTCACACAGTTGTACAAGGAGCCTTCCTTTTAATGGACTTGTTTTTTGTAAAGTTGATTGCTTTGTACCTTCTTACCCATTTCTCAGTCTAGGTGATTATCTTTAATGCAGACAAAGTAATCAGATTCCACAAGGGACTACATTTTAAACTAGTATTTGTTGGCCTCCATTTTGTTGTAATGTCAGTTGTGTTTTGTTAGTGTGGAGTATCATGCAGTTCTCCCACAGCTTATGATTTTCAGTTTTAAAAATTCATCAAATAAAAATTTATCTTAAAAAAAAGAAAAGAAAATTTATCTTGAAAATTGAAAATGTATTTTTTAATCTTGGCATTGCCACCAATAAGTTTAAAAAGCAACAACATACGCACACATAAATCATTGAATGAGCATATGATAGGTGCATCTGTTGCCTCACCCACTTGCAATGTAAAAATTGGAATATATTTGTTTTGATTAGACAAATAAGCAATTCTCTCACTGTATTATCTGTATTCAAAACTGCTTTGCATTCAGTTCCCCCAGTATTGTTTTCAACTATTTCAATAGATGCAGGTAGCACAGATGATTTTCTCCTGTTAAATGTTGTAATATGGCAGGTAACCTGATAAATGATACTAAAGAATCTTTCTGATGTCACTTGTTTTGAACTTTTTTTTTTTTTTTGCTCTTAAGCACCTAATTTCCCCTGTAAAAATGTTCTGTCTTGCCAATATATTTTACATGGAAATTCAAAGTGTTTTAATTTATTAGGTTTCATGCAACTAAAATGTTTATAAATTTTATACAGAGCAAACTATTCATCTTTCCTCTCCATCAATAATAATACTTGTGATTCCCAATGGTATTATAATGGATTGGATTTATGAACTTGAGCTTTTTAATTTGTTTTCATGTACTTCTACTACTTTATTGTCTTTGTACTGATTTTAGCCTCTCCAGTGGATTTTCACTTCAAACCACTTTTGTATTTATTTACCATCAAGGGATTTTATTTTAAAAATTAGAGACAATATAAAGTTTTAAGACAAATTTAAATGTTTGATCATTTCAACCATCTATGGCCATTTTCAACTTATTTCAATTTTTTTATAAGTTGTAGGGTTTTTTTTCTTTAGAAACCAGATTATTATACTGTACTTACCAACACATTGGACAGTCTTAAGAGGGAGGCAACATGAGGAGACTGGGAAACTTTTCTAGATGTTCTTGTCAGTTTAAAGAGTGGGAAACTTCAAAGAGCAATTTGACATTAAGATGGGCTTCAGCTCAACAGTGAGAAAATGTCTTTCATCTTTGCAAGATAATCCTAGATTTGCTGGCAATCTTACTGTCTTGGGTCAGCTCTTCTCACATTTCATCTGCTGAGTGGCTAGCCCTCTAGCTTTGGTACCAGAAAACTTACAGGGAAGAATTTCACAAACTGGCCTAGGAAAATCTTAATTCTCTTGACTAGAGAGATGGCTTCCCTGTCCCCTGGGATGAGTCGAGTAAGAGCTTCCGTGGAACATGTTTGTCTCTTCCCATCCTCCCCCATGACACGATACTCCCAGAGGAAAATCCCTCAGGAACTAGACATTCAGTCTCCCAGGCGGTGGCTTTAGGAGATGGTCTGAGAAAGTAGTTACTATGCTAATATAGATGACAATTTTTCTTCCTTTGTTCTGAAAAACAAAGACCGATGCCTCAGTCGCTAATCCCCCTTGGCTGGGTGTTGCATTTTTTTTACTCTGCTGTTTTACCTGCTAAGCCAGTTTGCATTTTACCTCGGAAAAGGAAGGTCCGCGACTAATTTTAGCTCTCATCTGAGGGAGGGAAAAACATACCTCCACTTGAGATTGCTAAAGCTGGTGCTGAACTCACCTTTGCTGCCTTTTTGAGGCTATGTTGGAAGGGCCTAGGATCAGGGTTGTTGAGTTGAGTCATTTCAGTTGTGTCAGACCCTCATTCTTCTCCATCTCATTTTACAGATGAGGAAACTGAGGCAAACAGGGTTAAAGTGACTTGCTCAGGATCACAGCTAGTAAATAAATCTCTGAGGCCAGATTTGAACTCACGAAGAGGAGTCTTCCTGACTCCAAGCCCACCACACTATCCACTGTGTCACCTAGCTGCCCCAGAGATGAGGTAAATTTTCAGTTTAAGACAGTATGCCCAGGGGGCGGGCTAGATGGCGCAGTGAATGGAGCACTGGCCCTGGAGTCAGGAGGACCTGAGTTCAAATATGACCTCAGACACTTTACACTTACTAGCCATGTGACCTTGGGCAAGTCAATTAACCCCAACTGCCTCTCCAAAAAGAAAAGGGGGAAAAAAAAAAAGACAGTATGCCCAGACAATGTGAGTACCTGTTTCTCCACATAAGGTTCTAGACTCATATTTCCATAACTCCCTGCAGGTAACCAGATCTAACAGAAAATCTGGAGCCTGCCAGGCATGTTGTAATTAGAGAAAGTTGCTTATTTATAAGACTTACATGAATGTTAATGATGGTTTACATAACTCTTGCCCCTCAGTACCCTCTCCTCAGAATGGTTCATTGGATAGAATGCTGAACTCAGCTTTAGGAATACCTGGGTTCAGTTCCTCTCGTTGACACCAACTGACTGTGTGATTCTGGTCAAGTCACTTATTTAGCTTATCAGTACCATGTGAAGAACAGATATCCATTAGATTCTGCCTAGCTGTGTGACCCTGGGCAAGTCACTTATTGCCTCAAAAAAAGAAATATATATATACACACACATACATACATATAAACATCAGTGATGATCATTGTCTCCATTATGTAGGATTCAAAAACTTTCCATCAAAAGTTAGGCTTGCATTAACCTTGAGACCCAGTCCTTAGAATGGCTGAGCTCGGGCTGGAACAAATCTGTGGCTTTATTTAGTGATCCTAGATGATGGATTGGGGTACAATTTCTTCTTTCCTCAGCAGCACACATGGCTTCACCATTAAGTCACCCAGCTTTCTGAACAAAAGCTCCAGGGGTGGGGACCAGACTTACTTCCTGCCCTTCCCCAGAGCTGATCACTGCTGTAGTTTCCAGTATGCCTTGAGCCAAAGCAGGGTCATCCAAACTCCAGAATCACCCCAGTAATATCTTCCCCACACAAGAACCTTTGGAAATGTGTGTGTTTTGGTTTGGTTTGGTTTGGGTTTTTTGAGGGGATAAGGGTGGCCTCAAGGGTACTGAGAACATATATGCAAGGGAGCCCTACATTTGTGTTGAAACCAAGCCCAGGCTGACAAAAGCCTCCCTTTCGTTCCACTTAGAGCTTTGCACATTAGTCTCATTCGCTGGTCATCCATCGTGGACATGGCACTGAGCCCAAGACAGTGCCTTGCACTCAGTGAAGTGTTTTGTTGAACTGAATCAGATAGAATTGGATTGTTGCCCATTTCCCTCAGGGGTTGGCTATTTGGGCCCTAACAGTCTAGGGTCTCTTACCCTTTCAATTCCTATCTGCTGGAGGTAACCTGGGTCAGTACTAGCAGATGAGTCAGGGGGGATAGAGGAGAGAAGATTAATAAATGACCATCTCCAGGGCAGCAGCAATATCATTTGTGCTTGAAAATAAATGTCTGAGAAAAAATAGCTGGTTTGTGTTGATGTATGCAAATCACAGGTAAATTCCCGGTCCCACACACCTGCAGGTGGCCCTTAGGAAAATTTAATTGAGGCAATCCAAGGTAGGGGAAAGAACACTGGCTTTGGTGTTACAGGACCAGAGTTTAAACATCCACCTCACCCTTTACTCCTAGTCTGATCTTTGACAAGTCCAACAACCACCTGCCCCTGCCCCAGTTTCTTCATCAGCAAAGTAGGGATAATAATACCAATATAATACCTATCTTCTAGGGCAGCTGTAAGATTCCAAAAAGATGTGCAGACTTTTAGGGCATATAAATGTCTTTTGGGGGCGGCTAGGTGGTGCAGTCAGTAGAGCACTGGCCTTGGAGTCAGAAGGACCTGAGTTCAAATCCGGCCTGAGACACTTAAGCCAACAAAAAAAAAACTAGCTGTGTGACCTTGGGCAAGTCACTTAACCCCAACTGCCCTCCCCGCCCCCCCTAAAACCAATAAATAAATAAATAAATAAATGTCTTTTACCATTATTTGATGGAATTGGTTTCCTAGAAACATTCAATTCAACAAACCTTTATGAAGCACCTACTATATTCAAGGCCCTATGCTCAGCACAGAAAAAAGATATTTGCCTAAGAGTAACTTATATTCTATGGGTGGGAAGGCACAACTTATATGCAGATAAGTAAAAAAGCAGAATAATTTCAAGAGGGTCAGAGCATTCACAATTAAGGGGAATCAGGTTAGGCTATGAGTAGTGGGGGTAGCTGACCTCTGCTTTGAAAGGAAGCTAGAGATTCAAGGAGGAGGATGTGAGGAGGGGCAGCATTCCAGAGAAGGGTGACTGCCGGGTAAAGACAGAAGCAGGAAATGAGTGTCATGTAACTGGGGCCAATTCAGATTAGAAACATAGATAAGGAACCCAATTGTAAATTCCAGGCTAAGGATTTTTGAAGTTTTATCTTAATAGTAATAGGGAGCTATTGAAGATTTTTGAGTAGGAGAGTAACTAGTCAGATCTGTGTTTTAGAAATATCAATTTTGCAGTTATATAGAAGACGAACTGGAGAAGACTAGAGAAGCAGGGAGATTAATTAGGATCTATCACAGTGGTTAAGACAGAGTTGATTAGGCCATTTAAGGTAAATTATCTACCAGATCTCAAACCCTTAAAAAAAAGAGCCAATCATGGCTAAATTAATTCTATTCTCCCATTTTCAGTGCACCTACTTCTGTACCTGTCATGGGCTCTGAAAATCCTCAGAAGACCAGGCCAAGTTTAGAGGGATTTGGGTGTTGCCTGAACAGTGGCATTTGACCCTATATAACAGCAGGCACCGGGAGGGAATACAGAACCAAAAGACAGTCACTTCTCTTAGAATGTCAGTAGGTTGTTCCATAAAAAATGATGAGGATTTCAGAAAAACCTGGAAAGACTTGCATGAACTGATGCTGAGTGAAGTGAACAGTACCAGGAGAACATTGTACACAGTATCTGTAACATTGTTAGACTATGGAGTCAGAATGCTCTTCTCAGCAATGCAGTGACCTGAGACAACTCCAAAAGACTCATGATGGAAAATGCCGTCCACATCCAGAGAAAGAACTATGGAGTCAGAATGCAGATTGAAAAATATTATTTGCGCTTTTTTTTTTCCCCTTGAGCCGTCCTAGGTAATCATTTAAAATGGTGAGGTACTCTCTTGATCCAGAGAACCCCATAAAATCATGCAAGTGAAGGGGTTCAAATCTCTGGGTCCACTTCAAGAACACCCATAAAACAGCCCAGGCTATCAAGGGCATGCATATCTGAAAAGCTACTAAGTATTTGAAAGATGTCACATTGAAAAAACAATGTGTTCCCTTCGGTCGATATAATGGTGGAGTTGGCAGATGTGCCCAGGCTAAGCAGTGGGGTTGGACACAGGGTTGGGGGCCCAAAAAGAGTGCTGAATTCTTGCTGCATATGCTTAAAAAAACAGAGAGTAATGCAGAACTAAAAGGTTTGGATGTGGATTCTCCTGTCATTGAGCATATCCAGGTTAACAAGGCTCCCAAAATGCGATGGTGTACTTACAGGGCTCATGGTCGAATCAACCCATACATGAATTCTCCTTGCCCGAGATGATTCTTACTGAAAAGGAACAAATTGTTCCTAAACCAGAAGAGGAGGTTGCTCAAAAGAAAAAGATATCCCAGAAGAAACTGAAGAAACAAAAGCTTATGGCACCGGAGTAAATATGACATTAGAGTGCAAATAAAAGTGAAATGAAAACATTTGTTACAGTGAAAAAAAAAAGAAAAATATTATTTGCTCTCTCTTTTTGTTTTGTTTTGTTTCGTCTTTACAACAAGACTAATGTGAAAATATGTTCGATATGAAAGTATATGTAGAGCTTATATTAGATTGCATGCCATCTTGGGGGAGAGAGGAGGGGGAAAATTTAGAACTCAAAATCTTATAAAAGCAAATGCTGAAAACCAAACATAAACAAACAAATAAATAATGAATGAATGAATGAATAAATAAATGAATGAATAAGATATTGAATTAAAAAATGTCAATATCTGACTGAATCCTGCAGGAAATCCCTACTGCTCCTAAAATTCTTTAAAAGGCAAAAAGTGCATATATAACTCTCTCTCTCCAGTCCCTCACCCAATTAGTTCAAATGCTATTAATTGAGGAGAAGCCAGGTAGCAAACTGGGTAGAGCATCAGGCCTGGAGTTAGGAAGAGCTGAGCTCAAATTGAGCCTCAGACATTAGCTGTGTGACCCTGGGCAAGTCATTTAACCCTATTTGCCTCAGTTTCCTCTTCTGTAGAATGATCTGGAGAAAGAAAGGGCAAACTACCCAGTATCTTTGCCAAGAAAACTTCAAATGGGGTCATGAAAAGTCAGGACATAACTGAACAACAACCAGTTGATTGATGATAGGATTGTAATATGTCTCAAATTCAGTTCCTCCTTTTCTCTCCATTCCCACTGCATCCACCTTCCTACTCCATGCCTTCATCCTCTCTTGCCTCCAGTCTCAGACCTCTCAAATTCATCTTCCACTCTGATGAATTATCCAGGGCTGGGTATACTCATCCCTACACCTGGAGAGGTGAAGAGGAGCAAAGCATGGCTCCCAGGTCTTCTTGGCTTTTTAGACTCCCTGGGCTTTCTTTAAAGCTCTCCTCTACAAGAAGCTTTTCTGGATTTTTCTGGTTCTTAATGTTCTCTCCCGAATCGCCATTTTCTATTTGTTCATTTGTTTACATATTGTATTCCCCAGTAGGCAGTAAATAAGAGAGCTAGGATTTGAACTCAGGGCTCCTAATAGTGTCTAGTTCTCTTTCTTCCCTACACTCGGTTATTTATTCAGTCATTTTTTACTTTTTGTAACTACATATGGTATGTTCTTGGCAAAGATACTAGAGTAGTTTGCCATTTCCTTCTCCAGCTTACTTTACAGATGAGGAAACTGAGGCAAACAGGGTTAAGTGACTTGTCCTGGATCACACAGCTGGAAGAGTCTGAGGCCAGATCTGAAGTCTGGGAAATGAAGCTTCCTGATTCTAGACCTGATGGTCTATCCACTTTACCATCTAGGTGCCCTGTTGATCATATTCCTCAAAATGGCAGTCCAAGGTTAGAACTAAGAGAACAGAGCAGAAGGTATCACTAGGGTTGGGCCATGAGGGTTTTGCCATGGGGTTGGAAATTTAGAGGGTGCTAGCAGCACTGTCTTTGGGTGACTTCCCATCCAACAACCTAGAAATCTCAGGGTGTTTGGAGGGGTCTCTGTAGCCTACTTCCTTGTAGCATGGAAACCTCATAGTGTCATGGGGTGGAACCTATAAAGGTTGACTTTGTTTCATTTCCCTAGTTTCAGAGAGACAGGCCATACTGAATGTGAATCAGTCTTTATTCTGCACGCGCACTGTGCATTAACAAATCCAACATACAAGATAGCGTTACATAGTGTAAGGTTAGCATCACAGCGTTATGCAATGTCACACAGTTCATGTTAGATGTTTTTCTGGTTTTTTTTGTTGTTTTTTCTTTTTAAAATTTTTGACACACTGTTTTATTTAATTGTTTTAGACATTTCTGAGTTTCATTTTTACAAGAGAAGACACAAGGTAAAGAAAGACCACGTTGGAGAGGGATTGTGGTGAGGGCAATGTCCCTACCTTGGTGATGGTGAGAGCCTTCCTGGACATGCGGCCTGCCCTCTTCAGTCCCTCCCCTGAACAAGCTGTCTCTGTCCAGAAAACCAATTATGTCTGGTTTTTGGATTGGGAGCAAGCTGTCTTTCAATTCAACAGGGGCTTTTCTCTTGGTGGCTCCTCTCCAAAAAGAGCTAGAAAAAAGAAACCACTCTGGAAGGGGGCTTTTGATGCTGATAAAAGCTCTATTCTTCCTAGAAGGGGGATGCCCAGAGGCAAGGCAACCCTCCAAAGACATAACAATTTCCCCAACCTATTCCTGACCCCTAGAGAGAGAGTCATGTGCAAAAAATAAAAATAAAAATAAAAAGTGAGGCTGTGACTCTCTTGTCTACCAAATGAATCCTAGGAGGAGACAGTCCTCTGACTCTGCCCTGACAGTGAGCCTTGGAAGGAACAGGCCAGAGGACCACAGCCAGCTATGAAACTTTGGGTCAACAAAGTCAAGGTCACCAATGGATCAGGCCTGAGGTAGGTGGGGAGAACCTGGTACAGCCACCCCTGTCCCCATTGACTTTCTTTCAGAAAGACAGTCATGGAGGTTAACCCCCTCCCCCCACCCCAGTTAGTACAGACTGTTCCCCTATCCCTTCCCCACCCACTCACTACTCAGGAGATCCAAAGGATGGGAAGAATAAAGCTACCAGGGGAGGTGGGAGTGTGGAGGGGTTGGGGGGGAAGGGGAGAGGCAGTTTTCCCAAACTTCTGCCAGGAGGAGTTATAGAGGCACACACGCAGCAGGGCCAAGGCCCAGCTATCTCCACCAGTTGCTTTGCATTGTTTCTGGGAAGGAAACAGGAGTGGGGATGCTCAGGGATTTCTGATCTTTAGGCATTAAGGCGATGAAGAGGAACCATTTCCATTTCTTCCTAAACGGGCTTCAAAACGCGCCTGTTGGATTTACATTAAACTATCTCAAAATGAGCTTTTAAAAAACAAAAAAAAATTATTTTCTTCTACGTATGATACAGTATTTACAATCTTCTGGGTTCAGGACAGAGACTAGTCTTCCAAACACAACTTAAAGGTTGGTGGAAATGTGAGTTAGAATGCTGGGGGAGAAAGAGAAAGAAGTGGGGGTGGGAAGGGTCACTCTTGTTATCTTTCTGCCTACTCAAATCTTCTTGTTTTCAAGAGATAGTGATTTTAAAAAAATGAAGAGGATTTTTTGTTCTTTTGGAAGGAGTGAGGTGGAAGGATTTTGTTTGGTTTTGTTTTTTGTTTTAATTTTGTCTGCGGAGCTACCTGGAAGACTCAAGGCAAGATAGACATCCTTTGATAAGCTACCAGACTTTTCTGTAGCCCTCCTTGGAAGCAAATTGGGGAGAACTTCTTAAGTGTAGTGATATCTTATTGGTATATGGATGGATAATCATCAGAGGCCTGGCTTAGCCTGTCACTTTGCTGGTTGCTTTAGTAGGCTGAGGGATGCCCCATGTGGCATTAAGTGTTCCACTAATATTCAGGCTATCTCCAGGGGGAGTTGAATCTGAACCATCTCAAAACTAAGGAGAGATCACTGGGCTGGGAGATAGGGGACCTGAATTCTTTTCCCAGTTCACCCACTGAGATTCTGGACAAGTGGCTGAATCTCTCAAGAGGCCTTGTTTCACCATATACATGAAACTGATTAAAATCTCTAAACTACTCCCACCCCCAATTCCCAGGGATGTTTTGAAACTCAGTGAGGTTATACATGTACTTTGTACCTTTGGGGATTGGGGGAGGGTGGAAAAGGTGCTATAGAAATCCAAGGGTGGTGGTGACACTTTTTGATGAGGGTGGCACTTCTGACTTGAAAAGTGAGCATTTACTATTAATCTTTACATCAGCATCAGCATCATTTTCTTGCTAAGGGTCATCGCTAAAACTAAAAGAAATTTCTGAGGATATTTTCCTTTAGAGAGCAAAAGTTAACCCCCAAATAAGGCTCTAGGCCATGCCAAGGAAACTCCTTGGACAATGTTTAGAAAAACCAAAAATCCCTTCTAACCCTTTAAACCACTGTCATATTTTGGTCCAGCCACCAATGGATGACTTCTGTATATAGCAGCAAAATGGGCATGCAGGTCTTTTTCTGCTCCCTTTCCCTAATCCTTCTCATTTAGAAAGAGGCTGAATATGGCATTTGGGGACCATTATACAAATAGCAAGACAATGGCATTTACTTTGGGTCCTGGCCCTTTGGATTTCCCTTCCCTTCCCTGCCCTCCCCCTCCCCCTTTCGTTGTAAGAGATCCTCTGAATTGACACCTCCAAGGTTGTTAGGGGCAAATCTGGCTGTGTCACAAACCCAAGTTCCACCAGGGCAAGCCCGAGTGTTTTGCTTTCTATATGCAATCAAGGGACAGTATCTGTAAGCCATTCCTACAGCTTGTTCAGCTAGATTTTTCTTTCTATTGGTAAACAAAACAAAACAAAATAGAATCCTGTCCATTGCTCAGTCCCATGTTTGTTTCTTGGCTGAGGGCAGACTTTTTAGCTTTTGGCTCATTCCTTGGTTAGGCAGCAGCCAAGGATCTCTCCCCTTCCCTGGGAAGAGGCCAGAAAGGAGGCCAAGACCAAGATGGTAGATGAGGAGATGAGGTGTTCAACGGCAAATTTTGGAATAAAAAACCCAAACAAACAAGCTGCAACACCCTCCAGGGAGGCCTGGTAAAGAGAGGCTAGTTTCAGGCGAACCTCAGCAAACAATTCAGTGTGGGAACACGACTTTGTCATGGGTTAAAATCTGTAACTCGGTACTGGAAGTTACACTAATTGCTTCAGTTTGTATTAGACATGCAAAATATGTGGTTACATTGTTATATATAGACTTGTATGGGGTTTTTCACCCTTTTTTCCTCATTTTTTTCCTTTTTCCTTTTTTTTTTTTGGATTTCTAGTGCCTTGTAAAAGGAAAAAAAAATCATTGCTAGGAACCAAAGAACCAATCTGTTGCTGGGCTTGTATGAGGTGTCCTTTGTGGGTTCTGTTTTGTAAGAAAGTTTCTTCTATGACTAATATGAGATTTTTGAGTCCGCCTCTCTCCAGCATCTCCCCTCCCTCCATCCTCTTGCCATCCCACCTCCCCCCCTGGGTTTTGGAGGGGAGGGAGTCAGGATTAGTACTCGCTCAGGCTGTGCCACTTGGCCACTGGCTTGCGGGGGCTCTCACAGACCTCTCGCCAGTGTTCTGCCCCAGCGGCAGTGACACTGTGGGCCCCCAAGATCAGCCTCCCCACCACCTCATTCTTGGTGGTGCGGTCGAAGTCGATGACAAGGAACTCGATGCTGATGTCGGGCAGCAGGTCAGTGGGGATATCGTAGATGAAGGACTCATTGAACACAGGATTCAAAGTGCACTTCTTCACGTGGGTTTTCTTCTTGGCAATGCGCTTCCTGCCGTAATAGAGGTTCATCTTGACGTAGGGATCTGGGTGCCCAGGGCAGTACAGGGAGACAGAAAAAAGGGAGAGACAGACCTATGACAAAGTTCTCTCTTATTTGCCACCAAGGCAGGGATGATAGATAGCTATGGTGTCTAAACCCAGAGTCTCACTTGTCAGGGATATGGGGGAGGGCATTCATGATTGAAGCAGGGGATTGGATGAGATCACCCCTAAGATGCTATCCAAGCTTAAAATTCTAAGGATAGTCAGACAAGGATAAGGACAGATAAGTCAGATAAGATAAGAATAGGTAGTCAGATCCAGCTGTGGATTCATTTCTTTGTTAGAAAGGATGGCGTTATGGATAGCCGGAGGTGTTGGTAGATATATTTGGGACCAAAGGTAATATAAAAATAAAATATACCAATAAAAATCTTTAAAAAGAAGAAAGATTTTAGGTTTCTATTGCCAAGTACATTTTGGAGAAAATGGGAAAGGTACGTTCACTAAATGGGTACTGGCTGAATGGGTGAATGATGGACTGAAAATCTAGGGTCAGAACCATAGGCAGGGCAAAGGGGCTAAGGAAATGGGCCAGGGGTAGAAATGAACAACTTCACCAAAACATGCTCCCTCATAGCAAGCAGCGTTTTAAAGGACACAGGCTTCTAAGTAAATACCTAGCTACCTGGATGAGAGTCACAACACTCAGCAAGCAAATAACTGAGTGTCTTGGCCACCTGCCCATTCATTCCATCTCCAGGGAGAATAGTTGGGGCTATTTCCCTTTCAGAAACATGGGAGATATCTATAAACTAAGGGTAAAATTTAAGGGTGTTGGTTAGAGAAGAGAGAGGGAAACTTAGAAACCCACTGGCTGATTGGAGTAAATAGCTGCTACCTGAGAGACCGGTGATATCCATCTTTGGCAAGTGTCTTGCTTTAAGGACCACCACTGTCATTCTCTGTGCCACCGGCTGGTAGGACAGGGATACCTGCAGCTCCCCTCTGCTAATACACTTCTGTAAGAAGGAGACCAAATGTAAGAAGATCTGGCAGAGAATGTGGGGGAAGGAAAATGAGGGGTACAGAGGACTTGGAAGAGAAAAAGAAAGGCCCCACAGATATAAATGTATATGTATATGTATATTATAGGTATAGGTATGTGTATGTATGTATGTGTGTGTGCATGTGTATGTGCATGTAAGTATGTATTCTTATTTGTGGTAACCAAGAACTGGAATAGCAAAACAAAGAATGGTATATGCAGGGGTGTGCTGAACCAAGCTCCTACTGGCGCTGGAGAGCTGACTGTTAAGTTTTCAGTGTGAGCACTTATATTTCTGGCAAATGCTACAAATTAGGGCTTGATTTATTAGGGCTCGTTTCATCAGTTGTCTAGACTTAAGAAAGGGATGACAGAAATGTTGATTTTCTCCGGATTAACTTAAAAGTGAGTTGTGTATACATTCCCTTCCTCCATTTTCCCTAAGAGCTGACAGAACATTTATCAGCACACTCCTGGGTATATGATTGTAACATATAATTAATTGTTGAAGAAACAGTGGATATGGGGGCAGCAAGGTAGCATAGTGAACAGAACTCCTGGCCCTGGAATCAAGAGGACCTGAGTTCAAATCCAGCCTTAGACATTTAACACTTACTAGCCATGTGACCTTGGGCAAGTCACTTACCCCCAATTGCTTTGCCTTCCCCTCTCCAAAAAGCAAAACAAAACAAAATAAAATATAAAAGGAGAAACTCAGGAAAAAGGCTAGAGAAGTGTGAGAAAAGGAAAGGAAGAGCAGAACTAAGGGGGAAAGGGGAAGGCAACAGGGTCATGAGAGTTTGAGAATCCTTTTTCTGATGTGTGGAGGTGTTCTCTCTGTGTTTGCAGATCACAGCCCCTCCTGTACACTCTAGTAGATTGCTTTGTGAGTAGCTAAGGTCCAGAAGTGTCATCATCCAATAGCCAGACCTCTGGTGATGATCCTTTCTGTATCTAGGCTAGTCTTCAAACAATAGATTCACCATCTGTTGCTAGAACAAACTTGACACCTTTCCAGTTGGGTAGGGCTTGCTAGAATTTGTGCCCTGTCAGCATGGTGCAGTTAAAAGAACTCAGAAAACCTGAGTCTAAGTCTGGGCTCTGCAGCTCACTAGCTATGTGAATCTGGGCAGGTCCCTCTTTGAGCCTCCCCTGTAAAATGGGGATAATAACATTTGCTCTAGATACTTCATAGGACCATAGTGAGGAAAGAAACATACCATAGAAATGGAGCCTTTGGAAACCTAGGGTCAGAACTGCAATCAGGGCAGGGCTGTTGGTGCTTTGCCCCTGGGTGATGAAACTTCAGATGGCAAATATGTACACCTGGCAAACTCTTGGACCATCTTGCTCCTCCTTGGCTTAGCACAGTGCCTCACACACAGTAGGCACTTTAAAAAATTCTTATCATCTGGGGTGGCTAGGTGGTGCAGTGAATAGAGCACCGACCCTGGAGTCAGGAGTACCTGAGTTCAAATCCGGCTTCAGACACTTAACACAAAAAACTAGCCATGTGACCCTGGGCAAGTCACTTAACCCCAACTGCCCTCCAAAAAAGCTAAAAAAAAAAAAAATCCTTATCATCTGACAGTGCAACTGAAGCCATAGACTCCTTAGACTGGATGCTCCCTAACGTTCTTTACAATTCTGTCAGTCCAGGGCATTTTGCTTTGGCATACACTCTCTCATTTTGTCATGATAATGTCATCATAAGGAATTGTAGTAAAACCTATAATAACTCCGAAGGCAGCGCAGCATGGTGGCACAGACACCTGGCTTACAGCCATGAGGCCAGAGTTCAGACCCAGCATTGCCACTTATAAGTTGTATGACCTTGGATGAGTAATTCAATCTCTCTGAACCTCAATTTCCTAATCTACAAAACGGAGCTAATACTTGCCCTGCCTTGCTTCTCAAGGCTATTGGGAGCATCCAACAAGATAATAGGTGTGAAGCTCTCTCTAAATTAGAAAGTACTATATACCTACAGGGGGTCATTTTTACTAAGATGTTTTCTGTCTGGCTTAATCAGCTTCTAATTCTAATTCATCTTTAAATTCTAGTTCAAGGGCAGCTAGGTGGCACAGTGAATAGAGTACAGGGTCAGGAGGACCTGAGTTCAAATTTGTCCTCAGACACTTAAAAGTTGTGTGACCCTGGGCAAATCACTTAATCCCAATTGCCTTTAAAAAAATTCTAATCCAGAAATTTAATTCAATTTAACAAACACTTGTTTAATGCCGGGTAGTAAGACAAGGAGTGAGGTAATCTGAGTTCCAATGCCAGTTCTTCCAGCAGTTCACTACATTATTTGACTACCTGACCTTGAAGAATTACTGAGTCTGTTTCCTTATGTGTGAAAAAAAAAGTGTGTGTGTGGGGAATGTTTTGGACTAAATGATCTCTAAGGTTCCTATCTGTTCTTTTTTATTTGCACTTAATAGTATTTTATTTTTTCTCCCAGTTACATGTAAAGATAGTTTTTTACATTTATTTCAGTAAGATTTTGAGTTCCAAATTTTTCTCCCTCCCTTCCTTCCCTCCTCCCTCCCCAAACAGCAAGCAATCTTATCTATTTTTAAATGGTGTGATTCTGATTTATGGCCACAATAGACTTATCTTTCCCAATGATAAATTTTGTTCTTTTTATTTTTTTTTTTAAACAGGGAACCTTTCTGGAGTGAGCAAAAAAAAAATAGCTTTTACTCAACATTCACATATATAAGTAATACAGCTGGGTGGCAAAGTGCGTAGAGAGCGTCAGGCCTGCAGCCAGGAAGACTCATATTCCTGAGGTCAAATGTTACCTCGGACACTTACTAGCTGTGTGACCCTGGGCAAGTCACTTAACTGTCTTTGCCTCAGTTTCTTCAATTGCAAAATGAGTTAGGGAAGGAAATGATTAATTACTCCAATATCTCCTGCCCTCTCTGGCTTTCTTCAAATTCCAGCTAAAATCCCAACTTCTGGAGGGGTCTGTTCTAATCCCTCTTCATTCTAGTCTAGTGTCTAGAACCTCTATTGAAGGTTCCCAAACTGTCCTGATGTGTGTATGTGTGTGTGTATAGATAGATATACACATATACGTACATAGTTGTTAGCACGTTGTCTCCCCCATTAGACTGGGAGGGCCTTGAGGGTAGGGACTATTTTCTCTTTCTTCTTGGCTGTTTTTCTTTGTTTTGCTTTCCTTTGCATCCCTGGTGCTTAGCACAGTGTCTAGCTCTGACACATAGTAGGTACTTAATAAAGGTTGTGTGACTGGTTTGTCAGCAAACATTTCAAATGAAGTATAAACTAAAGCATAAATAGGAGAATTGTAAATTTCTTAATTGTTCTTCCCTATGCACACTAATGCCTACATTCTAGGTCTCTGTAAAAACATCCATGTTAATTCTTAATTGTTGGCATGGTAAGAGCTGGCATGCAGCAGAGCTCACAATCATAAGCTGGTTCTTCAGTTTTGAGAGGCAACATGGTACAGTGTACAAAGAACAGGATTTAAGGCCTGGCTTGGCCAATGATGATCCTATGTTGCCTTCAAACCACTTAGTTCATGGAGTCTCTGTTTCTTCTTCTGTAAAACAGAGCTAAACTACAATATGAACTACTTATCTTGGTATTATTATTATTATTATTATACTTATTATGGTGAGAAAAAGACTTTGTAAGCCTTAAGTGGGTATGTATGCATATATATATATATGTATAAATTTATGTGTGTATGTATATTCACATATGTATATATGTATGTGAATGTATAAACACAATTAGGTGTAAATGCAAGTGTATACACATAAGTATTTATGTATTTATTTATGGATATTTATGTACCTATATAAACATTGTATAGACATACAAATGGGTATAAATACATACTTATGCCTACATATGCATATGCAGATATATATACAAATGAGTATATATATGTATATATCCATGAAAGTATGTATATATAATTCACATTCATATATTACCTATATATTGTACATATCTCACTTGTATGCACGAACACTCACATGTGCGAACACATATGTACACATAAGTATATGCACATGTGTATACACATGTACACATATTTGTGCAAACACATACATACATATATAGCTCATACACATATAAGCTATTATTATTGAGTGTTAGGCTAAGGGGTTTGGACTTTACCTTATGGGCAAGGAGTCTCTCTAAGGGAGGTAGGAGGCCAAAGAAGTTGCTCATTCATTTAACAAGCATTTAATAAGCTTTTTTTTTTTTTGCAGGGCAATTGGGGTTAAGTGACTTGCCCAAAGTCACACGGCTAGAAAGTGTGTCAAGTGTCTGAGGCCAAATTTGAATTCAGGTCCTCCTGACTCTAGGGCTGGTGCTCTATTCACTGTACCACCTAGCCACCCCTTTTAATAAGCATTTAATGAATGCAAAGCACTATGTTAGGTGCTGGGGATGCAGGGAAAGGGAAAAATAGCCCCAGGTCTCCAGAAGTTGACATTCTATAGGAGTGATACAATATCTGCACAGATAAGGACATAAAAAGAAATGTTAAGTGAATACCAAGTGCTGGGGGGTGGGGTAGGGGTAGAGAGTGTTAATAATTGGGGAAGATTAATCTGAGAGGAGCATTGCAGGCAGTTAGGGATTCCTAGAAATGGACCAATAAACACCATCACATACAACTAAGGATGAGGACACTGTGGCAATGACCTCCAGAAGCCCTGAGAAATGAAGAGGCTTGCCCAAGGTCATACAGATAGTAAGCGGCTGAGCTGCGATTTGGATTGAGGCCCAGTGCTCTTTCCAAAGGAGGCACTGAGTGCCCTAACCTGAAGGACAGCAGTATCTGGATGGATGCCAATCTGTCTGGTAAATGATAAGTCAGGGATTCACAAAACTTTCTTTTTTTTAAATGTTATACACCCCTTTGGCAGAATCTGGCAAAGCCTATGGTCAGATTCTCAGAATAATGTTATAGATAGGACTACAAATGAGCTAATTCTGTTGAAATAAACATGTCATTTTTCCCATCCACATTCATGGACTCCCTGAAATCTATCCATGGGTCTCAAGTTAAGAACCCTTTGCTATAGATACTTCTGTACATACTATGTAAGAAACTGAACTAGTGAACAAGTTTCTTTGCAGCTCTAAATTCCAGGATGCTATGAAACAGGTTGATCACTAGTCTGTGCTAAAAACCCAGTATCTGAACCTAACTTTTTGGAAAACAAAACAGCAAGATATATTAAATATTTGATCCTATATAGGGTGTCCCAAAAGTCTTACTGCATTTTAATCTTTGCCAACCTCAATGTGCACTAAGATTTTGAGATATACCCTGTATCCTTCATGATACAATTAATTCACTGTTATTTCATGGTTCAATTCACTTTAGGCAAGTTAAAAAAAAAAGTTTAGGTGGGGGTGACTTGCTTTCCTATTACAATATCAAAAGCTAATAGAGTTCATCTGGTTTCTCTCCCTGCTATTAGAGAGAGATGAAACCTAAACCATTTCAGACATATTGGAGTGTCTCCTGTAGCTGAAGGCGTCTTTGGTTCCTCTGAATCACTCTCTCCAGCATCTTGTGATCAGCCAGGAAGTGGATCTTGATGTCTGACTGAAGTTTCCCCTGCTTAACACTTAAACCTGTTTCCTTTTTGCATGTTCCCGCATGAACACCCAGGGGCTCTCCTACCTCCATCTGAATCTGCTATTCTTTTGTGATTTACAGGGTCATCATATCACAGAGAGCTGGAAAGAGCCTGAAGGATCATTTAGTTTAATCTCTCCATTTTATAGATAAGAAATCTGAGTTGAACTGATTTGTCCAAGGTCACACTGCTTGGGGAGGAAAAGGGCAGAACCAATATTCAAATATCTTTTCTCTATACTTTGCAGCCCTCACATTACCTCCCTCATCCTATACCTTCCCCTTCTTATTCATCTTCTACATCACTGCTCATCAAACATCCTTTCTATAAGCTGAATGCCCAACTTCTTTCATGTTTGTTTTGGTCTCTCCCTTGGCACAAGGCCCCACCTCACAGCCTGGGGGCTAATGGCTTCCTCCAGCCTTCCCATCTGGATGTCCAAATTTGTTGCCACATTGCCACCTGAATGTCATTAGATTCTGCATTGAGGGTCCCAGGCCCAAAGCTATTCTCTGATCTTCCATCCCCCTTCTCACACCCTTCTCCCCTTCCCCTGATTCCCATGCCAAATAGCGGCATCAATGAATGGGGCCTTTCAGAAAAAAGGGCTATTCAGCTGAGCTGGGAGGGAGCTGCTTTTCCCAACCCTTCAGCCTATTAAAGCAAAGACCCTGGGAGACATTCAAGTAGAGGAAAAAGGGGGAGAAGGTTTTGTCCCTGCTCTAGTATGGCTGTGAGATATTTTTAGAAGAGGGCTGAGATCTCAGCCTCCTCCCTTCTCCAAGAGTAGAGAAAATTAGGAACAGTGGTCCCAAAGGACAAACACAGCAGCAAGAAATGCTTCAGAGAGCCATGGCCATCTATGTGGATAATTAGCAGGCCTTCTTTTATAGCAATTTTCTAGTTAAAATTTCATTATTGTTTCCCAGAAGACTGGTATTTCTTGCTTTTTTTCTTTTTCCTATCCCTCCTCACATACACACTCCTACAATCATTTTTCCAATCCAATGGAAAGAACCCTGGACCAGTAATCAAGAGACATGATTCCAGGTCCCTATATCTTTGTGACCTTGAATAAATCACTACCATCTCGTGGACTCAGGTGCCTTGTCTCTAAAATGAGAGAGGTGGATGCTGATGGTCGATTTCTGTCAGTATGGACCATGTGGTCAAATGAGAGAGAATATAAGGGGTATTAATAGCCACTAGGACTATATTTTTCTCTAGGGGACTAGGGGACTAGGGGACAGAAAATACACTGACAACAACTACAACAACAATAATCATCTTCCAGACTGCTCTTTGATTACCTTCAACTGGCTGATTCCCATTGTGAATCACCGTCAGTGAATTCCTGATTCCTCCAAAACTCCCTTGGCCTCTCCCCTTCTACCAGGGAAGACAATCGAGGGTGAATGTCAGAAGGATAACCCTAGATTTTTTCACACACTCGGTAAGTACAGCCAAACTGTGATCCTCGCTGCTTCTAAACTCAGCATTCCATCTCTGCCTCTCTGCGCCTCCCCCAGCTCCAACTTGGAATGCACTTCTTCCTCACCTCTGCCTCTCAGAATCCTTAATTTCTTTTAAGGTTGATCTCAGATACAACTTCCTAAGGAGGTCTTTTTCTGTTTCCTCTAGTCAGTTTGCTCTCTTCCTCAGGTTATATTTATTTGTGCAAAGGAGGTATTTCTCTAATAGAATGTAAAATCCTTAAAGGCGGGGGCCATTTTCCTTTTTTAAAAAATTTTTATTTTTTAAATCCAAAGCCTTTAGGACTGGGTCTTACACATAGTAGGCGTTTAATCAATGCTTGAATTGAATTTGATTGCCTTAACCTCTACCCACTGACTAATTCCATTTGCACTCTCATTTACCGTCTCAGCAGGGCTAACTTCCACACAGACTGAGCACCTACTATGTGTAAGGCAGCCCTCCCACAGAGAGCCAGAAGGGAGGAATAATTTGCTTACAGTTACCAGTGAATGAAACTAAAGCCAGAACCAAAGAGAGCTTGCCGGGCTGTTTCCACCAGGGCCACCCTGCAGCCAAGCCAGAGGGAAGAAAGAGTGTCCCTATTCAGTGGTGGGGGAAGTCTTGAGGATCCACTGGGATCCCAGAAATAAGCAGCATGCACAAAGATCTTGCTAAGTAAGGACTACTGAAAGAAGAGAAACAAGGCATAAGCATGTTCGTAGCAGAACAGAACAGGAGATAGGCTTTCAGAGGTTCTGTCTTGAGAAAGGAGAATGAGTAGGGCTGGGTTTTTTTTTAGCTACAGCAGACAGGATCAGGATTAGACTTCTAGAAAATTAATGTATTGACTCTCAGAGATACCACATTGGGTGAACTGGGGGGATTGCGAAAAGAATATGGAGGAATAGGGACCTTAGATCATCTGCCAAAGAATTCTTTTTTTTTTCCTTTTTGGAGGGCAGTTGGGGTTAAGTGACTTGCCCAAGGTCACACAGCTAGTTTTTGTGTTAAGTGTCTGAGGCCGGATTTGAACTCAGGTCCTCCTGACTCCAGGGCCGGTGCTCTATTCACTGTGCCACCTAGCCACCCCATGCCAAAGAATTCTTAACCTGGGGTCTGTGAACTTGTTTTAAAAAATATTTTAATAACTGAAGTTTCCTTTGTATTACTATGTATTTTGTTTTGTGCATTTAAAAACATTCTGAGAAGGGATCCATGGACCTTTTCATCAGACTGCCAAAGGTGGGGCTATTGATAAGGAAAAAGGCCCATAGAGGGTCAGTGATCTACCCCAATCACACAGCAGGCAAAGGTGGAACTCGGACTCCAAATCTTGTGCTCTTTATACCACATCTCATCTGTCTCCCTTAGAAATGGTCTGGCATCACTGGGTCTCGTTTAATCATTTTTTTTTCAGTTGTGTCCAACTCTTCATGACTCCTTTTGGGGTCTTCTCGGCAAAGATGCTAAAATGGTTTGCCACATCCTTCTCCAGCTCAGTTTACAGATGATGAAACGGAGACACATAGGGTTAAATGATTTACCCAGGGTCACACAGTTAGTAAGGGTCTGAGGTCGAATCTGAACTTAGGTCCTCCTTAACTCCAGGCCCAGCACTCTGTCCACTGAGCCACCACATAGCATCGGCACCTCTAGAAACAGTCTGGCTTCATCAGCTCTCTCTACCCTTATCTAGTATTCCTCTTTAATGTGTGTGATATCCTCCAGCCCAACTGGATTCTTCTATCCCTCCGCATCTCTCTCCCAAAGTTCATTTCTCCAGGCCTCAATCCCTTTATCAGTAACATCACATTAGCTAATTCTTAGATGAGCAGAATCTAAGGCCACACAGGTATGATGTGGCAACAGTGGGTTGGCCTTTGATTTCTTACTGATGTACCTTTTCCTCTCCTTTATACTGGCTCCCTGAGTTCCCCTACAGGTAATGCTCCTCCCCTTCGGATCTCACCCAATACTCTGTGCTTCTCAAATGTATTTGTTGGGTAATACTATTGTACTGTACTTATGTTTGTGTGTCTTATTTCCTCATTTTAATTGGTGTGTAAGCTCTAGGAGGGCAGGGACCACCTCCCTTCTCCCTGCCCATCAGAAGCCTAGTGAGTGCTTAATAAATGTTTACCGAATTAATGGTTGGCTGCCTCATTGTTAGGGGGGTTTTGGATGAGTTGACATCTCTGTAGCTCTGGTAGTCTGTGACTTTTTTGTACAAACTCTTGTATTGTCTTGCTCTGGGGCCTTCTGGAGGGGGCTGGGGGAAGGGCAGCTGTCTCCCAGTCCCAGCTTTTTCCTTGTGAAGGGAATTAATAAAGTGGAAAGAAACACAGATCATGCCAAGAGCCCCTGGCTATTTAGCAAATGTCACTGACTGAGTTCCCTGCCTAGTGCCCTGGATTTAGGGCTGCTCTGTTCCCAGACCAAATCTATCCCCCATCTCCCCCCTCCCTTCTCTCCATAGAGGCCAGGCCCAGGCTGTTGTTCAGCTGTGGCTTCTCTGGGGAAGGGCCCATTTTCCTTCCCCCTCCCTCTACCACCAACACCATAAGAGGGATCCAAAGCGCTGGTGATGCCCTGGCTGTAGTCAGCAGGAATCTGGCTGATCACCAAGGGCCACAGATATTTTGGGAAAGGGTCAGGGAAGAGGGCCTGACTAATGGTGGGGGGTGGGAGAGAAGAGGAGAGGGAACATGGGCCAGTCAAGAGCTCAGGAGAAGGGTAGGAGCCTGGCCAGATTCAAAGGCAAAAGGCAGCCACCATGGCAGAGGGAGGCTCTGGGGGAAGAAGATCATTCCTTGGGGGCGCAGTGGGGGTAAGGGTAGGGATGGAAGGGAGACTGAATAATCTCTTTCCCTACAACTCCATACATATTCTCTAAGCCCATGTTTGCACTGCTCCCTAAGCCTGGAATGCCCTTTTTTTTCCACCTGTTCAATTGAAAAGATATTCTTTAATGCTCAATCAAATGTCACCTCTTCTAGCATGTCTTCCTTGATCTTCCAGCACTACCAACCACTGTCACCCCCTCAGACCTCACACAGCATTTTGTTTTGTAGTGCTTTAAGGCCATTCTCATGGGATACAGTAGATTACAGCAGTCTGTTCCAGCAGGGCCAGGACCATGTTTTATAGAAACTAATTTCCCTAGGCTTCTGGCACAGAGCTCTGTATATACAGTTAAATATTTACTAATAAGCTAAGTGATCCAAGTGCTTACAGCAATGGATTTGGAATCAGGAAGACCTGAGTTCAAATCCAGCCTCAGACACTTACTAGCTATGTAACCCTGGGCAAGTCACTTAACCCCATTTGTCTCAGTTCTTCCTCTGCAAAATGAGAGGGAAATGGCGAACCACTCCAAAACCATCCCTGTAAAAACCCCAAATGGTGTGATGGAGAGTTGGACCCGACTGGAACAACTGAACAAGAAACACCTTCACCAGATCTTCTCTAATAAAAGACATGTTTTCAAGAAAGGTTTAACACACACAAAAGTAGAGACGTCTAAGAACAAATCAAAGCATTTTCTCTCCTGGTAGGACAAGGCAGCAAGAATCAAAGCCTTAATCCCAGAACTACAGTGGGAAGGGAGCTCGGAGGTGATCTCATCTAACCTTAACCCAATGGATGAATCTAATCCGCAAAAGCACTGATAATCTCCCCTGTTTACTATTCCCTGTTAAGTTAAAGGAATAAAACCCCAAGGCCAGAACTGAGAACCAGGAGAGCTACATTTTACTTCCAGAACTATCCCTGGATGACCTTGAGTAAGGTCACTTTATCATTGTCCTCATAAGTAAAATAAGGCACCAGATAATTTTCAGGTCTCTTCCAGCTCTGATGTTTTGTGATAAAATAGAGGGGATTTCAGGGCAGGGTTGTGGGAAGGATAGTGGAAAAACTATTGCCTAATTTTCCAAGTTTTTAGTCCTTCCTCATCCCTGATATGACTCTATATTTTATATAAATAAAATATGCATGTATATATGTGTGCATGTGCATATGTATATGTGTACATATGTGTATGCATGTATATATTTACATGTGTATCTATATACAATATAATGACATTACAGATAATATGACATATTATCTATAATTGGCAATTAGGTGGTGCAGCAGATGGAGCACTGGTCCTGGAGTCAGAAGTACCTGAATTCAAATCCAGCCTTAGACTTAATAGCTCTGTGACCCTGAACAAGTCACTTAATCCTGTTTGCCTCAGTTTCCTCATCTGCAAAATGATCTGGAGAAGGAAACAGCAAACCACTCCAGTATCTCTGCCAAGTAGGACATGACTGAACAAAGTTAAATGTTGTATAATATATATACACATCCATACTACATATCTATATCTATATATGATTTTGTACTTTACCTATCTGTACATATTTTGTCTACTCCTTCTCGACCCACTCTTAAAATGCAAGCTCCTTGAGGAGCTTACAGGGGCTGTTTCATTTTTGTCTTTTTCTTCCCATCGCTTGGCATAAAAAATGTTTATTAGTTAAGAGCTTATTGAATTCAATTTAATTGAATTAAGGAAGAAGGGTATTGGCAATGTGGTCATTTACTACTTTATCCTTAAAACTGGCCCTGCCTATGGAAAAATCAGCTGTGGGCTTGAAAATGGGGGCCTTCCCTTTCAAATATATACAAGGGTAGAATAGGAAAGGGGAACAGAAGCACATATAAGGTGAACCAGTGATGTGTATTTACTTGTAAAGCTCTGGATAGGAGATGAGTTACAGCTAGGCTGGGGCTGGAAAAGGAATATATTAAGAGGTTGTCATGATTTCTGGGCTGTGGGAATTAAGTCACTGGAGGGACCACACTTTACTCCAGATAGAAAATTACCCCCTCCCCAAATCCCCACCTGCCCCCCACTTTTCCTTGGCAACTATAGAGTCAACGGGAACTAGTGATCTCGTTCAGGCCTCCCAGCAGACTGAACATGTTCTGTAGAAGAAGAAAAATGATAATTATGTCATTACTATTACTATTACTACTAGTTCCACGCCTCATCACGCTGAGGTTGAGATCCTGGGTCCCTGACAGCTGTTCCAACAGAGCAGAAGCTCTGGCAGGCCCCACTAAGCTGGAAATGCTTAGTGAACACTAGCCAAGCAACAGAATCTGGGTCTGTTGTCCAAGGACCAACCCAGCCAATTTCTGTGAGGCTCTGTCACTAGGGGATGAATTAATTTTTGGCCATGGCTATCCACAGAGATTGTTTTATAAGACTATCAGGGAGGGGTTGATGTCTGCATTGACAGAGGAAGTACTCGAACCAGTGAAATCATGGATCTTTGGAAGTATTGATTAATACGAATAATGATAGTAAGAGTAACTCATTTATATACTGATTGATAGTTTAAGTGCCTGGAATTCTCTCCTTCCTTATCTCTGTCTCCTGCCTTCCTGAACCAGCTAAAATCCCACATCTTAGAGGCAGCCTTTCCCAATTCATCATAATGTTAGTACCTTCTCTCTGTTGATTACCTCCAATTTGCCCTGTATGTATCTTGTTTGTAAAGGTTTTTTTTTGCATGTTGTCTCCCTGTTAGACTCCCCCTTAAATTGTGAGCTCCTCGAGGGCAGGGACTTTTACCTCTCTTTGTATCCCTAGCACTTTGTACAGTGCCTGACACAAAGCAAACACTCATTAAATGCTTACTGACAGAATTAATTACTTTATATGAGCCTCAACAGCTTGATGAAGTAGCTAGTATAAGCAATCTCTCCATTTTACAGATGGGAAAACTGAGGTTGCCCAAGGTCACAGAACTAGTAGGTAGTGAACCCAGTCCTCAAACCCAGGTATTCTGACTTCACATTCAGTGCTCCCTCTACTACACAGCAGTGCACTCTCAGCATGGTACAAATGAGGAGAATTTCAGGAGCCCAGCTTATTATCATAACTGTTCCTCCCTAGGTTATCTCAGAGGTTCCAAGCAAATGCCCAGTCAACCACTAGGGATGTCTTCTACAGAACCAGGCCTGCTATCTTTGTCTCTCCTCAACCTTTCAGGTTGTCATAAGATCACCTGATATCATATTTATTAGCATAGAGTATTAATAAGCATTAATAAATGCTTATTCCTTTCCCCATCCCCCACGCCCCCAATGACATTAGAAGGACAATGAGCACTAGATGTGTGGAATACAGGACCTGGATTTAAGCTCCCCTCCTGGTCTTTTTATTAGCTGTGTGCTTGTGGTCTAGTCCTTTAACTGCAGTCTTGGTTTGGTCATCTGTAAAATAGCTACAATAAATCTCATGGTATCTACTTCTACTTTACAGGAGAGGAAATTTTCATAAACCTTAGAGCATCATATAAATGTGAATTATCATTGTCACTCTTCAGCAACTTTATCCCTTTCTCACTCCCACCGAGAGGCACCCCCCTTTCCCCTGCCCAGTGCTGCCCATGTCACCTGGATATTTCTCTTGATGATGTCCCGGGTCAGCTGAACTTTGCCAGTGCTGGGATCCACCCCAGCCAGTGGCACCATGACCTCACCAATGACATCATCCCGGGAGAATCGGTCGAAACTGAGGACCAGAAAGTGCAGCACGAGATCCTGCAGCTGGCTGTAGGGGATGCCATAGAAAGTAAAGGTCTCATCAAACACAGGGTCCAGTGTCTTGCGTAGCACTCTTGTCTTCACACGATGCCGTTTGTCTGGGAGGATGGTCATTTTGATGTAGGGATCAGAACACTGGGTCTGGTCATCCATCACTGGCAGCCCATGGGCCTCCTGAATTGTCACTACCAGGGCTTTTTTAGGGAAATTATAGTCCACTGAGAAGGTAAGAGACCCCAGCATAACATCTTCTTCTGGGGAAGATGGGGAAGCTGTTTTGCTTCCCCCAGGGGTCAGGCTCTGAACTGGGCTCAGTTCATCCCCATAGTCCACCTTGATGGGGAGCTGGTCTATACAAGGGCTAGTGCTCAGTACCCCAGGACTCTTCTCTCGGCTTAGGAGACCCGATTCAGCTGCATCCACCAATAGATTCCCTCGTCCACCATCCTGCCCTGGACCACCTTTGTCTCTTCTCACACGAATGATTTTCTTCTTGTTGCTGAGTGTCTCCGGGTAGATGCTGATGCCCTTGAGCATGTGGATAAACTTGTAAGGAGGTGTCTTATGCTTCTTCTCAGCCTGTTGGTGGCAGCAGGTCCAGACAAAGACTGACACAGACACAGACACCACCAGCACGGTTGCCCCGATGAGCCCCAACACCACTGGGGATACATCTGAGAGAGAACAGAGCACAGTCAAGGCTGGAGGACCATGTTTCTCATCTCCCCTGCTCCATGTCACTTCTTGTCCAGTCCCTTATGCAGTCACTCAGAGTCACAGAATCTCAGGGCTGGAAAGGAACTCAGTGACCATCTAATCTAACCCATAATTACACAGGGTCCTCCCCACCGAGCCACCATGAAACATCTCTCCTAGAACTTCACCATCTGTCAAAGCAGCCCTTTCCATCTTGAACAGTCCTAACTATGAGGACATTTTCCTTATTTTGAGTCCAAATTTCTCCTTCTGGGACTTCCCCTCTCTTTTGACTCTCCCTTTGTTCCTATTTCCGCCCTCTGGGGTTAAGTAGAACTGATAGTGGAAAATGACTAGATTTGGGAACAGAAGGCTTGGGTTTGAATTATATTGTTACCTCTTACTGAAATGACTTTTGACAATCATTAAACTAGTACCTGCGATGTGCCAGAGCCTGTGTTAAGAACTGGGGCTACAAATAATAAGAGTAATAATAGCTAACATTTGTATAGCACTTACTATGTTATTATGTGTCAGACCCTGTGCTAGGCACTGGAGCTGCTGCTACTACTATTACTACTACTACTGCTGTTGCTGCTACTACTACTACTACTGCTACTACTGCTACTACTACTACCATTACTATTGCCACTACTGCTGCTACTACTACTACTGCTACTACTACTACTACTACTACTACTACTACTACTATTACCACTGCTACAACTGCTACTACTACTATCATTACTACTATTGCCACTACTGCTGCTACTACTACTACTACTACTGCTACTACTATTACTGCTACTACTACTGCTATTACTACTACTACTATTACTACTGCTGCTACTACTACTGCTACTACTATTACTGCTACTACTACTGCTATTACTACTACTACTATTACTACTACTGCTACTACTACTGCTACTATTATTACTGCTACTACTACAACTATTACTACTACTACTATTACTACTACTGCTACTACTGCTACTACTACTGCTACTACTACAACTATTACTACTACTACTATTACTACTACTGCTACTACTGCTACTACTACTGCTACTACTATTACTGC